>JARCFY010000011.1:21146119-21784556 GCA_029233225.1 Lepidodactylus listeri | reverse complement strand
TTCTAAAAGAACAAGGCAGGCTGAGGGAGACTGAGGTGCCTGAGGATAATGGCAGCCTAGCAATAGTGAGCTGGAGAGGCAGGAGTGGGAAATGTGTCCCAAAGAAGCAAGATATGGTGGCTGGGGAGAAGGAGGCTGCCCTCTGGGCAATGCCAGTTAACCAGTTTGCTGCATATTCAGGTTCTAGATAACAAAGCATATGATGTATGCCCTTATATATTTACTTCACAGTAGAAGGGAAGAAAAAGCCTGAGGTAAATTCTCAGAAGCACCACTGATTTCAGTGGAATATTCTAGCAAATGCTTAAGAGCCCCAATCCTAAGCCCTGGCTGGAAAGGGTTTAAAATGGCTGACATATCCTGGAGATACACTAACAGCAAGCCACACCAGTGTTGCGCTCATCAGTGTACTAGTGTAACCACTATGCTGACACAGAGTTAGGCATAGAATCAGGGACATGGCATGGGTGGAGCAGGATTTAGTTGGCTTCCTAAGCCTTTCCAGGCCCAGGCGCACCTCTGATGTGGGTTCAAGGGTTATGCCACTGTTGTGTATTAATATCGTGGTCACCATGTGCTCTCGTAATGGCGACCTCCACGTGGACATTCGCACATGGCCTGAATCTACCTGAGCTTCAGCCAGGTAGAACAATAGCCAGTTGGATCATAAATGACCACCAATTATGTACCTAGATTTCCCCCGGGAACCTATAAACTATAACCACTATCTTAAGGTCCTATCAGGACATTTGGGTGAGGTCGGGGGTGTGCCTCTGACCGGAATAAAAGAGGGCTCTGAGCCCGGGGTTTCTTATGCTCCATCTGACCCGCAATGAACTACCATGCTGATTTCACTGCTACCGGCGTCCCAACTCCAGTACCTTTCAGTCACTAAAAAACTCTGGCATACTTCAAAGACATCCAATAGAAAGTGCCCCCACCATACCCCCTACCCTGCTTCAAGCAGTGGTGCAGCTTTGGTGTCAACTAAAAGAGAGTTGGCAGATACACTGGCACCCAAGTGGTGGGCTTTCAGCCTGGGTCACCCCCTCCCCTGCAGCTGGGGGACACTGAAAGCACAACTGCAGTCTGGAGTGACTACCAGCCACTCCACTCTGATGTCTCTTGCCTGGTAGGATGAGAACCCCATCAAACAATCCCAGCACACCGTGCAGACATGGTTCCACTGCAGCTTCCTCAGAGGGATGGGTAAATGGCAGCTCAGTGGTGACACTGCATGTATCTTACCACTGTATGCACAGAACATGTTGTTTTCATGCATTCCGTCAGCCCTTTTCATCTCTGGGTAGATGAGCTCTCAGGAAGGAATAGCTGTATAGGTGGTGGTGGTGGTGGGTGAAATTGCTACTTCTTCTTCTTCTACAAATGTTGCTCTGCTGAGGGAAGAAATCCATTTCATCCCCCTTTTCCTCCTCACTCCACTCTACTAACCTGCATGGTTGCTCCTCTGCACAAATTCTAGGAGTGATCTTTCTGAGGGCTGGAAGGAGCTACAGGTACTGAAGAAATCTGTGTTCCTTCCATGCCGCCAAGCAGGGACAGGGAACCCTGTGAGAACACTCCTCAAGGCAGAAGGGGGAGCAGGGGAGGAGCTGTGAACCCTACTTGAGCTTTATGTACAGAACCCTGGGAGGTTGCTCACTTTTTGCTGTTGCATTATTCATTCTTGTCCTTGTGTCTCTTTAGAGTCTGTTATGGCAGCTCTCCGGTAGGATGGGGACTAGGAAGTGTTCCATTCCCAGTAGATGCCCACTGTCTGCCAAGCCTACAGCATGACCCAAAAGGGACTGGTGTACATTTCACTGCTGCCATCTGTTATGGTTTTACTGTTTAGTTAAATACTTGAATTGTGATTTTAATCTCTGTATGCTGCTGATTTTATGCTGTTAGCCGCCTAGAGCCGGCCTGTGCTGGCTAGGCTGGATACAAGTCTAAATAAATAAATAAATAAATTCACTGTTGGAGTTGCTAAATTTTATATTTGAGCCTAGATTCTGTATCACTGCAAGCTGCTTGAGACACAGTTGTTTGATTTACATAGTTGTCCTCTCATGGGTATGCAGTATGGTTGCCAGGTGGGATCATCGTGCTGGCGGGGGGATTCAGGGACATTCCAGAAGTGTGCGGTGATGTTGTACAACATGCTGACATCATTTGGAAGTGACATCATTGCACTGGGGGCAATGCTCTGGTTTGGGCGCAAAATTCTATGGTAAAATTGGCATCAGTTCATAGAGCTTTGCCCAAAAACCAGAGTGTCACTGTGTCACTATGCCAAGGACAGACTGGCATTTTGGCCCGATATAGGTCCGCTTTTCAAGCGGATTAAGAGAGCCCGTTCAGACAGCTGCAGCTGCCCAGCATTGCCATGCTGCACTCACCCGGTCCTGAAGCGCTTTCATCCTGCGTTAAACAGGTACCTGGTGAAACCGGTGTCAAGCCGCCTGGGTGCGCGTTCATCCTGCTTCCTGGTAGTGTGGACGCAAAGAAGCTGTGCATCAAGCGGCGCCGGTAATGTGAACCCGCTAATCTGGCTGCTGCGCCCATGCACCTATGTGCTCATGCGCCTATGCGTGTCTCGGCAAAACAGGCCAAAGCTGCGTGCCGCCAGCGTGACACCACCAGGGGCCACCCCGCAGTGTGAACGCTCTGTTCCACCTCCTCCCCAATATGGTCCCGTATGAGTCTACGCAGTGCGAACAGACAGCCCTGCGACAACTCAGCCCGGGTCTTTTTGTCCCGCTTCCCTTGCGCTTCAATTTGCCAGTCTGTCCTCGGCCAATGATAAGCAAGAGCCAATATAGGGGAAAGTGGGCTTGGATGTTGGAGACCCAAGCGTCTGCTGGGTTTCTAATATCAGAATTACACATTTCTTGGTTGAGGCCAGGGATGGAGCCATTACAGCTGGCCACTAGACCTTCTGATGATCTAACAGACCCAGCAAAGAGCCTGGAAGAACGATGGTCCATTGGACAGCCCAGCAAGTTTTAGGTATACTGGTTACTTGTAAGAATGAAGCTTCACTGGATGGAGCCATACAATACCATAATCTCTTCTCACCAGTTAATACCCTTGGGCAAGAATAAATGAGAAATTAGTTTAAAGTGTATTGTTAATAAAAAAAACAATATGCTTAAATTGCATTATAAAAACCACAATTATTACTAATATCCCTATGATATCTCCTGTTCTTTTACCATTACTGTTAGGAACAAGAGTTCATCATATTCTGATGTGGGTAAAATTTTGTCTCTGAGCATAGTTATTACTGTGATCTAATCTATCACATTTCTGTTCTGTCATTGCCTTACTCTTTAACCATAGATTTGACAGGGCACATTTTGCTTCCGAAACTGCTGAGATGAATAACTAAGAGTGAAAGATTTTCTGACTTTGATTGATATGTATCTGGCATGTGAATGTCCTTGAAAAGAATGCTGGTTTTGCCACCGAGGTGCTAGATAAATGCAACCGTTTCAATAATGAGACTTTTTAACCTTTTACTAGACACTAAAATTCAAGGACTGGCGTTTTAAAATAATGGTTTCTTTAGAATAAATATTTAAATAATCAGGTGTTTCAGATCACATCAAGAAATAATCTACTCCTTGTTGTTAACCAAAACACGTTAAAACTGTAACATTTCTTTAACTGAAGACGGGTTTTTTGAAAGCAAAAGAAAACACATCAGGTTTATAAAAGCAAATTGCTACTGAATGTAATAGTTGTAGATGACATGCAAGATATTCAGTGTTATATTCTGAATATTCATTCCAGCTGGCTGTATTTTAAAATGGTTTGAATATAATTCGTAGGACCAGAAAGGTACTAGGTTCATTCCTTTTGGGAAAATTTCCTGTTTTCCTTTCAGGCCTCGGTACAGGGCAAAAAAATTTTTTTTTCCAAGTCAGCCTTCTCTAACTATGTTCTCAAATATGTGCTTATAGGTTTTAATGAAGTCAGCTTCACAATTAGCCATTTAAATACATCTCAGCAGTGTATTCACTTTTCCCTTGAGAAGGTTGTCTCTGTAGGAGCTTTCTCACATGTACATGTATTGCTTTGAGGTCTCAGCAACAGTCAGGACCAAGCTACATGTTCTGTTGCTGGTTGCTGACTTTTTCACCCTCGATGACCTTTGAGTTCTGTCCTGTGACTCTCCACTTCTTTCTGGATTATCAATATATGTAGTTCTTAACCCCACCTGCTGATACTTAAATCTGCAGACTGGGGGCATGTTAAAATAAGGGACATTTTCCTGCAAACTTGGTGAACCCCTCAGGTTTTGGGTTTTTTTAAAAAAAAATCCCTAATCTTTCAAAACAATGAGGGCGTTACAACCCATTCATCCCCAACAGACAACAAACAGCCAATGCAGCAGGCAGGCAATGGTGGAAGGGAAGCAGGGGTGTAGAGTTTTGTAAATTCCGGGGGGGGGGGCTCTTTAGTGTGCACACGAAGTGCACACGCTCACTGGGGCGATGTCCCTCCCCGCCGGGAAACCTCCGCGCCTCCCCGAGCCCTTCCGAGGCCCGCCAGCCGCTGCTGCTGGAGCCTCTCCCCTCCCCCACTCCTTCCCTCTCCCTTCACCAGGAAAAGAGGGAGGGAGAGGAAAGGATGGAAGAGTGGCCAGGTGGGGTGGGGGGAGAGGCACCGGCAGCACCAGCTGCCAGCCTCGGAAGGGCCCTGGGAGGTGCAGCGGCAGGCGCTACGTTTTCCTGGGGGGGCTCAGTCCCCCCCCCCGGAAATTTCAGGGGAGGCTCGAGCCCCCCCCCCATAGTCTACGCCTATGAAGGGACAGAGGAGGGCAAAGGAGGAGCAAGAGACATTGCCACTCTTCTTGCAATGCTGCAAGGGCAATGGGGAGGAGGGTGGGGGGAGGAGGAGGAGCAGGAAACTTGGGAACTGTCACCAGTGCTGCCCTTGATCACTGAGCTGATGATGTTGGGTGTGGAGGAAAGAGAGGCTCAGGAGTTGCAGCCACTGCCCCTGTCAGTGCCCAGGCACAGTAGCATCAGGGGCAAGCAGGCAGAGCACTGGGGAAGGGAAGAGTGAGAGAGCAAACAGAGTACACAATATTTCAGCTGCCACCTCAGAAGTTTCTTCATCTTAGACCAGCCAAATAATAAGGCAAGAAATGAGAGCTGTCACTTTCTCGTTTATCTCCACCCACAGCTCTTCAGCAGCAAGTTTGAGCCAGGGCAGACGGGTGGGAATTGGGCTGTAGGAAGGGAATGTAGCAGTGCAGGGGTAAACAGTTACTGTGCAGAGCAGCCACAACCTTCTGGAGGGAAGGAAGCCCTCCTTGGAAAACAGATGTTGAGTGCTGAATGCCAGTATGTAGTATGAGTTTTAGAGGAAAGGAGGGAGGAGGGGAGGGTGCAGAGGGACACGAAAGAGGGGGAATTTCCCTGTGAGTTTCTCACAGGCCTCTGCTTGTGTTTTTAGAATACACTTTGAAATTTGGAACATAAAATGTCTCATTTTGGAGATTGAGATTATTATGCAAATTATTGTAGAGGAAGTGACTGAGGATAAATCCAGCTAAAAACCTCAGTAAGGACTTGACTCCTTCGTCTACAGTATATTCTTTAAACATTCACTGTGTAAGCACAAACTTTTTCAATTTTTAAATCTGGTGGATTTGGGAAACAAAGGGGGAACAAATTAATGTCGACTAGTACAGTCTGAGTTATTTTCTTATTTTGTTTCTTAAATCTACAGGCTCTGTTTCTATCACTTTGGAGGCCTTTAACTTCCAGTTTATTTTGTTTTTGTTTTAGATGTCCAAATTTTCTGTAAAGACTTTTCTCAGGTTTGTGGAAAGATATAGTTCATCCATTGCCCCAATCTCTTGATTTAAGTATTACAGAAACATGACCACACAATAGACAGATGAGTCTATATTAACAGATGATTCTTTTTTGAACTGCTAGTCATTAGCCCTCCTTAAGGAAGGCTAATGGGTCATAGGGACCATATCATGCCAGTCCTGGCCCACATACACTGGCTTCCAATTTGTCTCTGGGCACAATTAAAGGTGCTGGTCATGACCTTAAAAGCCCATATGGTCTTGGAGCAACATACCGGAAGGACTGCCTCATCCCTTATGAATCCGCATGACAGTTACAGTCATCCTCAAAGGCCCTGCTTTGAGAGCCCCACCTTCCAGGATTAGGCAGGTGGCAACCCAGGAGAGGGCCTTCTCGGTCATGGCACCAAATCTCAGGAACTCTCAACTCTCTTCCCAGTAGGTCTGCCAAGTCAGCCCGGGGGGGCGGGAGATCCCCCACTATAGGGGTTCCCGATCCGCCGGCCGGCATTCGGCCGGCGGGGGAACCCCGCCCCAGAAGTCATCCGGTGAGGACGACTTCCCCTGTGTAATGACGTCACCTCCGGGTGACATCATTACGTTGCCGTGGCGCGCGCACAAAGCGCACGCGCCAGAAGAGCTCCCGGGGGGGAGAACAACTCCCTCCCGCCGGTAAGTCACCGGTACTTGGCAGCCGTCCTTCCCAGGGATATTCATCTGTCTCCTTCTGTTTAAAAAGTTGTTTTGATGATACATGTTTTATATCTTTTTATTATAGTGGTTTTGTAATTTTAACTTGTATTTTTTAAATTGTTAGCTGTCTTGGTGGCCCTTGTGAGAGAAGAAAGGTGGGGTATAAATATTTTAAATAAATAAAATATTGTCCATTTTGACTCCTGGCACCTCGGTCTTTCAGCATGAGCACTTTCCCAGCCAAATTTTAGATTTCTTTTTAACTGGTCCCTAAATTCCAGTGTTATCCACTTTGACTGCTTTTTAATTGGAGATGCTAGAGATTGATCCTGGACCATCTGCATCCAGAGCATATGCTCTATGATTTCATCCAGTGGGACAGATAGTGGTCTGTAGCACAGTAACAGACCTATGGCATCATTAGTGCTTCGCTTCACTGGAGAACTTTGAAATGTGTGAGGCAGGGTTTAGGCCTAGCCCAGGGATGTCTCAAAGGAGATCATTTCAGCAAAATGTTGTTATCAGAGGAAAGTGCTAAACTTCTCTGTATAAATCCCAGTTCCATAGTCCATATTTTGGTGAGGGGCTATGGCTCAGAGGTAGGCGATCTGCTTTGCATACAGAAGGTCACAGGTTCAGCATCCAGCATATTCAATTAAAGGGTCTAGCCATGTGAACGACTTCTACCTGAGACCCTGGAGAGATGAGGATGTCCATCTTTTATTGTATAATATGCATTCTCTATACACCACTCCATAAACAGCATGTTATTCAGGAGTAAAACTTATAAAAATGTGTACAGCAAACCATCCAGATTATGTTATAAACAGCAGTCAGATCAATGAAAACTGCTGATGTCTTAAGACATTTCTGATATTCTGCCTCAATGAAAGCTGTTAACCTGGTCTTCACGACTACGATGGGGTCTATTTCCTGCTTGCTCTATAGGGACATGTTTGTTAATTCTGTCACTGATTCTGTTCAGGATTAGCCCCTTGAGGAGTTTAGAACAGGAGCTCAGAAAGAAAATAGGTCTGTAACTTTCTGCCAGATGTTTTGGTTTCCAAGTAATTGTGGGTCACAATATAGCGTGGAATCTAGTGCTTCAATATGGCTCACAATGTGGCAAACTAGATGTCCAACCCAATACAACAATGAGAACCATCAGCAGATGTATTAAACCCACTCCAACCTATTGGCTACCCACATTGCGCCACATCACTCCCCCGCATCTCCAAAGACAAGATGCTTTTCTTCATGACTGTAGAGAGATAATTGAAAACAGACAGCTGCCCATCCACAAAGACATGACTGATGTGAGTCTATCCAGACTAAAATCCTGACACTCAGCAATAACATCTGCACAAATCCTGCAATCACAAAATTTTGATCTAGAGAATGAATGGCTACAGACATGGGTGCAACCAGTTCCATCCGATATCCATAACCTGATAAACGCCAATGAGAGGCCTGCAGGATTTGACTTGCCATGTGAAGTATAGATTGGCTAATAGAAAATGAACAGGCTTTGGCAGTTGTACAGACCTGTTGTTTAAATCGGGCAAAACACCAGAGCCGAAATGTGATTGTGGTGCAGCCTGCCAAAGTATTTTCCGTCTGTCACAGGAATGTGAGCATCGTGCTTTCCAGGGAGATGCGTCAGAGCTCTTTGAATTCTCGCAGCTGCGATTTGAGTGGATTGAAAATTTAGATATTAGTATTTAGGGAGATTGCCCAGTCAGTCTGCATACCCACTGTATCAACTTGGTTATGTATTTTATATCATCGTATGCTTCCTGTGTATAACTCTGTCATACAATAAATAAATAAAAACCTGGCAAGATGATGCAAAAGTATTGGGAAATGGTAGGCAAGTAGATTTTTGAAATTTTGGCGTTCGAAATACCTCTAAAACCAGAAATTTTCTTACTGAATATGCTTCCGGAGAGAATGAACAAACCAGATCTGAAGCTTTTGGCTTATATATTGACGGCAGCGCGCATTCTACGGGCTAAATGTTGGAAAAATTCCGTCTGACCGGGTAAAATGGACTTAATTCATAAACTATTAGACTGGGCCGAAATGGATAAACTGAGCTATCTAGGAATTATGGACAACAAAATTGATCCAACGCCTATATGGTCCAAATTATATCTTTGGTTGTAACAAGTGTGAGCTCTGTATATAGAAACAGATGTTATCAACTGTTAACTTAAAAATCCTAATAAAATATATTTTAAAAAATAAAAAACTGCATAAACACAGCATAATGCTGCATGCATTCATATGCATATATAAATAATTACATACATCCAATTGTTCCTGTGTAAATTCCTTGCTAAATAGGTGCTCCTGATATTTGAAGGTACACTCATACAGTTAATATACTTGCGTTTTTCAGATTCCTGTGCAGGCAAGTGTAAACATAACTCAACTGGATCAGTGTTTTCTGTTTGTTGCTCAGTTCCATTCATGTACACGCTGTGGGTCTTTGTGGTTCCCTTTCTCCTCTTTTACAGCAACCCAGTCAGTGACTGGTAAAAGGCAAGATACTGTTGGGTTGAAAGTGGGGCCCTTTATGAAGAAGGTCACCCATGGAGAAGGAATCATGGAAAGGGGAATGCATACTTTACACTGGATGAAAAATACTGGATTGTTTTCAAGCTTCCCTCTGTACAGAGCCTTTTCGCTTCCACCAGATGGCATGTACTCATCAAATCAGGCTATGGTATGATCATATATACTGCTCCAGGAAACAGCTGTCAAAAAGGATAAAACTGTACGTGCTAAGCTGAAGGACCTAAAATAATTTGTCACAAGAGATTCTATTATGCTACACTTGATTTCTGTAATCCTTTTAATGTCTCACAAAAAAGTAGCACATCCTGGAAAATGAGGTGTGTTTGCTTTCATAGACTTGTATCTAAATGTCTGCTGAATAGGATTCCTTCTTGTAAGTAATACAAACAGGCTGGCCATAATGAGTCTATAAAGGAGCTGCTACCATGGGAAGAAATCACTGTGAAAGTTACATTCCACATATTTGGAGGGTAAGGGAGATAATATTTAGGCAGGGCAAAAAGGAATTGGGAGAGGCAATTGAGATAAGGATCTGGAAAAGTAGGATCTGAGGGATATGAGGATCAGTAAAAGGTTTAATTGAAATGTACTTGCAGTTTTTCTTACAGAAAATGAAGACATTTGTATTTTTTCATTCCATAAATATGCCAAATAGTACAATTTTATATATTAAGTTATATGTTGTGCATTTTATGTTAAGTCAATAGGCGGGCCCCACCTCCCACTGAGCCTGTGATGGTGGGAGGGAGCCGATTTGCCCCCTGGGAGGGTGAAGATGCAGATGCTGGCGCTGTGATTTCACAGTGCCGGGGGTAAGCGGGGCCGACCCCTTAGGTCCAGGCCCCGCCCATCTCATTCTAGCCCTTGGCGCGCTCGGCCCACCCTCCTGCGCTATGGCAGTGTAGGCTTTGTATCCGGTCACCCTTCAGGGGGCCAGGTAGGAATTTTTCTCCCCCTCTCAGATTGGAAAGGGAAAGGGGGTGTTTTTGCCCACCTTGCACTGCTGTCAGTGGCTTTTGGGAAACTGGATTGTGGTTGGGCCATTCTGGTTAAATAGGTTGGTCACTTTTGTTTGATGGAGGTAGTGTGATTAGAAAGGGAATATGGTGAGCACCAGGGCATTTGTACCGTAGTATCAAGGGGTACTCCAGGAACGGCTTTTGGGCCTTTGCAGCTCAGGGCTGGGAATGGGGGTACTTACTTGGAGCATTCAGGCTCGGCTGATCCTACAGGCCTGGTGGCTTCTGGGGTGGCCAGCCAGGAGCTCTTATGAAATGCCAGGCCGCTGTTTGAAAGCCATGAGGATGGCTTGAGATCAGGGCAGGTGCCTCGCCCAGGAAGATGTGCAGATGGACAAGAGTTGACGTCTGTCACAGTCTTTTGCATCAGTTAGCATCCCCTCACTGGAATTGTTCAATAATAGTTAATTAAGTGGCTCTTGTTAATCCGTATTGTTGTCTGTGTCTTCATTACGACTATGGGGGCAAAGAGTAGGTTTGATAGGAAAGTAACTGTTGCATATATTCCAGTTTTTCACAAAATTTCCATTTTTCCCCTCCTGTTTTCAAAATTTCTAGAAATGTTATATCTCTACACTGTGGTCAGAACAGTTGTTTGACTCCAGGACAAAAGTCATCTTAGTTGCACACACTTTCACAGACTATGTTGAGAAATGGCATAACAACTTTGTTCTTTTAGGACATTGTGACCTGCATATTAGTAAACAATGTCCTCAGTCTCTTACCGCTCCCACTTTCCTTTGTGTAAAAAACAAAAATCCACTCAGAGACTATAACAATCCCTATAAAAAATAAACTGATCTTGCTGTTGGGGTGCTTTTAGGGCCTAGCATTATAACATATTGAGAAGAAAAAATACCTATTCATTATTTTAATGGAATCAAGGGAAATATTGGAGAGAGATGATGTGTTGTCTGTATGTTGGCACAAACAATTAGTTTCATTAAAGAACATTTATCACAACACAGACAGATGCATGCTTGAAGTGAAAAATAACCCTCAAACATCATTAGTGATTAATGATAATAGATGTTCTCCTTTGTCATTTACGTTGGCTCTCTAATATCTTGGATATTAGTCTGGGTTCTGTGAGATCCCTCACCATTGGGCTCACACCTTAATGTGGTGAGGGGGGTTTCGTGTGTCAGTGAATCTGACAGCAAATACCGTAAGGGTTTTTTTTTTTTTTTTAAATTAACAATGTTTTCCATTAAGAACAATTCAATAATTACTTGTGGTAACATACAAAAAATATATATATTTAACTTAAACCTTTTGTCATAAGCCTACTATTTGTAATTCTGCAACAATATTCTGGAATTAATAACCTATTGCCCATAACTATAACTCTACTCTATAAGTCAATCAAAAGAATAACAACTTCTGATAGTGTTTGTTTTTAGGAATAACACTGGAATTCGCCAGGTACACAGTAATAGGGAACCATACAGCTTGATAAAATTTCTGGTAAGTATTTAAATTTTGGGATAAAGAATAAGATGTTATTTTCCCGTGTACAAAACGATTCCATAGCTTATTTTGCCAGGTCTCCAAAGACGGGAAGGTAACTACCTTCCAGTTCTGAGCAATGGTAAGCTTAGCCATAGTAAGCAATGTGGAAATCAAAGTTATTTGTGATTTTGATAAGTTTTGCTAAATACCGTAAGGGTTTTACACTCTGTTGAGGCTGAACTTGCAGCAGAGTCACTCAAGGCAGAATGGTCAGAGCTGAGATACCAGACTAAGATGCATCCGCCCCCTTCAGGCATCAACAACCACATCAGCGGAAGAGAATGGACAGTTCCAATGGTGGTGGGACAGAAGAATACTTGAAGGGTGACTATGAGGCAGCAGCAGAAGGGTAGGTGAGGGGGAAATGACACTGACGGAGGACCTATCATAGACAATGGCAATGCCACTTCAGCTAACCCTGGTTAGTACTGTGCAGAAGAAAGCAATAGTAAACCATTTCTGATCATCTCATACCACAAAAACCCTGTGATGAGACAATCCAAAATAAAAATAAAATAAAATGCTGGAAGACAAGAGCCCCCAGTCAGACAGCACTTGATCAGCTAATGGAGAAGAGCAGAGAACAAGTACGAGTAGCACTGTTCTTAATGACACAACTGGATTAAAGCTGAAAGGATGTTTAGTTGTTGATGTGAATGGATGCAAAAGGAAAGTCCAAAGCCGTTCAACACATATAATAGCAATGTGGAAAATAAGAAGTATTAATCAAGGTAAGCTCAAAATCATAAAATGAGAACTGGAACATTTAAATGTTGCAGTCCTGGGAGTGAGTAAAGTAAAGTGGACTGGATTAGGACGTTTTCAGTCAGAAAATAGCAAACTACAAAAGGAAATGACAAACAAAAAGCAGAGTTGCTCTAATAGTGAGGCGAGATGTAGCACAAGCAGTCAGAAGCTATAATGCAAAGTCTGACCGAAAAATATCAATCATGGAAAGCCTATAAACAGATGCTGATGAGGAAGGAATTGAAAGCTTTTATGCAAGTGTCCAGGAAGAAATTGTTCACACACATAGGCTGCGGTCGCACACACTAAATAATCCACTTTCAGTGCACTTTCAATGCACTTTGAAACTGGATTTTTATTGTGTGAACTGGCAAATCCAGTTTGAAAGTGCACTGAAAGTGGATTGAAAGTGGATTATTTGGTGTGTGTGACCGCAGCCATAGACAAGATGTGCTGATAATCATAGGTGTCTGGAACACAAATGTGGGAAACAAAGCAAAATCAAATTTTGTCAAAAAATTTGGGCTAGGAGCATGAAATGAAGCAGGAGAGTGACTCATAGAATTCTGTGAAGACAGCAAGTTGTTCATTGTGAACACTCGCCCGCCCACCCCTTGAATGAAGACACATACACGTCGCTGGGTTAAACTGGGTATTTATTATATGTTAGGCTGATCTGCATTCAGTTACCGATTAAGCATGGGTTACATCATGCCTGCGAACTGGCTTCCGTAGGGCAACTCCACCTCAGCTCAGAAACCAGGTCAGGATCCCTCCTTATCCTGGCCGTCATCGCCCGTATGTTACATGCGTAGAGGAGATGTGAGAGCACACCCCAGCCCCAGGACTGCTAAGCCCCTTAAGGTATGAGGTATGCTTCCCCATCCCTGAAGAGGCCCGAGGCTGGGCCCCCCCCCCCAGACTGCTAAGCCGGTAGGCAGTCGGCCCGTGGGTCTCTCCTGTCAGAGATATCTAGGGGTGGTTGTCAACTGAACTGAAACCCCAACCCCTAACCCGTGCTTTCCTGCCACTGAGGGATTTAGCCTTGGCTTAACTCCCCTCCCGCCAACCCTCCGACATTAGGCCCATGAGGCCACCCTGCAGATCAGCTAAAAATATGTAATTACCCATGTCGGTCAAGTGCATCCCATCCGTCCGAAATAGATGGGGACACCTGAACTGAATCTCACGATGCTGAGTTACCCTTCTCCCCATGGCGACTACAGAGGTTCTGATGATATTGCTGAGCCAGCGTCGAGCCTTGTCCACTGTTCTCGAGTGGTGTACACCCCTCCAAACCCTTCGAGGCAGCAAAGCAGACCATATCCATACGGTGTCCGGAAACCAGTGTCGAAGCCTCCCTAAGTCCCTCAGGGCCTCGTCCAGCAAGGAGACAGCTGACCAGGTCATTTTTGCCCAAATGGATGACCACAATCCCGGGGTATTGGCCATGTGGACCGGCAGCCGTGCAGCAGGGGCAGCAGCTGACTCCAGCACATTCTCCTCCTCCCCAGCCACTCCATCGAGGCCTTGTCTCAAATGCTGAGCTGGGAACCCATACCCGAGCAGCTGGCCCTCCTGCCAGCCCAATACATGATGGAGTGCCCACAAATCAACACATGAGTGGCCGATGTCCGAGCACCACCACCTGCAAAAGACACGCTGTAAATTTATATTACTTGCAGACATAGACCTGGTAGGCCTGTGACTGCCAACACCCCATGCACTGGACCTCTTCAGGTGTAAAGCCAAGCCCCACCGCCGTCAAAGCCGCCCCGATGCAGAAGGAATGGGTGCCAAACCGATTCCCAGCCAGGCCAGCGCAGTTCAAGGCCCGACGTACGACTGCCCAGAACTGGTATTGGGTCAGTGGTAGACCATTCTCATGCTGAAACAGTGGCCCGGGATGTCGCCCCACCCCCGCCATCCAGCCCTCCAAGGTGCGCACAGGGCAGAACTCTTCGTCTGAGTTCGAATGCAGCATGACTGACTGGCCCGCCCCCTTCCGGTCCATTTTCGACTGCCGCACACGTAGAGTAACTGACTCACCCCCCAATCTAACATCAGTCATCAACAAGGCCCTTCCCGTCCTGTACCAGCGTGACCGCAGAAGGAACTCACTGATATGGAAGGCCCCAAAGAAGGCCACCAGGGTGGCCACCTAGAACAACCTAGCTTCCTACTGGGACGTGCAGATGCCACTAAACGAGCGGATGAGGACCCTCACGATGTCTGGCATGAAGGGCCACCTCGTGTCAGGTGCCGGGGGAGCCTCCTGGACCCAGCCCACCATCATGCGCCAAAGACGATAGTCCATGGTGTAGTCAACCAGCCCCTGGGCTTTCAAATGGAAAGCCACAGCTTTTTTCCCACCATAGAGAACAATGGAGGGGATGGGGCAACCTGTTTGAGGCCCCATAGAATTGGACCCCATGATCCAATCTTCTTGAAACTTGACAGGTATTTTGGGGAGAAGTCCCAGAAGGTACCCTACAAGTTTGGAGCTTCTCCCTCAAACCCCCTCTCCTCCAGCCCCTCATATACCCTATGAGTTTTTGCTATTGACTTCAATGGCCCATAGGGTATAATAGGGATGAAACTGACATTCAGACGGTTATGCTAATGAGTTATGCTAATAGGTATGCTAATGTGCTCCTGCACCTCTTTTTTCTATGAAATGACCCCTGATTCTTAGAAATATCAACACCTCATTTACACATAATACAGCTGTGTCAATGGCATTTGGTGTAATTCAGCTGCATTGCATTCATTTGTATTGTTGCTAGCCCTGTGCCATATTTCTATCCAAAGGTACCCAAGGCAGCTTTCAAAAAATTAAGTAAAAAAATTTCAGGTACTTTGGACCCAAGTCATGTAAGGCTTTAAAGGAAATAAATAGGGAAATAAAGTCTTATTCCAGTTTCTTAGTCCCGTATCCATCTCCCAGCCATGTATAACATATGCAGTATGTCTGGCCAAATATAATCCTGGCCAAATATAATCCTGGTCTTGCAGATTTGCCAGAACAACATCTTTAGAGATGTTGCATTCTTTTCAGTACTTAGCCCAAAAAAAGGTGGCCCAACATTGTACTAAAACTTCTTCTTACCTTTTACCCCTTGCCTCCCTCTGTAAGGCAGTGGCACAATTAGAAGTTCGACCACAATCTAATTAAGTTGACTATTGTAATTTTATTGTACTTTTAATGTTTAATCTTAATTTAGTATGGTGATGGTTGTTTTATCCAGGGGTCCATTGGGACCGGAGCGAGGCGGAGCAAAGCTCCGCCAGCTCAGGAGTGGCCACTAGGGCAGCCACGAATTTTGTGGCCACTAGGGCAGCCACTGCCAAATTTTGGTGGCAACTTTAAAAGTGACTGGAGGGGAGGAGCTTTGAGGGAGAGGCTCCAAACTTGCAGGGTAGCTGCTGGGGCCTCTCCTCAAAATACCCACCAAGTTTCAAGAAGATTGGACCAGGGGGTCCAATTTTACGGGCCCCCAAACAGGTTGCCCCCATTCCCTCCATTGTTCTCTATGGCAGGAAAAAAAGTAACACTTTTTCCCAGGATAGAGAACAATGGAGGGGATGGGACAACCTGTTTGGGGGGCCATAGAATTGGACCCCGTAGTCCAATCTTCTTTAAACTTGGTGGGTATTTGGAGGAGAGGCCCCAGCAGCTACCCTGCAAGTTTGGAGCCTCTCCCTCAAACCCCCTTTCCTCCAGCCCCTCATATACCCTGTGAGTTTTTGCCATTGATTTCAATGGCCCATAGGGTAAAATGGGGCTGAAACGGACATTCCCTTTCTGACACACTTCTGGTGATGTCAGGGGAAGTGACATATGCTAATGAGTTATGCTAATGAGCTCCTGCACCTCTTTTTCTATGAAAGGACCCCTGGTTTTATCTATCATTGTAAACCACACTGAGCCCTGTTTACAGGGAAAGGCAGTATAAAAATTGAATTTAATAAATGAATAAATAATAAATGTAGTGAACTAAAATTATGATTTCCCCCCCAAAGATTTGATTATGATGGCATTCTACCAAACAGTTGTTAGGGAGAATTTAGTCCTTATGAGATGTGGATTTCAGTTCACTCTTTCCTATTAGCCTAGAAGGTTGCTTTTCACTGTCTTAAAATCAAAGGTAGTCTTTTATACTGAATTTTCACAATTATTTTGATATTTGGAAAGTTCAGTAATATGATTAAGTTATAGTATAAGTTTACTTACTACTTAGATTTCTCGTTCACCACCTGTTTCTCAAGAAATTCTTGCAGTCTCTTGGAAAACTCCCATCTTTCTGTGCTTTTATGTTACTCGATAGCTCAAGGGGATGCATCATGTAATTTTACTGCTTCCATCCCCTGCCTGAGCTGCCATTTGTAAAACTGGCTCTACTCCTCGCCCCTTAGCTTCTATTTTGTAGTCAATAGAGTGGACACTATGATATCAAATATGAGGTCTGACCATCCTATGATTAATAGGTAGCAATTACATCAGCACTCATTCTTTACCTTATTTGCATGCTATTATTATATTGTGAAGGACAGTTAACAGACACAACTTAAATTTAACATGCTGAATATGAAAGTAGTATAAGAATAAAGCCGATACCAGTACTGCAGTGTCTTTAGTTTACATTGCAGATTAGATTCTGCTGTATTTTTATTATTTAGAAGTAGAGATGGTCATCAGCTGGCTCATGAACTAAAGTTGATGATAAATTTTGGCCAGTTCATGGTTCATGAACTCAAGTTCATGGCAGGTCAGCCAGCATGAACTTTCCACAAACTTTCAAGCAGTTCGTGGCAATTCATGATACATTGTCTCTGCTCAGTCTAAATGTTTACCAAACTTCAAAGCAATGGTGGCAGTGAAACTTGGAGGACATGTAGTGAAGCATCTGGGGGAAGTCCCCTGTGACTTTGATGTCTCTAGCTTGCACAGGATCCGTTCTGTACACTCCTGAACCCAGGGGCGTAGACTTTTAAAAATCCGGGGTGGGGCTCCTTAGTGTGCGCGCTTCACACCTGCCCTCGCTGGAGCGATGTTCTCCCCCCCCCCCCCGGAAACCGCCCCGCCTCCCTGGGCCCTTCCGAGACCCGCCAACCGCTGCTGCTGGTGCCTCTCTCTCTTCCCCCTGCCACCCCTTCTCTCTCCCTCTCCAGCAGCGGCGGCCGGGCCTTGGAAGGACCCGGGGAGGCATGGTGGCAGGCACTCCATTTTCCCGGAGATGGCTGAGCCCCCCCCCCGGGAAATTTTGGGGGTGGCTCAAGCCCTCGAGCCCTCTCGTACTCTACACCTATGCCTGAACCTGTGCTAGTCAAAATAACCACCTGTCCTTTCCCCAGAAAGCACTTTCCTGGGGGCACCTTCTTTGGGGGGTGGTAACTTGGACCCTGTTAATCCAAACCTCACCAAAGTTGGCAGGCAGGTAGAGGAGAGTCTTCCAGAGATCCCCCATGAGTTTGGTGTCTTTAGCACACCGGGGGGGGGGGTTCCTACCACATCGCAAACCTCACAAACCAAAATGGTTCATTTTGTAGCTAAAATTTTATGACAGTTCATGGTTTGTGAAGTAGGCATGCCATGAACCAAAGCACAGTGTGATCATGGCATTGTCTTCTAAAAGCCCAGATGTAATCTGGACATGGTGGGATGGCCTAATAGTCATATGAATTGTACCGACTTTGTTAATAGGTTAGTTAATTTGTAAGTTGAACAATTTTTTAAAAAAATAATGTTGTCTACAGTAATGGAGATTCAGACTCATTTTTATCATTTCAAACCCTTAATCGTAACTAATATTGAAAAGTATCTTGGAAATCATCCCCTGTTTTTTATTACTCATGTATTCGGTTTATTCAGCCAGTTCTGTTGGTTGGTGCACAATGGAAGGAAGACACTCGTCTGAATATGGATGGGCATGAACCGGGAAAATGTGATTCTAGTGTGTTGTACAGACCCATGAGTACAACTGCAAGATAACCAAGAAACAGGAGAGGCAATTTTCCTGTGTACCAGTCTATTAAAAATGGTACCTATACAGTGCTCACTGGATGCTGTTTTCTAAAGTCCAGCCGTTTAACCAACATGCTTTTCATCTTCTGCATATGTCATCTGTAACACAGAGACTAAGGCAGTAGGCCAAAGACATCATCGCAGTAATTGCGTTGGCTTCAGTTGAGGTGTTACTAGGGAGCATTTGGATGGGTTTCTAACAAGCAGGTAACAATACCTTGGCAGCATCTATAATAAGCTCAGTAAAAAAAGTGAAGACTGAGAACATATTTAGGTCTTGTGTAATAAAATGCAGATGTGCTAAAAGAATGCTTGAGCAGTCTCAATGTCATGCCAGTTCCATGATTTCTACTGGGAATGCATTAAAATTAGCCAATCGTGTAAAAAAAAACCCCCAACAACACACACAAAAACTAATTCTTCATTTGTTTCTGTCTTTGTTGTACACAAAATGCAAAATTTACTTGGGCACCCAAGCTTCAACAGTATTTTGGGAGATCTTGTGTTGCCCCCCCCCCAAAAAAAACCAAGAATACAGTGCATCACTTGCTCCACACTGAGGGATCCTATCTATACCTTGTGGCTAATACCCACTGATGGACCTCTGCTCCAGATGTTTATTTAATTCCCTCTTGAAGCCATCCATGCTGTGGCAGTGAATTCCATGTGTTAATCACTCTTTGGGTGATTTTGCAAGCCACGTGGCTGGCCAGCACTTTTGGTTCTGGATCATTATACCATATGGGGACAGTCCCATAGGAGCGGATGCAGCTGGTGCACCAGCCAAAACTGTGCAAAAGTACTCTGAATCATAGGGGACTAATGTGTCAGGCAAGATTTTCTCAGGTGACTCATGTGTCAAGCAGCACTCTCAAGCTGTAAACCTGGCTTTCAAAGGGGAGTTATAACCCCATCCAAGACAGGGGAGATCTTAAGTCCCTGGTCTTCCTTTCTACTCAGAGAACTTCTGTCAGGATTAAGTTTCAGCTTGTTCACCCTCATCCAGCCCATAACTGACTCCAAGCACTGGTTCAGAAGATTAACAGCATCCTTGGAATTAGGTGGCTGTCATCTGCACAGTAGCGATACCATAGTCCATACCTCCTGGTGACCTCTTCCAGTGGCTTTATTTAGATATTAAATAGCATGGAGAGAAGATGGAACCCTGCAGGTCAATGGCCATGGGCCAGAGAAGTAACCCCCCAACACTATCTTCTGAGATACCCCCTATAGGACTTGAACCACAGTAATACACTGTGAACCACAGTAATACAGTACCTCTTAGTCCCAGTGCTGAGAAGTGGCTATGGTCAATAGTATCAAAGGCCACTGAGAGATCCAGAAGCACTAACAGATCACAGTTATGTAGTTCTCAGGGGGTTATTGTCCTCCTGCTGCTGCTGCTAGCTAGCCAACAGAACCAGGTTGTGTCTGTAAAACCTCGATGGCTCTTGGATGCTTGCCAGACATCTTGAATCTTCTGGAGGTAGGCTTTGATTCCAGAGCAATGCACAATGCTTCAGAGAGAATACAACTCCCAGATATTTCCCTAACAACAACCCTATGATGTAGTCAGCTCCACTGTACTAAACTGCCCCCTTGAGGCCCCCCCTAACAAAAATTTTCTGGGTATGGGTCTATGTTAAAGGCACAAACGGTAGGCCTCATCTTTCCAAGGATCCTGTCCACATCCTTGGGTGCCACAAGCTGAAAGATATCCATATATATTGGACAAGCAAATGCCAAAGGTCATCTGAACATGAATCCACATTAGCATTTAACCTAGACCATTATATATGTATATATAATATTGATTATGATAGCTAGAGAACTATATGTGGTTCTCATGTCGTTCAAATATTCTGAATATTCAAAGTATGGTGATTGAAGGGCCTACTGAAGATGAGATTGTGTTTCCATATTCTTTTATTATTTCTTCCCTTTTTTCCAGTACATGTGCTTGAAGTCCACCCTTTGTTCCTAGTATTTTAGCGTCCCAAGAAAGTTCACAGACTTTCTTTGGAAGCTATTTAGAATTACCCTATGGTGTATCCTAGTGTACCTGAGGGCTGCTTTGGGTGTCGCTAGCAGTACCTTGTGGTTCGTGTTTCCTAGAGTTGCCAGCCCCCAGGTGGGCCTGGAGATCTCCCACTTTTACAATTGATCTCCAGCTGACAGAGATCAGTTCCCCTGGAGAAAATGGATGTTTTGGAGGGTGGACTCTATGGCATTGTACCATGCTGAGTGAGGCCCCTCCCCTCCCCTCCCCAACCTCACCCTCTCCCAGATCCATCCCCAAAGTCTCCAGATATTTTCCAACCCAGAGCTGGCAATTCTAGTGTTTCCTATGACATTTGAAGATAAATATGCATTGTTGATAGGGTTGCCAAGTCTGGTGAACTTACCGGCGGGGGGGAGTCCTCTGTCGGCCGGGAGCTTCACCGGAAGTGATGTCAGCACGTTGGGGATGTTGCCAGGGCAACACCCTGGCAACGCCCCCAACGTGCTGACGTCACTTCCGAGTGACGTCATTACGTGTGAGAAGTCGTCCAGGATGGATGACTTCGGGGCGGGGTTTCCCCCGCCGGCCGAATGCTGGCCGGCAGATCGGGAACCCCTGTACCGGAGGATCCCCCGCCCCCCGGGCTGACTTGGCAGCCCTAATTGTTGATAAATATACAGCTTCTGTAAATACTGTTTTGAATGTTTTTTTAAAAAGCCACCACTAACTGATTATTAGCAGCCATTCTCCAAATATGACAATGCTCTGACTGTTCCACGGAAAGATCAGATGTACTTACAAGCTGTCCTTAGGACCGATTGTCTTTCATTTCCATTTGCCACAGAACAGAATTAGGTGTAAATCCCTTAGTTTCCTCTAAACGCACTACTATTCAATTAAGGGTTGTGCTTTGGGTTTTCTAACTGAGGGCATGAGACCAGTGAGGAACAGTATGACCTCTCCCTGACCTTGATAGGCCAGGCTAGCCTGACCTCATCAGATCTCAGAAGCTATGCAGGGTCCACCTCTGAACATCTTTTCCCTCGAAAACCCTACTGGGTCTCCCTAAGTCTGCTGAGACTTGACAGCAAAACAAACAAACAAAAATCAGTTCTTTTGCTCCAGTGCAGACCAAACTTTTGAAATGTAACAGAAATGTGAGGCCATGTCGCTAGTATCACTGTAGATTATTTCAAAAGAAATTATTCTGTGTGGTTCCACTGTAAAACAAAACAATAATGGACCGCTTAAGGGTAACAGTGCATTTTGTTGGAATCCACACTTTGTAATAATCATTTCCAGCGGTTATTTCGTAGAAAAGGAGATGCAGGAGCTCATTAGCATAACTCATTAGCATAACTTATTTGCATATGCTATACCACCTGACATCACCGGAAGTATGTCAGAAGGCAAGAGAGAGAGAGAGAGAGAGAGAGAGAGAGAGAGAGAGAGAGAGAGAGAGAAAGAAAGAAAGAAAGAAAGAAAGAAAGAAAGAAAGAAAGAAAGAAAGAAAGCTGGCAGAGAGGGGACAGCTACTAATCCAAGCCTCAGAAATACCACTGTTCTGGGAGGATAGCTTCAGTGGTGGCTGAAGCCTTCAGAAGGCTGGTCAGAGGAACAAGGACCTTTCCAGGGGACGGGGTCATTTTGCTGCAGCCATGACACAAGCAGGCATTCCCCCGTGGGGGGGGGGGCGGCTGGCACCAACTCCCGGAGCTGCGCTCCCCCGAGCTCCTGCTTGAAATGACCCCTGATCATTTCCAAAATTATCCTAACATGCCTAGTGTGACTGAATGTTCTTTCCAATTTCTTGGAACTTGGGGTGAATATTGTCAGTAATTTATTAAGTGATAACTTAATATGTATGGAACAATATGTGAGTAACAACCTTCTAAAAAAGTCAGTGAAAAAGAGAGATCTGGTACTGAAACAAACTAAATATGGTTGAATACTTTAATGTTACCATCCATTGTTGCTTTTTTAAAGTTACTTTTGTTGGAAGAGGTCATATTAGTCCCGTGGGCCATATTATTTCAGTTGAAGTGCCCAGAAAAGCAGCCATGGTCTTTCTGCATCAGATACCCTGCAGGTCATGGTCTTATTATAGATTCTCAGTAGATCGCTGGAAACAAAACCTTAATAAAAAGTAGGTCATTGTAGTGCAGTGGCAAAGGATATAATGTTTTGCACAAAAGTATTTTGGTGTTGCTGTTCCAGGATGAAAGAATACTCTTTCAAGCTGCTTGTTGAAGGACAAGGGATGTGCAGAAAAAGGAAGAAATGTGCAATAAACTGTATTACTGTAGATAAAAATGCAGAAAAGCCCAATATGAAAGCACAAGTTACTTTTCTTTTTGTTCAAATCCACACACGTGAAGTTGGTTGAAAGAAGAGCCCAGACACTATCCATTATCATGTCATTGTCTTTGGTATTCTGGGTATGGAAACCCACTGGCTTAGTGTAGTAATACAATCCATGTAATAAATTTATTAGGATCAACTCAATGCCACATACACGTTTGCAAAGAAGTAGCTGTGTTAGTCTGTAGCAGCAAAATAAAACAAAAGTCCAGTGGTGCCTTAAAGATGAAAGATTTATTTCAGTATGAGCTTTCATGAGTCACAGTGGGCAAGCTTTTGAGTTCCGCAGGAATTTTCATTATGCCAGAAGTTACAAAATAAAAAAAGGAAAAATCCAGGTTTTAACAGAAGTTTAGGTCATGCCTATGTAGAACTCAGTTTTGCTTATGATTAGGTCCTGATGAATGAGGGTTGCCAACTCCAGGTTGTGAAATCTTTGTAAATTTTGGGGGTGAAGCTTGGAGTGCAGGGCTTGGGGAGAGGAGAGACCTCAGTGGGGTTATAGTGCCATAAAATCCACCCTCCAAATCAGGCATTTTCTCCTGGGGAACTGAGCTCTGTAGTCTGGAGATCTGTTGTAATTTTGGGAAATCTCCAAGCCCCACCTGGAGGTCGACAAGCCTTTAATGGGTTTACAGGGCAATGGGTGTTGTGGAGCAGTATGAGAGAGCTTTTGATTTTCACAGGGGTAGATGATCACACTTAGGGATCACATTTAAGGGGCAGCCACAGATTAGCAGCCACAGATTAACAGCTGCAAACATTTCCCCAGCTTTGATGTCAGTCAGCCAGTTTGGTAGAGACCTCATTTTGTTACTTGCTCAAAGTACAAATGATAAGACCAAAGAATTTCTTATATATATATATATATTATTGCTTTTCTACAAACTACACAAGAAAAAAGGAAGGGTTATCTACAAACTAGAGGAGAAAGAAAAGAAAACCACTAAAATCCAAGTAGCAGTGGTCAATTATGCTGCTACAGTGCTTAATTCAGTATTTCGCTTACAATTAGAGTTGTTAAGATGAAGCTAGAAAAGAAAGTATGATTATCAAACTAAGTTTTAGCTGAAATAGGTGCTTCCAAGTACGGTTAGTACGTCAGATTACAAAGTCATATGTCCCTTATTTTTTCTCAGATTTTCCTCTATGCTTATTTTTATCATATTCCCATCTGACTTTAAGGAGTTTAGGAGCAACTGCCCCTAGATCAGATTCAGAGCCTTCTCCTTCAGAACTGGACGATGAATCACTACAACTTCCAAATTTGTGGTTGCGGTTGTCTTCTGCTGTCCTCCGTTGTTCCCTTCACCTTGGTTGTTTTTTCATACTGCTCCAAAAAAGCTGTAGCTTTTGCAATAGAGTCTATCTTTTCTTTTTTCTCCTTGAATTTGAAGATGAGCCCTTCTGGAGTAATCCATCTGTAGGGAGTAGAATTTTTCTGCAAAAAGGATGTCAGATTTTTATATTGCTTTTGTGCACTGGCGTAGATCTGACATGGTTCTGAGAATTGTAAAAGAAACAACCTGCCCCTTGGATTTCTGTCTATCATGGCTGGTGAAATCTTGCTGGGATGTGGTAGGAGGTTCCCTGGGGGAGACTCTCTCTCTCTCTCTCTCTCTCTCTCTCTCTCTCTCTCACACACACACACACACACACACACACACACACAAAAGCTTCCCTAGCTCATTAAAGGAAACCATTGTTAGGCCTTTTTTAAAGAAGCCATCTATGATGGACCTCCTATGACTCTCCCCACACTGGCGCGAACTTTCCCTTCAAATCTTTTTGGTTCCTTGCTGGGACTGAGCAGCCCTTGGTAGCATGTAAATATAGAGGTTTTTGAAAGAATTTCTATCCACCATGTCCCACAGAATATAGTTTGGCTTTTAGCACAGCCCCAGTAACTCCTTAGTTAAATCACAGTTTATTTCTATTTCCTGAGTTGTTTAAAACCATTTTCCCTTACAACAGTTGTTTAAAACCATTTTCCCTTACCTCAGAGCTAAACCTTCAGAGACACTGGGCAGGGATTAATCTTCTCCTCCGAGGAATTAACCCTGTTCCTTTTTGGCTTGGAAGGAAGCTTCCACACACTATTGTGAGACTTATCCACAGCATTCTGCACAGTTGATCATTTGATCCTGGTCAGCCCCCTAGCCTCAGTGGGAGTGTGGGCATTGCCTTATCTTGGTATGCCTCATTCCTCCAAGACGCATCTAGAGGATAGCCACTGGGGACAGAACTTTGACCCAGCTCCCACTAGACTGTGGGGTTCTGTGGAGTTTGATCCTGTTTCCAATGTTATTTAATATTTACATGTGCCCTTTAGCAGAGCTCATCAGTAGGTTTGATGTTGGATCTCATCAATACACAGATGACACCCAGCTCTTCCTCCTGCTGGCTAAACCGCTCTAAATCCTCTGTCCTGACTGGGTATCAGGATGCTGTGGGTAGATGGTTGAGGCAGAGCTGGCTGAAGCTGAATATAACTAAGATTGAAGTCATGTAGCTGGGGAGGTCTGGGCAGGAGGGGGGAGGGTTGTGGCTGCCTACTCTGGGTGGTGTCCAACTTATTCCAGTGGACTCTGTGAAGAGTTTGGGGGGGGGGTCTGACTGGATGCCTCACTTTCCTTGGACAAGCAGGTGTCCTCAGTGGCAAAACAGGCGTTTCTTTATCTTTGCCAGGCCCGTCATTTGTTCTCTAATTTCTCCAGGTCTGACCTCTCCACAGTGATTCATGTGATGGTCACCTCCAAACTAGATTACTGCAATTCACTTCGGAAACTTCAGGTTGTACAGAATGCAGCTGCCAGGCTACTGACTGATTCAGTATGGCTTGCAAACGTCCAGCCCATTTTGTGGCAGCTGCACTGGCTTCCAATTGGTTTCTGGGTCAAATTCAAGGTGCTGGTATTAACCTTTAAAATCCTAAATGGTCTGGGACTGTCAAACCTAAAGGACCACCTCTCCTGTTGTGACCCCCCCCCCCCCATGGTGTCTTCATTCAGCCACATGTGGGCTTATCATAGTGCTTGGCACTTAACTTACCTGTTTGAATGCGACAAGGGCCTTTCCCATCATGGCCCTGACCTAGTGGAATGCTTTGTCTGAGGAAATTCATGCCCCATGAGAGAGCCAGTTTGGTGTAGTCGTTAAGTGCTCAGACTCTAATCTGGGAGGACCGGGTTTGATTTCCCACTCCACCACTTACAGCTGCTGCATGACCTTGGGCAAGCCATAGTTCTGGCACAGCTGTTCTTGAAAAAGAGCAGTTTCTGTCAAAGCTCTCTCAGTTCCACCTACCTCACAGGGTGTCTGTTGTGGGGAGGGGAAAGGAAAGGAGTTTGTAAGCCGCTCTGAGACTCCTTTGGGTAGTGAAGGGTAGGGTATAAATCCAGTCTCCTCCTCCTCCTCCTCCTCCTCCTCCTCCTCCTCTTCTTCTTCTTCTTCTTCGTGTCTGAATTTTGCAGGGGATGTTAAGACAAAGTTATTCCACCAGGCATTCCACTAATGTAATTTTGGTGGACTCTACCAAAAGCACTGTTGATTTTTTATGTCAAAATCTGTGTGCTGAGTTTTAATTAGATTGTATTGAGATTATGGTTTTGTTCTTGTTCTTGTACTGTTATGTTGCTAGACCCCCCTAAACCCCATTCTGGGAGAGGGGTAGGATAAAAAAAATAATAAAATAAAAATTAATGTGTTGAGAGGGATATTGTGGCTCAGTGCCCAGGGTGACCATGCTCGAGTGGGTAGGTGGGTGGGAATGTCTGTAATTTGGGTGGTTTTTTGCCTACTGAGCCACAGACTAGCAGGTCTTCCATGCAGCACAACACCTATTTTATTACTACTGATAATAGTTTGAGCAGTAAATAGTACTACTAATAATAGCTTGAGCAGTAACTAGCCTGAGAAATTACTACTAAGGCTATCACATGAAGTGGCATGTTTGGAACTGGCAAGTCTCTCACTGTCCCTATTTTGCAGCTCATTAAAAAGTTTTTGTCTAATTAAAGCACATATTTTGATTTCGTTAAAAAGTTAACATTGGAATAGCAGCTGCAGTGAAGCAGATGGCCCTTGCAGTAGACAGAAGAGATTGTACCTCAATCTGTTAAGGAAGTAGTGAAAGAAATGTTTTGAAGTGAGCCTGGCTGCCACCACATCATTCATGCAGAAAGCACTGGGCTTCAAAGCAGTAGTTACATTAAAAGGAATAGGATGAAGAAGGAACTCAGGAAGAGAAGATCTACATGATCTTTTTATTCTCCTAGCATTTACTGCCCAAGTTTGCTCCACTATTTATTTGGATTCCTCCTCTAAACATTTTCTTGGATTCATTCTTGTCTTGCTGTTGACAACATCCATTCTATAGGCTTTTTTCTTTTGTGATACAAATCAGTACATTGCTTGTTGGTATTCTCTCATATGAAGCCTCCCCCGTTTTTTTGTTCCCCTGCTTTTGTTTTTTCAACCTGAAAAGTGACCACACTAGTGTTGCCAGGTCTCTTACCTCATTGCAGTGGGAGGGACAAGTTCCCGGTCAAGAAGTGACATCATCACGCTAGGCATTTCGCTGGGGGATGCTCTATGATACCAGAGAGTTTTCAAGCTGAGTGCTAGAATGTCCCCCTGGCGACATGCCCAGTGCAATTACATCACCTCCAGGTGACATCATGCACTGGGCATGTCAGCCTAATCCAGGCACTTGGAGGCAGGGTTCTCCCCGCCAGCTGGATCCGGGCTGGCAGGTCAGGGCCCCTAGAGCAGGCCAACTCCCCTCCCAGGGGGGGGGGGATCTGGCAGCCCTTGACCACATCGTTCCTTTTGTTGCTTTCACTGTTTCTTATATCCTCCTTTTCATGTTCAGTTCAGGATTTTGTTATTGACTTGTTACATTCATTTATTCTTTTGCTTGTTTTCGTCTTTGTTCTCATAAGGGCTCAAGCAGTGGAGAGATGATCACAGTCTGTTTTTGCAGGCACATGCAACTTCTTTTAGCCTTGGGCAATGACAATACTCCATGTAGCTGTAATTACTGCTGCAATGCAGAGGTATTCACAGCAGTAATGCAGCATCCACAGGTAGTTTCCCCTTTATATCTCCACAATGAAAATGGCTAAAAACCTTTAAAACTGAAAGATGAGAACTCAGATAAGTTAGTAGATCATGGCAATAGCTTGTAATCTTATTGCACTGTAGCAATCCAGCAGTAGTTTTGTTGTTGTTGGGTTGTTGTTTTTTAAAGCCCCCAAAGGCCTTCCAGAGGCAGGGGGAAATGCAGGTCTACGGCAAGGACAATGGTGACAATGTGGAAGTGACTTTTAAAAATGCAGATCTTCCAGTCCACGTGGCATTCCAAAAAAATTGTATGAAATCAAGTAAGTTTAGGAAAGATTTATCAAAGCAAAGGAAAACCTGAAAAGTAGATGATTTGGGGAAATATTGTGGACATGTTCCAAAAACCTCTCTCCAGTCTGAATGCCAAACCAGAGAAAAATCTCCATGTGGAAGCAATCAGCATTTTAATACAAAAAAATGTATTTTTAAAAAAAGGACACTTTTTTTTTTGCTTTCCCCCTAGCGTTGCCAGATACCCCGTGGCCACCGGTGGAAGGGGATCTTTCATGGGCAATCATAATTGGTGTCAGTTCACCAACTGTCTTTCCCCACACTGCTGCCAGTTTTCAGGAGGAAGTGATGAGTTACCCATTGTTTGTACAGCTGAACTGAGTGATGATCCCTGAAGCACTGGCTTGTAGCACCAGCTTGCTCCAGGGCCATTTTCAGTGTGCTCCTGAGCTGCATGCATTTTCTCTGTTCAGTCCTTGGATCTTGGATGTTTACCTTGTTCAGTCAGTTTCTTGTAGCTTGTTCCCCCCCCCCCCCAAAAAAAACCCCTTGTTTTCAATAGCAGTCATTTGACCATGTTATCAATTTCTATTGTCTTTTCTGTTCATTAAGATTGTAAGGTTACAGTTAGTCTTTTGTGTTAGTCTTTAATAAATGCTATTATATATAGCTTCCATTTTGTTTCTGAGAAATGGAAATCTATCTTATAGGGTTGCCAGATCCATCAGACTCGTGGGGCGGGGAGCATTCCGGGAGTGAAAGTGACGTGCCCGGAAATAAACATAACATGCCTATGTCACCCAGAAGGGACATAGGCACGTTGGTGACATTGGGGGCGATGCTCTGGTTTTTGGGCAAAACTCTATGGTAAAAATGGCTTCAAACCATAGAGTTTTGCCCAAAAAACAGCGCAACCCCCCCCCCCCCCGATACCACCTATGTGCCTATATCATTTCCTTTTATTTTATTTCCTGCTTCTTCGTGTTTATTTCCTGCTTCTTCCCTCCCTGCTTCTGGTAAGTCACATTTATTTCTGGCTTGGGGGGAGTCTGGCATCCCTATCCCCTCACTTTCTGAAGTGGGGAGAGGGGCTACAAACCAGGCGATCCCCCACCTCCAACTGGGCTCTGTCAACCCTACTACCTTTACTTTCACATCTTTCTAGTATTATTAAGATCCCCTCTTGTATAACATGGTAGCAAATCAGTTTCTTTCTCCTTTTTTGATTATTTGCACTCTCCCGATTTACAATAGCTGAGTATTTCTTTTTTTTTCCCCAGTGCCAACAACATGCCAAAGCAGGTAGAAGTGCGGATGCATGAAAGCCACCTGAGCCCAGTGGAACCTCGTCCAAAACATCTGTGTGTGCGGCTCTGCTATTCACTCCGAAAAAATCTGCTCCTTTCGCTTACTGTATTTGGTAAGTTGGGATGCATGAACTTGTAGATGTTCAGTTCTTTTGTGGCTCTTTAATGTTCAAGTAATCCTGCTTGATCCCTCCCCTTAATTGTTTTCTTAAAAAAACAAGCCTTACTGTTCTAGACTGCTGTTTTATACTTCTTTTACACACGCCATTTTTGGCACGCAGGATGTTTCTAACTGCTAAATTTTATAAACTATTGTATAACTGATTGTTAAATCCACCAGCCATCACTGATGCAGGTTTTTTATCTTGCTGAATGCTCAAAGAATTCTCAAAGTATAGTAAAGCCAAAATTCCCCTTTTCAAAGGCACTTCAGAAAATTTAGCTACTGTGGGATCATATTCTGGTGAAACTGTGAGGAAGTGTCAAAGCTGGCCTGTCCATTAGGTACACCTAGGTGATTGCCTAGGGTGTCGGAGATGGAGGGGCACTGAAACCAGCTCTTTCACCAACCTGCAGTGGCACCCCTAGCCCTAGTGGGCAGCCCGCAGCAAGTTTGCTACTTCCCTCCCCTGTCAGTCTTTGGGGGAGAGCCCTCTTCCTTCTTCCCTCCTCCCTCTGTTAGGGGTTGGTGCTGTGGGTGGGCCAGGGAGACAGGCCCTTTCCACCTCCCAATCCACCCATTTTGGGAGGTGTGGCACTGTGGCCAGCCAGTGAGAAGAGCAGGAGTGTGGGCAGATTCCCTGCATTACTGGGGAAGAAGAAGGGAAGTAGCAGATTCCCTGCAGTGCGAGGGTGGAGGAGGGAAGGCAGTGGCTTTCTTATGGTACAGGGGGTCATGAAGTTAGTTGCCTAGGCTGCCAAAATACTTGGGCTGGCCCTGGGTAAAGTTTGCAAATGATTATACAGAGGATAGAAAAACTGATGCTGACTGCAAAGTGCTGTTCTTTAAATGCTACATTTCCATGTAGCCTGGACCACTTATCTGTCTCTTGATTTACAGATTTACTAAGCATCCTTCACTCATTCTGCATCTTTGGCATGTTGAGGTATCTTCAGGCAAAAGGGTGCCTAGCCACTTAGGGCTGCCAGCTCCAGGTTGGCAAATACTTGGACATTTTGTGGGTGGAGCCTGAGGAGGGCAGGGCTTGGGGAGGGGAGGGACTTCAGTGAGGTATAATGACATAGAGCCCAAAGCAAGGTATAATGGGCGAGGTATAATGCCACCTGCCAAAGCAGCCATTTTCTCCAGGTGAACTGATCTCTGTCACCTGGTGATCAGTTGTAATCCCAGGAGATCACTAGCCACCAACTGGAGGCTGGCAACCCTATTAATACCCAAGCCCCCTGGACAAATAGCATCATTATTGATTTCTGGTTTTCTATCAGTGTTCATCTGTAAGTTCAACAAGCTGAGTAGGCACAGTGTCTTCCATCAGCTGAAAATAAACCTGATCCACTAAAGTTCAAGTCAATATAGGGCTGCCAAGTCCCCCTGGGGAGCGGGGATTCCCCTGCTAAAGGGATCCCCAATCCACTGGTCCGGATCTGGCCAGCAGGGGGAACCCCGCCCCCGAAGTGACCCGATCAGGCCGACGTGCCCAGCATGATGACGTCACCTGGAAGTGACATCGTCATGCTGGGCACATTGCCGGGGCAACACTCTAGCAATCACCCTGAAAACTCTATGGTACCATAGAGTTTTAGGGCGATTACCAGAGCGTCGCCCCAGCAACGTGCTCAGCGTGATGACGTCACTTCCAAGTGATTTCATCTCGGCATGGCCATGCTTCATGCACGCACCAGACCCTTGGAGAGGGACCAGGACTCCCCCGCTTTTTAAAAGATAAGACTTGGCAACCCTAAGTCAATTCAATGTATGTGACAAATTTTGCTTCCTTGTTGTTAAATATTCCTAGCAAATGTTTAAAACACAGTTTGTAAACTTATTACTATAGAAACTAGAATATGTAGGCCCTTTCACATCACTGTTCTAAACCAGATGTTATCCGTCATTGGCCTAGTTCCGTGTCAATCAATACAGGGATGGGGGTTTCACACCGCGAATTTCCTTCCATTAATGAGCAGTCTCCGAAGTGCTATGGTCATTTCAAATAGTGTTGCTTTCTTTCCCATGCCCCTTTTCACTATGTGCATGATCTTCCTTGGAGGGTTTTTAAAAAAAATATTCTTATGTGAGCCCTAAACCGCTAAACCAGTCTCACACTTCAGTGTCATAGCGGCACCATAGAGATGCCTGGACTCTTAGCCTCCTTTACTTTGTCTCTGTTCCTTGGAATACATGGGGAAAGTGAAAACATCCTTACATGCAGAGTCACATGAGAGGAGCCCCATTGGCTTCAGTACATTTGCTCTTGTGTCAATCATGGGATGCTCTCAAACATCGACTCTGAAGCAGAAAATGCTTTTTCTGCTAACAGTTTGCATGGGGGAAAGTTTCAGTTTGTGGGAGATGGAGAGATGTTATCTTTCCCTTTCAAGGACTTAAATAAAAATAAATTTTTAAAAATACAACTCGATATTTTCAGATTCTCTTGCATTTGTGTGTGTGGTCTCTCCCATTGCAACCCAGGTCTGAAAACAATCCAGAGTGATTGGAAGGGTTGCCAGGTCCTTCTTGGCTAAAGTGGGGGGGAGTAGGGTTGCCAGCTCCAGGCAGGGGAATTCCTGGAGATTTTGGAATGGAGCCTGGGGAGGACAGGGACCTCAGTAGGATACAATGCCATACAGTCCACCTTCCAAAGCATCCATTTTCTCCAGGGAAACTGATCTCTGTAGTCTGGTTAACATCAACCCCCCACTTCAGAGAAAATCCATCTCCAAGCAGACTGTTTAAAAGCCACTGGCAGCATTTGCGGCTGGACCAGGCCAGCCAGACTATCAAGCAAATGGGTAACAGGTGCGGGAGGTCAGGGTGGGTGGTTGAGTGTGTTCATGATTAAGCCTGCCCCATATAAGGGCCCGAACAAAATGCCCAGGAGGACGCTCCAGATCTTTTCTAGACTGCAGAAAAGAGACTTGGGAAGAGAGGAGGAAGAACAAGGTACAGTTGACCCTCTCATCTTTCTGCATCTGAGGCCTCAGCCAGTCCCAAGGTCTTGGCTGAAACTCAGAGGACAAAGCAATCACAGGCCCCCTAAACTCTCACTTTTTAAAAAGGTAAGTCTCTAGCCCCTTTTATTGCAGAGCTATAAAGGGAAAGGCAGATCTGCAACAAAAGGGGATAGAGACTTACCTTTTCAAAAAGTGGAAGCTGGAAATTTGGAGAACCTGATACACAGATTGTTATAATGTTATAATGATAGGGGAAAAAACAAAAAAGCCTTCTTGAGGAGGGAGGAAATGGCTGTTGCAGGGGCAGGGGAAGTGGCTGCATGATGCACCATGATGCTACAGGGAAGCACTTGCTTCCCACCAGCATTGAGCCCAGGGCAAATAACCCATATGGAAATGGCCAGAGAGAGAGAGCATCCTATTGAACACTTCACAAATGAGTTCTTGATGATGAAAAGGGATGCATGCAGAAAAATGAGCAGTTTAGGATTTAGCACTACATGTGTCCCGACGACGGGACTCCCAGGGAGCCAGGAGGGCTGGAAACCCCCTCCCTCGTCACTCCCCCACCAACAAACATCCTCTCCCCACTCACCCAGCCAGCGTGGAGTGTGGAGAGGCCGACAGCGAAGAGCCGAGGGGGAACAGCAGAGAGACAGCACCAGCCGGGAGGGAGAGCCCACAGCTTGCTCCGTGCTCCGTGGCTGGGCTGGCCAGAGGGGAAGGAAGGGGGAGGAGCACTGAGACAGGATGCTGGGGCCTCTCCAGAGGCTCGGCATCTTGAGTTAAGAAGGGGGGAGGAGTCTAGAAAGGAGGAGGGGTCAGGAAGGGGATGCTGGGAGGGGGGAGGGATAAAAGAGGGCAGCCAGAAGGGGCCGAGGAGGATGCCCTGACGTGAGACTGATTGATGGTTCCAGAGAGAGAGTGAAACCCAAGTCTGCGCAGGAGGGACTAGGAGAGGGTGTGGTGACGTAACCCCCCTCCCTTGTCCTTGCAACTGAGGCCCTGGGTGCCCTACGGGGTTCGAATTGACAGTGGCGGAAGGCGGCGCCACTCTGGACTTGAGCGACAGCGAGGCGGGGTCTAGCGACTCAGTTGACAACATGTATGGGTGAGCATGAGAAAATAATCACATATGGTCTGAAATATAGGGTGTCCTTTCTAAATGATTCAGCTTGACAATGAGATTTCAGAACTGTACTAACTTGTCACGACAACAGTGGAGACTTAGTACTTAGCTACTCTCCTCTGGGCAAACACTTTAACATCAGAACTAGCTGAGAAGTTCTAAAGTTGTATTATTCACTGTTACTAAATCGTAGGAATCCTACAATACAACTGTCTGTGCCGTGTATCCTTGCTAGGGTTGCCAGAACCCCGGTCTAGGTGGGGGTTCCCCTGATTTTTTGGTCTTTTCCTTGCTGCTGGCCACCTGGCCAGTGAGGCAAGTGATGTCATCAAATTGGGACATTGTGTGGTGACACTCTGCTTTTTGGGTAAAACTCAATGGTTTAAGGGCAAATCTTTATGACGGATAACGTTCTATTTAGAACAGTAATGTGAAAAGGGCCTACCTATTCTTGTTTCTACAGCAATATATTTACAAACTGGGTTTTAAATGTTTGCCTGCCCACCCCTGGAAAGCCACCCAAATCCCTCCTCCAGCAAGCCGAGGGAACCTGGCAACCCTAATCCTCTCTTTCAATCAAGAAATTTGTACGGGTTCTCTTGTCTCTTGAAAGACATGTGCCTCAGACTTCCCTTACAAGCTGCTGCTACTTAGCTCTTTCCTCTACTGAGCACTAGAGACTAGGCCAGTGATACAGTGATCTAGTTTTCTCAGCTGCCTTCTGGGTATAACAGCTTCCAAATATGGAGCAGTTTGACATTTTAGTGTGGTTCACTGGCTTCATATCCAAGCTTACAAGCAGTACTGTAAGCTTAACAGCCAAATGCTTCACTTTCAAAGAGCCTGTCTTTATTCACTAGCGCTTGAATGGACAGCTGGACCATTTGTACAGATTGCCCTAATTCTATCTTGACAGAGATTTTTGAAAGTATGGAGTATTTTGGGCTTCTGGCTCTGGTAGAAGATGTCTTAGAACCTTTCCCAGGAGAAATAAACATTTTTTTAAGGTTACTTATTTTAGTTTGATAGTACTGCATTTTAAACTTATGAAGGAGAAGCAGTGACAACACAGATGTACAAATCTGTTTGTTTTGAATGTTGAGTTTTCAAAACAGGCGCAGTCTTTTCAGATACATGTATTTTCATTTTTTTCCCATACATGTATCTCAAGGCTAAATCCATATGAAAAAAATATCTCCTTAAGGCTTTATAGGCCTGAGTTCATTCTGAGTCGGATGTAGTATCCATGCGGGATCCCAATTCTGACTGGGGCAGATATGCAGGGGAAATGGGATTTAATTCTTCCCTTTGCACAGTTTTGACAACTGAACCTGGTATCATCCTCCTAGTGTTATAGCCCTGGAAGAGAGTGCCTATCTTTTTCTCTAAGACCAATAATGGCACAGAGGGAGGTTATTTTAAATCAGTGAAACTGCATTGGGGAAAAAGTGTCGAGCCCCTCCTTTCAGATTATGACCCCCTTCAATCTAAGGATGCTTGGGGCTCTCCTTTGTGATCACAAATAAACTTTTCTTTCTTTTGCATTTACAACTGCCTCTGGGTAATTTTATGGTTTGTTGTTCCTCAGTCTCAGAACTGGGAGGCGATTTCCCCAACAACCCCCCATAATGGCCTCAACCTGGATGTGGCAACCCTAGTTCACTGGCAGAACAAGCCTAGGAGCCAGTTTGGTGTAGTGGTTAAGTGCGCAGACTCTAATCTGGAAGAACCGGGTTTGATTCCCCACTCCTCCCCCTTGCACCTGCTGGATGACCTTGGGCAAGCCATAGCTCTGTACCAACTGTTCTCTCAAAGATAGTTGTCTCAGAGCTCTCTCAGCCCCACCTACTTCACAGGGTGTCTGTTGTGAGGAGGGGAAGGGAAAGGAGTTTGTAAGCCGCTCTGAGACTCCCTTGGGTAGTGAAGGGCGGGGTATAAATCCAATCTCTTCTTCTAGGTTTGTGGATGCACTGAATGAGAGTAGTTTGTGGACTATTTAATTCAAGGTACAAAATTTTATTCAAGGTGAAAGATTTCATGTGCCACCCACACTTCTTCAGATGGAACCACACTTCTTCAGATGGAAGAAGTGTGCATGCACACAAAAGCTTATACCTTGGATGAAACTTTGGACTCCAACTTTGTTCTGCTGCTTCAGACCAACACGGCTACCCACCTGAATTATTACACTATAATATTTTTTACAAGCAATTATGTACCAGTGGAGTGGTTACCATGCAGAGTCTGTCCCATAGGTAAAATGATCCTGTGAACAGGTGGTCTTTACCACATCAAGGTATCACTAGCATCACAAGATCACCAATCATTGGAAGTCAACTCCTCAGAAGCAGAAATCTCTCTTATTAGGATGTTTAAGAACATCAACTTTGCTGGCCCATTAAAGGCAGATGTCAGCCCAGTGGCAGGAGAAGAGGGACAATAACCTTCTTCAGAAACTCTGCCCACTTTTTAAATTTCACAAAACAGGCAATCTCCAAAGTGCTGCTGACCATGCTCATTTTTAGTTACAACACTGTTTGTCTGCAGATGTCCCCCAAAGTCTCCCATGCAACAGTCAAGTGTTCTGCCAACACACACAACAATGAAGCTACTTTTTCAGATATTTTCATAGTTCACAATTACAGTAAGGGAAGCTTGTTTCTTCAGCATAAAAGCAGCAGTGCCTTGAGGTTATAAGAGATCTACATATTGTAGAGTAGTCAAGGGCACGTGATTCAAACTGTGTGACCTTGTCTCACCTCGGAACAGCTTTGTGATTTGCCGTTCCCATCCTCCAAAGCAAGTGCCACAGTGGCAAACTGCCCATGCCTATGTGCTAGGGCAAACTGATAGGTCCCTTCATGGTACCTAACCAAGCCTTGAGCAGAACTTTCATTGAAAGCCTTATAGAGCCTTTAAGATGAAAAAGAAAAGTTGCAGTTCACTGCATCAACACCCTGTTGAGAACCATAGCATAATGAGGACTAGCAGAAAAGAAGAGTTGGTTTTTATACCCCACTTTTCTCTACCTTAAGGAGTCTCAAAGTGGTTTACAACTGCCTTCTCTTCCTCTCCCCACAACAGTAACCTTGTGAGGTAGGTGAGGCTGAGAAAGTTCTGAGAGAACTGTGACTGGCCCAAGGTCACCCAGCAGGCTTCATGTGGAGGAGTGGGGAATCAAACCCGTTTCTCCAGATTAGAGTCCACCACTTAACCCCTACACAACACTGGCTCGCTGTGAAGAGAGTATACTAGATAGGACATGAGAGTTCTGGGTTGGAATCCCCACTCAGCCATAAAGATTTTTGGCCACTACGTCTCTCCCAGCCTGACATACTTCAGAAGGGAATCATGAGGACAGATCAGGTAAATGGAAGCAGGAAGAACAGGAAAAAATGTATGGCTAGACAGACAATGTTTTCTGCAGGATAGGCAAAACTACACAGCAGCACAGAAGATGGAGTGAAAATCCCCTCAGTAGATATTTTCAAGGATGCCCTAAAATAACTCTGAATCTCTGTGTTTCTGGTTACATAAGGCTTACCTTCTTTCTCTCTATATATCCACCGACTTGTAACCATTCTCCAGACCTACACACAGCTGTATAATTCCAACAGCCAACCTAAACATGATTTTATTCATCAGAGGCCTATCACACTTTTTGAATGCTGTGTATCTCTCTGTCTTCATAGTTTCCTAGATAAAACCCTGCCATCAGTCATAGCAAAATAGTTCTTAATTTTTCCACAATTTAAAATCAAAATGATCAGATATCAGTAACCTTTATCTGTAGACTTTTAGTTGTGCTCATTGTAACCAAATCTTGCAGCACATCCTGTCATGTTTACTTTTCTGTGATGGAAAAAGCTAGGTCCTTTTTAAAAAATAGATAGGAGATTTTATCAAAGAAGCCGCAAGGTTGAATGTGCCTCTGTACAAACAGCTGTATGCACATGACATGTGAATAGGAGGCCACTCTAGAACCCTTCTTACTGACATGTTAGCTTTCTGTATGTAGGGTTTCCTTCTGTTTGGTTTTTGGTATGGAGGCACATTCTATTTTGTCAGCACTCACTACAGTGAGACATACCAGATACAAGTGTACCAGCTTGGTGCATAGGCACCTCCTTATGATACCCTCTCTGCTGTGCGTACACTGACTTTTTGTATTACATGATTACAGTGTGAAGGAGAAAACAGGAGAGTAAGGAAATCAATCCCTGTAAAGGGGAAAAGTCTGTCTGTACTGTCATTTATTCCACAAAAATCTACTTTTATTTTGTTTTTAATTTACTTAATGAAATTCTGCTGGGACCTGAGGTTCCCAGATTTCCAGTGTTGTCAGTGCACCACGCGGAGATCCGGAGCACGGGGCTTTTTCCCGCCAGCTCTTTGCTCTTAAAGGGAATGTTCCCTTTAATTACAAAGAGCCAGAAGGCCAGGCCCGGTGCTCTATCTCCACATGGAGATCAGGAGCACAGGGCCCTTTCTCACCAGCCCTTTGCTCTTAAAGGGCCTGTGCATGATCGCTGCATGGAGATCTGGTGCATGGGGCCCTTTCCCGCTGGCAGGGAGGGGCGGGGCGGGCTTGGACACCAGCCGGAACATTGTTCCTGTGCGTTCTGGCCCCAAAAGAGCCGTGCATATTCCCACTGGAGTTTTGGCCCAGCAATGGATGAGTCTTTGCATAAGTGACCAGAATTCTATTTTGTTGCAGAATGTTTTCTTGTGTTGTGAGATCCTCACCAAGAATGTATTTCTCCTTGCCCAGTGTCTCTGGAATAACTCAGCTGGTCATCCCTTCAGCAGTTCTGCATACTTATGAAAATTTCTTTCTCTGATGCCAGAAAAGTACTGAAGCATAAATGAACTGCCACTCATACTGTTGCTTTTATCTCTAGTTCCAGGGGAAACTATTCTTTATCTGAAGTGGTAGGTCACAAAACGATCAAATCCAGCCTATTGCTGTTCCCTTTCTCAGAGGGTGAAGATTGATTGATATTGTTCTGTGAAAGTGATTTGAAAATGGCCGCCGAAAACATGACCCCCACTAATGGCTATTTATTCAGGGAAGGGCAGAATACAAATGTTTTAATTAATAAATAAAATATTATAATAAAACATTTAAATAATATATTTTTCTCTAAAAAAGAATGCAGAGAATGTGCATCCCAGCCCCTTCCCTCTGCCTTACAATGTCTATCAGTCTTCATCCTGAGATTTCAAACTGAACCGTTTCTTTACAGAGCAGGAAAGCAGTTTAGGAGAAGGCAGATGAGTGCATCACATATTACAGTCTTCTATAGATAATTCTTCCAACTGTATATAAACAAATGATAACATTAAAAATAAATGTATGTGATCTACATTTGCCATGATTTCTAAGGGCCCAATATTTTTATTGGGGTTTTTTTTGGAAATGATTCAATCTTCAGTCTCTACATTTCCACACATAACAGTTGAAGAGGGGAGGGCGATGTGGTGAAACGACTTCTTCAGCCATCTCTTCCAGTCTGTATTTACCTAACTTGTCAGGCAATTTATTTTAAAAGTCACTGCAAAGAGAGGAAAAATAGTTGAGGAAGAAATTGTCTGTAAACAACAGCCAACCACAAATAAGCATAGGTAACAGTTTATTTCCTCTTGCCCTGAATCTAAAATCTGTCCCTTACACTGGAGCACAAGAGAGAGGCAATTTTGTTCCTTTACAGAGGATGAGGCCTTGTGTCCTTGGACACGAAGAACAGCTTTTTAGCCAGGTATACATTCTTCAGTGTTTTAATGCCTAATAATTATTTTATAAGGTTTTTTTAATCGACTGTATAATGTCTCTGTGGATTTCACCTTCGACGCCCTCTTACAAATTGTCATGTTACCCCATACTGATAAAAAGATATTTCGGTTTGTATAAGAAAATGAGGCATTCTCAATTGTATAGAAAGATACAAGGGGAGCCATTTGATTTGTGGCAAACTGTAAATGCCATTTTAGAGTTGGTAGAATTCTTTGAATTTTAAATAAGAGCAAGCCATGGAAAACTGGTAAAAAAAAAATAATGTCACTTAACCACAGTATCCCGTGTAGACTACAGCTCATAATGATGGAGAACATTGCCTACCTCCAGTTTGTCGCAATTACTTCTGGTCCAAATTTGTGTGTCCTTGGGATTCTTTTTTTAGATAGTGAATCAAACGCTTGAGGAGTGACTCAAAATTTCTTGTCTCCTCTTTTTTATTTTGTTTTTTGTTTTTGTTCCTTCAGGTGTCATCCTGGGTGCTGTATGTGGTGCTCTCCTTCGAATGGCAACACCTATCAACCCTGACATCGTCATGTTGATAGCCTTCCCTGGAGACATCCTTATGCGAATGCTAAAAATGTTGATTCTCCCATTAATTATTTCAAGTTTAATCACAGGTGAGATCTAGGATAAAGAATCAGAAGGCTAGTCATTTATAAGAAAGAAGAACTGTGGAGTCGGTAACTCTTTAAAATGTAATGATCTGTTTACCAGCATTATCCATGCGGTGCGTTTATTCATTACTGTGTCTATCTGTTGCATGTATTAGGTGGAGAGAGAGTGACTGACCCATGGTCACGCAGTGAGCTTCATATCTATGTGGGAATTTGAACATGGATCTTCTAAGTCCTGGCCCATTCAGTCTGAGTAGTGAGACATACTCTCACTATTCACTTCCATAGACTGACAGGGATCATCCCTATTCTACATTCAGAATTAAAAAATTTCAGTCATTGATTTGGATATTACCTTTTCCTAAGGCTCCTTTGTCTCTTAAATTGTGGGATTCTGAGTGGTGTAATGTATCTGATAACAGACAAGCTCAATCTTGCATGTTAATATTCTTTACCATAATAAAGGATTTTAAGTTAACAGAAATCCTTTGTTTTGCTGCAAGAGACAGACATTGCTATCCTTTTACAATTTAGTACAGGTGGCACTAGTGGAACAGAACTGAGATGCCATTTAACAGTTTCCACAAAAATTGAACGTGTCAAGGCATGGACCTCAGGCCTGTTACCATGGGTAGAGCAGTTCAGGAGACTACTGCTTGTGCTTCCTTCCTTTAAGAAATTGGTTGAATTAGTAAAACATTTCTTGTTGGAATCCACACTTTATTTTTGCATGGATTTGCATTGGGTTGAGTTGGTCTTGTGACTGGTTAATAGGAAACCACAGATATGACAAGTATTGTTTGCAGGAATTGCGTGCTTTACTCTGCAGCACGTGATGTTTCCACCTTTCCCACTTTTGAAAAAATATATGTCTGCTCTAGCATGATGTAGCATCTGTCATCCTTGTGAAAGATTTATGAAGCTAGGCAGCAGCCCGGTATCTCTGGTTCCATATTTTAAAAATTTACCAAGACATGGTGCCGCTTGATTACATGGTGCAGCAGAATAGGCAGTGAAAGGCCCAAAGGACAAATCCAGCCCGCCACAGTAGCTGTGCAGAAGAAAAGGACCCTCCCTGCATGTGGCCCGTGAACACTAAATTACTTACTTCTCTAATGAAACATTCACTTTATTCATGAACAATCCATTTATATCAGCTCTGAAACAGTGCTTGGGTCAATACAATCTTAGGACAAATGTACAGACCAACGTGTTTGACTGTCATTGCTTCCCACGAAGAATCTTGGGGATGACCATTCAGTGAGGATTCTGAGAATTCGGTATTAAAGATTCTTATACCAACTCCGTCATGGAAAAGTGACAAAATTATGTATTGTAAAAAACGGTAATCATGTTTCTATGTAAAACCTATGGTGCTGTACAGAAAAGACAAAATGTAAACAATTACAGAGTTCAAAAGCTTAGACTTAATAACAAAAACATCATATCCAGCAACAATGGGAAGGGAAGGATTTTTATTTATTCTGTTAATACTAATCATCATAACTACTTTGGACAGGTTCTGCTAGTCCCTCAAGACAATCATTTGCATAGTAACTTCTCTCAATGCATTTTTCACAATGCAGGTCTCTCTGGCTTGGATGCTAAAGCTAGTGGCCGACTAGGTACAAGAGCCATGGTCTACTATATGTCTACTACTATCATTGCTGCTGTATTGGGGGTCATTCTGGTCTTAGCCATTCATCCAGGCAACCCCAAACTCAAGAAGCAGCTGGGAGAAGGAAAGAAGAATGATGAAGTGTCCAGTCTGGATGCTTTCTTGGATCTCATCCGAAATTTGTTCCCTGAAAACCTTGTCCAAGCGTGCTTCCAGCAGGTACGTGAGTTTTCCTGCTTTATGTTCAGTCTTCCACTGACATCTTGAGTTTGACAATAGAAGTAAAAGAAAATTTTATATTGTATTTGTAAATTGAGCTTATCAAAACTGATAGGTAATGCTATAGTTTATGATTTGTGTTTTTAAATATAATAATAAAAAACATAAGAGCTCTGCTGGATCAGACCAGTGATCCATCTAAACTAGCAGCCTGTTGTAGCCAACCAGTTGCCCTGGAGGGCCAGCAAACAGGGCATAAAGGCCAAGTTCTCACCCGTTGTTGCCTTCTAGCACTGTTATTCGAAAATAGGCACTGATGGTCCTATTCTCCATGAGAATGCCTAATCCCCTTCTAAAGTTGTCTAAATTAGTGGCTATCACTCCATCCCCTTGCAGTGAACTCTACAGTTGAATTACTTGTTGAGTTGTCCATCTTAAATCTGAATGATAATCAGATTCCCAATCACAGTGCTAAATAGCTTTGCTACTACTGTTTGAATTTTCTACTTTGCAGAATATGTTTTTGTGTCCAGTAAGATCCAACTCCACTGGGAATTATAAATATGCATTTTTAACTAAATTAATATAAATGGTTAATATCCCTGAGGTGATACACTCCTTAATCCTAAACACATTAATAGAAATCTGAAAACAAAATTTGGTTTACTCTTATTTTATGAATGCTAATTCGATATAAAGTTGCAATTAGAAAAATATTGGGAACACAGTTTCAGGTCTTGTAAATGTATTTACATTATTTACATTTATATGCCCATCATCTTTTGTGAATGGCTGATTATTTTATATTTTTAACATTACATTTTATATCACTCTTTAAGACATTATTGACTTTCCCTAGTGGGAAAAATACAAATAATATTAAGTATCAATTATTCTTGGAGGGGTTTTCTTGGTTGAAACTGGAACCAGGTATGATAGAGGGATGCTTGACTACTTCCTGCCTCCCCATCAATGGCAGTTCAACGCCCATACCAAAAGACAAAATACAAGATGTCACTCAGTTTTACCAAAAAAGTGTTCATAGGATCAAAGCACTAGGCATTGGGGGAGGGCACATTTGCAGAGTTATTTCCTACTGAAATGGATGTGATTTTAAAAGTAACTTTGATGAGACAGTATTCATACAGTTTGAGAAAGACTCCGTATACTCCGTTCGGGCAGCTCCAATAAAACAAGCAGGTGATATGCAGCCACTGAACTTCTCCACTTCTACTTGTACTGGTGTAGGGGGAGGCGTCATTAGTGTGTAGGGCATAGTAATGATGAACATTATAATATGTTTGGCCCAAGAGGCCACGTTTACATTTCTAAATATATATTTTAAATGTCCCCTCCCCCAGTAGCTGATGCTTTCATCCTGTGCACACTGGGCCCAAGTTTATATATATAATATTTTTTGTAATTATTGCTGAGATGAAATATTCTTCCTAGTTTCATTTTTGCATTCGTTGTCATTGAAAAGAACCTCAGCTTTGTAGTGTACTTTTGATTGCCTGCACAAAATTTTTATCTTTTTCCCTGCAGTTTTAAAAACCAGCCTTTGGAGGCCTTTCCATAGTCCACAACATAAATGAAAAGTAGAGAAATACTCAACTTTTATCCTGTTTGTTTTGTTTCAGTGGCAGCAATTTCACTGAACATGGAAATCTGAACTCACAAAAATTCAGCTTCGTTCTAATTGAAATCAGTGAGGCATAAAGTGATTAACTATGGTTGCATCAAGCCTTTATTCCCATATTAACATTTATTGTTGAACCATTAAAGTTTTTAGTGAATTCCATGCACACGGGTTGGCACAAAGTATATTACTTTTCCAAAAAACTTCTTTAAAAAACCTGAAACATTATGTTGTTGATTTCCTTCAGCCCAGTCTTCAGAGTATATATGAGGAATGTTACCAGTCACTATTTGCAAAATGCAAATCAGCTGGCTGTCTAAAAGACATGTGCCAAGAACAGTGAAAAGTACAGCAGCCAGAAGATGGAATAGACTTTGGTGGGTGTATCCTCCCAGTTAGGACCTTGGCAGGGAGGGTGGGGTATAAATCTAATAAAATGAATGAACGAACGAACGAATGAACGACTATAAAGAACATCGTTAGAGGCAGAGAGGAGCGGAAAATTCCCTGTTGCTTATTCCACAATTACTCAGTGGATAAGCACTTCATTATGTAGTCATACTTTATAATAAAAGTATATGAACATGATTTTGAAGGAATGTATAAAATATGTATAAAAATGCATATGCTTCTTCCTGCACTCATCAAGAGTTGGGCGTGAGTTCTTTCTTCCACCGGAACTTACATTTTTGGGAAGTTGATCTTGCCAAAACATTTCTAAATGGCATAATTTATAGAATGTATAAGATGTTATGTAAGGCATTGACTGGAGGCTGTAGAGTATAGGTGGGAAGTCAAGGTAGGGTGGGAACACATGGAGAGAAAAATGTCAGCAGCCACTAAACTAAGTTAGTTGTATCTTTCCTCCTCTCACATTTCAGCTAAACACAAGCTTTAATCCTGGTCCCAATCAGGCTCTCTCAAAAGCAAGTTGAATTGATCTGAGTGAGAGGCTGAGGACAGACTGGCAATCTGCCCCGGGAGAGGTCCGCATGGGAAGCGGGGGAAGGGAGCCGGTTCAGATATGCGCAGCTGTCCCTTGGCTCTCTTCCGTACTTACACGTCTTGAAGCCGTTTTCCTTTCGCTTTAGTGGGACACCGGGAGAAACCGGTGTTCAGGGGCCGTCTTCTGCATGCCTCCCGCTTCCAGGCAGTGTGAACCGGAAGAAGCCGGAGGCATCCGGAGGCGGCAGTGTGAATGCGCCATCACTGAGGTTTGCACATGAGCACATATATGTTGCTGCTCTTGCGCTCATGCACTCATCTATAGCCAGTGATGCCTGCTGCATGGTGCCTACAGGACGGTGCCCTTTTCCTAGGGAGCTGTGCCGGTGTGCTGCTCTGCCAGAGGGTGCTGAGGTGCCCAGCTGACCCTGCCTACTCTCCTATGTCAACCGCACTTGTGCTCATGCACACATAGGCATCCAGCGCCGCGCTGCCGCGTGAGCCGCAAAGCAGCCTCCGCAGCAGTCTGAATGCTCCGTAACAGCAGACATGCGCAATACGCTGGCGAATGCGAACGGCCAGCCCCAGGGGATTTTCCCCCCGCATCTTTTGCCTCCGGATTCATCCTGCTCCAGATTGCCAGTCTGTCTTCAGCCAGAGTTTCTTCCAAGTGAGCATGCCTAGAATTGTAGTAAAACCTTGTGGTTTTATCATGGGTTTTTTTTTTCATAATGCCTCCAAAAGAAGCATCACATGATAGTCAGTAAGCTCCAAAAATTAGAACAGTGTGCTTTCTTGCATTCCAGTTATTTGTTGTTGATGAGGATATGGGACTCCATGGCCCCTTGACTGATACAAAGCTGAAGGGCAGGAAAATTGGCTGAATGGGAATTCAGCTACTAAGTTATATTAGTGTTCTCATTCCTTTTATAGGTCTCCTGGTGGCTATAATGTTAACGCCACTTGGCAAAATGCAGATTGCTTCAGTTGCTTCAGTGTCTTTCAGCTTTCTCTTTCTGATTATAAGCTTTTATTGTAGCCCTGTGCTTTATCCAAGGGTGCCGTAAGGTGATGATGAGAAATTTCCCCCACTACCCTGTGTCTGACCATGTGTGATCCTGTATTACGAGTGCCTATTTTGGGACTTGCACACTGGTTCCACAGTGTTTTCTACTGAGGAAATCTGAAATGGGGCCCCTTGTTTCGTGTAAGAAAATTCAAGCTTCTGGCAGCGCTTAAGCACCTGACCCTGTTAGCAACTAAAAGTTGCATTCTGATCTCTTTTTACTTATTAAAGTGTTACAGAAAACCTGTTACAATGCATAGCACTTAATGGGCCTTCTTTTAAAAAAATTATGTATGAAAATAACATACAGTGTGATGGTGAGCTTTGTGTTTTTTGGCCACCTTGATTATATGCTGCTGTATTCATCACTCTTTCTGCTTTAATAGTTAAGAGGGTTTTTTTATAGTACCTTGTGCTGCAGACTTTTACTTTTAATTATTTGATTTGCTGCTGATCTTATTTTGTTAAGGGTACATTCAGACAGGCAGCTAATCCCGCCATTGGCCCGGCTCTGATTTGATCTAGATCTTTTTTTATCCAGTGTTGAACGACCAGACAGCTCCCCCATGAATCACCTGAGCACCCACGGACTCCGCGGTGGATTGTCTAGATAGCATCCACCTTAAGGAGCCATGTGGTTTCCTAAGTTGCCTTGTTACATGTTTTCTGAGTAGCCATGTTACTAGTTTTCTGAGTTGCCTTATGAACTTCATTAAGGCAATGAGATAGAACCAAATGTCTTCAGTAAATTAAATAAAGCTTAGAATGACATTTCCCACATATCTTCCACCACACTTCTTTTTGATTTATTTTAAATGGTAATCAAGCATAGCACTAAAACATCCCCCAGTTCAATTGATCAGTAAATGTCTTGAAATAGTGGCTTCTGGTTTGCCAGCTGGCTTTGACAGGATCTTCATTGATGAACTTGGTTTTAAGGGACTGCTTCTGCATTTGGTGATAGTTCTTTACCTAGACAGGTAGAATATGTTTACATCTATTATTTAAGTCTTGATAGAATAAGACTTAATAAGACTTTTCACATCAGGTCATAGGCGTCAACTACGGGGGGGCTCGAGCCACCCCCGAAATTTCCCGGGGGAGACTGAGCCCCACCCCCCCGGAAAATGGTGCACCGTCCACCGTGTCTCCCTCGGCCCTTCCTAGGGCCGCCACCGTCTCTCCCCCCCGGCCACTCTGACCCTCCCTCCGTCCGTCCAGGGGCCAGCTAAGCAAATGCCCAGCTGGCCCCTGGATGGACGGAGGGACGGAAGCAGGAGTGGTCAGGCGCAGGGGTGGTGGTGGGGACATGGTCCTGGTGGGCATATGCGTTTCGCACGCGTGCACAGAAGAGCCCCCCCCCCCCCGGGAGTTTTTAAACTTTACGCCCCTGCATCAGGTAACTTTACAGTGAGATTCTTGCCTTAGAATGAATGTTCTGATCAGCAATTTCTCTGAGCTGAATTCAGTTGTTTTAAATAGCAATGGCTTGGCACTTCATCTCCTTTTACGAACTCCTTCCTTTATAGTCTGCACTGCTCTCTCTGCTCCCCATATGTTTGAGCCAGATGCAACTTGTAATAATATACCAGAAGCTACAAGACATCCAAAATAACTGGAATTCTGCTGCTGTGGATGCAGTTCATTGGCAGTGAAATGCTTCTGAGATGCTGTAACGAAGTGTTCTTGATTTGTACAATGGCACTGTGGAATTAATATCCAGTAAAGAAAAGATCTAAATATATATATCAAAATAGAACATATTGATGAAATTGTCTTAGTCTCTAAATTTGTATATATCTGCTGTTAGTCATGTGCAAGTTGTAACGTGTTTATTTTATTTATGTTATTTATAGTCTGCCTTTCTCACTGGGACTCAAGGCAGAGTACACAGAGAGAATCAATATAATAAACAGGCTGGGACATTCAGTGAACAGTGAAATAGGATTTGTGTTGTAAACCAGCCAGAAATCTAAAAAAACAGAACTGGAACAAAGCATGTGTTAACATGACACATTAAATGATACACGATTACATAGTAGGATCCAATTTACAGGAAACTATACACATTAGTTGGCAGGAGCTACTTGACCCTCAGGTCTCAAACTGCCGAACTACTGGCCTTCCAGTCTGCAGTTCAGCAGTTTGAAAGCAAGAAATTGCAAGTAGATAAATAGGTACCACTTTGGTAGGAAGGTAACAGCATTCTGTGCACCTTGGCGTCTAGTTACTCTGGCCACATGACCATGGAAACAGTGCTGTCTCTTTGGCTTTGGACAGCGCTAGCTCTTCGGCTTCAAAACGGAGATGAGCACCACATCCCTAGAGTCATATTCGACCGGCTTTCAAGCAAGGGAAACCTTTACCTTTTTATACACAGTAGTATAGACCAACAGTTCCTAGTAATTTGTCCTAATAACTTTGAAAATCATTTTGTACAGTGCTACTCTACTGCCTGTGTAGAAAAAAAACCCTTAAACAAATCAGTTCTGTATAGTCTGCAGAAAGCCAGGAGAGTGGGAGCCTTCCTGACCTCCTCGGGCAGGCCATTCGACAAGGTGGGAGCCACAGTGGAGAAGCCATGTGTGTTGTCCATTTTGCCCATTTGCAGGTTGGTACTTGGAGAAGGCCCTGATCAGATGAGTGAAGCTGTCATGGTGGAGTGTAGGGGAAGAGATGGTCTCACAGATATGAGGGTCCAAGGCCATGAAAGGCTTTGACCACAGGAGGGCAATTAATGAATGTAAACAATAATTCATAAACTAGAACAAATATGGTTTGAAACTAGAAACAGATATAGATGGGGTTTTTTTGAAACTAGAATGATTCTAGCGGGAAAGTCAGATGTAAATTTGACCAGTAACATCACTTCGCCAAGGAGGGCCTCAGAAAGTCGGGGGCTTGGGGCACCTGAATTCTCCTCTCACAGTCAGTGAGAGGTACTCATACTGCAAGATCCAGATGTCGCATGGGAAATGCATGGGACAACTGTGCCTTCACATGGTTCCTGGCAGCCCTAAACCGGGAGGGCAACACAGTCCTGCTCACTGTGTTGCAATCAGGAATTGTGTACCAGGGATAGGCATCTTGGAGGAGCCTGTAGAACCTGACATCCTCAACAACACAAAAGGGCTGTCTGTCTAGAGTGATCATCCACCAATGAGAACGATGACCCTCTGCCCTTCCTCCCCATCCCTTGTCACCCTGTGCCAGCAGCACTAAACATCACCACCAGAGATTAATTGATTTTATTTATTTTATTGGGCTTATATCCCACTCTCCCCACATTGTAGGCTCACTGTGGGTTCCAACATATAGTCTCTGCAATTTATGCATATTTACATTTAGAGCAAATTATGACAATCCATTAAAATAAATGAAATTACAGCATACTAAAACTACAATGCCTCAAAAGATAATATAGTGGTCCCAGTCCAGCTTCTCAGATCTGCGGTCACTGGAGGGGAGGCCAGATCAAATGGGTGCTCGCTGCCCCAACTAAAGCCCTGGTGGAAGAGCTCCATCTTGTAGGCCCTGCAGAACAGTAATAGGTCCCACAGGGCCCTGATCTAATAAGGTAGCTCATTCTGCTGCCAAAAAAGGCCCTGGCCCTAGTTGAGGCAAGTTGGATATCCCTAGGGCCAGGGACAACCAGGAGATGCTGGTTCATAGAAAACAATGTTCTACAGGGCTCATATGGGGAGAGGTGATTTTGAAAATATGCAGGCCTCTGGCCATATAGGGCTTTAAACCTTGAAACGGATCTGGTATTCGATGGGCAGCCAGTGCAGGTCATGCAGCACCAGATGGATATGTGCCCGCACAGGCAATGAAATCAACACCCATGCCACCGTGTTCTGCACTAGCTACAACTTCTGGATCAGAGTCAAGGGAAGCCCCACATAGAGAGAGTTACAATAATCTAATCTGAAAGGGGCCATTACATGGGTCACCGCAGCCAGATTGTGGGGGGTGAGGTATGGGTCCAACTACCAGATCTGCCTCAGATGAGAAAAAGCAGACTTGGCAGTGGCAGTGACCTGGGCCTTCATAGTCAGTGAGGCATCCAGGAACACCCCTAGCCTCTTTACCCTAAGCATTGGCTCCAACAGGCCCCTGTCAAAGGCTGGGAGCCCAGTCCCAGTCCCTGCCAATCCAGGTGCAGGACCTCCATCTTCAATGGATTCTATTTCAGTCTGCTCTGTTGTAACCATCCAGCCACAGCCTGTAATAGCCTGTCCAGATGTTCAGGGGCAGAATCTGGGTGGCCATCCATCAGTAGATAGAGTGGGTGTCATCCGCATATTGGTGACAACCCAGCCCATACCTCCAAATAATCTGGGCAAGCGGGCACATAACATATGTTAAATAACACTGGGGAGAGAATTGCCCTGTGCGACACACCACATCCAAGTGGGTGCCACTGAGACAACTCCCCCCTCCCAAGCACCACCCTCTGTTCCTGATCTTGGAGAAAGGAGGCCAGCCACTGTAAGGCTAATCCCCATATCCCCACCTCGGCGAGGCAGTGGGTCAACAGTTTATGGTCGATTGTATCGAACGCCATTGACATATCAAGAAGAATCAACAGCACCAAACCGCCTCAATCCAGATGTCTCCAGAGGGTATCCACCAAGGTGACCAACACCGTCTCTGTCCCATGAGCAAGGTGAAAACTGGACTGGAAGGGATCCAGGATGTTAACATCCTCCAAGAAAGCCTGGAGCTGCGTTGCCACCTCCTTCTCCGCTACCTTACCCAGAAAAGGTTGATTAGATACTGGGCGGTAATTATCAAGGACCATAGGGTCCAAAGATGTTTTATTTTAAAGAAAGGGCAGACCACTGCCTCTTTTAAACTCCCTGGGAAGGCCTCTGTTAATAGGGACAAGTTGACAGTATCCCTCAGGGAAGTCCCTACCACATTGCCACAAGCTTTAATTAGCCACGATGGGCAAGGGTCAAAAAGGCAAGTGGTAGGTTTCACAGATGCCAAGGTCTTGTCAACTGCATCCTGGGTGAGCAGACTGAAATGGTCCAGAATTGAACCCATTGATGGACAAGGAGCTTCCAGTTCTCTTACTGTATCAAGTGTGGCTGGGAGGTTGCGGTGCAGCGTCAAAACTTTAACTGCAAAATGGCTCGCAAATGTCTCACAGCCTATCACCAATTCCCTAGCATTTGAGATGCCCTGGGACAAAGACCAAATTATTCTAAATAGTTGAGTTGGGCACAAGCTTGCAGAAACGATGGAGGCCACACGATGGAGGAAGAAATTCTTCTTAGTGGCCTTCACCGCCATCTCACAGGTTTTCATAAATGACCTATAGGATGTTCTTGTAGAGCCAGTTTGGTATAGTGGTTAATTGTGCGTACTCTAATCTGGGAGAACCGGGTTTGAGTCCCCACTCCTCCACTTGCACCTGCTGGATGACCTTGGGCAAGCCATAATTCTGGCACAGCTGTTCTTGAAAAAGAGTAGTTTCTGTCAGAGCTCTCTCAGCCCCACCTACCTCACAGGATGTCTATAGAGTACTGGAGTCGAAGATGCTTCAAGTGATGCTTCAAGATGCTTCAACCCACAATTTACTTTTTTTTTTTTTTTACCAAACCTACACAACCTTTTTTTTTTACAACTACATTTAGGCTTGCTTCAGTTGAATTCTTTTTAAAAGCCTGCTTCTGACTTTCTAGCCTATAAGCTGACTAATTTTTATGTAACAAAAACCTGTGATGAACATATGGAACTCTTTAAAAAAAACCAGTTTATTTTATTTCATTTTACTTAGTTTTATGTTATCTGTTTAATTTTTCCAAGCCTACAAGGACAGCACCTGGCTTCTTCTTATTTTAAAAAAGAACACTGCACCGTAAGCTGAAATCTCCTGAAGGGTGTAGCTTATTTGGAACTCTGGCCTGACAAAGGAATTTTGGAGGATACCTTGGCCTGCATGACTGTTGAGAAAAGGTCTCCTAGTATTGCAGGGTCCCATTTTTCTTTCATCATGGTTTCATTAAGCTTTTCAAGTTGTAGACAGATATGTATTTCCCCATTTTTTTTTAAAAGGGTTTCATTTCCAGCCAGCCCTGCACATGCTGGGCCAGCATAGATAGCCACAGCAATATATTTTTATGATAATGTACGGGGGAAAAAATTCAGTATGCAATGGTGAGGATACATGGTGGGATCAGCATATTCTGGAATGACTGGAAGTCAGCATGGACTAAACTTTTCATATGGCTGTGATATGCTGAACTGGCTTTGAGAAAGCTTATACGTTCAGTAGTAGTTACAAGCCTCGTAATTTTGCTTTGTTAATGGCAGGGACTACAAGCCATATACCCCACCTTTCTGCCTTCTTCAGGTACACTCTTTTGTCCAGTTACATTCAATTCTGATTTTGTCAGGGCCTCTCATAATGAAATTAAATGGGGGGAAAATCTTAGATAATAATCAAATCTAATTAAAATATGCTTGAACATTGGCTCAGAGCTTCTGACAAGATTCTCAGTCGTTGGGTTTCTGCATTTTAAAACTGAACATCTTTAGTAAAAAAGGCACAAGCAGAATTTTTTCAAGGGAACAATGATAAAGAACAACATTAATCCAAACTGCTGGTATATCTGCATGATTTACAAAGTCCTGATGCCACTAGTAGCGCTAGTTTAGCAGAAGGAACAACGAAGACTCTGTACAGAAACGAATTTTCTAATTTCCAAGTTTTTATTGAATAGAATCCTATGACATTTCAGCAAAGCTAAATCGACTTTGTACAGAGCTAAAGGAAATCTTTTCAAAATCAAATGAGTCAAGTCTTTATCTAGTGTGGCCTCGAGTGCTCAGGCATTGTCCACTGTATAAGCAGGACACAAAATGTTTCTTAGAGCATGAACTGATGTTTCAGAATACTGTCAGTTAGCACTGCCATAAGTTTCTGTTGACTGTTATTATCAATAATTCTGCTAGGTTCATTTCATGTATCATTGCCTACGGTTGTTATTGTCTATCTGATGGTCAATTAACCTTGCCTTAAGTTCTGAGTTCTCTTTCATATCATCTAGGTCCCGGATGGGAGATAGCATCGGTGGCTTAACCCCCACCTCCGGAATGCACGTCTCACTCACTTTGCTCAATTTGCACATGCTTCTTGCTCATTAGCTTTTTCTCCACTCTTATCTCTTGTTCGCCTTTCCCTAGCTCACGGCCTTGAGCTGAAAGCCTCCTGTTATATGTTATATTATTCGCAGGTGTTATGAGTTCCTTTACTTGGTTTTCCTTGGGAACATCTGCCCCAAAATTTGAACAGTGATTTTTTTCTGAGGACCTAGTTTGCCGTGCTTTCCTTAGGAACAGTGGGCCAGTATATTTGGGCACCAATAATCCTCTTCATTGATTGGTGGTTGTTAAGGGGGGGCATATTTCATATCAAGTATAATTATAGTTGTAGTCCTATGCTTGGGCATTACTAACAGAAGAAGTGTATTTGACCAACAAGATCTTTTCTGCAAATAAAGGACTTTCTGTTTAAGGAGACCTGTTGTGGACTACATCTGTTGTCACAATCTCACAAATACCCACTGTATTTAGAAACTGCTCCTTAGATCTATCACCAGCTACATCCCATATTCACACACTGGGTTCTGAATGTTTATCTAACCCCTTGCAGATAGGTTCTTGAATGTGTTAGTACTTTCAGAAGTTTTTGTCCTATCAAATCAAAATCCCCCCTTTTACAGGAAATAAACTAAGCACCACATATTGCTATGAAATTTATTAATAACAGCTTATGGAAGATGGAACCCTGTGTTCAAGAACTATGTGCTGGTAATAAGAACCTTGTAAGCATGTGTTGTTTAACTACCTAGACATTTGCTGTCCTTGCCCCGACCTAGTGGAACTCTCTGCCAAACACCATCAGGGCCTTGTGGGATCTTATGTAATTCCGCAGGGCCTGTTAGGCAGAGATGTTCTGCCAGGCTTTCAGTTGAGGACAGCAACGGTTTCTACTTTTGCTGGCACCCTTTTGCTGGCATTTATTTTGTTCCTCCTCTTCCTCTGCCCATGAGGTGGTCGAGAAGTCTGGAATGAGAAGTAATGTGTAGCTCACCATCTGGATTTTTTCAAATCTGTTGTACTAGTGTTGTCTATGTATTTTATTTTTACATTTTTTATGTTTTTATCTGCTGTTGTACATCACCCAGAGCCTTACTGTTGCAGGGATTGGGTGATTCAGGAATTTAATAAATAATAATAATAAATAATACCTCTGATGTTATGGATCATAAGACTGTAGGCTGGAGAATGTAAAACATGTGGCAGGAGAGACACAAAGGTCAAGGGATGGATATTATCATAAGACAGGTGCAGCCTTCCTTCCCTCACCAGCCATGGGTGAAAGCAGATGATCCTCACTGATTCACATTAGATTTTTTTGCATCTGCTCTCCTTGTTGGATTGCCACACCATATTTCTTAGCCTGATTTGGGAACAGCCTTTTATCTTTCTCTTTCTTTGTGATTTTAAGAGGGACCGGCAATATCGTCAATATATCTAATTTTCACCTTGGCACCATTTGTGGATACTTAAATCTAGAGATTGGAGCCATGAACAGACAAGACAGATCTTTCTACAAATGGAAGCAAAGCACTAGGTTCGCAGAAAAGTCTGAAATCTTAAAAAAAAAACCACCTGCCAAATAAAAGCAGCACCTATACCTTTAAGCAAGAAGATCTCAGTAGGGGGTTGCTATGCAACCACAATCATACTGCCGACATTCAGTCCTTGGTTTCTGTCAGTAAAAAGTGGCCTTTCCAGGGCTATTTTGGCGTCCCTTTCTACCCTGTTCCCCTCCCTCTTGCCCTGGAGGGAGAGTTCATTGGGGCCAGGCCCAACTTGCTGCCATGTAACTTGTGTGATTCACCCAGGTGCAGTGGTGGCTATGACCTGGTGCCACATAATTCACCTAGGTTCAGTAGCAGCCTTCACATAACTTGGTCATAACTGTATGGCTTTTAAGTTTGGCCAGACTTTTCCCAGGGAGATATTGCCAGGGGGAGGGAAGGAGGAAAAATTGAGAGCCAGTGTGATGTAGTGCGTAACGTGTCAAACTAGGATCTAGGAGAGCTGTATTTGAATTCCCACTTTGCCAAGGAAGCTGTTGGGTGACCTTTAGGCCAGTCACTCACTGTCAGCCTAATTTACCTCACAGGATTCTTGTGAGAGTAAAACATAGGAGAGGAGAATGATGTAAGCTGTTTTGGGTCCCCAACTGGGGAGAAAGGTAGGGCAAAAATTAAGTAAATAATAAATAGAACTAAAGACTGGGGGGCAGGTAAAAGAAAAGTTGGTTGGTGAGTGGTAAGGCAAGAAGGAAACGGGGAAATGAGGAGTGGATATGAGTTGACAGGAGGACAGAAGGAGGAAATAGTGTTGGGAAGGTGATACAGGGCAAAATGAAGTGACCCTTGGAAGTCCTTGTGGGTTCCCCACTTGTGTCATTTCTATTCCCTATTTCAAATGCCGGTGTACTAGTGGCCCCAGTCCACATGTCTTTGCATAAAACAGTAGGCTCCATGCAAATGACTGTGTACAACAAATCAGTTTAGAAGGGCACTTGATGTGAAAAAGTATAAAGTGGTTTGTTATGTAACAAAGACATTGTTGTCTGCCTTTTAATTTTGTCAGATTCAAACGGTCACTAAGAAAGTACTTGTCCCTCAAGAAACTGAAGAACCAGCCAATGTTACAGAATCCATCTTTGCCATGATGAATGAGACAGAAGTAACTCCAGAACCTCAGATGGTTATTAAGAAGGGCCTTGAGTTTAAGGATGGAATGAATGTTTTAGGTAAGGAAACAGTTTTTTACCAGTACTGTATTGAACCTAATTAGTTGCTTTTCCCTTATTAAAAGCAAAACAGCTTGGTTTTTTAAAAACCTATTTTTTAGCTTAGCTTTTGCTTTCAGCTCCTTAAAATAAACCAGAAAGGTTGTTTTCAGTGAATGTTTTTTTTTTATTATTAATAATTTTCCTTTTATATCAACATAGCAAACAATAAATTATAGTACAGTTTACACTTAAAACATAATACAATTGTTTTATCTTTTACATTATTAACATCTCACTAAATTAACAATATATCGTATTTAAAGCTTTATTTCACAGATATATCATTTTCTGGGCCTTGAGCCGGCCTAAAAACTGGGCCTTGAGCTGGCCTAAAAACTGGTAAGGCGGGATATAAATGAAATTAATAAATAAATAAATAAATAAAATAAAGGATATGCCAGGTTTGCTGGAAGTATTTTTTTTCTTGGTTAAGTAAGTTATAATTGTGAACCATACAGCAGGGGTCCGTTGGAGCGGGAGCGCACAGGAGCGCAGCTCCGGGAGTGAGGAGCCCAGGGGGCGGGCACATGAACAAGCCCCGCCCCCTCCTCGGCTTCCCCAAGCAGTACAGAGGCGCAGCACCCCGGGGAAATCCCTGCTAGGGTCTTTATTGTTTTTAATGTTTTGTTTTAATATTGATAATTTTATCATTGTTCCTTTTATGACTGTGTGCTGCTTTTCCAGAGACTTGCTCAAGGTGGCATATAAATTTTCTGAGTATACCATTTTTTATCTGGGCACATGGCACATAAGTACTGGAGAAATTTCACCAACGCTTCAGCAGCTTCCACCCCATCAGTTTGGTGTAGTGGTCAGGAGTTGGACTCTAATCTGGGAGAACCGGGTTTGATTCCCCACTCCTCCACATGCAGCTGCTGGTGTGATCTTGGGCGAGTCACAAGTTCTCTCAGAGCTGTTCTCTCCTGAGCAGTTCTCAAAAGACCTCTCTCGGCCCCACCTACCTCACAGGGTGTCTTGTTGTGGGGAGGGGAGGGGAAGGGATGGGTGGTGCACCTGTCCTGGGTATCTCAAGTTGACTTGAAACCTGGTGGTTTCAAGGGAGCAGGAAGAGAATGAGGGTGTGTTCTTTACACTTATTTTTATTGCACAAAGTATTGGATGGGGAAGGGAATGGAGGAAGAGCAGGTCAGTTTCACTCACCTGTGGAGTGGAGCCTGAGGGGTGGGTGTTGCCTTCTGACACACTTCCGGTATGTTAGGGGGTGTGGCATATGCAAATGAGTTATGCAAATGAATTATGCTAATGAGCTCCTGCACCTCTTTTTCTACGAAATGACCCCTGCCATACAGTAACAACTTTCTTTACGTTTTCAGTGAATGTTGTTACATGAAAAGTTCAGACATTCACCCTCATTCTGTTGGGGGAAAGACTACCCGCCCCCATGAAGAGGTCCTTTAAAAAAAATCAACAGCCCACCAGGGGCATAGCCAGAAAATTTTTGGTGGTGAGGCACTGGGAAATCGGGGGGACAGGGGAGAAGGGGTGTGGGGAAATCCCATTAGCCGGCAGGCAGGCGAAGAAGAGAAAGGTCTTTCCTTACCTGCTGTCTGTACTTATTCGCCTTGGCAACTACAGGAGAGGGAGAGCCCATGGGCCAGTGCGATTAATACTCAGAGGTTATGTGCTCTGTGCTACAGTAGCAGCAGGCCTCACCTGCCTACTACTGTAGTAGGGTGCACATACTTGCCAAGTATTAATCACACCGACCAGTTGGCTCTCATCCTGTAGTGGCTGAGGCAAACGAGTGCAGTCAGCAGGTAAGGGCAGGGACAGCAAGAGTTGGGGGGCATGGGCCATGAGTGAGGGGGCACAGCCCCTAAATGCCTCACTGTGGCTATGGTCCTGCAGCCCACCAATGTCTATACACATTTTCATAAAATATGATCAATGTACTTTTGAAAATGTTTAAAACTATATTTTGGAAGCAGTATAATGCATATAACAGTTTATAAGGCAGCTTCGTGTGTTCAGCAGTGATGGAGTTTTAAAACGCTGGTGTCACAAAAAGCAGCTAAGCTCATATGCAGGTAAACTGATTACACTCCATGCCAAATTTTAGAGGGGTGTTTGACTCAGCCTATAATTGTGGTGGCTTCCAGATAGTTGGCATTTATTTTGAATACCTCAGTTTCAAAATCTGACTGCATTCTGTTAGATGGTTAGATGGTTGAGAGCCAGTTTGGTGTAGTGGTTAAGTGTGCGGACTCTAATCTGGGAGAACCGGGTTTGATTCCCCACTCCTCCACTTGCACCTGGCTGGATGACCTTGGGCAAGCCATAGCTCTGTACCAGCTGTTCCCTCAAGGACAGCTTGGGAAAGAGCTCTCTCAGCCCCACCTACCTCACAGGGTGTCTGTTGTGGGGAGGGGAAGGGAAAAGGAGTTTGTAAGCCGCTCTGAGACTCCCTTGGGGAGTGAAGGGCGGGGTATAAATCCAATCTCTTCTTCTTAGATCTCAAGTATGCTTTTTATTGCACAGCCGTTATGGAAAGTCCTGATTTGAATCAGAGTCACAGGAAATAGCCGTTCTCTTTCTTCCCATGCTATGTTCCCAGCCTCAGATAGCCCCTGCCCAGAGCTGCTATTTTCCCCAGTTGAGGTTGTCTGTATGTTAGCTGCATCTTCTCCCGACAGGGCAAATAGATCTGCTGGAGGTAAGTGACAGTGTAAGGGAAAGACTAATGACACCCAGATCTATCTGATGTTGGGCAGCCAGTCAGACTCCAGACTGGAAGATCTGGACTGGGCACTGCAAGCCGTGGCTGGTTGGCTTAGACTGAGCTGGCTGAAGCTGAATCCAGTGAAGACGGAGGTCCTGTGCTTGAGTCAGGGTGGTTTGGGGGTAGGGATCTCACTCCCGACTTTTGGTGGGGCACCATTGGTGCCAGCGCCGGAGGTTAGGAGTTTGGGAGTGCTCCTGGATACCTCCTTAACAATGGAGACCCAGGTAGCAGCCACTGCTAAGTTGGCCTTCTACCATCTTTGGGTGATTTGGCAGTTGGTTCTGTTCCTCAACCGCGATGACCTGGCTACAGTGATCCATGCGATGGTCACCTCAAGACTAGACTACTGTAACACTCTCTATATGGGCCTGCCCTTGTTGCAAATCTAGAAGCTGCAGCTAGTGCAGAATGCCGCAGCCAGGCTTCTGATGGGTCTTCCTAGTTGGGAGCACATCTGGCCTGCGCACTGGCTGCCAATAGGATACCGAATTGGCTTCAAGGTGCTGGTACTAACCTTTAAAGCCCTATATGGCCAGGGGCCGACATATCTGAGGGACCACCTTTCCCCATGTATACCCCACAGAGCACTACAGTCAGGGTCTCAAAATTGATTGACTCTCCTGGGCCCCAAGGATGCCAGGCTCACTGTTTCCAGGGCCAGGGCCTTCTCAATGGTGGCCCCATACTGGTGGAATATGCTCCTGGAAGAGATCAGGGCCCTGTGAGATCTTTTACAGTTCCGCAGGGCCTGCAAGACGGAGCTCTTCCACCAGACTCTCAACTAAGGAGCCGCCCTCACTACTACCACCAACCACTGTGGTTATGGGCCTGGCCCCAGCTCTGAGATCGAGCCATATCACTGAGATCGAGAAGATCACTGACTTGGCAACTGTCTGTTTGTTTACATCCTATAGCATGCCATCTTAATCGATGGAGGAATTATTACTAGCACTTTATGATTTTATGTTTCATTATAACTGATTGTTTTAAATGATTTTATGTGGATTTTATGGTATTTTGTACTGACTAATGTAAGCTGCCCTGAGCCTGCTCACGGGCAGGGCGGGGTACAAATTGAATAAATAAATTTAAAAAATTAACCTCACTTCCTCCCTCACTGCAGCTCCAATCCAAATTCTCTCCCTCCCAGCTGCTATTAAGAAATAAAGAATGTGCAGTAAATCTGATCACAGATTTTCCAGCATCTCATCTGGTTTAGTCCCTAGTTTGCACAAGTCCCCTCTTTGAGTGTAAACAGCTCTCTAGATCCTGACAGTTATTTATTCAAACTTTTTATATTTTAAGAAACAACCATATTCTAATTTTTATTCATCCATAAATGTTTTTATAATGTAACACTGTGCATAAAATATTAATCAATTATACCAGATTATCTTGGAAAATATTTCAGTTAGCTAATTTGGCTTTATCAAATTACCAACTATCATCTAATAGGTTACCGGTTGCTTAATTGATATCACTCTGATGCTATTAATGCCTGTGGGAATTAACAATGATCTCAGCTAATCAGGAGCGTACTTGTACACTCAGGACTGTTCTGGGTTTATTGGTGTCAGAGAATCTATAAAATAACCAGGGCTGTCATCAGTCTGAAACCATACTGAAAATTTATACTGCACAGATGGATTTTCAATCACATTCATCTCATGTGGCACAAAACACATTTGACCTTTTCATACTGCCTTTATATTCCATTTTAGTAACTGGTTGCTAATAGATTTTTTCCTGTCATTTAGACAGACCCATTTTAGTAACTGGCTGCTAGTGGAGTTTATTTACCTGTTCATACAAACCCACTTGCATTGGGTTAGCAAAGCGTGGTTGAGCCGCTTTTGAGGGAAACTGTTTTTTTCCACATTTCCATCCCCTTCATTGCACTTCTGAATCACTGTGGTGTGCTGTTTAAACTGTCCATAGCGGTTCCAACAATACCACTTTTCCTCCACCCTTTTTCACCACATAATCTTCCTCAGGCATTTTTTTTTAACATTCTAAGGTGAGCACTATAGTGCTAAACAAATATGCCACTTAGGTGCTATACCAATATAGCACTTTGATGCTATAGCGGTTTAGTGCTATAGTGCTCACCTTAGAACATTCAAAGAAAGTCAGAAAAAGATCATGTGGTGAAAAAAAGTGGTGCTGTTTGAAATGACCTTCAGAGACGGCTCATTAATGGAAGGACATTTGCTGTATATAACCCTGTCCCTGAACTGCTTTATTCAAAATTGGGCCAACAACAAATAATGTCTGGTTTAGTACGGTAATGCGAAACGGGCCATTTACTGTCCTCCAAAGTGTACAAACATAGCTTTCTATGGTTTAGTTGATCATTTGCTGTTCTTGTGTTGAGAATTATTGATAAAAATGATTGATTGTTCTAATTGCCTTTTACTCTTGGAGATTTACTTCCTGTTTGTTGATTTACTTGATGGTAAATCAAATATATTTGTTGTTGCTTTATGGAAGATGTATGAAGTAGCCCATGGAGTCACAAATCCTTGGAAACATATTTAATACGCACTACTCCCACACTTTCCCTTGACTCATAGAGAAAGTAACTGGCTACTGACTTTCATAATCAGTTAGCTACAATAAACTGAATATACTTGTCTGTTATGATTTATGACACAATACCTTGTTTTCAGGATATAATTTGGTTTGTGAATTAGACAAACAAATTCAGGGTTTTTTTTCAACAGCAGCGTGGTACAGTCTTTTTACATGCACATCTGTGAATGCGAGGCCAATGCATGCCTGTTTTGGAAAAAGCATGCCGGTTTGTCATAAGAAAATTATTACTTTTTATGCAAGAAGGGATGATGTCCCTGGGGCTCCAGCAAGATAGTAATAATATAAATTGCATTTCAGTTAAATAACTGTGTTTAAGATTACTTAATAACATTACAGGAATGAGTTCGTGAGGTTAATAGAATTCTTCACTTCAATAAAGCCTCAGTACTTTCAATTCTAGCATTCTTCCAACAGGTCTCATTGGGTTCTTCATTGCTTTTGGCATTGCAATGGGCAAGATGGGAGAACAAGCCAAGATGATGGTGGATTTCTTCAATATCTTGAATGAGATTGTAATGAAATTGGTAACCATGATCATGTGGTAAGTCTGACTACTCACCTTTTGAGACATACCAAATCCTGTTTACTGTTGGTATCATTTTGTATTTTATGCATAATTTTTTCATTCTTTTTTATTTTTATTTATGCCCTTATTTTCTCCCTAATGGGGATCCAAAGCAGCTTACAACATCATTTTCCCCTTCTCCATTTTATCCTCACTTCAGCAAACCTCACAAAGTAGGTTAAAATAAGAGTGGGTAACCACCCCAAGGTCACCCTGTGAGCAACCAGGGCAGAGTAGTGATTTGATCTTGGTTCTCCCAGATCCTAGTCTGACATTCTGAACATAGGCGTAGAGTATGGGGGGGCTCGAGGGCTTGAGCCACCCCTGAAATTTCCCGGGGGGGCCTCAGCCACCCCCGGGAAAACGGAGTGCTTGCCACCGCGCCTCCCCGGGTCCTTCCAAGGCCCGGCCACCGCTGCTGGAGAGGGAGAGGGAAGGGGTGGCAGCCAGGGGGGAGAGAGAGAGGCACCGGCAGCAGCGGCTGGTGGGCCTCAGAAGGGCCCAGGGAGGCAGGGCAGTTTCCGGGGGGGGGGAGAACATCGCTCCAGTGAGTGTGCGCATTTTGCACACGTGCTAAGGAGCCGCCCCCCCCCCCCCCCCGATTTCCAAAAGTCTACGCTCCTGGTTCTGAACACTATAACATGCTGTCTCCCTAGCAATTCTTCTGCAATTTTCCCTAGCAAGTCCTGGCCCCATTCCAGCGCCCTGCTGCTTTAAACAGTACTTGGGCACTGGAGCTTTTTATTCACCTGACATGAGGCAAGGGGTCCTTTCTGTTATTGTTTATTGTGCCATCTGTTGTTTGATTGGTTTGATTGTTTTATGACTCTTATGTTGTAAGCTGCCCTGAGCCCACTCGTGGGATAGGGCAAGGGTATACATTAAATAAATCAATAATATATTTTACGAATAGTTTTAAACCAATAGAATTTATGTTATAATTTTTTCCCTAAATTTATATCTCACCCTTCCTCCTAAGAACTCAAGGTAACCCATGCAGGAGTTATCCCATCCCTCCCAACTCATCAATGAAACAAGGCAAGAGAGAAACTGGCTAACTGATGCACCTGAGGTCACCTAGTGATCTTAATGGCTGAATTGGGGTTTCAATCCAGGTCATCCTAGTCCATGATGGCCAAGCACAGCCTGCTATTACTGGGAGACCAGTGGGGTAGGGACATGGGATGGCTGTTGGTAATGGTGTGAAGTCATTTCCAGGACAAACACCTCTCTAGGCATCACCAGAAATACTATGGTAAAACCATACAGTTCCCAATGGTTCCTAGAAATTACTGATGTCACCTCTGTGTTATCCTATCAACCCAACTGCCATTTTAATTTTTTTTTTCTCCTGTGACTGCTTGGAGTGGTGGCAGGGAACCAGAAATGGATGTGGGGGGAATCCCTTGCCTCGGTTGGGGTCTGGCAATCCTGTCCTAGTCTAGGATTCCATTCCAAAGAGAAGTTCTTACTTAGCTTTTGTATATTGAACGTATTGCCCAGTGTTATGCTCATTTCAGAGCAGGCTGGATTCACCTCAAGATCAGTACACAGCTGCTGCCCTTGCACTGGAATCCAGCCCTTAGCACTGGCGTTGCTACAGCTAGTGGCATGTCTTTCTATCCAAGATTCTTGGTCATACATGCTTAAAAATATTTTTAAAAGATTAATCATATAGATGGGAACATTTCTTCTTTGGCGATAGATCCCTTTCTTCTGTAGGTACATTCTGTCCAGGTATTTATGGCTTCTTTCTAAGGCTGAATTGGGGTTCTTTCTAAGGCTGAATTGAAACCCCAGTTCATCCCCTCCAGCAGCTCCCGTGATTTATGAAACTCTTGTACCATAAGAACAGAAAACAAAGCTGGGCATCTGGTGAGGATGCTGTGTGAACTTTTTTTGTAAGGATTATACCCAGTGAATTTTTCAGAAAGCAGACTGGGTGGCACCTGAGGAAGCAGTATGCAAAGGAGGGAAATGTGAGAGGGGCTGCAGATAACTGATTGATTGCTGTTTCTGGGGGGTGACTGGGCAGTTCATTAAAAGGTCAGAGGGAAAGCAGAGGTTCTTTCTAAAAAGTCTCCTTTCAGTTCTCTTTTTCAGAATGATGTGTCCCAAATGGTAGCTAAGTATTAAAAACTGAGCATAAGTGTAGGAATCCCTATTACCGAGATTTTTCCCCAATTCCTTCTCAGCGAAAATCCAGCTGGCTGCTTTCAGTAACTTGTGACTGTAGCCATGGAGAGGGCATGAGGGGACTGAATTTTGCTTCTGTTATATCTTTTTTTGAATTTGTTTGTACTCTGCATTTTTACCAGTTGGCCCCCAAGGCCTTTTATAAATAACAAATACTGAAACACCACTGAAATACAGTTTCATACGACATCCCACCCGAAACTTGGGAAAACAGGTTTCACAAGGATGTTCAATAGACCAGGTTCCCACCACAGAGGTTTTATTGCTGGCAGCCACCAAGTAATGAGGGGCTCTGCACGCACCCAAAGCAGGGTCTCTGCGGGAGATATGGACCAGCCTTCTGCTCACCCTCAAAGGAGAGTGCCAATGAAAACTGCACACGCAAAAGGTGATGGTAATGGCGCTGACTGGTTTAAAGAACAAAAAGGCTTGCTTCAAAAACAATATCCATTTGTTTAATTTATCTTAAAAACTCTCCATCATGCCTTTCCACTAAAAAGCTTTTTGGGTGGATAATGGCTTATTCTGCAGGGGTATTTTGCCTCGCTTTCACCATGCATGTCTGTCGGGTTTTCTTTTTTGTTCTGCATCGATTTGCTTCCCTTCAGCACTCAATTCGCTTTCCAATTGCTGTTTCCCTGGGTTTTCTAAGGCTGCCTCTGTGCTGGTTTTCCCAGACGTAATTCAAAAGCATACAGATTCCCTCAGATTTTCACACCCTGCCCTTTCCCCGCCCACGTGGAGGTTGTCACTCCCCCATCCACACAGAGGTGGTTCCACCCACTCAGCACCTTCTGCCATCCTCCCCCCTTCATGGGTGTACAAGCTCCCATTTCCCCCTAGTTTTAACATTTTTTTTTTACAAGTGACATGAAACTATCACTAGACTCAGATCACTGGATTAAAAAAAAAAATTAAATAGGGGGGAGTTGAAAAGGAGCTGGGCAAGGTTTAGTTCCCTGCTGGTATCAGAGGGGATCAGAGAAGAGGCAAGTGGCAGTGTCCCCAGCGCAAAAAAAGAAAAGAAAAGAGGATTTGGCGGCGAGAAGAGAAACCGGAGTGTCTCAGTGCTGACATAGCAAACAGTGAGGCAGGCAGGGGGGGGAGCTGTGCCAGTCAAACCCGCACAGACACTGCAGCCCCCTCCCATGAGTGGGGCCAACTCTGCAACCTTTCATGCTGCATTGCTCAATGGGATAACATTGTTAAGCTTCATCAACAGGAGGGAAGGGAGCCGAGCCTGTGGGGGTGTCAACATTCCCCAGCTTTCCAAGCAAGCATCTGGAGCCATTCCTTCCTGAGCTAAGACAAAAACCTGGGAACCAAGGGCTAAAAAACTGTGAGCTAGCTCACACTAACTCAGCTTAGGGGGAACACTGGTCAGGAGTGTTAAGACAGCCATAAGAAACATCCCAGTGTGGTCAAAGCCTCTCTTGCTCTTTCCCTCCCCCTCCCTTCCTCCTTCCTCGTCCCCTTCCAATCTCAGCCAGTTCTAGCAAAGAAAAAAGGAAGGGGAGGAGGGGGAAGGAGACCTCATCCAATGGAGGGAAGGGATTTCTTTTTTTCAGTTTAGTGGCACAAGACTAAAAAAGCCCTCCAGAGCTTCTGCCAGGGGACTCATCCCCCATCCAAATTGCAGCCCTGTGCAAAGTGTGGTGGAGTTGCAGCTGACTTGCACAGGCATGTGCGCGCGCGCACACACACACACACACACACACATTGCCAGCAATCATAGCTTGCAATGCCAGCATCAGTGGGTAGTACTATGCAGGGGTCATTTTGTAGAAAAAGAGGTGCAGGAGCTCATTAGCATAACTCATTTGCATATGCCACACCCCCTAACACACCGGAAGTGTGTCAGAAGGCAACACCCACCCCTCAGGCTCCACTCCACAGGTGAGTGAAACTGACCTGCTCTTCCTCCCTTCCCTTCACCATCCAATACTTTGTGCAAGAAAAATAAGCGTAAAGAACACACCCTCATTCTCTTCCTGCTCCCTTGAAACCACCAGGTTTCAAGTAGACTTGAGATACCCAGGACATGTGCACCACCCATCCCTTCCCCTTCCCCTCCCCACAACAAAACACCCTGGGAGGTAGGTGGGGCTGAGAGAGGTCTTTTGAGAACTGCTCATGAGAGAACAGCTCTGAGAGAACTTGTGACTGGCCCAAGGTCACCCCAGCAGCTGCATGTGGAGGAGTGGGGAATCAAACCCAGCTCTCCCAGATTAGAGTCCAACTCCTGACCACTACACCAAACTGATGGGGTGGAAGCTGCTGAAGGGTTGGTGAAATTTCTCCAGTACTTATGTGCCATGTGCCCAGATAAAAAATGGTATACTTAGAAAATTTATATGCCACCTTGAGCAAGTCTCTGGAAAAGCAGTACACAGTCATGAAAGGAACAATGATAAAATTATCAATATTAAAACAAAACATTAAAAACAATAAAGACCCTAGCAGGGTTTTCCCCGGGGTGCTGCGCCTCTGCACTGCTAGGGGAACCCGAGGAGGGGGTGGGGCTTGGTCATGTGCCTGCCTCCTGGGCTCCTCACTCCCGGAGCTGCGCTCCTGTGCGCTCCCGCTCCAACGGACCCCTGGTACTATGCATTCTGTACACTCAACATGTCCCTCCATATTAGCAGATCATGTGACTCCCATTTTCCACAGTGGTTGATAACACAGCAGAGAATCCCCTAGTGCTTGGCAATATGGAAAATGGGGCTTTGCAGCTGTTTGTGAGTTTCGTGGAAAGGCTGGTCAATTTTAACAGTGGATTCTCCCCCTTAGCCTGCATTCCTTTCTGTTCATTTAACGAACTAACACTAACGAACTCAGTGCATGAGCAATATCTGAACCATGAGGATTGAAATTGAAGGTGCTTGCTGGATGCTGCTGCACAGCTGTGATCAGGCAGTTGCGTAAATGAAAGGGGGGAATTGGACGCCACCCCCCCACACACATCACAAGTGACATTCCACCCCAATTTCCAAAAGTTTTTTGAATTGTAGTTGCAGAATAGATACACTGGAGGAAAAGGAATGGTGCATAAGGCGGGCATAGAATCCGAAGTGAAGATTAAAAGCTTACTGCTCTGAAAATCTGCAGTAAAATGTGCATGCGTAATGGGCCAAAAGACAGGTAAAATAATAATAGTAACAAAAATAACAAAACAAAAGAGCAATTTTTAAAAAATCAGCTAGAAATAACGATTAGCAGCAGACAGTGCTAAAAATGACTCAGTCAAATGCTTAAGAGTATACAAATATGTCTATATTTGGCTTCTAAAGAAGCTAGTTGCATCACATCAAAATGCTGATCCATTTGGGACCATACCTCCGCAATCTCAGGACCCCGGCATTGTCTAGAGACCCGGGTCTGAGCCTGCTCCCATGGGAAAGACCCCTCCCAGAGGTCAGCTGCCATCCCCAGACTGGGTCGGGGAGCCCAGGTCTCCTGGGTCTCAGTTCCAAAAATCACCCAGGATTGCCTCGGGCTGCACTGCCTGGTGTTCACCCAGCTACAGGTAGGTACCACGATAGGCTCCTCGTCAGTGGGCACCAAGAGTCCCGAATCAGATGTCACTGGAGGTTCAGCACCGTCTTCTGCCATGGCCAGGAACGGGCGATCTCTCCAGATAGAAAAAGATTACTGACTCTCTCTGAGAGTCTAAATGATTTCAAACTGCAAACAAGGTCCTTAACTAGAAGATTCTTTATTTGGCAGTGGATCAAGTAGTCATCTGCACGCTTTGAGTCAGTAATACTGGGAAGGGGAAAACAGGGTTCAGATATAGTGTATTCAAACAGTGTAATGCATAGTTGAACATCCAATCACTACATAGAGAAAAAGGCACCTAGATATGCTGGACAGTTTGTTTCCAGGCTTCAAGCGGGAAGAGAACAAGAAAAGTGTACAGTTAACACCTGCAAAGCAGCGAAGACTGTGAATAGTAACAGTCTCAAGGTTACAGAAGCATAGCCAGATAAGGCCGCGCTTGTGAGAGTCGAGCTACATTCCAAAGGTAGGGGTATGAGGGGCTGACATAGGAGGGTGAGAAATGCCAACTCCCGCCCGGGAATGACAGCCCTAGCTGACACTAGTAAACTAGTAATTTGAATATTGCTAGGAAGGAGACTCCTTCAGTGAAAGCCCTAGCCCCTTGTCTAATATCTGAATGTTTGGTGCTCTTGGAAGAGGGGTGTCCAAAGATGAGCTCAGGTGTATATTAGGGTTGCCATCAAGTAAGGAGTCTGCATACCCTGCAATGCCTGAATTTACTGCTGGTCTAAACAATTAAAAATCCATTTGCCTGAGGCAGCCAGGAAACCCTTCCGCCTGCCTGGATGGAGTTGTAAGTTGTGGTAGGAAGCCTGGCCTCAGTGTGCCTTCTACTGCTTTCTTCCACGAAAACACCAGAGCTCTGATCATGCTGCTTCTCACGGTGTTCATCATCAGGTAGTCAAGGAGTTTAGGGCTGGTTTATCCTTCTAAAGTTTGTAATCGTTTCTTCCACGAAAACACCAGAGCTCTGATCATGCTGCTTCTCACGGTGTTCATCATCGGGTAGTCAAGGAGTTTAGGGCTGGTTTATCCTTCTAAAGTTTGTAATCGTTTCTTCCACGAAAACACCAGAGCTCTGATCATGCTGCTTCTCACGGTGTTCATCATCAGGTAGTCAAGGAGTTTAGGGCTGGTTTATCCTTCTAAAGTTTGTAATCGTTTCTTCCACGAAAACACCAGAGCTCTGATCATGCTGCTTCTCACGGTGTTCATCATCAGGTAGTCAAGGAGTTTAGGGCTGGTTTATCCTTCTAAAGTTTGTAATCATTTCTTCCACGAAAACACCAGAGCTCTGATCATGCTGCTTCTCATGGTGTTCATCATCAGGTAGTCAAGGAGTTTAGGGCTGGTTTATCCTTCTAAAGTTTGTAATCCTCATTTGGAACTATAATTCTAGGAATGACCCTGACCTGGACAGCTCAGGCTAGCCCAGTGATGGTGAACCTTTTAGAGACCGAGTGCCCAAACTGCAACCCAAAACCCACTTATTTATCGCAAAGTGCCAACACGGCAATTTAACCTGAATACTGAGATTTTCGTTTTAGAAAAAACAACTCATACATTAACATCTTTTGTCTTAAAAGAAAAACACAACTTAAAAGAAAAACACTGGGCTAGCCCGATCCCATCAGATCTCAGAAGCTAAGGTGGGTCAGCCTTGGCTAGCATTTGGAAAGATGAACTCCATGGAATACCTGGGTCGTGACGCAGAGGAAGGCAATGGCAAACCGCCTCTGAAACATCTCTTGCCTTAAAAACAAGTGATGTGGTGCATAATGCAAAAAGAGCTAGAACTTCTGGATATTCTTAGGATCTTCTGGCTATTCTATACACAATGCCATACAATGTTGTTGTTGATGATGATAAAAATGACCCAAGTGCATAAATACCTATATACTTAGCTCAACCCAGCTGTTGGTGATGAAGAAGAATCAACTTTAGACAACATGATAGGGACCAGGGGTCCGTTGGAGCGGGAGCGCACAGGAGCGCAGCTCCGGGAGTGAGGAGCCCAGGAGGCGGGCACATGACCAAGCCCCGCCCCCTCCTCAGCTTCCCTGAGCAGTGCAGAGGCGCAGCGCCCCGGGGAAAGCCCTGCTAGGGTCTTTATTGTTTTTAATGTTTTGTTTTAATATTGATAATTTTATCATTGTTCCTTTCATGACTGTGTGCTGCTTTTCCAGAGACTTGCTCCAGGTGGCATATAAATTTTCTAAGTATACCATTTTTTATCTGGGCACATGGCACATAAGTACTGGAGAAATTTCACCAACCCTTCAGCAGCTTCCACCCCATCAGTTTGGTGTAGTGGTCAGGAGTTGGACTCTAATCTGGGAGAGCCGGGTTTGATTCCCCACTCCTCCACATGCAGCTGCTGGGGTGACCTTGGGCCAGTCACAAGTTCTCTCAGAGCTGTTCTCTCATGAGCAGTTCTCAAAAGACCTCTCTCAGCCCCACCTACCTCCCAGGGTGTTTTGTTGTGGGGAGGGGAAGGGGAAGGGATGGGTGGTGCACATGTCCTGGGTATCTCAAGTCTACTTGAAACCTGGTTGTTTCAAGGGAGCAGGAAGAGAATGAGGGTGTGTTCTTTACGCTTATTTTTCTTGCACAAAGTATTGGATGGGGAAGGGAAGGGAGGAAGAGCAGGTCAGTTTCACTCACCTGTGGAGTGGAGCCTGAGGGGTGGGTGTTGCCTTCTGACACACTTCCGGTATGTTAGGGGGTGTGGCATATGCAAATGAGTTATGCAAATAAGTTATGCTAGTGAGCTCCTGCACCTCTTTTTCTACGAAATGATCCCTGATAGGGACACTTTTATAAATTAGATAGCTTTTTCTCCTCTTTAGATTTTCTGCATGCCACTATACATATGAAGAGATGAGCCAGTCAAAATTAATGTTGGCTAGTAACTTTTGTCATCTTATGTGCTCTGTTGAATATATTGTCAAGGATTCCTTGGGAAGTCACTTTCCCCCCTTCTTCTCTGCTAGGTAATCCTTAGAAGAAAGGACGTGTGTTTGAATACTACTGAATATTATGTATCAGGATCCTATTAGTTCACACCATCTACTGTACTGCACGATCAGGGTACTTTGCCATTGACTTGCAATTGTCGCCTGTGTCCAGAACCAATTCTTCTTGATCAGTAGAGAAGGTCACGTGAAATTCCTGCAACAGAGAGAGAGCAGCTGTGGTTCAGTCCTAATCCCATTTCAGTAGTGAAGAATGTAGCTGGGCAGAAACCAGTTCAGCACGAACAGAAAGAATTTGTGAACAACACCTGAGGACTCGGAATCTTCACTTCACATGATTTTGGGGGGGGCAAGGTTTTTGTCGGCAACATTACCATGACTGTATAGTCTATGCAACCTTTCAGCAACAGTTGTGAACTTAGAAATGATAGGGGCAGTTGAAGGTAACCAGGTAGTCGAGAAGCTCAACTAAGTTTTCAGTGTATCCATGTTGTTGTAAAATCCAATGAGCAGATGAATGGGGTCATGTTTTGTTTTGAGCCAAGTGCCTCTGTGGTGGCATTCCTGCATCCTTTTAAATTGGTTACCTTTCCCCCCCCCCCCTTTCAGGTATTCTCCATTGGGCATTGCCTGTCTTATCTGTGGGAAAATCATTGCAATCAAGGACTTGGAAGTAGTTGCTAGACAACTAGGCATGTACATGGTAACTGTGATCATCGGCCTTGTCATCCACGGAGGGATCTTCTTGCCGTTGTTGTACTTCGTTGTGACAAGGAAAAATCCCTTCTCATTCTTTGCTGGCATCTTCCAAGCATGGATTACTGCTCTGGGCACTGCTTCAAGGTATGTATATTGGTATAGCTAACAAGGGATTGAGTTCTATAGTAATACTTGGTTAACAATACTTACCCAGGTGGTTGTTCAAACCCTGCATATATTTCAATCAGAAAGCATTTAAGTTTCTGGACACTTTCAGAAATAGAAATGATTTTATTTGGGGTTTAAAAAAAATCAGTTTGGATGAGCCAGTTTGGTGTAATGGTTAGGAGTGTGGACTCTGATCTGGGAGAACCAGGTTTGATTCCCTACTCCTCCCCGTGCAGCTGCTGGTGTGACCTTGGTCAGTCATAAGTTCTTTCAGAGCTGTTCTCTCAAGGGCAGTTCTCAAGAGAACTCTTTCAGCCCCACCTACCTCACAGGGTGTCTGTTGTGGGGAGGGGAAAGGAAAGGGATTGCAAGCCACTCTGAGACTCCTTTGGGTACTGAAGGGCAGGGTATAAATCCAACTTTTCTTCTCCTTCCCGCATCAATATACAGATTCACAGTGCATTTCTAAGAATATTTCCCTGGGAAGAGGCTCCATTGAATAGAACTGCATAGGATTCTGAGTAGACCTGCTTAGGATTGCTTTCTCAGCAAATACCTAATTACATAGTATTATTAATCATTATTACCAGCTAATCAGTGTATCTACCAATGTACTATATTTACTTAAAAGACTAGTTTTTTTTTCCAGATGAGGGGCCATCTTACAATCGCACACAAATTACAAGTCTGTACAGTAATTTTTAAAAACCGTTTTTGTGTTTAACATTTTTATGGAGGGGGGTTGTCTTTCTTTGAGGTAAATATGGTATAAATCAGTCAATAGAATTAATAGTCCCATTGCTTCCCAGCTACTTTGACTCACCATGCATGTATGCATGAATGTATCTAGTTCACTTTGATCGTTGCCGTTGCAACTTTTGAGCTCATCAGGCAGTCCTTCATTCAGAAGCAAACAACTTGTACTGAATTTAGCTGGTAGCCTTGCCATGATGGTCCTTTTGTAGCTGTTGCACTCTGTTTAGCACATCTCTTCAGCACCGTTGTAGCTCCTGGCTTTTCCTGGCCTCCATTTTCTAAAGGCTGGCAAGGCCAAGATCTCTCTCCTGACCTTCAGGCAAGGTTTTTTTCCAGCTTTTCTGACAGAACCCAGTAATGACCTAGAGCCTCATTGTATTTCCAGATTTTTCCTCAGCAACCACTTTTCTTTTTACTCCTTTTCATTTCTGTTTTTACTGGGGTCTGTCTGAATTGACCTCTCCTGAGTTAGCTGGTTCCTATGGCAACTGGAACTAGCTAGCAACCTGTTTATTCCTTGGGGTTTTCTCTCACAAGGTTCACAACAACAGTGGATAGCTGTTGTTCTGTTTAGTATTTTATCGTTTGATACCTAGCCAGCCTGTTTTATACAGTTTTATGGGGTTCCAGTTAACTTAAAGTCAAAGAACAGCACATCTGGGTGGTGAGAAAGTTTAAGGATGCCATTTCAAGTAACAAAAAGGCTGGGCATAGCCTGCCCATTTTCATTGGCTCGATAGACATATTCTTGTAAGAGCCTTAATAAGGTCCATGTAAATCTTGCAGCAGTTTTCCCGCTGTGGTCAACTAAATGCTTCCTGGGAAACCTCAAGCAGGGCAAGAGGGCAATAGTTCTCCCCTACTGTTGCCCTAGCAATTAATATTCAGGGGCATACTGCTTTTGATAACAGAAATTCTGTGCCGAACAGCTCTTTATAGACTGGTCCACTATTTTTTTCTAATGCCCTTTTAAAGTCGTCTAAACTAGCCATGACCGCGTATTATAGCAACAAGTTCCATTATTATGCATTCTTCTTCATGGTCTCTTTGCATGACACTGATGGGTAATTGAGCATATGCAGATTCAGATCAGAGAAACATCTAGAACTATGCATAAAAAGATTTTTCAGCAGTGGCTCAAGTCACTGAGAGCACCATATAGCAACATGCTTGCCCAGGTTGGGGTCACACTTCCCTCACAGTTCTTCTATGAATGCTACAATGGAGACATCATGAGGAACTTCTCTTAACAAGTTGCATGAGCTGAGAGGGGGGAATATATAGTGATATATAGGGTGTGTGTGTGTGTGAAGCGCTGTCAAGTCGCAATGGACTGATGGCGACCCCAGCAAGGGGCTTTCAAGGCAAGTGAGAAGCAGAGGTGGCTCGCCAGAGCCTTCTAACTACTGAAGCTTCTATATTTCACCATGTTTGTTAGCCTGCTCTGATTCATATCTCTGTGATATGGTTACATCTCTACTTGCTGATAAAGACCCCCCCAAAGCCCCTAGCAGTTGCAAGAATTCTTTATTCCTTTTGTCTATTGGGTAATAAATGATTTATATTAAATATTCACTGCTCAAGATCTATACAACATAGAGCTTTTATTAGTTGAAAGGAAAGGACAGGAAGAAGAAATGGTCACTGCAAGAAAATGGCTGCCATGTGAGCAGGACTGGGAAAAACTTTCCCACCCATACGGCAGCCCCCCAAGCTTTTCTGTGATCTTTCCCAAAGCTTTGCAGCAAAGCAGGTTTGAGAAACATTGTAAAAGAATTCAAGGGAAACCATAGGAGGTGCACAAATGTTCCACAATGCTGTGGGGAAGCGGGGGTGGGGGGAAACACTTCCAACAACATCAGATTCAGTGCAAATGACCATCTGGAAGCACCCTGTGTAATATTGTCCCATGAAGTAAGAATTTGATATGTAACTTCCCTCTGCCTACCCCTTTCTCCTTTTTCTTGAATCATCAGTGCTGGTACATTACCTGTTACCTTCCGCTGCCTGGAAGAAAACTTGGGCATTGACAAGCGTGTGACAAGATTTGTTTTACCTGTGGGAGCCACCATTAATATGGATGGGACTGCCCTTTATGAAGCAGTGGCTGCCATCTTCATAGCACAGATGAATGGAGTTGTATTGGATGGTGGACAGATAGTCACTGTCAGGTGAGTTTCAGTAGGAGAATGTAACCGTGACTGGATTATCATTTGTTACAATATAGGCAAATGGAAACCATTTTCATTAAGCTAGCTTTAATTAATCATTTTGCTTTTGTATTGATTAAAAATAACAAATTACTGGTGGTGTACTGGTGGCATACCTAGCGTATTTGACACCCGGAGTAGATGGTTTTTTAAATACCCCCCTCCTCTATATGACACAAGCACAAAGTTTCCCAGGAAACTAGCAAGCCCTCAGTTTAGCTGGGTTAAAGATAATTGGTCTTGACATATGCTCTTTTTGCTGGGCATCACATCTGAGACCTGGAGTAGCTCAGCACACACTAACACCCCCCCCCCCCAATTAATAAGCAAGACTAGATCAGGGCAAGAATTTACACAATGAAGTTGGCACACTCTTGGACCAACATTAATTGGGTCAATAAAAATATGCTATTCATTGTATTTATGCTTGTATCGCCACAAGCCTAAACGCTTCCTAGAAGCTAAAACAGGGGTGGCCAAACCGCAGCTCAGGAGCTGCATGCGGCTCTTTCACACAGTCTAATTTAATGTTCATAAAAAGCAAATTTGCATATTTTTCAAATAAAAGTGTGCGTTTGCGGCTCTCAAACATCTGACGCTTATTTTGTGCGGCTGTTACGTTAAGCAAATTTAGCCACCCCTGAGCTAAAATGACTGAACTGAGGCTATCATACTTTGGTTACATTAGGAGAAGACAAGAGTCACTAGAACAGACAATAATGCTAGGGAAAGTGGAAGGGAGCAGGAAAAGAGAAAGACCCAATATGAGATGGATTGACCCAGTCTAGGAAGCTACAACCCTCAGTCTGCAAGGCTGTTAACGTTTGGAAAAAGTTAATTCATAGGGTTGCCATAAATTGGAAGCAACTTGATGGCACTTAACACACACACACACACTGCCCCAAACCACTGCAAGAAAGAGAGTAATCTGCTGCTGCTTGCAAAGGGCCCTCTGATTAATGATGAACTGCGGTAGCAGTAACAGCTCCAAAATCAATCGAGCAAGACCTTTGGCTGGCACCACTTCTGTTGGCTCAGGAACGCGGGTGCATTTCGGGATCACACAGCATTCTTTGGTAAGAAGAAAAGGTTTGTGCCGCTGGAATGTGCCTCCTCCCTGAGCCAAGAAACTGTCACCTTACCCTGTTTCCTCTGTATTCATCGAAAGGACTCCTCTGTGGCGACAAGGTTATGACTTGTACAGGGACTGCTTGATAGAAGGAGATAGGTCAGGGTCACCTTTGTCAGGCCAGCTGTAGACCCCTAGTTTGCAACAAATTTTAAGAAAAAGCCAGTCTTAGGAGGGAAGGGTGAGTGCAGGATTCTACCCACCCACCCCCGAAGTGGATAACGACCACTGGCTTTTAGCCACTCCTCCCTCCACTCCCTTTCTGCACCCCCTGTTCAGCAACTGCAGGAGGGAGCGGCCACAACATGAGGCTGGGCCCTGTGGCCTCCAGTCACCCATCTGGACTATACTCCTGTGATTCACACTGTAACTTCAAGAGCCTTGCCATGCAGCCAGTTCTGCGCGCTGTGCTCCCCTGCCCCTCTGTTTGCAGTCTCTTTGCCTCGCTGTGCTCTGCTCTTCTCCAAGCCACCAGGATGCCCCTCCCCTCCCCACCTGCCAGGGCCAGAGCTTTGAACGACTGCTTTGCTCATTCATTATAGATGGGCTGCCCTGTGCTTGACAGGCCCATAGTTAGGAAATTTTTATTGGGGGAGGGGGCAAATGAGTACAGTGGTGGTGGTGAGCACATCTATTTACTTTATTGTGAACAAGCTATGATGTACTGCAAAGTCTCTACAAAGGATTATTCTGGTTGACCAGTAATCCATTTTGTTTAAAACCAAATACCCCCTTCCTGTATTTACACATGATGAACCAGTCTTGTAAATGCATGAAGATCCCCATCCCCATGTTGTCCCACTCCCACTGTGCCAAGTGGGACTCTCCCCCACTAATGTATCACCATGAAAGCGTCTGTTTCTTCCTCTGAGCATGAAATGAGGCTTTGCTAACAGAGATCGCAGAACACAGTGCTTTTTTTTGGATGGATGGTCCCTTTGATTCACAACACCATCTTCCATTGAACTCACCCCCTAAAAACACCCCATGTGGTTTGGCTCCACATGACTCGCTATAAGGACTTAAGAATAGCTATAGGCACTCAGGCTGGAATGCAGTAGGGGTGCCAACATCCAGGTGGTACCTGGAGATCTCCTAGAATTACAAGTGATTGCCAGACTAGAGAGATCACTTCCCCTGGAGAAAATGGCTACTTCAGAGGATAGACTTTATGGTATTATACCTGATTAATGTTTCTCCCCCACCTCCCTCAGGCTCCATCCCCCAAATCTCCTGGAATTTCCCAACATGCAAGCATGTGTACACACACTTTTCCTTCACAGCTACAGCCTGCCTGGCATGCAGGGGAAGGGCAGCTTTTTTGCTTCACACAGATGGGAAGAGAAGTTGGGGAGGCTCCCCGCTATGGATACAGAGATTGTCTCTCCCCCCCACACACACACCTTGCTAAGCTCAGTTAAAAGAGAAAGCAAAATTGTTGCCAGCACCAGTATTAATTATCAACATTTTACAGTGATTTTAAAATGCTGTGATGCCCTGATCCACTGTGGACTTGTGGTGTAGAGCTCTTTCCCCCACACACACACCCCAAGTGTTTTCTAGGGCCAAAACACTGTAAAATGGTCATGAGTCCACTTGTGAAAGGCAGAATACAAAGGTGGCAGCTACCACACACCCCCTCTGATTCTTACCACCATTGAACACGCAGCACCCTGGCTAAAATAGAGCTTCTACCTTAATGTGCTACAGTGCTGCTGATTGGAGAAATCCATAACTAGTGTGAGCTAGCAAGCTAAGGTGGGGAAAGGACTGTGTGACATGCTTCAGAGCACAGAAGGAGCAACTACTTTGGGCAGGAATCAAAGTGCAAACGGAAAGCCTGGGAGGGAGGCGGGAGAGAGAGACTCTATCCCTCATTGGCAAAGCCTGGGTGGGGGGAGGGAAGGAAAATCTCTCCCTCATTGGCAACACCTGTGAGTGAAGCAGGAGAAGGGAAGGAAATGCTGTCTCTCATTGGCAGAAGACTTGTGACAGATTTCACACCCCTTAGTGCAGATTGGAGGGGCATGACAAGGGATTGGTGGGGCCACGCTGCTTTGTGCACCACTGTGGCTACGGGCCTGGTGCTTGCAGGACTGAAAGAAGAAGGGGAAATATTTGGGCAGCGCCTATTGCAGCGGGCCAGGAGGGAGAGCAAAGACTCTTGGAATGACCCTCTTATGAAAGAGGAGCCCCTAATTGCAAAAGCACGGCCTTCTTTTCAAAGCACGCTCCCACCAGGGACTGTCAGGCTGATTCCACACTAGTTGTTGCCCTGGCATCACTCCCCGATAAAATCTGGGGCAGAGCAACAGTTCCCCACTTGTTGCTCCGGGTCTGCAGTTGGCCCAAATGTAATCATCGTTTCCCCCGGATCTTCCATTTCTGGGATTTTCAGGGTTTTTTTTTTTTTTTTTTGCCACGGGAGTGAAGTCAGGGCATTCAAGTGGGGAACTCCAAAATTGGGGTTTCTTGCTCCACCCCTTTAACGCCCCTCTGCTTCTTTCTCTCCCCTTTCCCGCCCTGGTGCAAGCAGGGTTTTTTTTTTTTGTTCCCCCCTTTGTTGTGTTACAACAACATGACACAACACTGATCCACCGTCAACTGGCATTTAAATGTCTTTTTTTAAATGTACTTTTGTTGTTGATGTCTCCACATTTCTGTGTTGCATCTTTTGCATAAAAGTCATGCCTGAGTCACAATAAAAATATGTATTGATGGCTTTGAGGCGCAGCATGAGCTGTTCTCCTCCCCGTTGTATTACAACAACATGACACAACATTGATCCATCGTTGTGTGGTTAACATTTTTTGTGGGACCAATGTATTGCGGGTGGCGTGGACACAATTTTTGTAGGGGTTACATGTGTTAGTGTTGCATGTTCCCCCTCCATTTCCCATTCCTTTCCCACCCTCCATTTCCCCTCCAACCCTGGCGTAAGCTTTTTTTTCTTACATGGATGATTTTCGCGGGCTTGGAAGCTCAGATGGCCAAGCACGACTTTGTTGCATCACAATGTCATAATGCAACTCCACCTACATTAAAAAAGGGGGGAGGCAGGCGGGGGCTCAAGATTCGGGGCAAGAACAGACGTGGAAATGAAGAACCGGCATCAACCTGGGTCAGGTTCATGTAATGCGGAAACGCACACACTTATTCGGACCAATTAAACCCGGGAGGAAAGGGAAGCAAAGCACTTGTGCGGAATCGGCCTCAGTAAACACCTAGTTTCTCCCTGCTCCACCCCTGACTTCTTTGCATTTTTTGCTTCTTTAGAGCCACGCTGCATTCAGCCCCCCCCCCAAAACTTCCCTTGCACACACACACACAAGAAGAAAACAAAAGTTATGTGCCAATACAGAGGTTTAAATCTCCTGCACCTGCCACCACCGCAGGATTTGCTTGAGATGGCTTTTTCAACCCTAGGGAGTGGTGGGAGGAGGAAGCAGCTGTACTGAATTCAAAGCGTGAGCCACAAGCCAAGCCCCAGCAGCCAGGTTCTTTGGAGTCCGGGGGGGGGGGGGAGTCCTTCCTCTGGGATGGAGGCAATGCTCCCACCGCCCTGCCCATGGGATTTTGTGGCTGGAAACAAAAACATCTGCAATGATCGATATTATTTCGTAATTCAAATAGCCAGTATGTCAATCAGGAACCGTATCTGAAGCTCTGCTAGAAGACTGTGTATTAGACCATATTATATATATTGTACTGAATGAGTGTTAAATACTTTTATTTCTATAGACTTCAAAATGGGTTCCAGTGTTCCCTCTAAGCCAAGTTAGTGTGAGCCAGCGTGAGCCAGCTCACATGTTATAGCCTCCGGCTGACGCATTTTTGTCTCAGCTCAGGAAGGATGGCTCCGGAGCAATCTGATTTATGCAGCAGCTAAATCACTCGCTCACAGCTTTAATGCCAGTAGCTCAAATAAACGGATTTTTGCTCACAAGACTCCACAGCTTAGAGGGAGCACTGGTTACAACCTCAACCCCATGTACGTGCAGTTCCAAGATTGGTACACGAAATGTTAATAGAAATCTCTTTAACAAGCAGATGTTTTTAATCTTGCAGTCTGACGGCTACCCTTGCAAGTGTTGGTGCTGCCAGTATACCAAGTGCAGGACTGGTTACCATGCTTCTCATCCTCACTGCAGTGGGTCTTCCCACTCAGGACATCAGCTTACTTGTTGCTGTAGACTGGCTACTGTAAGTAAAATTGACAATGTTGTTTCTTTGATCTTTCTTATAGTAGTGACCGTGTACGTGCCCATTTGCCCATATTTCAGTTCCCCTCACAATGAAGCCCTCTTGACAAACACCCTGACGTCAGCCCCATGGTTTCTGCAGTTGACGTGCATTCTGGGAAATGCAGGTGAATGGTTTCTGGTGTCAGTTTGTACGACTAAAGAGAAAGTACGCAAGTTAATTCTGTTCGTAGTTCTTATGTCTTGTTTTAAGGCCAGTTCACGTGTTACAAGTGCTTCCCATGTGTACGTGGGCCCAATATGGGTCAGAACCACAGTGCATTCAACCTTTCCCACCACACCATCTTCCTCATCTCAAAAGAGCCTCAGGAAGCTACTGTTTGCCCCTCTGGGAATTTTTCGTGTAATAATGGCTACATGTAAATTTCCCTAATGGGGTATTCTGGGGGGGCATTTCATGTTAGGGAAGCAGAATGGGAGAGAAGGTTAAAGCCCCTTATCCTCTTGAACCATGGTCCTAATCCAAATCAAGCCCATTCATTCCTGGGGAATACAAAACTCTCAGTGAGTAGCTGGTTCAAAGTCTTTGTGGTGGCCATGAAGACTGCAACATGTGAAGTAGCCTTTGCATTGTGGAGAATCCCTTCTTGGACATTCTGAATTCCTCATAGGATGGTGCAAAGTTGGCATAATAGTGACTATTTGGCCCCAGTCTCAAATGTACGCAACACTGTGGCTGAAGACAGACTGGAAAACTGGAGCGCAGTGCGAGCGGGCGAAAAAGCCCCGGGGCCAACCCGTCCCATGGCTGCCCGTTCGCACTGGCTCCAGTGCTGCAGGACCTTACCGGAGAGGAGGCGGAGCAGCGCGTCCACACCGCCTGCTGTCCTCTGGAGCCTCCTGTGCTGCAGCGAGCGGCTGCTGGCCGGTCCGGGGATGCGCGCCTGTGCGCAGCACGTCCAAACTTCCGCCGCCGCTTCCTGTGTGCCATAGAGGCGTCCACACCGGCAGGAAGTGGCAGCAACGTGCCCCGAGACAGCCGGAGACCAGTTCGAAGAGGTCTCCGGCTGCAGCGCTTGGAGAGCGGCCCGCATGCGGGTGAGTGCGGGCCGCCGATGGGGGACAGCTGCGGCAATCTGGCTGCCCTCTCTGCCTCCGCTTTAGAAGCGGGGGCAGAGCGGGGCAGATTGCCAATCTGTCCACGGCCTGTATATATCAGTTATTTTCTGAGAGAAAGCCACATGAGAACATCATTTTGTAGAAGTGCACCCTCACCCCAGCAGGCTAAGAAAGTGTGCCATAATCCTGTCTGAATGACGTTTGACTCCAGTTGCACCTTTAAGACCAACCAAAGTCTTAAAGGCGCCACTAGACTCAAACTTGGTTCTATTGCTTCAGACCAACATGGCCACCCACCTGAATCTATAATACTCACTGTACAGGGGTGCTAGGTCTGCATTTCACAGGTATGCACATACAGTCTAGTCTATATTTTGCCCTTTCTATATAGGCTGTGACAGATCTGTGGGTATGCCCCATGGAGTGGAATCCAGTGTGGATTTGGGAGAACCGGCAGCTACATATTGGACCCAACACTTCATTCTTTGGCCTGCCCTTCCTTGCCAAGTTCCTAATCAACTGCATAATTAAAAGGGCTCCTTACATCCTTCTACAGTAGAATATTAAATAATTCTGATGTCATGCATTATCTGTTGTTATAGCTTGCGTACAATTCTGTCTGCCATTGCTCAAATGTAATATCTTTAGCTAGGTATATAGAAATCACTGGTGTATATGGATACCAGAGTATGGCTCAACTGGTAGTAGAGCTGGCAAAGGAAAAGATGGTATTCTGGGTTGCAACAGTATTTATAAAGTTATGACTCAAAACAGAGGGAAAACAGAGGGACCCATGGCATGGGCCCATATTTCTATTCTGAATAAATGTTTATCCTGGAGCAAAAGCAGCCTTACAGCTAGTGGGCGGATGTTAAATCAGTACATGTGGTTATTTCAAAGAAATGTCATCTTAAAATACATGGCTTGACAGAGTAGCTCTGCCCATATGGACAGACTACCAAATCATAATTTTCCATCAGAAGCAAACTGAAGAGAGGACAGGTCTAAGGGCTTACTGTTGTGTTATCCAGCCCTGCTCAGTGTGTTGTGGTAAAAAAAAAAAAGTCCTCTAAAGTAGTTCCTGTGGTGAACTGAGGTGATGACATTTGTCTCTATAAAAGATTCTTAGATAGAGCAGGAGAATCTCAAGGCGACACCCAATGGGGAGGAGGAGGACCTGATGACACACTGTGGAAAAAAATCCATATTATTTCCACAAAAAATCCACACAAAAAAATCCATATTATTTCAATAAAATTATTTCAAGTTGAGTCACACAGCTTTCCTCAGAACTTATTTCCAGCTAAATAATAAAATAAGTTATATGGTATATTTAAGGTGAAACATATTAAACTTCTTATCATTTTTACTTGTGAGGGTTTCTTCACTTCTCAGATAAAAAGGCCTTTGTGTATGATTTTTTTTTTTAAATGAACTCATTGGTTCAGTGTCCTCCATGATCATCCCAGAAGGGTAGCTGTGTTAGTCTATTGTAGCAAAACAAAACAGAAGTCCTGTGACACTTTAAAGGCTCAGATCGTGCTGGAATAATCGTTAGTCTTTTAGGTCAGGTGTCACTGGATTTTTCTCATAGACCATTCATACTCCCATTTTATAGGCAAAAGCCCCATGAGAATAGAGAGTACGGTGGAATTCACAGTGGAATCCTAAATAGAATCACATTTTTCTAAGTCAGTTGAAGTCAAATGGCTTAGAAGAATGTGATCCTTTTTAAGATTGCACTGTGTTGCCAAATGGATAGATGGCTGTTGTAAGGCAAGAAATCCAGATTCCAGTCCCATAATCCCTTCCATTTTTTATTTGCCAATTTGCCAATTTATTTGCCAATTTGCCAATTTATTTGCCAATTTGTCACTGACTGATCATGTGAATTTGTTTGTTATTTACTTAGATTAGTTGTTTGGGGATAGCGACAGAGCATTAAAAGAACACATGGTGACTTAAACCCATAAATAGTTCCATCTACCATGATTTAGTGGACTTAAAGGGAAGGGGAACCCTTCTCCCAGTGGCCACATGAACTGCGTCTTGCAATGATATAAGTGTAGATTGCCATCCTGATAATGTTGCTAGCACATAAGAAGATATTTTATTTTGCAGCTAAGAAGCAGTTCATAGAACAGTCTAAAGATTCAGTTTACAAATCCTTAGATTTTGTGTTTATGTATAGACTAAATAGCTTAAGATAGAAGCAGTTTGGAGAGAATTAGTAGCATCATGGCTTTTCAAACTCAAGGTGATGCAAATCTGGCAAAAATGGCTCCATCGTTGTCTTAGAAAAGAAATCTTAGAAAATCAGCAGTTTAAGAAACGCAGATTATAAAGTTGCCCTCTTCCATTCACTTCAGTGCTTAGAGCTTGGTTCAAAATTGCTGGAGACCTGGGTTACAAATTCTGTAACTAGAAGTCTATAGCTGGAGAATATGCTATATATATTTTATCTTCTCATCTCTTTAGAAGGAAAAAATTATAGAAAGCCTTTTCACTAGGAAATCTTCGAAAGTTTTTAAATGTCTTGCAGTTCCTTTAAAGTGAACAAAATGTGAAGTGGCATTTTAAAGAACAGTACTGTTTGCTAACAGCTGGAATTAATCCATTGTCATTAGTGGTAGCCAAGAGCGGTATACTTTCAAAAGGGGAAGCTGACAAGCTTAGCAAATGTCACAGAAAGGTCTCCAATACAGGGATTTTATACCTTGAGAAACATGGATTAGAGTGAACAGACTTGTGTAACTGGTTCAGATTCATCTTTTTTGTTGAAATAGAGTTATCCTTGCAAGTTTAGTGTCACACTGGGGACATGAAGGGTTAGATCCAGCCTGCTGTTCACTCAGTCTTATCCAGTTTCTTCCTTATTAATAGCCCACATACCTTTTTTTTTTACATATAGGTCCCATGGTCCCAGATTTCACTTTATGGTGAAAAAGTAGGGCTGCCAACTCTCACTTGACAAATTCCTGGAGATTTGTGGGTAATGTCTGTGGAGGAGGAATTTGGGAAGTGATTTTTTCTAGAATCGATAGAATTTGCCCTCTGAAGCTGTCATTTTCTCAGGAAAACCAAAATATTATAAGTTCACAAGAAAAACTGCAAAATACCTAGTTTTTTCCAGTTTGCCCTCGGGCCTTCACAGCTCTAGGTACATGCTCTTTAACTGCCCACTACCTACTTCCATCATGGCACACATTCACAAAATACAAATGAACAAAGTTAGAGTCTAGTGGCATCTTTAAGACCAACAAAGTTTTATTCAAGGTGAGTGCTTTCGTGTGCATGCACACTTCGTCAGAAATGGAATTACTGGAATTACAGATCATACTTGCATATATACAAAGTGGCTGGTTAAATTAGCATGCAGAATAGTGTTAAACAGATAAAAAGAATGACAAGCTTGGTTTCTGGTTATCATCTGTTTTGGTTCAACTGGGGGGAAAACAACATCGGTAATAAATATGTCAGAACTGGGGACTGATGTACCCTAAATTGTGAAAATTCAGTCATCTGATCCCATCCATGTCCTTTCTAGCATGGAGGCAAACTTTAAAGCGTCTTGGCTGTGTAGAGTATTCTTCTTGTCCCCAGAACAGAGAATTACATTTAAATCTACCATTCCAAATTATATTACATATTCAATTATATGTTCTTAGGCTGTGGACAGATTGGTATTCTGCTGCACCTCCACGGCGCGGCAGAACAAGGCAGGGGGAATTGCCCCTGCCGCACGGCATTCGCATGCTGCCGCAAGGAAGCCGCCCGCAGCGTCCAGACTGCGGGCGGCTTCTGCCGGTGGTGCCCGAACGCTGTGCGGCTCCCCCGCCCGGCATGCGTTCACACCCGTTGGAAGTGGGTAGAACGCGCGCTGCAGCAGCCAGGACACCACTTTGAAGTGGTGCCCGGCCGCTACGGGAGGAGCGTGGCGCCAGACGCAATGCGTCCGGGCCGCCTCCTCCAGGCAAATGTGGCAGTCTGAACGGCCGCTCTGCCTCCGCTTTTAAAGCGGAGGCAGAGCAGGCCAGACTGCCAGTCTGTCTTCGGCCTTAATTGTTAAGAGTAGTAAACTGAGATTTTTTTAAAGTAACATTTTGCTTCACTAAAACATGGAGAGACAAGAGTCCTTTTCCTGGGGTGCAGTGTTGTGTCAGAGATCAGCAAATGAAAGGTTTTTAAAAAACATTTAGATTAGGGATTTTTTGGTTCATCTTAAATTATTATTTTTCTTCAGTTTCCCATTCCTTTATCTCAGGAAGGCATTCTAACCTAATTAGGGTTGCCACCGGCAGGGGACTGGGGGGACTTATCAGGAAAAAGAGGAAGGCCCAAGCCATGTCACCAACCTCACACCAGAAGTGACATCATCATGCTGTGAGATCACTGCAATGCTCTGGTATTTGAGCAAAAACTCTACGGTAAAAATGCCTTATACCATAGAGTTTTTGCCCGAAGATGTTGCTGACATAATGATGTCAGTTTCTATGTAATGCTGTCTACATGGCTTGGGCCTTCCTCTTTTTCCTGATAAGCCCCCCCCCCCCCCAGTTCTGCAGGGCCTGCAAAGCGGAGCTCTTCCGCCAGGCCTTCAATTAAGAGCCGCCACTGGGGAAGGGGTTGCTGGAAAGTGCCGAGTTATTCTCCGGCCCAGGTATTCAACTGGTGTGACCTCCTGGTCTGGGTCTGACTAAACTGCTGTGCTGTGTGTTGGAAGCAATGTTGGCCGCCAATTGTTGTGGTTTCCTGTTGATTTCATGTATAATTTTAAGCTGTACTCTTATGTTAAATTATGTTTTTGTTGTTTTAAACCTCTGTGCGCCGCCTTGAGCTGGCTAATGCTGGCTAGGCGGGATATAAATCCAAATAATAAATAAATAAATAAACCGTCTTTCTCCTGGTAAGTCCTCCCATCAGCCAGCTGACTAGCTGTGGAGGAATGGGGCCTGGTGGCTGGTGATCCCCGCCTCCACCAAGGAGGCTGGCAACGCTAAACCTAGTCTATATTTAAAATGCTACTCTGATGGTGGATCTCATTTTTTGCTGAGGCAGCAGTAGTAACTGACCCAGGAAGCCTGATTCTTAAACAGCTTGGTTAAATAAAACACATTGCTTTTGTGGTGGTTCAGTCTATTGTTTTTAGCCATCAGACACATAATCAGATTAAAAGCCTGGTCTGATTAATTGGTTGACCAGATTGATTAAGACTTTCAAGATCATGCAACTCTGTCTTCTGCAAATTGACTTGAAAGTAAACCCCAGCGATGGCTTACCGTACTGTGCATAGAACTGAAGCCTAACAGTGCAGTCATAAGAACACTTTGTTGGGAGTAAGCCCCACTGAATAGACTTGAGTGGGATTGTGTTGCCAGTTTAGGATGGTTCCCTTTGTCTGTTCATTATAAATAAGTCATCTAGACATAGTGTGCTGTTTTGATAAAAGATCTATACAAAGAAGTAAGGATTCAAAAATTAGGCATGACAACCAGCCAGCTCTAAGAGGGTTTTTGGTGGGGGGAATCATGCGGACTGATCCTGGAGGCCCTTCTGACTCATAGGCATAGAGTACAGGGGGAGCTCGAGGGCTCGAGCCACCCCCAAAATTTCCCGGGGGGGCTCAACCAGCCCAGCAAAATGGATCGCCTGCCGCCACGCCTCCCTGGCCGCCGCTGCTGGAGAGGGAAGGGGTGGCTGGGCGGGGAGAGAGGCACTGGCAGCAGCGGCTGGTGGGCCTCAGAAGGGCCCGGGGAGGCGTGGCGGTTTCCCGGGGGGGAGAACATCACCCCAGTGAGCGCGCACGCTAAGGAACCCCCCCCCCCGGAATTTCCAAAAGTCTACGCCCCTGTTCTGACTAATGGATGATCCTACATAATAGGCAACAAGCCTTATTGAGAATACTGTTCAGAGGCCCATGGTGGCTGCATGTACAATATTTTCAGGGAGCAATCCTAAAGAAGTCTACTTGGAAGTAAGCCACTTTATTCAATAGGGCATAGTCCCAGGGAAGTGTTTTTAGGGTTGCAAGGTCAGTCATCAATATCGTGATGGTTAGTTGGTCTTAACAAGAAACATACTCTGTTGTTTCTGGAGTTTTTCTGCGGGCTAACCTGCTGTCTTATCATGAGCTTACTTGTTTGGATATGTTCACATCTGCCCTGGCTGCTAGAAGCCTATTTTTAACTAAATAAAATCCTTAGTAATATTACTATTTTACCATCTGGTTGCCCTTTAAAAAGAATTTTAAAACTCTGAAGTATTGTAGGGTTTTTTATTGTATTGTATTGCATTTTCATTACATTCTTATCCTTCCATTGTTCACACAGTTGGATCTCCAGATACCCACACTATAATCTGACTTTTCTCTACTTTAAAACTTTCATGTGATGTGGGATGGTTGTTCCCCCCCCCCCTTTCTTGCAGGGACCGAATGAGAACATCAGTCAATGTTGTAGGAGACTCATTTGGAGCTGGCATTGTCTATCATCTGTCTAAGGCAGAATTGGACAACTTAGATTCCCATCACAGAGGGCACGAAGATATTGAAATGACGAAGACTCAGTCGATTTATGATGACCTGAAAAATCACAAGGAAAACAGTTCAAATCAATGTGTTTATACAGCTCACAACTCTGTCATAATAGATGAATGCAAGGTATCTTTCACATTTATGGATATTGAGACTTGCATCTAGCCAGTAACACTCCATCTTCCTTTATTTATTTTTTTACCTGCATGTAATTATTTTTTATTTATCTCTAATGATGTGACTTCATTGGACACCAGATGCTGTGCACATTGACTTGGTTTAAAGATTTTTCAACATTGTTTAAACTGCATTTGTGCATGATGTTTACAAATAACATGATTTTGCACAGTGTATTAGGGAAGCTGAAAGGAGAGAGTATAGCATCATAATCTGTTTTGGCATTTATTGACATCCCAGAGGCACACAAGCCCTTCCTCTAGTTGAGCAAAGGTGGAGTTATGAGCAAGGGTAGAAAACAGATCTTATGGCAACAGGGCTAGCTATACTTGTCTCTTGAAAAAAATCTCAGTGAGAAGACCTCCCACCCTTTTCCAAATCCTTCCAGTAGCAGTGACTGAGTTGATTTTAGTTATGATGGTGGTTGTGAGTAGCAGTGAGGCAATGTTAACAAATAAATGTGCTGGATTACATGCTGCTATTACAAAGGAAGCCTGATGAGGTGGAAATCTGAGGTAATTTCTACTACTTCCCCTCCACCATCTCTCTTCCCCCCCCCCAGTGATTCACACCAACATTTCCATTTCACAACAAAAGGAATGAGTTTATTGTCTCTTCCTAAGAGTTTGGTGGTTTTGTGGACAAGACAAGGAATGTAACAAGTTATTGGTTATTTACAGCAAGGGATAACCGGCTATGCTGGCTAGGCGGGATACAAATCTAAATAAATAATAACAGAAGCTCTGCTTTAGAACAGTCACAATTAACTGAAATGACCGGCTGAGACACTCCCCCCCCCCCAAGAGTGAGAGACAGAGAGTTAATGATTTCTCTTGGAACTTCTCCCTAAACCAGAGTCTCAGCATACTGAAATAGGGTTTGCTTGTCTCAGTCCCCTCACAAGTCCTTAACTTATTATTTCCCTAAGGTAACACAGGATACCTATTCTATTCCTGCCTTTCAATTAGTCCCTGAGCCCTACATACCCATAGGCGTCAACTGTGGGGTGGGGTGGGGGCTCAGGCCACCCCTGAAATTTCCCAGGGGGAACTGAGCTCCCCCCAGTGAAACAGCCCCCCGGCAAAACAGGGCACCCACCAGCCCACTCACTCGCCAGCCTGCCTGCCCGCTGGCCGCCGCTGCCATGCCTCCCTGCAACCCACTCCCTCCCTCCCTCCCAGAGCCATCTGGGCAACTGCTCGGACGATTGCCAGAGTGTCGCCCTGGAACATCTTCACACTGGCCCCTGGAAACGTCATCACACTGGCCCCGGGAACGTCATCACACTGGCCCCACACAGGGAGGGAGGGGCTTCAGGAGAGAGGGTAGCTGGGGAGTGGGGGGCTCTGGCGGTGGCAGTGGTGGCAGGGACATCATTCCAACACACACACTTTGAGTGGGCAAGAGCCCCCGCCGAAGTTTAAAGACCTCTACGCCCCTGTATATACCTATACTGTAGGTGTCTCTTTTCCTTTACCTTGCAGAACCTCACCAGTTGACTAATCTCTCGATAGTTTCCCCTATTTCTCCATGGCTTCCCCAAGTCCCATCTGAAGTGGTAACCCAATTTTTCTTTGTCTCCCCCCATGCTCTTCCAGAGGTTCCACAGCCTCCCATTGGTTAATGACACTGAGTATTTGGGTTGCTCAGGAGAACTTCCCAGTGCACTGTGGTCTGCTCATTTATGAAAATAGCAGACAAAGGCTAAAATCCTATGCATACTTACTGGGTAACCGGTCATATTGAAATCAGTGGGTTGGATCCTACCAGCTTTTCTGCTTGATCTTGCTTGATTTCCCTCCTCACAGCAGCCCGCAACCTCACATGGCATTTCTCCACCCACATACTCTGGCATATCCTTTTTTTGTGTTTTAAAAAGGCCCTTCCCTCTTTTACCAGTGGAAAATAGTTGGTAGAATCCAACCCAGCTGGGCTTATTTCAGAGCAAACAATAGTTATGATTGGGATGTAAGAAACTAGGGCCACTTCTGCACCCTATTGCTTCAGGGTCCCCCCCCCCAGGCAATGTGTTTTGCTTTCACTAGTAGTCCCAGAGGGAGCAAAACACTTGTGGAAAGGGGGGGGGACCCAAAGCAATAGGGTAAAACAGGTGACAAAAATGACAGTGTGGAAGTGGCCAAGGAGACATTCCAATTTATATAAAGTTAAAGGGAAGAAAGAAATGTACAGGAGAGTCCGTTGAGTCTGAGTAAAATGCCAGTCCAATGTTTTTATAGATTGTGTACCACCTCACAATCGGGAGGCTCTTGAACTCACCTGCCATGTCTTTGTTTTATTTTCATTGTCATGTTGGATCATTTCCTATGCCAATCCTATTGTTTCTATATAATCCACTGTGCAAATAACTTGGTGTAAGAAAGTATTGTAACAATAATTTCTTGATCAAGAGTGAAGTGAACTTCAAGAAACTCTGCCAGCTAAACAAGATCCAGGATCGGTCCTATTAACAAAGGCTGGCCTGGGCTTGATTGGAGAAATTAGCAGAATGAATTCTCTTTTGGGAACCAATGCTTTCTTTAAATTAAAATACAGATAAAAGTTGGCATAATGAGCTGTGTATCAGGACCTTGACTTGGCTGTTTGCATTTTGATTCATACTTCAGCTGGGTGGTCATTTAGCTCACTTCCTGAAATTGATATTTCTAAATACCAGTTGAGAAACCAGAGGAGATGAACTTGACGGCTCTGTCCCATATTGGGTTTCTGAGTTGCAGGAGTACTCTCTCACACAGGTCATTTCAAATATCGAATGTTATATATGTAACTAATAAGATCATGAGAGGCAGATTTTTAGGGTTGCCAGTCTCTATTTGGCACCTGGAGATCTCTCTGTTACAATTGATCTCCAGACAACCAAGATCAGTTCCCCTGGAGAAAATAGCTTCTTTGGAGGGTGGACTCTATGGCAGGGGTGGGCAAATTGCGGCCTGTGGGCCACATGTGGCCCGCCACAGAGTTTTTTGCGGCCCGCCAAGACAGTCAGCCACGTGGTTTCAGTCAGGCCTCCGTTGGGCCCGGAGCGCCGAGAAGCGGCGCTCCGGGAGTGAAGTGTCCAGGGGGCAGGCACATTACCAAGCCCCACCCCCTGCTCCCAGCAGCCCTGTTGGGCAATGAGGAGGCAGAAGAAGGAAGGTAAGTTACCTTCCCTCCCCCATCCTCCTCTTATCGGGGCCACAGCGCAGTGTGATAGGGTACATTTGTATCATTAAACTAATTCTAAAATTAAATGTGCTTGCAGCTATAGATGATATGAAATTAGCACAATAAATAAATTGAATAAAACTACTACTATTTTATTTAATTTATATTTATTGATTTTTATTATACAATTTATACCTTTTCTGAAATGCAAAGTTAACTAATGAATGCAATCATTTTAAAAGGTGCGGCCCTCCGCTAACCTCCGCTCCCACAAAGTGGCCCCCGAGCCAAAACAATTGCCCACCCCTGCTCTATGGCATTATACCCTTCTGAGGTCCCTGTACTCTGCAAACCCTACCTTCTCCAAGATGCACCCGCAAAATCACCAAATGTTTCCTAACCCAGAGCTGGCAACCCTAGATTTCATACATTTATCAAAGATATATCACTGTCGTGGCATCATAAATAGGTATTTCTTTAGGTTAGATACATATTAAAACCTTTTCTCATTTAAGTATGGTCATAGGTATGGAAGTAGTTCCTTACTTTAAAAATAATTAGCAGGATCTAGCCCAAATTAAGTGTGGGATAGAATGAGGCTTAAAACTGCTTGATCTCTTCCAATGAAATATGGAATGTAAAACTTTTTAAAATGTGTCTAAATACTTCTCATTGACTTTGATACATGTGAAGTCACATTTAGAAGTATGTACGAATGCAAAAATGCATACGTGCAGAAGAAGTTTGCTGCAATTCTGGTCAGGTTTTGGGGTTTTTTTACCCAGTTACTAATACAATAACATTTTATTTCCTGTAATATATTCTGCATGGCTTCCTAGTTTGCACTTCTCTAATGTATAATATATATTTATAAGAAATTATGTTGACTTGTTATTGCATGTTTTTTTCTTGTATTTTTTTTTTAAATCATACTTTATTTCTTTTGTGAATTAACCTATAATTTCAGCTCCAAATGTGTGGATCATTCTTTATAATGCATGTGTTTCCCTTTTTTAATTAAGAAAAAGGCTGGCTTTGTTTTCAGACATAACTGCATTTTGTCATGTCTTCATGTCCCAATGCTTCCATGCATGTGGAATATCAATCCTGTCTTTAAGTTTTCATGTGAAGCTGAGGCCAGAACATGGAAGGTAAGCTAGGTGATAATGGGATTCCATTTAGAATTAGAGGAAAGGCACCCTTACTGTGTAAAGGTCCAGTTCATTTCTGCCTGGTCAGACAAATGTGGGAGCCATTTTGGCTCACCCAGTCATGCATAAAGCATTACTGGATGGATAGCTGTTACACATGGCTATTTTTAAAAAAATATTGACCGCTGAGATGCTGCTTACAAGCCAGTATTTCCCATGGAATGATTGACCATTCTTGGTCTTCTACTATTGTTATCAAGTTAACCTCAAACTGAAATATCTGAGAGTCTGATATGTCTGTTGCAGGTTTGTGTATAAAATGCAACCTTGTGAAGAATTCTTTGACTTGATTGTAATTGCATCTCTAACATACACAATGAGACATAATAATGATTTTCCTAATACTTCTTTGTAGAGGATGAGTTCTGCCATTTGTTGTTGTGCATATAAATGTTATGTATACATATGCACAATGGAACTACAAGTCTAATTTCTATGTTCTTTACTGTCTGTTTTGTAATTCTGTGTTCTTTCTACAGAACACAAAATAATTGAAAGGGCAGAACTGATTCAGTACAAAATAAAAACAGATTTGCGTGAATAGTTAGAGTTACACATCGATTTAATGTAAATCTTGTACATATTCTGATTTGCTGTTTAATTCATGATTTTTTTCTACCAAAGTGCCTTGACCTTTAAGTTAGATATTGATGGTAATTCCTTGCAGGTAACCTTGGCAACCAACGGCAAATCTGCAGACTTCAATGCTGTTGAAGAAGAACCTTGGAAACATGAGAAATAAGAGAGAAACCATCAATGTTCACCTTTAATAATACCTGAAAGTTGTCCGATGGTAAAAGCTGACATTAAGACGATTTTTTTTTCTCTTTTGATTTTGCAGCAAAAAGTATCTGCTTACTTAGTACTGTTAACTTAGAAAAGATCTTAAAAAATCATTGTTCCTTTAGTATCTTTGCCAAATAATACTGCATAACCACCTGTCTCACTTGTATTACCATTTGAACTGGATGCAGCTGGAAGACACTGGGTTGGTTTTAGAAACGCATTTTTGCTGGGCTTCCCTTTCTCACTCAAGACACAGAGAATGTAGATGCTGCAATAAGGAAAAATCATAAACCCGAGATGGCTGACTTGCTCCAGGGACTTGGGCTAACAAGCATTAAGTATTGTGCAACCATATCAGTATTTGCATTGCCTCTTATCCTGCTGTACATGTGAATGAGCCCTTTGGTGCATATTGAATACAGTTATAATCGTGTCATTGTAATATATATATATCATTGTAAATGTTTTACTTGTGCTTTGTTAATAGCATATGGCATTTTGGATTCCATGTTCTCTAAGCTAACTTCAAACTGATTATTTTATACTGCAGTTCTATGTGTTCATCATGACACAGACCACCATGCGTGTCTGATGTATGCCTACAACCAGGGATTCTTAGTTTTGGCACAGCAGTCTCAATGTTCCCTCTAAGCTGTGGAGTCTTGTGAGCAAAGATTGTACTTTGTGAGCTACTGGCATTAAAGTTGTGAGCAAGCAATTTGGCTACTGCATGAGTTAGTTTGCTCTGGAGCCATCCTTCCTGAGCTAAGACAAAAATCTATGAGGTGGAGGCTAAAAAACTGTGAGCTAGATCACACTACTCAGCTTAGAGGGAACACTGGTCCCCATCCCAGAGTTGTGATCCATAAACCTCTTCTCAAGCTTGAAAGAAAGAAGGAAGTTGCTTCCAGTTTCATAGTGCATGTGTGCACTCTTCCCAGAAATGAATCAACTTCCTAAGATTGTGTATGTAACTGGTTTCATTGATCTGTGCTCATGGAAATTAATTGATTTCATAATGTTTATGATTGTGAAGCTAGATAAATGGTGTTTGGCACTTCAGCTTTCAGAGCAATAAGCAAGTCCAAGAAATATGCCATTCACACCAGTTGGGCACAATTCTAACATCATATAGAAGTGGAAACTGTTGTCTGTATTTGAATCTAGTGATATCCAAAGTGCCCATAGTAAGAACACTGCTGTTAATATTCCAGTCCAGCTAGCTGAACAGGACAACTCTCTGTGAATAGGACCTTACTACTCATGTATGGAGGCTTGGAAGGGAGGTAAGGTTCTTCTGAAATGATTCTGCTTACAGATACTTATTTGACATTCATTTTATCAAGAACAGTGTGATATATTTCATTTCAAACGATTTCATTTAATATTTAGCAGTTATTTATTTACTTGTTAAGATGCTTTATTTGGAATACTAGTCATTTTCCTCTTTCAAATTAACTTCTGCAAATTAAACATGGGATGGCTGTCCCGTAGGGCAAGCACAAAATGGCACATTATGCCAAATACTTCGGGGGCAGTCATTTCTCCCCCCACCCCCATAACAACTGCAAGTTTTAGAATACCACTGTAAATTTGCAATGATACCTAGACTGTGCCACAAATGTATTTTTACCATTAGGAAAAATCTAGAAGCAACAATGGGATCTGTTGAAACTTTTGCTGGTAGATGCTTCTTAAAAAATCTTACATGTACTAACATTCTCCATGAGCCTGTGAAGGGATCTCCATAGGCCCCATTTCTCTCCTCCATTTAGTATCCATTAGCAGGCACACATATAGATACTGACAGGCCACTACAAAGGCTGGAGTTCACCCATACCTCCTAGCTCTCCGTCTAGCCATTTCCTTTTGCTTGGTCAAGTTTCATAAGCTTTGGAATTTCTATCATTGAACTGGGCAGAGGAGGAAGGCTAGGTAATGGGAGGTGCAGGCTGCCTTTCTTTCCCAGACTGCCCTGCCACACCACATGTTTGTCAGGAATAAAAAAAAAGAGTTCGGTTGAGCTCCAAAGAGATCTCTTTGCAAGCAGGCATTGCCAGGGATTTTGTACTCTGACATATAGTGCAATCCTAAACAGGGGTTACACCCTTCTAAGCCCACTGATTTCAACGGCCTTAGAAGGGTATGACTGTTTAGGATTGTCTTGATAATGTTTTCCAGGGGGCCTTTTGTAGAAAAAGAGGTGCAGGAGCTCATTAGCATAACTCATTAGCATACCTCACTAGCATATGCCACATCCCCTGACATCACCAGAAGTGTGTCAGAAAGGGAATGTCAGTTTCAGCCCCATTATACCCTATGGGCCATTGAAATCAATGGCAAAAACTTAGGTTAACTTTTTTCCTCCCATAGAGAACAATGGAGGGAATGGGGGCAACCTGTTTGGGGGTCCGTAGAATTGGACCCTGGGTCCAATCTTCTTGAAACTTGGTGGGTATTTCGAGAAGAGGCCCCAGCAGCTACCCTGCAAGTTTGGAGCCTCTCCCTCAAACCCCCTCCCCTCCTGTTGCTTTTAAAGTTGCTGCCAAATTTCGGCGGCAATTCAGCAGCGGGCTGAATCAGATTAGAGAATCTGATTCGGCCCGTGGCTGCCCTAGTGGCCACTCCTGAGCTGGCAGAGCTTTGCTCTGCCTCGCTCTGCCTCGCTCCGGCCCCAACGGACCCCTGATGTTTTCCATGACTCCTAGCTGAATTATTTATCCATCCTCTGTACTTATTTAGGTATACTTATCCATCAGTAAATAAGTGTAAGTAAACATCCCAGAGATGTGCTCATGTGTGGGTGCATGCACACATGATGAGCACATACGCAAACATATTCCACCCCATTTTTAATGGTATGAAATACAGAATTAAGACAAATAATAATAAGGCAACATAATTTCCAGGCCATGTTCCATGCTGACATTTTTAGACAAACTAGTTGAAATTCTCCACTACTATCTGTTTTGAATCACTGATCAAATTTGGAAGGGAGTTATAGGTCTAAGGTATTGATCTCAACTGAAATGGGGAGATATTCCACACGTGGTAGAACAAAATTAGAGAACTGGAATGGATAGAAACGGAAAGAATTAAAGGACTTTGTGGAAACACTTTTGTATTTTTAGTAACTCAGGGAAGTTTAAACTTAAGACATTCCTTTTCTTAACATTTAAAAACAGGGTCCGGAGACCAATGATTGCATTTGGTGCTTGTTCACATTTGCCAGATCAGTTCTTCCATATAATTCTGCAGTGTTAGCTGGTTACTTTTGGCATCAAAAAAGTGGCCTTTTTTCTTCATTTCGCATGTGAGTGGACAGAGCTTACTGGGAAATGCTCTATTTTACCCTCATTATGAATTTTACAGTTTTTGTAATTGCTTGGGTAATGATACCTCCCATATTAAATGTTTCCAACTTTATGAAGCTACATTTATTACCAAGAAGCACAGACAAGCCAACAAGAATGTATGTAACTGAATGCCTCATCTTGCTTCCTATCTATGCTGTTGAGACTTTTACTAACTACATGAAGAATGAGTAACAGGAAACAGTTAGATTCAGGTGGGGTAGCCATGTTGGTCTGAAGCAGAAGAACAAAGTTTGAGTCCAGTGGCACCTTTGAGACCAGCCAAGTTTTGTTCAAGGTATTAAGCTTTCGTGTATAAACACATTTTTTCAGATACAGCGAAACAGAATTTCCTCAACCGTTACATACAGGAAGGGGGGTAGTTGCCAGGGAGGGCCAATTAGAGTCAAGACAGAGACCGAAACAAAATGGAAATTACCAGTCCATATGCATAGGTAGAGCAGTAAATTATCATACAGCGTAATGAAGATGTTTAACAGATTCAAGGATCAAACAGGAATAATATGGTAACCATTTGTTTGGGTTAAATTCTGGGGGAGAAACAATGAAGGAAATAAATACGGGTCAAAATTGGAGATTGATGTATCCTTAATTGTGGAGTGATGAGTGTACTTAATTGAGACCCTGCCATCCGTCTCCTCTCAAGCACGGAGGCAGAATCTTCTTCTTTGAAGTGGGGCAATTGGCCGTGCAGATTTATCTCCCCAGACCAGAGAAATGATTACTTGCAGCAAGTTAAACTGAAGACAGTGGCCTTTTAGTGCTGGCTTGTGCTACTTTCCAATGAGAAGATATGCTTGTTCTGTTGCATTTCCCATTATGCTCATAAACGATTTCTCTTTTATTCCTTTCCTTGAAGTCGAATGCTATAGCTAGTCAATGGGATAAATGTACCAATGCTGATCTTCCTCTTGAAAAGCTAACTTTGCACCAGCACTTTAGGTGAAAGAGTCCTTTGCTTGGGTACAGTTTTGATAGTTTGTGTATACTGGAAAGGACCTTGCTCTTCTTCCTTTTCTAAATTAATTATTTAAAGCATCTGAGTTTTCAAAATGCAGGTTACTTTTCTTCAATTGAAGGGAATGGAAATTCAGGACAGACCACCTCAATCTGAGTGGGGGATTTTGTGTGCCAGCTATTTACAAAAAACCCTGGGAGAACATCAGAACATAAACTCCATACAATTCCCAGTGTCTTTTCTGGTTGCATTTAGTCTTAGATTTCAGTGAGAACAAGATCACTCTTTACCTTTGGTGCTGGCATCGTTCTTTGATGCCAGTGCATTTTCATAAAACTCGTAGAGCAATACTAGAAGAAGAGGAGATTGGATTTATACCTTGCCCTTGACTACCCGAAGGAGTCTCAGAGCGGCTTACAATATTCTTTCCCTTCCCCTCCCCACAACAGATACCCTGTGAGGTAAGTGGGGCTGAGAGAACTCTGAGACAACTGCTGTTCAGAGAACAGGTCTGAGACAACTTGTGGCTGATCCAAGGTCACACCAGCAGCTGCATGTGGAGGAGTGGGGAATCAAATCCAGTTCTCCCATATTAGAGTCCATGCTCCAAACCACTACACCAAACTGATTAAAGTCTTGTGAGATCTCATGAGACCTGGGCTGAATTCAGCCCTCATCTCCAGACTTTCTCCTTCTGCTATCCCCATCTCCCTGGCCATTTTGTCTTTTGACTGCTGTTTCCCTAGTTCTTTTTTTTTACCAGTTGCACATGCCTCCCTTATTCTCATTGCCCACTCCTGGCTTGGCTGTTGTCTCATATCTAGATAATGGCTTTAAAGGCAGTAGCACAGCGAATTTGGAGAAAGATGGGAAGAAGCCCCAGCAATAAAGGCAGCTCAAAGGTAGGCCGAGGACAGACTGGCAGTCTGGGCCGCTCTGCCTCTGCTTCAAAAGCAGAGTCAGAGCAGCCGTTCAGACGGCCGCATCTGCCCCGAGGAGGCGGCCCGGACTGCTGCGGCGCGCGTTCCACCTACCTCTGGCAGGTGTGAATGCGCGCCGGAAGGGGAAGCCATGCGGCGTTCTCACGCCACCGTAGGAAGCCGCCCACAGTCTAAACACTGCGGGCGGCTTCCTTCCGGCAGCGTGCGAACGCTGCGCGGCAGGGGCAATCCCCCCCACCTTATTCTGCCGCGCCGCGGAGGCACGGCAGAATACAAATCTGTCCACAGCCGTAGAGAGAACAAGCAGTCGTTTTACTCTGCTTTAGGTGTAGCATAGCAGAAATGCAGTGGAACATTGGAAGTCTTTTCACAGTTGTGGATCAACTTTTGTAACAGTTAATTACATTCACCTCCCACCCAACTTCTGTTTCTTTCTGCATTATACCAATGTACTCTAAACTGCTTTGGGAATGGTTTTAAGGAAAAACAGTATATATCCTTTATAAATGGAGATGTGCAAGAGAGGGTGAGTAGATACCCCAGATCCAGCAGTCCCGACAAAGGCAGTGGGCTGGAAATTCACCACCATGGGTCCCCACTGGGAAGAAAGGCAGGGTACAACTTAATTTAAAAAATTTTAAAAATAAATAAATACACTCATATGTAGCATCACCTGATTTCCTACAGGCCCTTTTTTCTTTCAAAAGTGTGGTTGCTGCGTGAGATACAGTGAAATCCTTGGGAACTGCAGCCTTTTGGGAGCCTTGAGTTTCACTGGGAAATATGCAGCTTGTTGCTGTTATTACCAGTTTGAGTGATGTTACCAATTTGATTTGTGTCCCAGGCTGAAATCACAAATTTGTGGTGATCCAGTTTCATGTGGCATATTTTTATATTCATTTTGATTGTGTGTTTGTCTAAATGGGATTCATAACTAGACTCATTTTTGTGTTGCTGCAAATGTCACTGTCATGGCAAGAAAGACAGTACCTATTTTCCTGTGTGTTGGATGATTGCACTGATCATTTTATTCATATTGCAACTAAGTACATGAAAATTTCCTGCTAGGAAGCTACAGACGCACACTCATTTTTTTTAGAGTGCCATTATACAGTGAGAAGATACTTCATTACTTTAAAAACCTCTGTGTGAAATTTGTTTCCCTCATACTGTTTGTAAACCAGTCTAGATTTTTATTATTATTCTTTCCTTCTTATTGCTATTGGAGTAATGCTTATACTGTTATATAAAGAAGACGGGCTAATATTGCAGTTGTGGATATATTCACTTCTATCTGGATGTCCTTGTGTGCTCTTTTGCTCACTTGGTGCTCCTGTAAATACAGAGGCCGAGGACAGACTGGGGTTCTGGAGCACCCTGCCTCCGCTTTAGAAGCGGAGGCAGAGAGGGCGTCCAGACAGCCGCAGCTGTCCCCCGTCGCGGACTCACCGGTCCGTGAGGCGCTGGCATGCTGCTTCAGCCGGAGATGCCTGGGAACTGGTCCCCAGGCGTCTCCGTTCGTGTCCCCAGCACTTCCGGTGGGTGTGAACACGCCAAAGGCGCATCGCACACGCTGCTGGAAGTCTGAACAGCGGCCGCAGCTGCGCATAGCTGCAGCTCGCCCAGGCAGCCAGCAGCCACACTCCGCCGCCCCTCGCAGCCAGTGTGAACTGGGCGGCCCGGGCAGCTTTTCCCCGCGGCTGCCAGGACAGATCTCCAGTCTGTCCTCGGCCAGAGATTCCCATTTCTTTGAGCAGAGGGAGTGATCTATACTTTCAGAGGAAAACACAGGTAGATTGGCAGCCTCCTAACTGCTAGATCAAGATGATCTGGAATTAAGTTCCACATAAACCTCTGTATGCCCAAGTAATGTCTTCAGGAACTGGATTATGAAACAACATATTCTTAATTGTAGTAAGATCAGTGTTGATTTTAGGTGAAGACATATTTAAGTCAAGGAAACCAGCACAATTCAATGCTGTGACTCTTTCCCGTTAATTAGCCAACAGTGTTTTGTACATAATTCAGAATAATTCACAAGGACTTTTTTCCCTTTGGGTTTTTCAAGCTCATTTTCAAAGCTTGATAATAAATTAATCCTTTCAGTCTGCACTGCAGTTTTTTAAAACTTTTTTTTAACTTCTACTTTACTGAATACTACAACATTTCCCCTCTTTTCTCGTGTGAACTGTAATTTATGGAATACATGAGAAAAATAACATGTATTTGCTTCTTAAATATGAATTCTGTACTAATGTATCCATTTTGTTATAGCTTTGTGCATTAGTACCTGCACCACAAACTACAATGTAGACTGAATTATCATTCTTAGTATCTGTAATTTACAGAAATACAGATATTTTCATATTCTATTTTCTATACAACCATATAAGACGGAGAAGAAGGGGAGACCATCCTTAGAGGAAACCCATATTAAAGGGGAAGTGGCAGATTTTCTTATTTGTATAGAAGAATGAAAAGTAATTTCTTATGCTAAATTAACTTTATCCTGGAAACATAACCTCTATGTAAAGCACAAGTAGGAATTAAAGGTGTCTTGAAATGCTACAGTTCCTTATGGAACACTATATTGTTATAGCGGTCTTTTAGACTGATGCATTGAATAGACGTCTGATCTATTGTTTTTGATACTTGACCTGGGTCACCAGGAGAATTTTGGAGGGACCAACCTGTAAAATCAACAGGGTCTGTTCTAGAATAATTTATTTGCGTATCCCTTTTGTTCCCAGGATCTCAGTCCTACCTGCATTATCCCATTGTGTTGAATAGAATAAGTTTCAATGTAATTTAGGATCACAGCACAATTCATCTGTAGCAGGGCTTTCTTTGAGATGGGTACTCACCAGTACTGAGTACCAGGATCTTTTCTTGACCCTCCCCAAACCCTGACACTCGTGTTGCTGGCCTGCCCTACTCAGCCAGAGAAAGAGAGTATAGACTCTCAGGAACAGCTTAGTGGGGATTTGCAGAGGGAGAGGGGAATTGGTGGCAATCAGTGCAGCCTCGTATATGAGTACTGGAACCTTTCTTAACAACAAAAGCACTGATCTATAGTCATGTACAGCTAGTTAGATATAACTTCTGATGGCCCTGAATTCTTAACTAAGAACGCATCCAGGTAGTTCAAAAAGACTCTGATGAGTATCATGATGGGTACAGACATCCAGATGTGCATCCACATGAGCAAGACACAGCAGCTTATATGCATTGATATCTCTTTGCTGGACCACGGCAGAAACCTTCTGGGGCCAGGCCTGCAGTTTCTTCACAGTCTGATCCTGCATAACTGTTCCACAAGTTCACTTTTGATGGAGCACTGGACACTCAAGGCCAGGCACGTAATCTAAATTAATCAAGCAAAATTAATGGAAGTTATTCATGTTCAGACAGTGCAAAGAGCTACAGAATTTGGTCTCCTGTACAAAAGGACCAAACAATGTATCCAATGCCAATTGAGTAGCACATAAAGAAATACCTCCTGATTTTTAAAACGTTTGTAAGAAAATAAATCCTGTATTTTTCACCAGAGTGAGTGTGATCTCTTTTTATTAGAAGTAACAAAATACATTTAGTCCTATGGCCTTGCCATTATCCAAGCACACTGAAGGAGTAGAGGAAAGTTTTATAACATGGGTAACAACTGAGGTACAATCTAGATGTTGCCCCTTTTAGAAATCAACTGCACAGCACACAACAGAGGATATGTACTAAAACAGGTGTATTTAATAGTGAAACCGGTTGTACATGCCTTGTGCTCTGGTAAACAAAATGTACAGCAGATATAGGAAGTGTATTGATGTATCCTTACTTCGTAATCCTCTTATATTTTAAAGCAGAGTTTTTGGAGTATTCTTGTAATTAGAAAAAAACATACTCAAGTAGCAAGACAAGGTTCTAATAATAGCTGTGAAAGTATGACCCTCTTACAATGCGTTGTTTTCCGCATGAAGAACAGTGCCTCTTTGCACTTTGTGTAGATAATGTAGCTTGTCTTTGTGTAATTTCAGTGAAATTGTGAATATAGTATTAATTGTTGTTTGATTTTTATATAATTTAACATCAATTGAGTTGGAGTGTATACTTTATAACTTGTGTTTTGAAATGAATTTTTGTTGGGTTGGTTGGTTGCTCTGTTGTCCCTATTTCCAGACGTTAACAGAATAATCTCCATAGTTCGATAAACATTTTTATATGTCAGTAATATAAACATGTCGATGTATGCTGTATTTGAATAATTATCAGAATGTGACATTGCACCCAACTTGCTGTAAATATCTTAGTCTTTTGTTTTCATGTATCTGACTAGCAGCATTTGTGAGAGCGTGCGCGAGTGCGTATAAATCCATGGCATTTCGTGACTGTGATTGGCTGATTGGCTGCACTGTGAATGCAATGTCACTACTGCATTAATGAATTAATGAAGGTCATTATTATTCTGAGTTGTCAGTGTAGGTTCTTTTGTACATTTGAATGGTTGGAAATGCAAAGTGCCATCCTAAACAAAATTTCACTCTTCTAAGCCTTCTGATGGACTTAGAAGAGGGTACCTCTGCTGAGAATGGCACTAGCAGTGACATAACTTTAGTAAGTCACTGCATTGATTACCCCATTGGTTATAAGGAAAAATCAGCCTTACTGTACTCTTTGCTTTGGATGCCATGCTTATCTTTTGCAATTGCAATTTGAGTTTTTGCTTTGCAACATGGAATCCGCAGTTACCCAACAGAATTTCAAGATTCCTGTGATGTTCAGTCATTCGCAGATGTTCACTAGCTGCAGCACTGCCAAGACCAAACCTGCTCCTTAAATTTAAATTGAGATATCGAAAGGCTTCTTCACTGGAATGATTTGTGTTAACAACTTCCTTTTTTTGTGCTTATTATAAAATATTGAAAGTATAAATCCCAATTTAGTTGTGAAAAAGACAAAAGGTATAGTGTCTTTGGGGTGTACTTTATACCTGGTGTGTTTTGAAAGCACTGATTTCTCAAATAATTTTTATGTCCCATTACTCATTTCCCATGTATTTCAAGAGATTTTTTAAAAAAAATCCTTAGGCCACTAGTTGAAAATAGCTAAAATCAGCAAAGCTGGGAGAATCAGAACACAAAGATGTTCTCAAATTAGTTTATGGAGATTTTGTACAACCATGCAAGTGACCTGGATTAATAAGTAAAGTTAATTCACTTTACATGCCGGATACTACCCTATACCAGTGCAGGGACATAAGAGTTGCCCGAGAAATTATTTATTGCTTTTACTCCAGCGATACAATACCTTTTTCTCTTGAGTAACTATCCTCTGTCCTAACATTTACTTAAACGTAGGTTGCAATTATCCCTTGGTGAATTCTGGCTTTTCTTTTGTGAATTTCCTCTAGCTGTTGCCAAGCATAGGTTTTGCAAAGCTCAGTGATCCTGAGGACTGCAAGCAGAAGGGTCCCCCGTACTCAGCTACGGAATGTGAAAGGTCCCCATAATTCCAAGGAATGCATGTGTCCATTTCCATGTCTATCTACAGGGAAATCTTACGCTGGTGGCCAAAGTAAATATGCTCCTTAGGCCTGCATCATTGGTTGGCCATCCTGCAATAGTTGCCCAGCCTTCGGCATCACATGGTTTCTGTCAAGATAGATGCGTTCATTAGATGGATTCTTATAAGATATTTCATGGAAATGAAAGAAAACACAAGCTCGGTATTCGACTTTAACTGAAAATACTCATCCAGGACTTGAAATTATGTATTGTACAGTACTGTACCACATTTGTATAAAGACTAATGAATGCAGGTGATAAATCTTTTAACTCTGGTTACCTTCTTGTACACTTTACTAGGAATGCCTCATTTATTAAGCTTATTTGGTAGCGTAATTCTCCTTCTATCTATTTATCTGTATCTTTAGTGTTTTCTTTTAATTCTTTCTTACTGTGTGAACTGATTTCTGTAACTTATGTATAAAATAAAACTGGATATTCTTTATATACTGGAAATAATAAGCAAAGACAATATTTCACTAAATGTTATACTTTTTATGTACATACCATCAATAAATGTGGATTCATAATTTTCATGGTTAGCATCTGTGTTTGAGTCTAGCAGTAAAAAAGGAAATACAACGTGAGAGTGGAAATGCTTCTTTGCTCCATGACAGGTGTGAAATAATTTTAGATGGAATTTTCTGAAACCTGCTTAGTCACAAGGTATGGGATAGTCAACCAGCACTTAATAAGCTGGATTCAAAGGACATGGAGCATCATTCACGGAATGGATGTTTCCTTTCTTCCCCCTTCCCACAGCAGCCCTCTGAATTCCTCCAAATGCTCTTCTTGGGAGTTTGGAACCTTCAGGAGCAACAACACAGGCTGGACTATGACAGTTTGCCGTGGCAGACAAGGCAGACAGGAGCTCTCTGGGGCTTGGTCACTGTGCATTGAACAGGGCTTTTAACGGGAGTTCGGCACAGGAGGTCAAGCGGGAGCAGGCAATAACCCCTCTAGTCTGAGTTTCATAAGAAGGGGCACACAAACTCCACTTCAGGAAGGACGGTGGCATGCTGCTGTATCCTTCCTGCTATAGAAATCCACAGTAGATCAGGTAAATACCCTATTTCGTTCTAAGATACCTATAAGTGGCTAACCAGTTATGAAGGCAGAAAGCCAGCAGGGGAGGAGGGGGGCTATCCAGCATTTTGCAGAGAGTGCCACACTGATTATCTGCCCACTGGGTGGAAAACATGGGTGTGTGCCTGCTGCATGGAACTCTCGGCTGCCAGGGAGCAGGTTCATTCCCTTGAGGCCAGGGTTGCCAACATGGAGAACCTGAGGCAGAGAGAGAGGTTTAGGGAGGAGACCTTCAGGGACTTACCAGAACAGTCCCACTCCTGAACCGAAAGCTCTTCTGTTGTTGTGGAGAATGAGGGTCTCAAGGTCAAAGGGTGTCGATTTGAGGAGGAGGAATGTGATCCCTTAGAAGAGACCCTTTCCTTGGGAGAAGGACCAATATCCTCTGGTACCAAGGATACCTCTCTGGGGTTGGGGGAAGGTGTGCTTTTAATAGTGGGTAACTGGATATAGAATATAGAGAGTGGGGGTCTATTACAGGCATTTGGATTGCATGGTGACTTGCTTGCCTGGTGCAAAGGTTGCAGACATCACACACTGTCTAGATAGGTTGATAGAGCTGGAGAGAAGTCAGCAGTCATGGTGCATGTTGGCACCAATGACGTTGGGAAATGTAGTCGTGCGGTCCTGGAGTAAAAAAAATTAGGTTACTAGGCAGAAAGTTAAAGGCCAGGACCTCAAAGGTAGCATTCTCAGAAGTGCTACCAGTTCCATGTGCAGGGCCAGTTCCATGTGCAGGGCACAGATTAGGGGTCTCAATGCATGGATGAGAAAATGGTGCCAGGAGGAAGGGTTTACATTTGTTAAGCACAGGGGAACTTTCTGGGACAAGCCAAACCTGTACAAGGGACGGGGTTCACTTGAACCAAAAGGGAACTGGGCTGCTGCTGATTAATATCAAAAAGGTGGTAGAGCAGCTTTTAAACTAAACCTGGTGGGGTGGGGGGACCCAACAGGAGTTGGGGACGTCAGTCCAAAGGGATGATCATGTAACATTCAGGGTAATATTGATGGGAGCATAATAGAACATAATAGAAGGTAGGATGGTGACTGAAGACCATGTGTGGCGACTAAGGGGCCAAGGGAGGCGAAGTTTGCTGGAGAGGGAAACACATTATAAGTGTCTATATGCCAGTGCTGGAAGTCTCTGAGTCACGTTGGAGTGCTTGGTGTTCAGTGACAATTTAGATATAGTAGATATCTCAGAAACATAGTAGAAAAATGGGGGAAATCTATGGGATACAATCATCCCTAGGTATTTGCTCTATAGGCAGGACTGGAATGGACAGGTTGGTAGAAGTGTTCCGTTGTACATCAAAAAGGGCATAGACTGAAATGTTAGAAAACATAAGGGGAATTAACTCCCCAACAAAAGCTATATGGGTGGAAATACTGGGCCCTGAGGGTTACTTAAAAGTGGATGTGTACTATCACTCCCATTGGATCAAACCCTTGAGGTTGAGATGGAGAAGAAAATAAGGGAGGTGACCAAAGCAGATAATGTTATGCTAGAATTCAACTACCCTCACATTGACTGGGTGTGTGCTTGAGTTATGCTGTAGAAATGAGATTCCTAGACATCATAAATGACTGTGCACTGGATCAGTTGGTCACAGAGCTAACGAAAGGAGTTCTGATCTTGGACTTGGTTCTGACCAGGTCTCAAGACCTGGTGAGATATGTAGAGGTTGTTGCACCAATTGGGAATAGCGACCACAATGCTATTAAGTTCAGCTTTCAGGTCAATGGAAAGTTACCTCTAAAATCCAAAATAGTGACATTTGTTTTCAAAAGAGGGAACTTTACAAAAATGAGGGGAATAGTTAAAGGAAGCTGAAAGAGAAAGAGGATGCTTAAAAGCTGTTTAAAACCACAATAATTGCATCCTCCAAGTTAGGAAAGGCACTGCCAAACCTTAAAAGAATGCCTGCACAATTAACAACACAAGTCAAAAAAGCTATAAAATTAGAGGTTTATTTTAAAAAGTGGAATGTTTGCCCCAGTGAATTGAAGGGACCACAGGCTCTGGCAAAAGAGATGTAACAATAATTTGGCATACAAAAAGAGATTTTTGAAGAGTGAGTTGCTAAAAACATCAAGTCAAAAATAAACATTTCTTTAAATATACCCAGAGCAGGAAACCAGCCAGAGAAGCAGTTGGGCCTTTGAATGACAAAGGAATAAGGGATTGCTAAAGGAAGATGGAGAGATGGCAGAGAAGCTCAATGAACTTTTTGCTTCTGTGTTCACTTTGGAAAGTATAGGGCATGTACTCATGCCACAGACACTATTTTCAGGAAAGGAGTCTAAAGAACTGAGTCAAATTGAGGTGACAAGAGATGAAGTTCTAGACCTGTTAGGGAAATTAAAATCTGATCAGTCTCCAGGTCCTGAGGCCATACACCCAAGAGTTCTTAGGGAACTCAAATGTGAGATAGTTGATCTACTAACCCATGTATGTAACCTATCACTAAATTCATCCACTGTACCAGAAGACTGGAGAATATGTTACGCCAGTGTTTAAAACAGGATCCATAAGGGAACCAGGAAATTACAGGCCAGTAAGCCTAATATCTGTCCCAGGCAAATTACTGTAATCAAAGACAAAATTATTAGGCACATAGAGGAATAAAGCCTGTTGAGGGAAAGAGTGACATTCCAGTAGCACCTTAAAGGCCGATTCTGCACCAATGGTTGCCCCAGCATCATCCCACGACACTATCCGCAGCAATGGCTCAGTTCCCCACTTGCTGCTGCGGGGTCAGCAGCTGGCCCAATTCTAAGCTTCTTTCTCTCCGGATTTTCCATATCAGGCATTTTCAGGATCTTTTTTTTGCTTCAGTGCTGGCGTCGGGGTATTCCATTGGGGAACTCAGGATTCGTGCTTGCCTAGTCCTGCCGTTTCCTGCCTCTCTCTTCAATTTTGTTTGGCTGCCTTGCTTCCAAAAAGCATTCCCTGCCCTTCCCTACTTCTCTGGCCAATTAGAGGGTCTAGCCACGGTAGAGCCAATCAGGGCACGCTTGAGAGGTGGGTGGGTTAGATTTGAGTTGCCCAGAAGAGGATTCTCTGCTGGTAGTATGCCATCGCAGGAACCTGTCTCTGTCATTGTGAATGGCCTTACTTATTTACTTCTGAGTAGAAGCACAAGCGGGGTAGTGTGAGGTGAAGGGAGGGAGCTGGGACTGAATGGCAAAAAGCCCCCCCCCACACACACTTTATGGAAAGTGAAACCTTTTTTCTTCAAGATGATGATGAAGAGATGGGATTTATACCCCGCCCTACACTCACTTGGAGTCTCAGAGCGGCTTACAAACTCCTTTCCCTTCCCCTCCCCACAACAGACACCCTGTGAGGTAGGTGGGGCTGAGAGAGCTCTTTCCCAAGCTGTCCTTGAGAGAACAGCTGGTACAGAGCTATGGCTTGCCCAAGGTCATCCAGCCAGGTGCAAGTGGAGGAGTGGGGAATCAAACCCGGTTCTTCCAGATTAGAGTCCGCGCACTTAAACACTACACCAAACTGAATCTCAGATGCTCCCTTGAACTCCACAAGAAGGGGAAAAATATGAGGAAGGACTGGAGAAGGAAGAAGGGGTACTACAAGTCCCTGAGCTGCAGCCTGCTGCTGCGGCCACCGCTTCTACTGCTGTTTTGGGCACAGAGTGCCACGGGGCTGAGGGATGGTTGGTTCTGCTGCGGCAGGGTGGTTTACACTCTGCTGGGCAGGTGGGCAGTGCTTGCCCCTGCCAGAGGTCTCTATGCAAGCCCCCCACACACACACCAGCCACGCTCTCTCGAGCCATGGGAATGCGGAAACAGAAACAGACAGATTTTTAGACTATTTTCCCAGCCTTTGTAAGAACCTGGAAAAAAAAACTGTCCCTACCAGAGGTCTCTGTGCGAGCCCGGCCTCCCCCCCCCCCCCCACACCAATCACGCTCTCTTGAGCCACGGGAAGGCGGAAACACAAGGGGCAATGCATGCGCACATGGCTATTCTCCGTAGAGGTGCATCACAATACACCCATGCAGATGGGGGGGGGGTAAAAAAGGGAGGGCAAAAAACAAGGGGAAGGAGCTGCAACACGGGGGAAGGCATGTTGGTAGGAAATGTAGGAAATGTAGGAAATGTAGAAATCCAGAACCGATGCAAACAGCGGGGAATGCACTGCTGTGCAGAACTCATGCATCAGATCCGGACCAATAGAAAGCAAACCCTTAATGCGGAAATGGCCAAACACTAACCTAATTTGTGGCAGAGTATGAGCTTTTGTCAGCCACCGCTCTCTTCTTCAGCAGTGACTTATGAAAGCTCATACCCTGCCACAAATTTTGTTAAGGTGCTACTGGGCTCTTCCTCTTTTCTGCTGCTACAAACTGCACTGTACGGTCAAAGCCAGAGATGGGAGAAGGAAGAGAATTATAGAATCGTAGAGTTGGAGGTGACCCCCAGGGTCATTTAGTCCAACCCCCTGCACAATGCAGGAAATTCATAACTACCCCCCCACACACACAACCAGTGACCTCTGCTCCACGCCTAAAAGATGGCCAACCCCCGTTAGCCAAATTGCTCTGGTTTTAAAAGCAGCAACTGGCAAATAACCGGGTTACAGCCAACTATACCAAGGTCCCGCCCCTTCCAGGAGTTCCCAGTAAATAGGCACTGAGGCAGAGGTCAGTTTAAATGGTTTTTACTGAATAATATTCTCAGGCACACAAAAACAGATGCACACACACACACTAACACACAGTTCCTAAGAAACTTAGATAGAGAAATAGCACTTTTGCATGAGCAGGAGATTCGCTGGTTGGGAAATACTTTACCTGTCCTGGAGATGGGTTGTCCGTTCCAAAAGAAGAATGGAGGGAGTGAAAGGAAAATAGGGAGCGTGCTCTGAACCGGCAGAAACACGCTTCTCTCTGGCTGCAGACTCAGAGATCAAAGATGGAGGCGAGGGTATTGGGATAGCAAGCTGGACTTGAGAGGGGTAAAAGCAGATAGGGGTTGTGGAAGCTCAAGAGAGTGGTTGCATGGAGTGCAACCTCTTTTATTAGGTGGTTTGGGGGCTGGCAGTGCTGGCCACATCCCCTTAACACACCTACCAGGTAGTCCATCCCTACAAACCCTACCATTGGTTAAAGGGAAAAGAGGAGGGGATGCTGAGGGGTGGTCAATATTGTAACACTAGGAGCTAGACAGCAACTGACACCTGGGCAAGCTTGTGATGAGTCACTGAGCCATCCTATTGTCTCTTGATGGCCCTAGCTCAGCCAGTTGATGGGTTGAGGATTAGTTGCCAAGCAACCTCATTCACAGTCCAAAGTTCAGCATCTCTCTGGAATGTGTGGAATCCCACAGGTATGTTGGGGGGGGGGGGGTTGGGGTTGCCTAGCGTAAGTCGACAGGAACACCTTTGAACAATGGCGTTCTCAGCTTTGTGTGAACAATGGCAGAAGTGTGCTTCTTGGCAGTCAGGCATAGACTGGAATCTCCTACAGCAGTGAAGAGTGCATGTAGTCCTTCAAGGCATAACAACCCACAGTTCAAACTTATGAACATTAAAAAGTCCACAAGAGCACATGCTGTGCCTTGCTAAGCAACAATCCCCCCCCCCCCCCAAAAAAACCCACCATGGCCAAACTGGCTTGGAGAAAATTGCTTTCTGACCCCAACGTGGCGATCGGCATTACCCTGGTTGTGTAAAGAAGAGCCCTGAGAACAAAGCACTGATACTGCCCTCCCTCTCGTGATCTGCCTCAGTTCACAGAATCAGCCTTGCTGTCAGATGGCCGTCTAGCCTCTGTTTGAAGACCTCCAAAGAGAGCAGGGGTTGCCTCCTCTTCAACCATATGCTGATTTCGTTTTACATATGAGCAGGTGGTCTCATCCTTGCACATTCCCATCCTCCCTGGGCTGCTTATAGATCATTTCACATATACAGCTTAATTCTTCTATCCAGGGGTCATTTCGTAGAAAAAGAGGTGCAGGAGCTCATTAGCATAACTCATTAGCATAACTTATTTGCATATGCCACACCACCTGACAGCACTGGAAGGACACCACCTGACAGCACTTCGGAAGGAAGGAAGGAAGGAAGGAAGGAAGGAAGGAAGGAAGGAAGAGAAAGAAAGAAAGAAAGAAAGAAAGAAAGAAAGAAAGAAAGAAAGAAAGAAAGAAAGAAAGAAAGGAGAAAAGAGCTGGCAGAGAGGGGACAGCTACTAATCCAAGCCTCAGAAATGCCACTATTCTGGGAGGATGGCTTCAGTGGTGGCTGAAGCCTTCAGAAGGCTGGTCGGAGGAATAAGGAACTTTCCAGGGGACGGGGTCATTTTGCTGCAGCCAGGACACAAGCAGGGGGGGCGCTGGCACCAACTCCCAGAGCTGCGCTCCCCCGAGCTCCTGCTCGAAATGACCCCTGCTTCTATCACATTGCCCTGTGGGGTTGTTAGTGTGTTTTTTTACAGTCACCAAAAGTGGAAGCCTCAGCCTCTATTCAGCCAAGCAGACAGGTTACCTGTTCTGAGGAAAGGGAAGAATAGAGCACAAGGAGACAGCCTCCAGCCCCACCACTAGAATGGCAGATTTTATGTCTTACAGATGACACAAGCGAAGCCTTCACTTTTTTCCCTCCCAAAGTCCTATGTGGCAGGTTCACGGGCCTTCACTTCACCATGCCTTCTCCCAGCAGGTGTAAGCAAAGCATTTGTTTGCTCCTCAGACTCACAAGTTTATGCCCCAGTTTATACAGAATAAGATTCTTCCCCGAGCCAGTGACCCATCATGGGGATCTGAAAAATGCTGCGCACAGGAATAACAGCCAGGGACAATGCTGAATAACAGGGTGGTATGTCAAGAGTACTGAACTAGGTAGGATATGGAAGACCCAGGTTCAAATCCCTACTCTGCCATGGAAGCTTGCTGGGTGACCTGGGGCTATTCACACACCCTCAGCTTAAACCTACCTCTTGGGGTTGTTCTAAGGATAAAATGGAAGAGATGAGAATGATGTAATTTGATTTGGGTTCACACTGGGGAGGCAGGTGGGTTATAAATGAAGTACATAAATAAATCTATGCTGCCTCATTCTTTCCCATTGCTGCCCCTCTTTCCCTCCCAGTTGGTAGAAGCTCAAAAGAATCTGAAAGCAGACCAACAGCCTTCACAGCCCCAGCAGGAAAGTGGCTCCGTCAGGCTGAGTCACTGGGTATCCAAAAATTAAAGGAGCCACTTTCTGAGGTAAACAAACATCGGGCTCAGCCTGAATTTTGATTGGTTCCCTTGTGGATCTTCATCCAGTTGCACCTCAACGGCCACTCTAGCCACATGGCACAGAAGCTCTTTTCACAAGCACATTTCCCTTTTGAGGCAGGGGTTATATTCGGCAATATATCGAAAGGAAGTAATTAAAGAGTTCTTGCTAATCGTGTATTGTGGTGGCAAAACACTTTTAGTTATATACAAAAACATCTTAAACAAATTTGACATACAGAAGAACAAAGGAAATATGGCAAAACAATTGCAACTATTTTACATTGTTCAGCATCATAATATTGACTTTTCCCAGGGTTTGTAAAATTTATTTTGCTTGTATTTCCCATAGAATTTTTAATATGTGCATGTGTTGGAGGTGAACTCCAGGACATATTGCTGGGCACAAACGGGGTGATCACTTCCTCCTCATGGTTATGACTGAGAGATGGTTGACTGCCTTGACTGACCTTCTCTCTCCCGGGGGGGAATTAATGTGCAGCACATTATTCAGCAGACTAGAAATAGAACAAAAGAAATAAGACAAAACAGAATCCCCCTCCCCCCCCCCAAAGGAGTATAAAAGGGGGTATGAAAAACCTGACTTTAGCAACGTATTCCAAAAAATATACCACAGGAAAATATGATAAATTTGTTAAGAATTGGAATGTTACATGTTGCTTTTCATACAGGAAGAGAGACTGTCCTATTTTCAGGGCAGTAAAATTGCCACCATAGTCCTAATGAACACAACCAAGCACTGGGCGTGCGTAATCTCTTTGTGATGCCCGGTTCTTCCAAATCCAGCACTCGCAGCTTCATGTGCAGTTCTTTAGACTGGATCTAAATAATTCATACGGTACAAAAGAATTGTTTGAGAAATTCACTTGTATAGTGGGAGTCCAGGGGAGTCTTAGATCCAGATTTCCTATCTGTTGCCAAGATACGCAGTACTACATGAGCAGGACACTGAGCTTGAACGTCAGATGGAGACCACCAAATTGATTTACCATTCCAACAAGTACCCCAGCTATGGACAACACAGTAAAGACAGAAAACTGACAGATAACAGCCCAGGTTATTTAGATTACAGAGAATAAAATTTTATTTGCTATAAAATCAAATTTATTCTTTCTTGTCTTTCCACCCTTTCGATTTAGAAATATTATGGGACATCTGTGGAAGTTCTGGGTGAATTTGTTTTTAAGGATACAACAACTGAAGTACATCATTTCTACATATCTGACAAAGTCTGCAGGGCTAAGCGGCGATGCCAAGGGATTATGTTCCACTCTGATGTGTTGACTCCTCTGTGTAGCACTTTTTTTTGTAGCTCTCTAGCACACATTGGGTAGGCACAGATACACTTAGGCTGAAGACAGACTGGCAGTCTGCCGCGCCTCCGTGGCGCGGCAGACTAAGGTGGGGGGAATTTCCCCCGCAACGCGGCATTCGCACGCCGCCGGAAGGAAGCCACCCACAGCGTTCAGACTGCGGGCGGCTTCTTACGGCGGCGTGCGGACGCCGTGCGGCTCCCCCTCCCGGCACGCGTTCACACCGGCTCCGGCGGGTGGAACGCGCGCCGCAGCAGCCGAGCACCACTTTGAAGTGGTGCTCGGCTGCTGCGGGAGGAGCGCGGCGCCAGACGCGATGCGTCCGGGCCGCCTCCTCAGGGCAGATGTGGCTGTCTGAATGGCCGCTCTGCCTCCGCTTTTGAAGCGGAGGCAGAGCGGCCGAGACTGCCAGTCTGTCCTCAGCCTTAGTACCTTAAATATCTTAATGGTGAGATGTCTCGATGGTGAGGGGAAATAATGCATGTGTTGGGGTGAGGGATATTTCTCCTTATCGAAGTTACTATTGTTGCTTATGAAATAAGAGACCATGATAAGCAGACAGGGGATAGCAATGATATGGGTTTCACGAATTAGGACTGGGCAAAATCATGCAATGCTGGGCAGAGAAAAATGATACATTCGTCTTCTACCTGACCATCAAAACAGAAAGAGAAAGAGAGAGAGAGAAATGTATGCTTAATTATGCGTAAAAGACATCAGTAGCACATTGCATTTGTGAGTTCTAGTCCCAGTTCCATGCAAATTTTTATTTTGCCAACTCTGGTTCAACTGGCTGCTTACACACCACTCTTCAAGTCCACTTCTTGTAGGTTGTTTGTTTCATCAATTTGCAGGAATTCATCGTGTGACCCTGTTTGGTCCTCTGGTTGCTCTTTGTGTACCAAGTGTACCATTTCATGCGATTTACTGGCTTCTCCATTCAGTCCACCCATGTTTTTGTTTTCCACCACCCCTTTGCCGTTGTTGATCACAAGCTTTTGTTTCTGTCCACATCTAATGGGAAGAAGAAAAATAATGGGAAGTCAAATTCTGAAAAGAGGAGAAAATCCTTCTGGATTTTATTAGGGCTATTAGATTTAATTAAAGCTTGAGCTGATTAACTGTCAGGTCAATTTTAATTACTGAGGGGAAGTTTTGAACAGAACAGAAGACTTATTTTTTCCAGGCTATTTTCTGTTCTGGTCCATTAGTGTAATGTGAAGATAACCGTTCCTTCTAACAGAGGGCACAATCCACCCCAAGTGAAGCATGTAAACCCCATTGATTTCAGTGGGCAAGCTGAGCGTGTGCTTCTCAGCCTCCCAGTCAAATTACAACTTGCTAATCAAGAGCTGCTACATTTATCTTGAACTTCCTTCAACTTCTTTAAAAAAGCAGCCATACTAACATTTCGGTAACCTACCAGTTTGCTGCAGTTAAATGAAAGAATCGGCTAAAATTGTTAATTTCAGTTAAATACAGATGTGTTTTCCTAATAATGTGTTTTAAAAAATACTCTGTTTGGTCATTAAAATAAGTCCCTAGCTGTTAGACACTGCAGAATCACCATCATCTATTTAATGTGCTTAAAGAAGGAAATGTCAAGTTGAAAAAATGGTGGTTAGTTGCTGATGGAAACACATTTCTCCTTCCATTTCACACACTGGGGGTTGGAGGCGAAATTCAAGTGAAATGGGAGGGGCCTTCAGTAAACTGGAAAATCAGACCAGATTCTGTGTTCTCCCTCTTGCGCGAGCAAATAAACAGTAAGATCAGCCAAAACCTGACTTGTGGTGCGACTTCATTATAATTGCTAAGTTCTTTACAGCAACAAAAATCTATTGTGGATAGGGTTGCCAGACCCCCAGTCCGGGCAGGGGTTCCCCAATTTTGGGGGCTTCAGCCCACCGCCGGCCAGCTGGCTGGTGGGGGGAAGCCCTGCCTACAATGACCACCCACGGCACCCCTCTCCTTCCCCTCCTGGAAGATTTAAAGGGCCCTCCAGTTAATTGGGGGGAGCACGTGGCCCACCAAGCAGCTTGGAGGGCACTTTAAATCTTGCAGGAGGGGAGGGAGCGGGGTGGCCGCCAGCCGCACACCTGAACTCCAAGCAGCGATTCACCACTTGGAATTCAGGCATGCAAAACCCAAAAGCATGTAAAGGGTATCTTTAAAGCAGCCCCTCTCCCTCCACTCCTGCAAGATTTTGATTGGTGGGCCACGTGCTCCCCAGATCAGCTGAAGGGCCCTTTAAATCTTGCAGGGGGGGATGTAGAGAAGGTGGCTGTAGGTGGTCACTGTTGGGGGTGAGGATGTCCCCAATATGATGTTATTGTGTTGGGGATGTCCCTTCCCCCTCCAGGAACACCGCCCCCCCCCCCCCCAAAAAGACTGCCACTGGGGATGAGGCCAGACCTGACAACCCTAATTGTGGAAACCACTGAGTGAGAACTTCACTTCTTAAAAAAAAATTGATTTGAAGGAAATTCAGGAGCAAAGTGCTAGTATGGCTAGTCCCAGGTCTTTCAACTTTACTCTTGTGAGAGAGAAACAACACTGCACAGCATGATGAATAATCCGTACCAATATAGTTTGAGTCCAGTGGCATCTTTAAGACCAACTAAGTTTTACTCAATCTGTACCAATATTTTTAGTAGTCTATACAGTGCCCAAAAAACCTCCCCAAAAATATCACTAGCGTTACCAAAAAATTTTTTGCTTTCCCCCAAATTCCTCTTCAATTGCTTTTGAATGGGAACCTACAAATTTGCCCTGAGATTTCATTTTAGAATTTAATAGCACCTCTAATCCAGAACAAACATTATACAAGCACCAACTGTTCTGCTGAAATCTGTTTTACTCTGACCCAGTGTTTTAATGAGCACTAAGAACAGATAAGATGGAGGTGGAATGATGTATGTGATATACGAATTCAGAACAGTAAGGACCCATTCAGTTTTTAACTGATGGCTGGAGTCATATTAGCTACTTCAGAGCAATCTGTATGCAAATCTGTCTCTTGGTGCATCACTAGTCTCCAAATGACCCATGAACAGAGGGCCTGTACAGTTGATCTTAGTTCTTAAGGACATCATGCATACACTCTGCTTTGCACTTCAGTTCTTCCCAAGTCACTAGGTAAGTTTTAAGTAGTGTGCACACTTTCATTCACCTGAATAAGTTATGAAATGGCTCTAATTAACCACCAAGACAGGCTCAGAATAATCCACCTAGTTGGCTTGTGACTTATCTTAACTGGGAATGCAGTGAGACTTCTGTGGAATAAATGGTTTAAGTTCTTTTGCCCAACAAAAGGAGACTTACTCTGAAGTAATAGAATGTTGGCAGCAAAAATGTTTTTGAAAAGTTGGTGGCAAAAATGGTTTTCAAAAGGTTTTTTAAAAACAAACAAACTTACCGTAAATTAGAAAACATAGAAACACAGAGATGGAAGGGACCTCAAGGGTCACCTAGTCCAGTCCCCTGCACAACACAGGGTATTTACAACTACCTTTCCCCCACTCCCCCAGTGATCCTTGCTCTATGCCCAGAGGAAGGCAAAAAACCTCCAGGATCCCTGGTCAATCTGGCCTGGAGACAAATTCTCTCCTCAAAATGGCAATTGGCATTACCCCGGGGCACGTAAGCAAGAGCCACAAGAGCTGAGCACTGACTCATTCCTTCCTGCCCTCCATCTCATGATCTGCCTAAGTTCCAGGGCTCATTTCGTAGCAGGAGCTCCTTTGCATATTAGGCCACAAAACCCCTGATGTAGCCAATCCTCCAAGAGCTTACAGTAGCCCCTGTAAGAAGAGCTCTGTAAGCTCTTGGAGGATTGGCTACATTAGGGGTGTGTGGCCTAATGTGCAAAGGAGCTCCTGCTACGAAATGAGCCCTGCTAAGTTCGCACAATCAGCATTGCTATCAGCAATCTAATCTCTGCTTAGAGATCTCTAAAGAATGAGAGCCCACTACCTCATCACCAAGAGGATGCTGGGCATGGACGTTACATGAATATTTATCCTAGGGTGTCATTGTCCTGGATCACCGAAAGCGGTAGGAAGCCTAAGCACACCTGCTACCATCTTGCTTCCCAGGTGCCACTGAATAAGGTTTATAATATGGATGGATAGATGGATGGAAGAAGAGATGGATAGATGGATGGAAGAACAAGGATGGATGGATAGATGGATGGAAGAACAAGGTTTATAATATGGATGGATAGATAGATGAAAGGCAAAAGAAGAGACCATACTAAAATTTTGGAGAAGGAGGTAGAGGTACTAGCAAGCAAAAAGTCAATGGCCAGTAGTAGATTAGGCATTATATTCCTACTCTCCCCCTTTAAAACTTTTACATGAAATTTGGTACGTCACATTTAACTTCCTGAAATTCTGTGAAAAGATGTTTTTAATAAGAAAGCCATTGTTCATAATTTATAGCTTCCAGACTGGGCCATGGAGACAGAATCTGTATTTGATCAGGCTGGGGCTGAGGACAGACTGGCAGTCTCGGCCGCTCTGCCTCCGCTTCAAAAGCGGAGGCAGAACGGCCGTTCAGACGGCCGCGTCTGCCCCGAGGAGGCGGCCTGGATGCATCGCGTCCGGCGCCGCGCTCCTCCCGCAGCAGCTGAGCACCACTTCAAAGTGGTGCTCCGGCTGCTGTGGCGCGCGTTCCACCCGCCGGAGCGGGTGTGAATGCGTGCTGGGAGGGGGAGCCGTGCGGCGTCCGCACGCCGCCGTAGGAAGACACCTGCAGTCTGAACGCTGCGGGCGGCTTGCTTCCGGCGGTGTGCAAACGCCGTGCCGCGGGGGAAATTCCCCCCGCCTTAGACTGCCACGCCGCAGAGGCGCGGCAGACTTTCAGTCTGTCTTCAGCCTGGGTTCTGCTCCTCTGCTTCTTTGGTGACTAAAGATCAGAATTAGATGAAAAGGGAATCAGGCTGCTTTAGAACAATATTCCAAAAGATCACATAGTGATGTAAATTAGGAAGCTGGAATGTTCACACTGCAGGTCAAGGGGGGATAGGAGGGCGATGTGGTGGAAGAAAAACCGCAGAAACCATGTTTGGATAATATATCGGGCCACAGCTTTTATTGATTACAGTCAAAAGGAGCATTGGCACAGCATGCAGATGCATCCAAACTAGGTTGTTTTTCTGTTGGTTTTCTATCCCAACCACTGTAACGTGTTGGAATAAAAAATGTCCCATGAGGTTTTGCAAAGGAATATTGATCCAGGGAAGCACTGAAGTGGTCTTCTAGTTTCCTGTGGTTTAGTGCAAACTATGGATTTCACTAGAGAACATTCATGCCGCTGCAGACAGATTTATTCAGGGAACAAAAGCTATACCAACAGCATTTTTGCTTAATGTTTGGGTACTGAGGGACACTTCTTCTTCCACAAACATGGATTTTCTTGGGGAGAGTTAGAATTTGGAATTGGGCTGGCAGGTAAGGAATACACTCCAAATACACTTTGTGGGCTTTTGACATATTTGTCACACAATATAAAGTGCCTTTGACGGGACTGTACTGGAATAAATAGGATGCAGATTGTGGCCCGAGTAGCCATTCTCAGCCCACATTCAGTGAAATATGCCTGGATAAACCCTGCTAACTACAGTCAGACTGACAGATGACCATTTTGTAGAAGTGCCACATCCTGACACGAATGGCCAAGAATTCAGTGACAATACAGAATATTGGTGAAGACCTCCAGTGCTGAGATTATCCACCCTGTAGAATAATCCTTCCTTTCAGGGTTGCTGAGCTACTCCTGCAGAAATGAGACTGAATCTGCTGAAAGCACAAGCATTTTCAACATTCTCTGCCACCTGTGTCGATGGACATGGGAATAGGGACCAGAGAATAGTATCACCATGTTATCCAAGCAAAGGAGCTGTATAGAAATCCATCCCATTCATCTTGCTCCCCCTTCCTCTCCTCTCCAATTCCTATCTCTTGTATGTCTTGCCTGTAAGCCTGAGGGGCAGGGCCTGGATCTCTAGTGAGATCAGCCACTTCAGGAGGAACTTGTAGGAAAGAAGAAGAAGAAGAAGAAGAAGAGATTGGATTTATACCCCGCCCTCCACTCCCCAAGGGAGTCTCAGAGCGGCTTACAAACTCCTTTTCCCTTCCCCTCCCCACAACAGACACCCTGTGAGGTAGGTGGGGCTGAGAGAGCTCTTTCCCAAGCTGTCCTTGAGGGAACAGCTGGTGCAGAGCTATGGCTTGCCCAAGGTCATCCAGCCAGGTGCAAGTGGAGGAGTGGGGAATCAAACCCGGTTCTCCCAGATTAGAGTCCGCGCACTTAACCACTACACCAGACTGGCTCTCTACACCAGACTGGAAAATCGGGATATCACTACAATAAATAAATATGCAAGGAAATTAAGGCCACCTATTCCATTTCCCATATCTGGCTATTATTTACTCTGGACTGAGCGCTGTGTTGTGTTGGAGGGGAAGAATATTTTTACATGCATGAAGGCGGTTAAGAGCAGGCATCAGTTTTATCACTTGTGTGGCCCACAACATGTTTCTGGTAAGTTTTTGTTGTTGAGGCTCTCTTTAATCTGCATTTTCTCAAGTTGTCGTGAAAACACTTTTAGAATTGTGTTCTGGCATCAAGAAATGGAAAACTAAAAAAAAAAAAAAGATCCCTTACCTTCTTCGGCTGTTTACGGCAATGCAGACGCCAAGTATCAATGCCAGAGCCAAAAGAGAAGCAACTACGATCAGCCAATCTGTGAATGGAAGAAGAAGGAAGTTACAGAAGCTTTCATTTTGTTTGTCATCAAATAGAGATTTGGTATAATATCTCACTCTACTTTCTGGAGGGTTTGTGGCTTGGTGGAAGAGTCTTTGCTTGGTGTGCAAAAAGTCCCAGGTTCAATTCCCAGCATCTCCAGTTATAAGGTCCAGGCAGTAGCTGATGTGAAAGACCCCCACCTGAGACCCTGGAAAGCCGCTGCCATGTCTGAGTGCACAGTACCGACCTGGATGGATCAGTGGTCTGATTGTATAAAACAGCTTTGTGTATGTTCGTGTATACTTCCAAACAATATGAGGTTTCTCCTGATTATTATTTTTGTTTGTATGAAAAATCGGCACCTCCTTTCTTGCTGCTTCACACACAGGCCCTTTTTATTTTGCCCCACAGTCGTGTGCAAGGGAATGTAACTGCATTATGAGCCTGTCTCAACTGCACACTGTTTATTTATATTCTGTTTATCAGCTGCCCTTCCCCGCAAGCAGGGCTCAGGGCGGCTTACATCAAAGGCAAATGCAATATAATTGAATTAAAACAGCATTAAAAGACTTAAAAAACAATCATGAAAACAATGCTAAAACCAAGGTGATGGAAAAGTTCTATTTTCCACCAGCCCCCTGGGAGGAGGGGATATGAAGAAATAAAAGGGGAGGTTGGAATATGAAAGTGCCAGACCATCGCTGTCCTCAACCAAACGCCTGGTGGAACATCTCTGCTTTACAAGCCCTACAGAAAGGTAGTACATCCTGTAGGGCTTGGATGTTCTCTGGCAAAAAGTTCCACCTGGCCCTAGTCAAGGACAGCCGGCTCTCTCAGGCCTGGGACCACCAGGAGGTTCTTATCACTAGAGCATAATGCTCTTCCAGGGACATCCCGAGGGGCACTGAAGCCAGTAATGGGAGGGACAAACCTTACACCAGCAAATGAATTTACACAAAAGTATTTCCCTGTGTGACTACTGAGAAATCTGTCCCAGCATCACCTTTACATCTCATCAGTGAGTCATCAATGATTATAAATCATAAATGATTATGTCAACTAGCCTCCAGTCTGCGTTACATCATTATTCATTTCTAACAGACTAATTAATAATGAGGAAGTTATGCAATTCAAGGAAAACCCAGGTTTCCAAATTAATGTGTCTGAATTACAAAGTTCCTCATGACTCCTGCTGTTTCCTGATGCACTGAACCTGGAATACATGGAAATGCCTTGTGCTGAGTCAGGACTGTCTGTCCACCTCCACCAGTACTTTCTACTCTGCCTGGAAGACCTTCAGTATCTGAGCCAGAATGCTTTCCCAGCCTTGCTATATCAGAACGTTTAATAGGAGACAAGTATTTAACTTCTGCAAGCAAAGCATGAGCACAACCGTTGAGCTACAGGCCACAACACTGTAGTGGTGACAGCGGGAAATGTAGACACTTTGTCATTCATACTTTGGTGACCATCAATGAAATGTGCTCTACATTGTGCTGTTTTTGAAAACAGTCTAGGACTTTTAACAGCTATGACATTACCATCATCTATCTCTTGATGGGCATGAGGCAGAATGAACCTTTGACCTCTTCTAGAATATCCACTTTGATTAGCAACTTCCTTGCAGATTCAAGATGCTGTTTCTGTTCCTGAGAGTTCTAGCCACTCTAGGATTTCACTCTCTCGATGAGCACCTTCTCCCATGTGAACACCACTGGGCCAATGAGTTTGTGCTCCATTAAAATCAGCCAGTGAGGCTGGGCTTCAAGTGTGGTTTTACTTTTGTTCCTTCTTTTCTCCCTGCCCCCCCCCCCTTTGAAAGCTGACCTTGGTTTCCAACAAAAGTGGGGCCTTTTCAATTTTGGCTCTGCAGCTATGGAATACTTTTGATTTTTCAAAGAAGTAAAAACTTTTGCATTCCACCAGGATTTTCAAAATTAATGAGCTATCAAATGACTGTTATTACTCTAAATCTGTTTTAAATAGTTCGCTGTTCTATTTTGACAAATAATAGACATTATTGTCTGGGACACTGACATTTTTAAAAAAGGAGTACAAAAATACTGACAAGAAATGTCTACTTTAACGTCTACTTTAACTTTTGTGATAAATTGCAAAAGTACAGGAACCAACCTGGAATGTGAGCAGCTCGAGGCTGGCTTTCTGGTGTTGAATTTCCCTGCTGTGATCCTCTATCTTCAGGCTGATTAGGGACCCAGCCTAGATGAAAAAATATGTATTACTCTTATCCAAATAATCACACTTGCATAATGTCCATCTATGCTATTCCTTTTTTTCCACAGTAAAAGACAATCAAGAGAAATCCAGAAGGCCGATGTATAGAATTCCATGACAAGACCACAACCCCCCACATGTAGATTAGAAAGTACAGAGGTATAGGAACACGGGAATCCACATTAGTCATAGCCTGTACGAAGTGGACTGCACTGATAGGGTAACGTCACCAAGCCGTGGAAGGGCATCACTGAAAGGCTGTAGTGTCACAGAGGCGGGTGCAGAGCAGTGATGTTGGGCAAGGAAGCTAGATGGCTCACTGGAGACGTTCACAGTAACCAGATCGCTGCACTGCATCTTCTCAGCTCTTCCATTGCTACACAGCAGTGGTTTCTAGGACTCATCTATCCCTCACTCTTTTTTCAGCAACGACAGCCTGGAAGTCTAGTCCACTGCTCACACACAAGGTCCTGTAAGGTTCTATCCTGTCCCCCCTGCTATTTAACATCTACACCAAACTGCTGGGAGAGGGTGTCCAGGGATTTAGAATGAGGTGTCACAGACACGCAGATTAAACCCAGCTCTATTTCTCCTTTACAGCTAAGCCAAGTGAGTCTCTGGAAGTCCTGAATAGGTGCCAGGAGGAGGGCCAATAAACTAAAGTTCAATCCAGACAAGCCAGAGGTGCTATTAATCAATGGAGAAGTTGCTTGGGGACTGCAGAATCAGCCCACCCTGGAGGAGCTGTGGCTTAGTGGGAGAACATCTGCCTGGCATGCAGAAGGTTCCAGGTTCAATCCCTGGTATCTCCAGTTAAAAGATCTGGCAGTAGGTCATGTAAAAGACCTCGGCCTGAGACCCTGGCAATCCGCTGCTGGTCTGAGTAGACAATACTGACTTTGATGGATCAATGGTCTGATTCATTATAAAGCAGTTTCACGTATGTTCATGAGCTGCTCTTTCCCTGAAAAAGCAGGTTTGTAGTTTGGGGGTGCTACAGGATCCTGGCCTATAGTTAGAGGCTCAAGAATCACTCATGGCACATAGAAAGGGGTGGAGAAACAGAGACGCTCGGCCCCGTTCCAGTCTGTGTCCCATCCCGAGGGTGGCAGACAGTGGGGCTGGGATTAACCCCCCTCCGACATTGGTGTTGTGCAATGCCAGGTCCATAAATAATAAGACCTCTACCCTGCGAGCAGGGGGCGGACCTGGCATGCGTGACCGAGACTTGGGTGCAAGATGGGGAGACAGTGGCTCTCTCCCAAATGGCTCCGCCTGGGTTCTCGGTCCTCCACCAATCACGGACTGAGGGGCGGGAGGGAGTGGCACTTTTTATTTGGGAGGCTAACTCCTACAGGGCGCTCCCGCCGCTGAAACTTGTGGGCATAGAATGCTCTGGCCTGGTGTGGGAAGCTGGGGAGAGTCTGGCTATCTGGGTGGTGTACCAGCTGCCCAATGCACCACCCACTCGCCTGCTATCTCTGGTCGATGCCGTATCCGGCTGGGTGTTGGAGCATCCTTGGCTTATAGTCGTGAGGGACTTCAATGTCCACGCTGATGATGCGGCCCCTGGGCCAGCGATGGACCTGGTGTCAGCCATGGCAGCACAAGGACTCACCCAACATGTAAGTGCCCACACACCGGGCAGGGCATACGCTCGACTTGATTTTTGCGGTGGGGGTTACGGTGACCGGATCACTGCCTTGGTAGTACCATGCTTGGACCACCGTGCCCTGAAGGCCTGTCTGGTGGTGCCACTCAGACCCTGTGTGGGCGGCGAGCATATTTTGGCTCATCCATGGAGCCAAATGGATCCCCAGCAGTTACTGATAGCTCTGCAGGATCCTATGCCCCCTGGTGACTCGTTGGATGAGCTGGTTGAGGACTGACAAGAGCGACTCTTGGCAGTCATCGTCGAGATCACCCCCCGACGCCCTCGTTCTAAGTGGGCTCCCTGGTACAAGAAGATGTTTATTTTGAAGCTGGCCCTCCAGAGTTTACAGAAATGGATAATTCATTTCCTGCCCACAATAAAAAAATATTTTTTTTGTAAAGCATTTGAGGACTATGGTATAGTTAAGGAAACAGAGTAATCAGAATTCTTTGTTCCAAATCCTTCAAGGACTATGTTGATCTGCATTTGTCCAGATGAGTTTGAATTGAAAAACAAGCTGAATACAAGTTCAATAAAAACTATCTATAAGCCCTGACCCAAACCCAAATTCATTTGCAGTTAATGCAGCCTCCAAATCACCAATAAAACAACTCAAGCTACATCAAATTTTGTTTTAGAATAGATCAATAAACCCCAATCAAAATATAAGAATATATAGTCATTATTTAAAATCAAATATGTTCCGTTTGGACAGCAACACTCCATAGAGTGGTTTCTGCAGGATGCTGTCACACAAATGCCTAGATGTCAGTGTATGTTCAGCACAGGCACAGCCTGCTACCTGCAGATCTCCACTGCTGAAGCTTGGCCAGCTAATCAAAATGACCTGTCCATCACACGCAGAACGATCAATATATGATTGCAAAGTCTAGAGGGAGAGCACTCAGACTGAATAGAAGATTTAGAAGAAAATAATTTACATGGCAAAATATAATCTATAATAGTTTAGAAAAACAGCAATCTCTGCCTTATTCTTGCATTATATGCTTACATTAAGTTAATTAAGGCAGCCTGGAGTTCCTTGAATATTAAGTCTACACAATGCTGACCTGTTTATCCTCCTGCTAAGACATCACTGGGTACTGTGTAATGCTACATATTTTACCATTCTGCACTGAAATCAACTGCATTAGAAAGCTTCTTGTACAGACTCTGCATGTAGTATGTAAAGGAAAACTCGGTTCAAGAACTCAGAATTCCAAACAGGAAAAATACGATTTGAATACGAGACAGTCATTAATGTGGTACAGGTCATAGGCACGAGGACTGCCATTTCAAAAGAGGCTTTCTGACGATTTCATAATAAACAATATCTCCAGAACAACTTCTCAGATTATTCCTTAGCATCCATTCCATGACACTTCCTTAACAGTTCTGTTGAATGCTCTGACGCCACTCCTTAATTCACACACGATTTCTGTCCCGCTTTGAAACCTAAGATCAGTTGCCTGCAATCCAGGTAACACTCATATAACAACATGAAAACATACATCCAATGCATAGCCACCCTTTAACACCCACAGAAAATTACTTATACACAGGAATGTCACTTGCAAGACAGCCTTTTACTGTCAACTGTTACACTGCTATCTGTAATTATTCAGGCGCTGGCTCAGTTGCAGGCAATGACAGACTGCTCTGTGTTTTGAAAGCTCTGGCTTAAGTGGGAAGTCTGTTTTATCAGCTAACTCTTGGAAACCTTTTGTGCACTGTTTCTAATTTACATTCTAAATATTTAGGCCAAAGCAACCGGTTCATAATACATACATATATAAGAATGAATTGAATATTTATTTGCCGTCAAAAGCCATTAATCGTAAGAATACATTCTAATAAAAACCAAAGAGATTAATTCTAGCACAAAAAATGTTTAGTATAAAACATTACAAATATTTGCGAAGTATAACAACCCAAAGAATCTTAGATAAATCTAAAAAGTCTAGTATATATAAAATGGTTACGAATCATACAAATAAAAAACTATACACGATCATGCTTCTTATTGTGAATTTTTACCAAGTGGAAGCATAACTTGGCTGTCTGGAGATAGTAGGATTTTCATTGATTAAAAGTCTCCCCCTGCAGGGACAATACCTCCAATTTAGCTGATCAATAGTTTATTCAAATGTGTGCCCAACTGAATCTAACCTGGTTGAATGGTTTAGAGGACTATAGAAATGTGGGGAACTACACATTTCTTTCCATAAGGGGTTGCAATGTAGTCGACTACATACTGAACTCCTTAACTCTGCGACCACACACCCTTGATTTTTCAATTGGAGAACAGCTTTGCAGTGACCATTTACCTCTGTCTGTTTCTTTTGACTTGAGAGTCAATACCCCTCAACCCCTACTTCAAGAGTTAGAATCTCTAAAGCTCCCGCGGTCCTTCGAAATGAGAGCAAATATTCCAGAAGTATTAAGTGCTCCCTCTATTCTAGAGCACAGAGACAGATTAATAAATTCTCTAGCTCATCACGAAGCAGAATCCAGCTATCTGAATCTTTTGTCCCTCATAATCAAGTCTCTCCAGGCACGCCTTATCTGCCTCTACTGTTGGTCCATCTAAAGAGGGGAAATAAAGTTATCTCTATAAACTTGATGGAACGGGCACTGAAAGAACATATGGACCATTGATTCCACTAATCCAATACAGCAAGGGCAACATTTGTCTTCATATGGAATCTTCCTATAGCTCCCATCTAAAACCCTTGAGGGGATAACCACACAACAGGCCAAAGTGAAAGCTCTTCTATAAGACGGCATATCCAAATAAACGAGATATTAGCCACATTCATAACAAATTTGGACTCACTGGGGCCAGGAAAAAAGGAGCTTGCATTAAATCTCGTTGTTGCTCTATATCACGAACCCTTTGTTTGATGATACTTTTTGCCTGGGCACTAACTACTCTGTGCCAAAAGATCCACAGGCGAAAGCACTATTCTTTCTAAACTGGTTTTCGCCATTCGCATCCACCTTGGGTGATGAGGACCTTGAAGTATTAGCGGGAAAAAGGCCTTTTTGATTTGGATAGATCTTAAGCCACTGATATGCAGAAGATAACAGTATTCTCACATATATTCTCATTTGACCCGTTTCAAGACGTAAGAGGGCATTTGGCACATGGGAGGGGGGGGTAATATGCATATGAGAGGCTAGCAAATGCCTTATATCAGCGGTGTCGAACTCATTTGTTATGAGGGCTGGATCTGACATGGATAGGACTTTGTCAGGCCAGGCTGTAAATAGGGTTGCCAACCTCCAGGTGGGGCCTGAGGATCTCCTGGAATTACAACTGACCTTCAGATGACAGAGTTCAGCTCCCCTGGATAAAACAGCAGCTTTGGAGAATGGGGTGCATGGAGTTAGACCTTGCTGATGTCCCAGCCCCTCCCCTAACTGTGCCATCCCTGGGCCCCACACCCCAAATCTCATGTTATTTCCCAACCCAGAGTTGGCAAATAAGGGAGCTTTCACACATGCTAAATAATGCCGTTTCAGTCCTCTTCAGCTACCATTTGCAAGTGGATTTTGCCATTTCACACAGTAGAAATCCAGTTGCAAAGTGTATTGAAAGTGCATTATTTAGTGTGGGTAAAAGCGCCATTATAGAAGTGGGGACCGACAAAACTTGCGAATGGGGGGGAATCCCATATCCTCCCGCATCACTGAACCTTCCCCAGCCTAACCCCCCACCCTGAAGCCTGGCAGCGGCAGTGTCTTAGTTTGGGCAGAGAAGGCTACCTCACTTTCCCCAGCCTGCTCTCATGGTCCATACTCTGAACCTAACATGAAATGACTGGGCATTGTAAGCTTCCCTTCCCTTCCAGGTCTACTCAGAGTTGGCAGTGGCTGTCCAGGGTCTCAGGCTGAAGACTTCCTCATAAAAAACCACAGCCTGGTTCTTTTAACTGGAGGTGCCAGGGATGGAAACCTACATGCCAAGCAGAGGCTCTTCAACTGAGCCATGACCTGGATAGCCCATGCAAAAACCTAAGGCTAACCAAACACTACTCCCAAGAAAAATGGAGGGACAGGGGTTATTGATAACCCAGAACTCTAGCAGACCTAGGTGGCTCCTGTGTCCAACTTAATAAACACCGAAGACTCCATCAAGATGCATAACAATGTTGCAATCAATCTCCCCCCCCCCCCAAGCAGACTTAAAGAAACAGCTCCAGGAGACTCTGCTAGTGCCTCAAGTGCAATCAATACAAAAGAAAACCACCCCTGAAGTACAGCAGTGTTAATGACCAGACCTCCCCCCCACACACACACAGCAGACTTAAATTAACAGCTCCAGGAGACTCTGCTAGTGCCTCAAGTGCAATCAATACAAAAGAAAACTACCCTGAAGTACAGCAGTGTTAGTAACCAAGCTCCCTCCCCTTTACACAGCAGACTTAAGGGAATAAAAAGCTCTACCCAATCCAAGTGGAGGGGAACTGGGAAGCAGCCCAGCCCTCTGCTCCCTGCACTAAGCGGCAGCTCAGAAGACTGAGGATGGGGGGAGGGCGAGGGGTGAAGAGAGCCATGGGCCGGATTAAAGCCCTGGGTGGACCACTTCCAGCGCACGGGGCTGCATTTCTGACACCCCTGCCTTGTATGATATATAGAAAATAGAAAACATTAGAAGATTTATGTTGCTGTATGGTAGCCTGTGTGCAGGACATTTGTACAATGGTTCATTAATTTAGTACTCGTTTTAAAAAGAATCCCCAAAGGTAATGGGGAAAAAAGAAAAATCAGTATCTTCTGAAAAGCCAGAGAGAGAGGAACAGTTCAGAAATGACTGCATACCTCCTAGGCAAAAACCTTCAGAAAATCCAGCCATATATCGATACTGGGTGGATGTATTTTAAGATCATTTAACATTTAAATATTTAATATTTAAATCCCCCCAAAAGTAAAACAGTGTTTCCTGCGCATGCGCAGGGAACGCGCTTACTTTCCAGATCTGTGGCTGCTGCTGCTGCTGGCAGGTGGAGAAGCCTTGCCGGGCCTCACTGTCGCTGGGGCGGGGGGGGGGGGAGAGCTGGTGGGCCCCGTGGCTGGAAGCCGCATGGGCCTCACCATCACTGGGGGGCAGGGGTGGGAAGGAAGAGCTGGTGGGCCCCGTGGCTGGAAGTGCCGTCACAGGAGGGGCGGGGGGGAGAGCTGGCAGAGGGGAAAGAGCTGGCAGAGAATAGGTCTACCAATATAGTGGAAAGGGCTGGGTGGACCTGTTTTCCGGAGGCCAGGTCTACCAATACAGTGGCAAGGGCTGGGTAGACCTGTTCTCCGGAGACCAGGTCTACCAATACAGTGGACTGGGGCAGGTAGACCTGTTCTTGGGAGGAAGAATTGGGGGGGGGGGGATTCACCGGTGGGGAGAGGATGTACCCGGGGCTGCAGCCTTTAGGAATCCTCCCCCTTCCCCAAGTATCGCGGGTCCCCGCTTCTTGTAAATACATAATCTCCAAAGCTGCTGTTATTACAGATGCTGTACTTGTCTCGTGACAGTCAAAAGCAAACTGGTCTATGCACATACACATATGCACTTACCTAGCCAATGACATAAATAGAAACATAAATGCAGAATGAGTAATGCAAAATAAACACAATAGTTTGGATGCCGCCTAAAATTTCCTTGGGTGCAAGGAGGGTGAGCAGTTTTTGCCAATTCCTTCCTCTTGTGACAGCCCAACAACCTGAAATGTTACTTCTGGGTGATGCCCCCCCCCCCCCCCAATAAAATAGCTTGGAGTGACACCCTTGTTATTTGCAGAAATTCTTGGTGGGATCCAAGCAATTGAACCTATTTGTGAAGTATGATCACCTCATGCATACTGAAACATTGAAGACGGAGTGAATGGCTTAAAAAACAAGATTCTACATCACATACACTAAATATGAACATATGTAACACTAATCACAAACCATTACTCAGAATTAGTCTAGAAAACTATCGTTTTTATATATCAAGCAACAATTTTTGAAATATATTAATATACCAGAAACATTTGAAAACAGCCAACTGAATAGTGACTCAAGTTAATCTTCCTAGGACAAGTTCATCCATGCTGTACTGCTGTTGAATGCCCAACACAGATGGCCCTCTATAACTGCACCAGTCACATATAGACAGGTATGAATGGACCTCCTGTTCACATGCTTCTATTTCTTCCACACAACTACAGACAAATCTCCTCTGAGTATAAAATAACTGTACAAACATTTCTAAGACTAAAAAAAAAATTAAGCTAGAACTTTTATGTGCATAATTCCAAAATCCAAGTTTAAAGACATTTTTGTACCATAGTTCTGTAATCATTGAAGTTGATTATATGTCCTCATGAAGTCACCATGAGATAACTTTAACTCCAAAAAGGTATTCCTGTAGAGTGCCCAAAGTTACTATATCTTGAAATCTGTTTTAGTCAAAAGTGGCGTATATATATGCGTATATTTCAAATCAAGAGGCGTATAAGAAACAGTGCGATGTTATATTTTGGTTGTGTAGATTTGTTCAAATCAGAAACATGAACTCATAGCATAACTTTGAATAAAAGGACACTCACTCTGTTGATCTATCGAATGGAAATAACAATTGTATACTTCACACAGTATGCATGAAATGCATGGGAATGCATGAAACTTTTTACATATTTAAAATAGACACTTAAGTTAATAATAAAATATTGTCTTAACTAATATAGAGTTAAGAATCCCACCACCATTAAACACTACTGGATACCTGTATGATAAGTATTATTTTTGTGATTTGTCCCTCTCCGAGGAACAATTCCAGGAAGCAAAACACCCTCTGCGGAACTTGTAGAATACTTGTCTTCGCTATCATGCTTCACTGGTTCGGGGGTGGAATCTTCATCTTTGGTCCCATCATGGGAGACCACATCTATGCCAACAGTAAAGTAATTTGAGACTGTAAACATTTTTCAGATCTATTAACTGTAGTTTACTCTAATTACTGACCTTGTTCTCCCTGCGGGAATTCCCTTGTATTTCTTATTTTTTTAAAAAACAGACTGAACTGTAGTTTTATAGCCAGCTTCTGGCATGAGATTTGCTACAATTTGAGAATTTTATAAAACACAAATCTAGCTAACTTGGGCCGTGAATTCTCTATGCTCCACACCACCACCATCCACTGGACCTCCTAATGTTTTCCTTCCTGCCCAATATTTGAGGCCACTGTGTTGATCTTTGACATTAGATGTAAGGAAGTACACGTCTGTCACAGTTTGTTGATGGGTGATGCTCATTACTTAACTTCACCGCCCCCAACAGATATTCATATTTTTGACTATTTTTAATTTGTGCCCATTTTATTATAAATTCTATAGTAACTAAACAACCACCATACTAAACACAACTACATGTCCAGGCCTACTAGCTATTTACTGGTGGAAATGGATCATTCCTCATTCCCCTCTCCTCCAACAGCCTCATTTGAGCCCTGGAAAAGCTAAGTTCGGGATTCAGACAAGATCACATTTTCCTCCTTCTTCTACCACTGGAAAGTTGTCGGGATCCAATCTATTGACTTTAGGCCATTGGCCAATTCCCAGAATAATCATAATGAATTAGATGGCAATATCAAGAAAGAAATGGAAGACATTGAAAACTATATAAAGCTTGTTTCTTTGTTCTACAAGATTTACACATGATCTCAAACTAAAAGCCAAACAAATTCACATTATATATTAGCAAGAGAACACGATAAATTCTCAGTGTGGAATATTTGGTCAAATGGTACAAGATCACATATGAGATATGATAACCCAAGAATCCAGACTTTTATCAAGGTCTGATAACATACTAAAGTAACTACATCTTATTTCTTACATCGTGACCACATGAACATAATGTAGGATTCAGAGTAATACCTGTATGTAGGGGATCATGTTCGCGTCCGTTATTTGCAATAATTCCCATCAGTATATCATCTCTAGAAATATTAGTGGAATATTCTTCTTCTGTGTGCCAATCTGGCTGATGAACAGGAGGTAATGGCTCTTGTGTTGCATCTTCATGATGAGCATCATCGTTATGGATGACAGCTGTTTAATTAATCAATTATGAACTAAGATTTGATACACCAAGTGCCTTTTGCACTCCAATTTATTCTCAGTTTCATTCATAGTTTCAATGCCACTGTGGTTTTTTTCCTAATAGAGTTGAAAATAGTTCTGGATGTTTGCCATAAAAATTGTCCTCCAGCAGTAACCCTCTACAATAAAGCAAACTGATACATATGAGTCTACACTCTGCAATTTTCCTTAACGTTACACTGTTAGGTCTCCAAGAAAAGAAGAAAAGTGAAAGCCTCTTTTGAATCTATGTTATCATTGTAGTCTCTTGATGTTCAGGAACTGTTTGTTAAGAAAACAAACTTCCAAAGTGACAATCAGCCCAGTCCAGAGTTTCCTGTCTCTGTTCTCACAGACTCTGTTAGAATGACTGAGAAAGCTAATGCACCTCTAAGACCCCCACAACCATTAAAAAAATCATAAATGCCAGCCCATGATTCTGCGAAACGCCTTATTACTAGAGTTGCTGAGGTCTGAAATTGCACAAACTTCAAAAACTGTATAACAGTTATCTTCCCATTTTGAAACAAGAAACCGTATTCATCTGGAAAGCGGATGACAGTTTGTAATGATATTAAAAGCACCACACGTTTCTGTTTTTTGGGATCCAACAACCACACGCTTGGTATAAAGAAACAAGGAAGTGGTTAACAGGGAAGATCCCAGGAACATGAGGTAGGGAGTTTATTATCTCTACTGGGCACCAGATTTTTAATATTATAATCTAAAGGACCAGACATTGCCTTTTTTTGTCCCTCCCAGTAGCATTTGGTGCAAGCTGAATTCCTTTTTCACTTAGCAGAGGTGAATCTAATTAAGTCTCCAAAGCACTACTCTATTTTAAAGCTCGGAAGGGAGAGAATTTCGCCAACTTCATCTTCTTGCTGCAGATCTCTGATCCCTCCATGCCATCATGCCATACCCTTTCCCACAAGAGCAATGGAGGGGGGTATTTTGAGCTACAGTAACGGGCTGTGTGTGAGTCTGGTGCAATGTAATGAAAATGCCAGTTTTTCTCACAGTATTTATACCATAGAGAACAATTTACCAACGAGTAATGCCAGAATTCTGGTCAGACGTCCAGGGAAGCAGAATTCTCCTTATCACCTCACAGGATGATTCAAACAACCTGCTTATCAAGTGGTCATCTCAACACCGTGATACATAACACACCAAATAGTAATGATTGTCTGCTCACTTAATTAAAGTAAGCAGCCAGGGATGACCATGGGTAGAACCAACCTAAGTGACCCCACAGATCCTACCTGTAATTATTTGCCAGCAGTACCTGTATGAAAGCCTTCATTACTGTTTTCTGGTGGAGGGAAAATAGCAAGTCCTTCTTCATTTGTGCTGTTTGTTGCATATCCATCTTCTCTACTCCATTCATGTTGCACATCATGCACTGCTGGATGTTTAGTGACATCTTCACGTTTGGTTTCATCAGTGGAATCCACAACTGTTATAATGATGGTTTCATGAACTTCTAACGTCATATCTGCATAGTGCTTTCCACATCATTGACTATTATTTTACTGAGCTTCATTAATATTCTTTATTGATATCCAACATAAGACTTCAGTGGATATTAACAAGACTTTAGCCTTTAGCTAAATCAAGACTGCATAGTAAGCAGAACACAACCCCCCCCCCAATTTAGCAGCAGAAATAATAAAAACTCATCTAGAAGTGAAAAGAAAAAACAACAGAATTCCTGTTTAGACCTGGCACCTGTTCTGTATGTTTTCTTATTATGCTCACGTTTTCTTGTGGGACTAGTATAAAGAGTAAATGGATTTGAGATACGTTTGTGCCACTACTTGTATTCAACACTCCATAATCCCATTTGTGACTAGACCAGGACTAGATCTTCATGTCTGATGTCACATTACAGGCCAATGTTTTTAGCCACTGATTTCAGTATATTTAGTATTGCAACCTATTATCTAGAATACTAGAGTAGTTTAATTGATGTAAACCAAAAGCAAAGAAAAAGAGAATGTTAAAAGTTGTACATTGTCCTTTCCCAGCTGGTACCTGTATGTAAGCTTTCCTTTTCATGTACATGTTCAGCTGGAAGGATGATTCCAGGTATCATGTTCTCTGTTGTTTCGTTTGCTTGGTGCCTTTCTCCACTGTCCCAGCCAGGATCTGATCCATGGTTTGGTGAATCTTGAACAGAGACTTTATGCTCAGTCACATCACTGGAGATCACAACTGTTAAATTACAGTTGCATCATTTTTTTAACCACTTGAATGATCTTTTCCCAAGTTATTTACTAAACAGCATGTTACCTAACCTTGTTGACTGAGTACAGAGTTTACAGAGTCTTCCTTGTAACACTATTCCCAGCCCTGCACAACGAACATGGGGTTTAAAAACTAGTTTCTAAAGCAGCTTGTGGAGAGAGATGTCATGATTTGAGAAACAAGGAAACATTCCCTGCAAGTTGGGCCTCCCTTGTAGGACTATTGATACTGGTCATTAACTCCAATAAACTTCAACATGTAACAAGAAAACAGACTGGCACTTTTCTCAGATGTAGTACCTGCATGTTCCTTTTCATACTTGTTTTTACTTGAAGAAATAATTTCAGGGAGCACCTCATCCCTAAATGTGTCCCTTAGATACCTATCTTCATTACTTCATCTTTAAAACACTCCATTTACTTGTGAGTTTCATTCATAGTCTTCCAATTCACTGTCTTCCCTGAAGACCATCGATGTTACACTGAAGGCTGGATCATTTTTATAGGTTATGGATGAAGAGCAACTTCAAACTATACTTCTGTGTAGGTTACAACATTATCAGTGGAGTGAGGATAGCCTTCCTAATGAGTATGTGATGCTTACACATAAATAATTCAAGGAAGCACAAACTTATTTGAATCTCATTTTCTGACAGGTACCTGTATGGAGTGTTTTCCTTTCATGCTTGGTTTTACTTGGAGGAATAATTCCAAGTGCCATGCCATCCATTGTATTCATAGAATATTCATCTTCACTGTTGTAACCAGGGTGTGTGCTGTATACTAATGGATCTTCTGTGAAATATTCCTGCCTGCCATTACCACTGAAGGTAACAGCTGTTGCAATGAAGGTTTGATATTTTCATGTTATACTTACATACTATATTACCTCAGCTTTTAACTAAATACTATATGTTGTTAAACTAAATGAATATGGCAGGATTGTAACTTTAACAGCCAGTTAATTTGATGAGATGCTATTTGTGATTTACAGACTAAGCACTCATCTAATACCAAAATGGAATTTCTTTATGTTGGATTACTTTGATTTTGGAAGAATTATTCCCAGGAGCAGATCCTCTGTAGCTATAGTTGTAAGATCCACTTTGATAATTACCAAGACTGGTAATGAAGTATTGAGAATGAATGCCAGGACATACCACATAGGAAGATTATGAGCAGGTGTTCTGGGCTAGTGCCGTCCTGGAAACCCCAACTATTACAGAGATATGCTGTCAAAGGCTTTCACGGTCGGAGTTCGTTAGCTGTTGTAGATCTTCCGGGCTGTATGGCCATGGTCTTGCCAAGACCACGGCTATACAGACTGGAAAATCTACAACTATTACAGAGGTATTAGGTATATTTTAAATACTATGTTTGCATGGTCAATGTCTGATATTATTTAGGGCGTATAAATGGGAATTTTATGTACAATATTTTATTACTTGATAAAGGCTAATATACCACCTTTTTCATCAAGTGATCTCCAATATGATTTACAACAGATTAAAACTATAAAGTGTACATACAATATGGCTTTTTTCATGTTCTAATAAAGGGCAATGGTAATTCAGCAAACTGACCTCAGTGGAATTGCTGTAGGAACCTACCTCAAATGCAGGGGTCTGTTGGGGCTGGAGCGAGGTGGAGCAAAGCTCCGCCAGATCAGGAGTGGCCACTAGGGCAGCCATGGGCCAAATCAGATTCTCTAATCTGATTCAGCCTGCTGCCGAATTGCCGCCAAAATTCGGCGGCAACTTTAAAAGCCACTGGAGGGGAGGGGGTTTGAGGGAGAGGCTCCAAACTTGCAGGGTAGCTGCTGGGGCCTCTTCTCGAAATACCCACCAAGTTTCAAGAAGATTGGACCAGGGGGTCCAATTCTACGGGCCCCCAAACAGGTTGCCCCCATTCCCTCCATTGTTCTCTATGGTAGAAAAAAAGGTAACATTTTTTCCCTCCATAGAGAACAATGGAGGGGATGAGACAACCTGTTTGGGGGCCCATAGAATTGGACCCCGTGGTCCAATCTTCTTGAAACTTGGTGGGTATTTCGAGGAGAGGCCCCAGCAGCTACCCTACAAGTTTGGAGCCTCTCCCTCAAACCCCCTTTCCTCCAGCCCCTCATATACCCTATGAGTTTTTGCTATTGATTTCAATGGCCCATAGGGTATAATGGGGCTGAAACTGACATTCCCTTTCTGACACACTTCCGGTGATGTCAGGGGACGTGGCATATGCTAATGAGGTATGCTAATGAGTTATGCTAATGAGCTCCTGCACCTCTTTTTCTACAAAACGACCCCTGCTCAAATGTAAAGGTATCAGAAAACAACCCAACTATTTAAATTCTTACAAGCGGATACCTGTATGTGTTGGTTCTTTTTCAGGTTCACTTTCAACGGAAGGAATACTTTCAGGCAACAAATGATCACTGGATGTGTTTGTGGGATATTTATCTTCAGTATCCCAGTCTGAATGTTTCCTGTGCAATATCGTATTATGAGTAGAGTCTTCAGAATAAGTGTTGCCGCTGGAAAGTACAGCTGTTATGGAGATACCTGGGTCAATTTTAAATGCTGTTTTCATAGCCACTTCCATTGTAATTTGCTAAATGTTATTTTACTTAGCATGAGAGGTAGAAGTCAACATATCAGTTATGAACTTTTAATGGAGTCAGGGTTGTATACTATGTGGGATATGACAGTATTCTGTATAATCTACAGCAAGGTTTCCCAATATAGTGCCTGTGGACACCATGGTGCCCATGTCACCTTTCCTTGTACCTACCAAATGTTTTCAGAAAATGGGTGGGGTTGGGTGGGGCACCTGCCCAGCAGGATCTCTGACTGGCCCCTGGAGATCTGATTGGCTAGGTAGATTAATATAATGTTTCAGTGGCAGCTGGCATCACAATGTTTGTTTTATTCTCTCTCTCCTCTTTCCCAGTTTTTTTTTTTAAATACTCTTCTTGTCCCCTGAATTTGGGCTTCCTCTGTGTATGTGGCTCCCTTGCTCTGGTAGCCATTTTTTGGTTGTGCTCACCACCTTGTGTCAGAATTCCAAAGGTGCCGGCAGGTTCAAAAAGGTTGGGGACCCCTGATCTACAGAGATAACATCCAATATACAGAGTATTGAATTTTCTTTTAATTCCCGATATCTATATGCGATAATCCCTTTCCCTGCTCTTTTTCAGCTCGAGGAATGATTCCTGGTAGTAAATAACCTCCAGAATTATTTGTATGATGTTGGTTGCCACTGTCCCAGCCAGCATGTTCCCCATCCATCAGTGAACCATGAGTAGAATCTTCATGTTGAGTGGCACCACGGGGGATCACAGCTACTATAACGATTTTGTTTGCTATGTTAACATGGTTACTTTCCACTATATTTCTCTACATGCATCTAGTTCTTATCTAGGAAATCATACATCTCCCTTAAAATACCATGCAATTGACTAACATGGTTAAACCTTAGATACCGTACTCAGTTTACCTAGCTTTATTATATTTTCTAGATCCAATCCACATTTATATGGAATCAGTAGGGTTTTAGGCAACTCACTTTAATCACTTTACTCACTTCTGTGAAAACATGATTAAATCTTACATGGATTATGATGCTCAACCAATTATTTTGGAAGAGTAATGATAACTACTTAACAGAGAGAACTATGACTTTTCACATTTTTCATATTAATTTTCAGGCTGAAGAACCATTTAGGCAGAAAAAATCATCTCTAGGTGAGTTGTGGGATATTTGCCTTCACTGCCCCAGACTGAATAAACTCCACAGACTATGAGAGGAACGGCTGTCATTGGACCATCAGCAACATCAACAGCTGTTATAATGACGGTTGAATGTGTTTTAAAGATTACATTTACACAGGCTTCCTCCTTGTAATTCTCCAAGGTTTATAGGTACTATCTAACTTTAAAATGAAATCAAGGAGATCTTGTCTATTCTATTAAAGACGGGAGAACTGCACATTAATTGCATTCTGAAAGCAATATAATCCAAGAAAAGGTGAAAGACGTGGCATCTCGCCCACCCAGTACCTGTATGATCTGTCTCCAAATTCTTTTCATTCTTGCTTTCACTTGGAGCAATAACAGCAGGCATGACATCTCTAGACACATTTTTAGGATATCGGTTTTCACTGTCCCAGCCAAGCTGATCATGATCACTGTCTTCATGGCTAGCGCCATCAGTAGAGACTACAACTGTTACAACGATGACTATGTCAGTTCTTAACAGCATACTTTCCTAAACCACATTTCCATATTAGTTAGTGTCAGCTCTTTCTTTGGGCTATATCAGTATGCATATCAGACTGCAATCCCAATTTAGTATAATCTGGATTGCATTTCTTATAAGGGATCACAATAAATTTATTGGGGGAGGTGGGGTGAACAAATACCTGTATAAACTGATGTATTTTTATGTTCACTTGGAGAAATAATTCCAGGTAGAGTTTCTTCACTAGATGTGTTTGTAGAATATTGTTCTTCACTGTCCCATTCAAAATCAGGATGCATTCTCTGTGTTAGTGGATTCTGAGTAGATTCTTCATGTTTCATCACATCATTAGACACCTCATCTGCTTTAATGATGAAGCATTTCGATAACTTGCTATATGCAGGACCACTGCCATTAATATACTTTGGACTCTCTCTATTATACTTGTATACATCGAGTATATTATTAGCACTCAAGGAGATGAGCAGAAAGGATGCCTTTTAGACGTCTTTATGCCGGTAATGCATAGTATATCAATCATTACTTTATGCATAAACATTTTTAGAAAAATAAAAAAAAAAACTAGTGGCATGTTGAAGACAAAAAAGATTTTCTTCCAGCATGAGTTTGCATGAACTAGAGCCCACTTGGTCAGATATATGTAGTGGGTCCAGTCTCCTAGTTAGTGCCATTAATCTCCTATTAATTTTTGTCTCAATAGACTAACACAACTATTTTTAGGTTTATTTTCATCAAAGGCATTTTTAAGCAAAGGGCAATTAAATAACAACTTGACTACTAATAACCCTCAATCTATAGGAAACCAATCCACCATCTACAATATGAACTAAGTGTTTTAGTTCAAATTATAATATGGAAGTGAGAAAGAAGATATGTGCTTGACACTAGAAGGGGCAAGTAAAAACAGAAGAATGGAGGGATTAAATGGAAAATCCCTGCCACTATAATGACAGCTATATAAGTAAATCTAAAACAATTCTCTACTAAGCTTCAGGAAAAAACTAGTAAGAAATTCTCAATAATGGCAAAACAATAAATGGCTGGCTAAAAATACTTTCAAAATAAAACAAAGATGTTTATAGGTATTGCTAATGAAGAAGGGAAATGAAAGAAGTTTGCCTCCTGTATCTTGATGTAAGATTATTCACACTATTTTTCTACAGAATAATTGTTTGTATTATTGTTATTAATATTGATAATAATTATTATTAATGATACCATACGATTATATGTAGAAAAATGCTAATATTCAGAAACTATTTTGATATGCAACACCTTTTATGCCCTAAACCACATCCATAAGGAATAGACAAAGGCAATTTCAAAGGATTGAACCACTAGCCATAAAGCCAGGAGCAGGTGAAAAGACCTGAACATAAATATTGATTAGATGATCTCAATGCTTAGATCCCATCAGAATTACAAAAAAGATGTTTAGCAGCACAAGACCATTATGACCTAAGAGTGTGCAGAACGTCATCATTAATGTTATTTACTGGATGCCTACTGTCGTTGCCTCGACTGGAGTGATCAACAAGAGAATGGGAATCTGTGAATGCATCCTAATGCTTAGATCCATCATGAGAAATCAGAGCTGTTATGATAATGGCTATTTTGATATATAAAGAATTCACCCTGTCAATTTTGTTGAACACTAGGCCTTGATTTGTGCTACAGTTAGGAGAAGATATTACAAAGGGTATTAGTTTTATTGTTTTTTGTTAAGCTCATGACAGATATAGGCCGAGGACAGACTGGCAAAATGAAGTGCAAGGGAAGCAGGGCAAAAAGATCCGGGCAGAGTTGTCATGGGGCTTTCCGTTTGCACTGTGTAGACTGATGCAGGACTATACCGGGGAGGAGGCAGAATGGAGTGTTCACACTGTGGGGCGGCCCCTGGTGGCACCACTGCTGTGGTGTGTGGCTTTGGTCCATTTTGCTGACCCGTGCATAGGCGCATGGATGCAGCAGTCAGATCAGCGGGTTCACGTTACTGGCACCGCTTGATGTGCGGCTTATTTGCATCCACACTGCCAGGAAGCGGGATGAACGCACACCCAGATGGCTTGACATCGGTTTCACCAGGTACCCTTTTAAAGCAGGACGAAAGCGCTTCAGGATGGGGTGAGTGCGGCACGGCAATGCCAGGCAGCTGTGGCTGTGTGAACGGGCTCTCTTAATCTGCTTGCAAAGCGGGCCTATATCGGGCCAAACTGCCCGTCTGAACGCGGCCACAGAAAGAGAAAGCACTTAGATGTGAACTAGATACTTCATAGCTTTATAATAAATAATTGTGACTATATTCTGAGGCTAATTATTTCACTGACATCAAAAGTGTTACCTATTTAAATAGCATGCCTCCAAATTTTGAGAACACACTTTACTCTGGTTATGTGGCAGCTAGTAATAATCTTAGATAGGTTATAAACCAGTCTCTCTCCCTTAGAAGATAAACATGCACCAGCACAAAGATCTTCTCCCCCAAATGGTTGGTCAAAATAACTAGGTAAATTTTGATTAACTTATTGTATGTATTCAGTGTGCCTTGTTCTGAATTACGTATTTTGCTGGGAGTTGACAAGAGACAGTTTCTTATAATTTATGACATGAAAATAACTCAGCTAATAACGCTGTATGCCTGGGAAGCCATACATGTTATCATTTTTATTAGTACCTGCATCTGATGATTCCTGCTCATGACTTGATCTGCCATCACTGCCCCAAAGAAGTTGATCTTGGTTTGAGTCTTCATTTTAGTCACCATCATGGAAGACCATGCACATAATAATATACTAATTAACTGGGCATCTTAATGTTTATAGATCAACTCCTAGAACTTTTTCTTTATGGAAACCATTCTTTGATCATCAGATCTTGAACTTTCACATTTATGCTACTGTGTGTTAGAGAAACCCTTTAAAACCCACATGAAATTATTCAATATTCTGAAAAGCTAACACAATTTTTAATTGCTATAGAGTAATAACATATTTCACACTTCTGTTACTTGCAGACAACTAGGGTCTAAGCATTGCCTGCAAATGAGATTTTTTTTTATTATCTCACATTCACATGGTGTTTTGCCACAAAGCCTCTGTAAAAAGTCTGTTCCATAAATATTGTGATGAGAACAACACAAGAGAATGCAAATTAGAAAACAGATACAGGCTGCGGTGCAGAGTATTTATACTTGCAGGAATAACATCATGATTTAAAAGTTGTTGCATCAACATTTCTCAGACTTAGGGAGAGGCACAATGTAAATTCCTATACTGCTGTTATAATTTATTGTGACATTAACTAGCTTCAAGCCAAGAATGCACATTATGATCTGAATCAGAAAAAAAGTCTAAGATGGAATAAAATAATCAAGAACACATACGCAAACTTCTTGTATGTGCACCAATTACGTATTTGGCTGAATGAAACCACATATTTTAAATGCAACAGAAGAAAGACTGGGGCCCCATCCACACTGTCCCTTTTGTCGCTCATTTCTCCCTATTGCTTTGGGTTCCTCCCCCTTTTCCACATGTGTTTTGCTCCCTCTGGGGCTGCTAGAGAGAACAAAACATATGGGGGGTGGGGGAACCTGAAGCAATAGGGAGAAATGAGTGACAAAAATGACAGTGTGGACGGGGCCCCAGTATATTTTAAACTTATTGGGGCACAGCACACAATACGACTCCCAGTAGGAAGGGGACAAAGCACACAAGGCCATCAGGTAGCTTGAAGCTGCTTGAGGGATGATCTCTGCTGGCCCTCCAAATAGTAGACTGCCTGCCTTTGGGTTGTTTTTTTTTTTAAAAAGCAAAGGTATTCAAATATGTGTTTTAGTAATTTTGCTACTAATGAGTTCTATAACTAACACAGCTCCTGCTATGGCAAAAGCATCTTCCTATTTAGATGTTCCGACTCCTTCATATTATTAAGAGGGTTGGCTGTGGCTCTTATTATCTTATGAACTCAGGGTGATCTGATGACTCTTAACGTTTAAATTTCAGAGGTATTTCACAAGATATTAAAGGAAATGAGAGGCCACAGTTTATAAAAAACACACACCCTTGGTCTCAAGTCCTCATTACCAGCACAGAGAAAGCCAATTTACATGAGTTACTGAGTCCTACTAGCAGTACCTGTTCAAGCAGATTTGTTTTCACGATCACTCTTAGTTGGAGGAATAAGTATTTGTACCACACCATGGCCTGTTCTATTTGTGGAAGAACTTCCTCCTCTCCCCCCTCCAGGTTTATCAACTGATAATAACTGATCTTGATGTGATTCTTCATCTTGGGCACTTCCACTGGCGGACACTGCTGTTGAACCATGGCAAATAAAGCTCAAATAAATACCTTCATCCTTGGACTTTTCAGATGTCCAGGAGATAATGGCTCTTTTTCAGAAATCTTTGGGTACTCTTATATTTTTACAGAGGTACCATGCATACAGGATTCCCCATTCATTTCAAATGGGGGGAGCTCTATGCATGCAATCCTTTGCAAGCACAGAGCTGCTGCCTCTAATGACTTGAGTGTGGATACGTCAAAGAGGTCCTTGGGCACAATGGAGTTCCACCATAAACAAAAAGCTGCTGTTTTAAGGAGACTGTGCCATTCCATGTAGTTCGAAGACTGTTGGCATTATTTTAATCACTTATCTGACCAACAAAAGATATACATTTGCATCTCAGGAAGCATACAGAACGATCATCTCATAAACCAATTAAGCAATGTCTGAATGGTTAGGCCTTAATATATCTGACATCCCTTGCAATTAAGTATCTTGCAATTTGGATCCAGCAAGATTTAGAGTCCTTGCTGGGATAGAATAATCATGAACTCTTCTGAAAACTGAAGAAGAATTGAGCTATTGGCAAATACTGGCTGAGGACAGACTGGCAGTCTCGGCCGCTCTGCCTCCGCTTCAAAAGTGGAGGCAGAGTGGCCGTTCAGACGGCCACATCTGCCCCGAGGAGGAGGCCCGGACGCATTGCGTCCGGTGCCGCGCTCCTCCCGCCGGAGCGGGTGTGAACGCGCGCGGGGAGGGGGAGCTGAGCGGCGTCCGCCCGCCGCCGTAGGAAGCCGCCCACAGTCTGAACGCTGCGGGTGGCTTCCTTCCGGCGGCGTGCAAACACCACTGCAGAGGCGCAGCAGACATCCGATCTGTCCTCAGCCTCTGTCTTTACCATGCATTGGCAGAATCATTAGTATTTGTCTTCCCAAAATTATTATTTGATTTATTAATATATCATTTTGAGGGACTGTACATATCCATTCATCTCGGGGGAAATCAATTAGGAATGTTATGGGGTTGGGAAAATTTAATTAGGAATTTCATATGGTTGGACAAACCTTCTAAAGTTGCTATGAATACACCCCATCAACCACCCAATAAGGGAGGCGTTGGGAATCCAAAGTTAAAATTGTATTATACTGCTAAAAGATTGGTGGATATGAAATAATGGTATTTCCCTGATAAAGATGTGTTCATTTTAGAGCCCTTCATTCCTAGACATTTGCAGTTAAAAGATCTACTTTGGTTAAAGAAGAACATCAGAACTGAGTAACCCAGTTTTAAAAAGCAATATATTTCTAATGGTATAAAGTTAAATATTACTTAAACCCTGATCTTTCCCATTAATCTCTGAATTAGCTAATGAACAATCAAAGCAATATCAGAATCTTTGTGTATTTAGGATTACAAAATGGAACAATTTGGATCTAATGGAAAATTTGGTAAAGGATAACTAGGTGTTATGAATAAAGGGTTTTAAAATTGGAAGACATATCAGCACTATTCCAGTTTTTTCAGATCAGGCACATGGCAAACATGCTACTGAGGAATAGTAGAGATTTAAGAACAAACGCATCCTTTGAGCTTATAATTAGCACTGCTCACCTACATGGTGGTTTACTCACTAAAATTTACTTTTGTTACTAATCCTAGAAAGTCAGGCACTGTTTGTCAAGCTACTCCGAAACTTTTGGTATATCCATGTCTCACTCACAAAAGAAGAGGGTATATGATACTATCATTTTTGTTGCATGTTAAGCTGATAGGAAACACAAATATTCCTATGAATAAAAATTATAGCTCATGACGCATTCATGCATATAGCAGCGCTGTAACACAAATAGCATGACCTACTACTCATGTTGTGGTGATATTATTTTGAAATGTAATATACAATTTACTGACTGCAAAAAAATTAAACTAGAGTTGAGCTGAAACCCCTTTTTTAAACCTCACAACTGGGGGGGGGGATGATAGCCTTGGTGAAACACACCCCACTCTCTCACTTTTCTTGTGGTGGCATGGTCATAGAAAAGGTAGAGAAAGAAGTACTTTCCTCCCTTTCTCACGATACAAGAACTCGCAGGCACTCAATGAAATTAATAAGCAGTAGGCTAAGAACAAATAAAAGTAGTTCTTCACTCAAAGAGTAATTAACATGTGGAATTCACTGCCTCAGGAAGTGGTGGCAGCTACAAGTATAGACAGCTTCAAGAGGGGATTGGATAAATATACGGAGCAGATGTCCATCAGTGGCTATTAGCCACAACATACAGATGGAACACTATGTCTGGGGCAGTGATGCTCTGTATTCTTGGTGCTTGGGGGCAACAGTGGGAGGGCTTCTGGAGTTCTGGCCTTGCTGGTGAAGCTCCCAATTGCACTTAAGTTTTGGCCACTATGTGGCACAGAGTGTTGGACTGGATGGGCCACTGGCCTGATCCAAGATGGCCTCTCTTATGTTCTTATGTCATGGCTGTGAAGGAAATCATGCTCCTCTGTGCTGGGCACCAGTCTTTTTATTATCCTGTTTTTACCCAGAAGACACCAGAGTGATAAGGCTTCAGCCATTATTATCTAGCCAAATCTCATTGTCTATATAGCTCCTAAGAAATCTCATCAGAGTGAAGGAGGAACACAATGCATCTTGTCTCCATCCGTCCTTCCAAGGCAAACGAAATATAAATAGTACCTGGCAGTAGGAAAAAATGTGATTACTGCCATGGCCAAGAACTGTGTAAACAGGTGGCAACTGGGAAGACCATTTTGCTCCTGCTTTTGTCTCCCGCCCTCCAATTGCTTGTAAACAAAGTGTTGAAGTTGGGAAGAGTGTGTGTGTCAGCTTAACACTATCTTAAAATAATAATTACAAACAGAACAAAAGCAACTCTCACAGTATACTCAGAATTTATACCTTCAGCACAAGTCAGACTCACGAGGGAAAGAAAACTTGCAATCCCCCCAAGAGATAAAAATTAATTTTTAAGTTAACAGGTACTCTACGACACCCTGTCACCAGATATCTGAATCAGAATATGAAAGCAGACAATTGAAATGGATATTTATTTCTAATCATAATGTGATAATCCATTATTTATAATGATACCTGCATGAAAAGGTTCTTCCAGATCGTTATGTTTTTCATCTGAAGGAACAAGTCCTAGACGCAAATCATCTGAGGTCGTGTTTGTAGGAAATGCAGCTTCAGCTTCCAATCCAGAATGAACATCATCTCGTGGATGCGGAGTTGATACTTTCTGTGTGAGGAAACTACCACTGGACGACACAGCTGTTACAACGATGTTCTTAATCAGTTCCAGTATTTTGCCTAAAGTACAATCACCTTAATTGTTCTCTTTTTCTTGTAAAAAGTATACATGGGTTGTTCTTTCATTTATGTTCACAGGAAAAGGAAGGTGTGTATAGATAATATTTTGGAAAGCGTTATTGAATTCCACCATGTCTCATTATCACCTCAGTTTCCAGAAGCTGCTGATTTTCCCAACAGTGCCCAGAGATCAGTAGGAACAGATGAAGTTAATGTAAAGGTAGCATAGGCAGAAATCAAGCGTCAACAGCTTACACCCCTAATTCACTTGTCAAAGTATCTGTGTACAATTTGGATTTCAGCATCTTAAAAGTCCATAAATATTCTCTTGATTATCTTCCCTTTCTTCTTCTTTTACTTTGACACTGTACTTCATGGCTTTGTTCCAGCATTAGGCCACAAGTTTTGGATAGATAATCCAGAATTTCACTTTCAGCTCAAACACATATTTTGGATAGCATTTTGTGTTACAGTTGGAGTGGAGCCATTTCAACAGGTGTAGCCTTATTTGGTTTTAAAGGTGTTGCTGTTTACCAAGGAAATTAAGAAAGATCTTGAGGTACCACCACCTTAGCACCAGATATATCCTTCAAAGTCAAATCTTTCCCCAACATTCAGCAGAGAACATAATGTGTGAAACATTATGATTGTCAAAGAAGTTCAAGAGAACATGCCTTAGATAAATATTGTAACCAGCACCCCAACATAGAACACCAAGAACACAAGGAAAGTAAGGTAGTTCTCCATCCGTGAAAGAAAATGCAGATAAGCCACCATGTGTAAAGAAAGCAGAAAATGTCATGGAAAGTATTATGAGGAAGTGGAACGTATTAATCTGTCATATTTTAATCTTAATTTTAATCTTAATGCCTTTATGTTCAATAAATCTATGCGCTGATGCTTTCATACAGTAATCTTAATTTTTTAAAAATGTGAAAAGGTATCACAAATTGACATTGGACAAGCTCTCTGCCTTCTAAATATGGACCCAAGTAGTACCAATTTACATTTGATTGAAAGCATTTGTTTCATGTAAAACACAGGATGATAATTTAATTGGCTAAAAGAAATCACTCCTCCTTTTTTTCCCAGAGTGACTTCCGAGTGCTGTTCCATGAGTATTCAGCACATACATTTCATGTCACATTTAAAACTGGCCATAGTGGCTGTGAGTTTAGCAAGGAGGTTAAATCTTGTGATCTTGTGACATTCAAAAGCACTTTTAAATTTTGTTTTAAAATATTATTGGGCACAGATGACATGCTAGTTTGAAACTTCCACAACCTTCAACAGAGTTCTGTGACCAAAATCAATTCAGGCTGGTACTTTGTGATTCACTCTTGCTTAGTCAAAGCCAAAATACTTGAGCTTTTGGTTTCATGGTTTTGGTAAATGAAGCAGAATGCATCTGAAAATAATGCCTTCAAATGTGCATTTTAACATCCGCTTTCCTTTTTAAAAAAATATATAGTAATTGCAGATGTAGCACCAATAAGAACTAGACAGTGCTTCCAATGCTTAACTTAAGCTTTAGAATTCAATACTTTAAAAAACATACTCTACTTTATACTACTCTGATGCAGGCAGTACTTTCAAGATCATGCTTAACTGCTTATACTGGTACCTGTAAAATAATGTTCACCATCACCTGGAGGAACAGTTCCAGGTAGCGTATCATCCCTTGTGTCATTTGCTGAATATCTGACTTCATTGTCCCATCCAGAGTGCACAACATGTATCAATGAGTCACGGGTTGAGTCTTCATGTTTGACATCACTGCTGGAGACCACAGCTGTTGTAACAATGATTGGATTTATATTGACGAATAATGGGATCCCATCACCATCTCTGACATTGCTCATTAATCTATTTCAAGGATTTACCAGAAAGAGGAGAGAAACCCTGCATATTGTGCTGATATTTTAATGGGCAGTTCCCACACACATGTTAATCTCTAGTGAGTTCCTGAGCAGAGTTCTTCTGCCTTCTTGTCTGCCCTCTCATATACCCCCACAAGGCACTGAGGACAGGAAAACTCCTGAGAATAGTGTGGGATTAAGTGGGGGACTGCAAGGGGACAGGGGAATCAGTGAAAATGTTTTGAAGGAGCAGACATGAACACATGAACCACAAATAAACGTGACACTATCACATTCAGACATTGCTTGGGCTCAGAAAAGACAATTCCAGAAATGCTGCTCATAACTCGCCTATCAAAATTTAATCATGACTATGAATGAACTTCAGAAATGGTCGGCATGATCCAAAGCCCAGCCAACAAAACAGCATCCATCAAATGCTAAATATGCTGATTCCTATAAACCAGGAGTACCAATTATTCTACCTTTAACAGCAAGCTAAAAACTAGGAGTTTTTCCTGGTATGGGGAGATATTGGTATAATCTACTTCACCTGGTAAATTAGTCTATGTTGGGCTGTTCTTAAAGATAATGGGGCCACTCTAATGTTATCTTAGTTGAAATGTACATTTCTAGCTGGAAAAGATGCCTCTGCTAACCTATACAGCTTTTCTTTGTAATATATAATTTGACTAATGGTTTGAGTTACACCAATATAGAAGGACTATAGTGACCTTTATTATTCATAGAGCAACATCGCTAACCTTCAATCCACTGATATCATGCTTTCCCAATAGTAGCAGGTATAGTAAGAACTACTGGAGCACAAACAGTGCCAAATGGGTACACGTACCCTGCTCAATACCAGTGAATTGTGTTTTAATCTTCATGAAAGAAAATCAAACCAATAATCATGTAGAAAATATAACAGTTTCATCAACAGTCAGTGTAACTTAGTGCCTCTTGTTGAATCAAAAGAACAGCTTATACTGCCACCACAAACACACGCAACATTAACCAGCATCCCGTTGAGGTTGTAACATAATTGAATCTGACCTCAAACTACATCATGCTGATGCGTACTTGACATGACCAACTGAAGGATGTTAAATAGAGTTTCTATTCCTAGCCGCAATACTGTTCCATTTACTATCAGGCCATAGACACTGTATGTTCAGTATGCTACTCACAGAGATAAAATATGACCCGAAACACCTGCATTTCACGCCAAAGAAGCCAAATTAGAACAAAAAGATATATATCAAGTACATTGAAATTTCAGAATAGACATTCCCAATGAAAATGTCTGGCCAAACAGGATTTAGCCACCATGCATTTAAGCTGAGTTCAAACTTAAGATGCGTTTATCATTTGGGAGCATCTCTGACTTTCCAGTTCCAACAGAGCCCTCTAGAATGTGACCTTCTCCAATGTAAAAGTAAGTACCTGTCTCCACTGTAGAATGCACAGAGAAATACTATACACACACACACACACCCTAATTAATGCTCATCGCTTTTGTGTTGTATGATCCTTATCAAGCCTTAATTTTGTATTGTAACCAGAAAAAATTACCTCACTATAAATGTATTTGAGATGTTAATATTTTCCAGTGGTATAGTACCTCACAAAAATGACTTACTGTTCCTATAGCTTGTAACATGTACATGTTCATCTAGAACAGGGGTAGCCAAACTGTGACTCAGAAGCCGCATGCGGCTCTTTCACACATACTGTGCGGCTCCCAACAGGGTGTCAGCTAAATGCTGCCATTCCCGGGCGGGAGGTGGATTCTCCCTAGTGTATACGTCATGGCTCCTAGCCCCCACCTTTGGAATGTATCTCTCTTCTCACAGTCTGAATGTTATCTATCTAATGTTATCCCTAACATGTTATCCCTAACCTTGGAGCTGGGGAACTTTCTCAACGACTTCGCTGCTTTTGCTTTTACAGGTGTTTTGCAACTTTTCCCGCTTTTAGTCTGAGAACAAACCGTTTGTTACAATGTTCAGACTCCAGGATTGGAGCTGCCCTTTTCATATCCAGTCTGAATGCACTGTAACTGTAACCCCTCAACCCTTCCCTTTCATTACTGACTCAGAAATGTATAGACGACTAATAGATCCACTGGAATAAAGAACCTTTTGGTTAAGAACTTTGTTTACAGTTTGAAATCTCTTAAGACTCTCACACAGGGCAGCTGGGGAAGCGATGGGGAGGCATGCCATTGTTCCCCTCCCTGGGTAGGCTTGAGGTGGGCGGGGCAGCAGAGAAAGAAAGAAATCTTTAAATGCATTCTCAAAGGCCTCCCCCTGCCAGCTAGCTTGGAGAAAGCATTTGTCTCTTTAAATCCCTTCTCCAAGCCAAGCCAGCCGGTGGGGGGGGGGGGCCTTGGAGGATGCATTTAAAGTTAAAGTTGCTTTCTTTCCACCTCTCCCTCCCTAATCTATTTGCTTTCTTTCCACTTTCTTTCTCCCCTCCCTCCCCATTGAAAGTTAAATGTGTTCTCCAAGCCCTGCCATGCCACCAGGCTGGCTTGTCTCAGAGAAGGCATTTGTCTCTTTAATGTAATATGCAAATTTGCATATTTTTCAATAAAAACATGTGTGTTCATGTCTTGCAGCTCTCAAATGTCTGACGTTTATTCCATGTGGCTCTTATGTTAAGCAAGTTTGGCCAACCCTGACCTAGAAGCCACCTTTTACTGAGACACATCTGCAGGCTTTCATCAGAACAGTGCATAAAGTTCTTCTTACTAGGATTAGATAGGTGAGGCTCCTCATCATGACTGCTGTTCCACTCAAGAAATCCTGAAGGATTTAAGTGTCCAGAGCTTTCTTCTTCCTCTTCACTTTCTTCAGAAGTCTCACCTAATAATTTGATGACGCCAACCTATTGTAAACTTTTAATCTCCATATCCACAACACAATTACTGAAATAAATACCATCTCATTTATTTCTTGTCTTTTCAATGTACTATACTGTTTTCATGGAATAAACTGGGGAATCACTGTGTATTCGTACAGTTTGGTCTTCAGTCACTGTTAACATCCTGGTGCCATACAAAGCCTTATGAGTGATAGTAGGAGAGGTTAAAAAAAACCCACAAGTTCTGAGTTATCAAAGATTGCACGGGATCTTTTCTGGGAAGCATCCTCAAAATGAACTCCACTGGAGAAAGTAAGGCTGAGGACAGACTGGCAATCTAAAGCGGGGCAGGCACGCTTCACAAACGGAGGAAAGGAGCACGTTCAGACATGCGCATCTGCCCGTCGGCTCCGTTGCGTACTTACCCGTCTCCCAGTCGCTTTCCTTCCGCTTTACCCGGACACCGGTTTTTCCCGGTGTTCAGGGGCCTTCCTCCGCATGCCTCCCGCTTCCAAACAGTGTGAACTGGAAGAAGCGGGAGGCATCTGGAGGAAGTGTGAACGCACCGGCAAAAAGTTTTGCGCATATGCGCATGTGCGCACATGAGAAAAACATCAAAGGAAAACAAAAAAAGTGCAGCGGCGCGCGCAAGCCGCACGCGCTGGCTATGCGGCAGTCTGAACGCTCCGTGGCAGTCTGAACGCTCCGTATCGCCGCTGATCCGCATTGCTCTGGCCAGTGTGAACGGCCAGCTCCGTGGGTTTTTTCCCCCACTCCAGTTCCCTCCGCTTTGCCTCCGCTTCAGATTGCCAGTCTGTCCTCAGCCTAAGTAATATTATCTGAATAGGCCCTGTCCTGGCAGGAAGGAGGATGGAGCAGTTGTATTTCCATTTCAAGTCACTTGATCAAGTGATAGAAATGGCATGCTTTGCACCCCCAAACAGATGTACATTTATATGACTGGAATAGGGCAGGAATGGTTATATGGCCCTTTGCGAAGAACATGAAGAAAGAAATGTGTAGCAAAAGAAGATGCCCAGGGAAATGCTGATCGCCACTTAGGGGTCAGGAAGCAATTTTTTTCCAGACCAGTTTGGCTGGGGATCCAGGGGATTTTCTGTCATCTTCTGAGCATGGAACATGGGTCACTGGGGATGTATGTGGGGGAGGTATTTGTGAATTTCCTGCATTGGGTAGGGGGTTAGACTAGATGACCCTGGAGGTCCCTTCCAACTCTGACTCTACATATCTCTTTAAAATTAATCAGAAAGCTACCGCCAAGGGGTCTAAATGTTTAGTGAGCAGAGCAAGTTTTTCCTCTTTAAAAATACATATAATGCTTCTACTGAGCTGAGGTAATGCCTTTCACAGTCACTTTGCTATTTCTAATGTCACTGTGAAGTATTTTTTTTTGGTCTTATTATTTGTGCAGCATTTTTATAAGATATAATAATTAACACTCAAATGCAGCTCCTTGTAACCAGTACTGGGCCACTGCCTGGAATAAATCCAGTGATGTTCGGTAGAAGTTTCCTCATGCGAACTGTCATGAGGGCTGGCAGTTGTTCAGACAATGGCGGAATGAGTTGAGATCGTTTTATTTGTTGAGATAACATTTCCTAACTAAACTACTGTCCATCAACAGCTTCCTACATAAACCAGCTGGTATGTCAACAGTATGAGGAAAGGAGAAAGAGCTTTAACATGCATGAGTTTAGCTTTTAATTCAAGAAAACAGGGTTGGTTCCAAGAGCACTTCCTGGCAACAACTTCTCACAGCAATCTGATCTGCTGTTTTGGACACAATGGAAAATTTACCAAAATCTATAGAGGAACTTTTAAAAATCCAAATGCAAAGACAGCTTAGTGCACGGAAAAGGAGCATGCACTGACGTGAACAACATAAAGTCAAAAACAGTGTAAGAATGCCAAATAAACTGTAAGGAGAGGTAAAGTTAGCAACTTTGGAGGGTTTTTTTTTTCCTTTGCTTCAATTCTGGTACCCTCAGGGGTCCTTTCGTAAAAAAAAGAGGTGCAGGAGCTCATTAGCATAACTTGCATATGCCACACCCCCTGATGTCACCGGAAGTGTCAGAAGGCCACACACCCTTGACGTCACTGGAAGTATGACAGAAGAAAGAAAGAAAGAAAGAAAGAAAGAAAGAAAGAAAGAAAGAAAGAAAGAAAGAAAGAAAGAAAGAAAGAAAGAAAGAAAGAAAGGAGGGAGGGAGGGGGGAAGGGGGGAGGGGGGAGGGGAGGGGGGAAGGGAGGAAAGGAACAGGAAGGAAGGTAGGTAGGTAGGTAGGTAGGTGGGGGAGAGAGAGAGAAGGAAGGAAGGAAGGAAGGAAGGAAGGAAGGAAGGAAGGAAGGAACAGAAAGATAGGTAGGTAGGTGGGGGGAGAGAGAAGAAAAGAAAGAAAGGAAGGAAGGAACAGAAAGGTAGGTAGGTAGGTGGGGGAGAGAGAGAGAAGGAAGGAAGGAAGGAAGGAAGGAAGGAAGGAAGGAAGAAAGAAGAAAGAAAGAAAGAAAGAAAGGAAAAGAAAGAAAGAAAGAAAGAAAGAAAGAAAGAAAGAAAGAGAGAGAGAGAGAGGGGGGCAGGGGGAAGGAAGGAAAGGAACAGGAAGGAAGGGAGGTAGGTAGGTAGGTGGGGGAGAGAGAGAGAAGGAAGGAAGGAAGGAAGGAAGGAAGGAACAGAAAGATAGGTAGGTAGGTGGGGGGAGAGAGAAGAAAAGAAAGAAAGTAAGGAAGGAACAGAAAGGTAGGTAGGTAGGTGGGGGAGAGAGAGAGAAGGAAGGAAGGAAGGAAGGAAGGAAGGAAGGAAGGAAGGAAGAAAGGAAGGAAGGAAGGAAGGAAAGAAAGAAAGAAAGAAAGAAAGAGAGAGAGAGGGGGGGGCAGGGGGAAGGAAGGAAAGGAACAGGAAGGAAGGTAGGTAGGTAGGTGGGGGGGGAGAGAGAGAAGAAAGAAGAAAGAAAGAAAGAAGAGAAAGAAAGAAAGAAAGAAAGAAAGAAAGAAAGAAAGAAAGAAAGAAAGAAAGAAAAAAAGAAAGAAAGAAAGAGAGAGAGAGAGAGAGAGAGACAAGGCGCTTCTCTCCCCCCCCTCGAGCCGAGTGCCCGGGGTTTCCCTCCCTTCCCCCCCCCTCTTGCTTGGGCACTGCGGCCCAGCTTTTCCCTCCCTCCCTCCCTCCTGGGAATGGTTAGCAGGGAGGGATGGGGGCTTCTCCCCAGGCTGGCAGCCTGCCACAGCCCGGGAAGGGTGAGCGGGGGGAGGCTTTCCTCCAGCTCCGCACCGAAGCACAGGCCAGGGAGAGCGAGCTGCAAGGGGGAGGCTTTCCTCTGGCTCCACACCGAAGGGCCCCCTCTCCCCTGGCCTCCTCTCTCCTGGAGAGGCACCCCGGCGCACCCCGGCCCCAATGGAGCTCTGGGTACCCTTATTGGTCCCTACAATCTTTTTTATATTTAGATGTGAACACCCACGAGATACACCAAATATGAATGATTTCATTTTAGGGCTGCAATTGGGTTCATGTGTTTTAAAGAGCAAAGGTGCCTACAGTGCCTCCATGATGCTATTCACAGCTGGTATACCACTCAAGTATTTGGATCTTGAGGGTTTACAGTGAAGTACATAAAACTAATAGCAACTGCTTTTATCTTGCAGATTAGTATTTTGTCCATCATACCATCAAAAGAAAGAGAAAACTATGCCAACATTACACACTACTTAGAAACAAAAGATAAAATAGAGAATAGATGTATTGTTTTGTCACTGAAGAAAGACTAGAAATGCTGCCAAAACTCTTGTCTGTCTTTAGAAAGTTTTTTAAAAAAAAATATATCCTGGGCATAAAATTAGTTTTTAAATTCCTGCGGAGCTTATAAATTCATGCCATCCTGCACCTGTTTTTTTTATGTTACATAAAAAATACTTGTTTATTACTTCTTGAAAATGGCGGCTAATCAGCTCGGTAAATGTACATACAATGTTGCAACCAACCATGTAATACGAAAACTTCATAGAAAAAGCAGCTAATCAGCTCAGCAGCAATTATACATCCAGCCTTGAAGTCTGACAATCTTGGCTCCGCTGTGCAACTCTACAGCTAGAGACCTGGCAAACTTGGCAACGGAAAAAGGTCCCCAAAGTCCCTCATCTTGGCAGTGGCCTTTATCACAAGCCAAAGCACTTCTTCAGATAACAGGAGAAAAACTTCACAAAGTTGGCACAAAGCCTCTTGTAAATTTTAAAGCACGTATCGTACCACTAATGTTCAACAACTGGACAGCAGTCCTTCAAAGTTTAATTACTGGCAAGTGACTACGCATCCCATCCTGCACCTGTTCTGCTTGTCAATGATGAAAATTATTTCTCCAATACTGGAAGTTCTGTTTTAGAAGGCACTTTATACCTTCTAAAAGATTGCTAAGGAGCCTGCTTGTTTTCTGAAGAGAGATGCAAGGTGAGAAAACAGTTTAAAAAGTAGTATCTGTTTCCTTACTAGTTGCTGAAACATAATGTTCCTTGATTTCGTTTGTGTCTCACCCAGGAGGTGTTGCTAATTTGAGAATTTCTGATGTAGAGACTTCTTTTGCACTGCCGTCTTTGTAATATCAAATCCATTGTGATCATGTTGAGTTTCCTACAGAAACTTTCCAACATCTCCCACAAAATTTTCATTTATTTCTTAGGCTGTCAATCACCATAATGACAGTGATCTAGGGAGATTGTTTAGACTTGCAGACTTATAAACGGATATAATCCCCTTAAATATCTTAGTAACCATGCTATCATTTGCCAAAAAGCTTGATGTGTCGAAAGGTTTGCTTGTCAGAAGGCTGATGACTAGAGTTGCCAGCTCTGAGGGGGGAAATCCTGGAGATTTGGAGGCGTGCAGCCTGGAGGGCAGGGTTTGGGGAGTGGAGTGGAGGGACCCTGGTGGGGCTACAATGCCATAGAATCCACCCTCCAGAGCAGCCATTTTCTCCAGGGGAGCTGATCTCTGTCATCTGGAGATCAATTGTAAAAGCAGATCTCCAGGCCCCAACTGGAGGCTGGCAACTCTATTGATGAAGAACCTCCCTCTTTGTTATGGTCCTATAATAAAAGTATGATCTTCTCTTGACAAAAAATATGCATGTAAGGATAACCAACAATTTGTCCATTCAAAGCATTTTTGCCCATTTTATGTCTCTTTCATGTTGATTAAGCACTGTAAGCAATGTTCCCTCTAATCCCACCCAGTGGAACAGTTCACATCATGAGCAGAATGTAACTGCTGCAGTCTTAAAATGGGCAATGCGCAGTACAAGGCCCTATGTGGCTCTATTGCTGCTGAGTGGGGCTTCCTGGTTAATGAGCGGCTGCTCACACGCACATCTTAGAGCAGGGGTGCTGAACTCATTTGTTACAAGGGCCAGATCTGACATAAAGGGGACTTTGTTGGGTAAGGCCATGAATGCCCTAAAATGTAGATACAAACACAATTAAGGTATTATTTTTTTACTTAACTACAAATATGTTTAAAACTCTTGTGATATTTTGTTTATTTAACAGTCTTTGATAACGGACACCTCCCAAACCTTTCCCCTCCTTAAAAGATGCCTGCCTAAAATAAAAAGGTGAGGGAAATAGTGGGATTTGACAATGCAGTTTTAAAAGTTAAATATTAAGAAAAAGCACAAAATCCCAGCAGAAACTAAAATATAAACTAAATATATAAAATGCTCTAAGCCTAGGAACGTGAAATGGCTGGGCACTGCAAGCTTTTCCCCTCCCCCACCAGGTATACTCAGAGTGGCAGTGGCTCTCCAGTGTTATGTCCCCCTTTGGCTGTGGGTTCCCAGGTTACTCACTCAGGCACCCATTCTCAGGTCCATTCAGCAGAGACAAACTGGCTCAAAACATCAGCCCTGTATGTGCAAGGGGACAACTCCAGCAATCAGCAGCTTCAGCTATACAAACACTGGAAAAGAAAACTACTTGAGCTCCACTCCATTGAAATACATTGCAGGGCAGACAAAGTTGCAAAGAAAATGCGGAATAGATTTCCCATTAAGGTCTCTGGGCCCAGATAGACTACTCTGGGACTGGACTGACAGCCACCAGAGTGAAATGACAGTCCCTGGGAGTAGCAGAAGCGTTCTGGGATTGGAATTCCATTCCCAGAATGCTGCTGCTGCTCCCAGGGGCTGTCATTCCACTCTGCGCCCAGCCATTCCAGTCCCAGAACACAGAATCTATTGCTATGGACTGTCATTCTACTCTGGGGGCTGTCATTCCAGCCCCAGGGCACTATTTCTATTGCTAGAAACAGTCCCAGAGTAGTCTATCTGGGTGCAGAGGCCTTAATTGAAAAATTCATTCCGTATTTTCTTTGTATCTTTGCAAGCTAGGGCTGCCAAGTCAAACTCACCTACTGGCGTGGGGAGTCCTTCTTTGCCCGGGAGCCGCCTGGGAGCCTCCCTGGCGCGTGCGCTCTGCGCGCGCGCCCAGTGACATCACCCAGAAGTGACGTCACGTTGAGGGCATTGCCAGGAGATGACATCACTGGAGGTGACATCACTACACTGGGGAAGTTGTCCACACTGGACGACTTCGAGGGTGGGGTTCCCCCTGCCGGCCGAATGCCGGCCGGCGGATCGGGAACCCCTATAGCGGGGGATCCCCCGCCCCCCGGGCTGACTTGGCAGCCCTATTGCAAGCCCAAAAGAGAAGGAGGAGGAGGAGGAGGAGGAGAGGAAGAGATTTATACTCCGCCCTTCACTCGGAGTCTGAGAGTGGCTTACAATCTTCGTCTCCTTCCCCTCCCCACAACAGACACCCTGTGAGGTAGGTGGGGCTGAGAGAGCTCTTTTGAGAAATGCTCTAGGGCGAACAGCTCTGAGAGAACTGTGACTGACCCAAGGTTACCCAGCTGGCTGCATGTATAGGAGTGGGGAATCAAAGCTAGTTCTCCCAGATTGGAGTCCACGCTCTTAACCACTACACCAAACTGCTGAAGCAGGCAACAAGACAGAGGGAGCTGAGAACTTCGGCAGCCTCCAGCTTCAAAGGGTGAGGACAGGAGGGGGAGAAGGGGGGAAGAAAAGAGCCACGGGCCTGATTAAAGCCATGGGTGGGCCATTCCCGGCCCACAGGACTTAAGCTTGACACCTCCGTCCTAGGGGAATCAACAACACTAGTCCTTTATTGTGTACTATGGTCGAATTGGTTTTAGAATTGTTTTAATTGTTGCTGCTTATTTTATATTTTATGTTTTATTGTAAATTCCATGTTGATTTTATGTCAGCTGCCCTGAGCTGGCCTTGGCTGGGAGGGCGGGGTGGAGATTTGATCATCATCATTAACAACAACAGCAGCAACACTGGCTGTAAGGTAACTATTTTGTTGGCAGCTTTCCCCCCCCCCCCCCCCCGATTAGAGTTTGGATTTGTTTTAGTAAGATTGCATGGCTGGCAGAGCCTACAATTCTTAAAAAGGGAGAATTAAATAAAAGCCTTGTGTCTGTATGGTAGTTGGCAAATACTTCGATATTATCACTGTTTTCTAGTTCCAAAAGAAGCTGAATTTTTAATGGAAGAATACTAAAAGGAATTAAAGACTAAAGGATGCCTTCAGAAAGTATCCACTGATTTCAGTTTTTTGTTTTCAGCAGTAACTACGTGACAGGAAATTATCAGAATACTACTGAACCAAGCCACAGAGGAATAAAATTATTTGAGTAATAAAGAACGATAAAAACCACACCATTCTGGATTCAAGAATGCCTGGGAATTGCGGTAACGAATGAAGCTAATGATTTCATGTCAATAAGCTTTTGTGACAGTTCTCAGATATATATAGCTATGAAGATTGGACTGCCGGCTAAGGAAGAAGGAGAGCCACAGAACTAGAAGGGGAATAGCTATGGTCAAAAACCTGTTACTGAAATCAGTGACAGAGCGAACGCAAGGAAGCATATGCAAGGCAAGTCACTGTATAGAAGTCTTTTCTCTTCTTTCTTTCCTTGGGGAAATCATTAAGAAATCCTTAATGAAACTGGATTCTATAGTAAAGATTTTGTTTTAGTCGTGCAGTCATGCAGTTTAGTCATGCAGTAAACTCTAGGTACCATAGAGTTTTGGGGGCGACTGCTAGAGCATCGCCCCGGCAATGTGCCCAGCGTGATGACGTCACTTCCAGGTGATGTCATCCCACAGGGGCAGTTGGCCGGATAGGGCGGCTTCGGGGGTGGGGCTCCCCCCACCAGCTGACTCCAGGCTGGCAGATTGGGGACCGCTTTAGCGGGGGATTCCTCACCCCCTGAGGGGACTTGGCAGCCCTAGTTTCACATGTAGCTTTTATAGGAAGGCTCCACACTAGGGCTGCCAAGTCAGCTCGGGGGGCAGGGGATCCCCTGCTATAGGGGTTCCCGATCTGCTGGCCGGCATTCGGCCGGCGGGGGGAACCCCGCCCCAGAAGTCGTCCGGTGAGGACGACTTCCTTCGTGTAATGACGTCACCTCCGGGTGACGTCATTACGTCGCCATGGCACGCACGCAAAGCACACGTGCCAGAAGAGCTCCCGGGGGGAGAACAACTCCCCCCCGCCGGTAAGTTGCCGGTACTTGGCAGCCCTACTCCACACTGACAATTTCTAAGAAAAGTCGATCAGCCACAGCATAATTTTTTAAGAAAGCATTTGGACTGATCGCAGTCCTGGAGTTCCACAGCTGCAAATGGAAAGAGAAAATAAAAGTTTGCACTTTATGCAGCTGAACCTTTTCCAGAAGCAACAATGAGAAACCAAGCAAGTCAAGGCCTTCTGGCTCAGAAGCGTTGTTATACTAGAATAAAACAATAGAATGGCAGTGAAATAATTCAGCCAAGTTGCTTAACGCCTTCACGTGCAGTTTACTTGCTGAGCACAGATATCAGAACTTGAGGCTACCAGCACCAGGCCCGTAGACAGGATTTTTTACTTCGGGGCATCATTTTTTTTTAAAGGGGCAGTTAATCTAATGAAAGCTGATTAAATCAAAGTTAACCTAATTAATGCCTGCTGAAAGGCACGCCCTCTTGGATTAACAGGAATGGGAATGAGAGAGGAATCCCTCACTCACTCACTCAAGAAGACTCCAAACGAGGACAGAAGCCCATCTTGTCTGAAAGTGGGTCTGCCCCTACAAAGGGTTGCACTCCCCCCCCCCAGCACAAACCCTCCTGGTGCCACCTCGGGTCTGACTGTGGAAGAAAAGTGGGGGAAGGAAGGGGTCATGCCTCCAGTGGCAGAGCCAAGGGCAGCTACCTCTGCCCTGCAAGGGAAGGAAGGGTAGGGGTGCTGGCTGTTGGTTTTTTTAAGGCTTCTCAAGACGTGAAGGAGCTGCACAGCTCTGCCCAGCCAGGGTTAGGGTAAGGAACCCCTGCCGCTTTTGTTTCCACGGAGAGCAGCAGCATAGTGCCAACTTCTCACACCCTCGGCTGCCCACAGGGAACAGATGATGTCCAAGCCAGCTTCTCTCCCCTGGACATCATTTGCTGCCTGCCCACCTTTCTGGTAGGAATGAGAGAGGAATAGGGCTGCCAAGTCAGCCCGGGGGCAGGGGATCCCCCGCTAAAGGGGTTCCCGATCCGCCGGCCAGCATTTGGCCGGCGGGGGGAACCCCACCCCCGAAGTCGTCCAGCAAGGACGACGTAATGACGTCACCAGAAGTGACGTCAGCACGTTGGCGTTGCCAGGGCGATTGCCAGAGCGTCGCCCTGGCAACGCCCCAACGTGCTGACGTCACTTCAGGTGATGTTGCTGGACATGCGCGCTTTGCGCGTGTGCCAGGAGAAACTCCCAGCCGGAGGAGGACTCCCCCCCGCCGGTGAGTTTTGAAGACTTGGCAACCCTAGAGAGGAATCCCTCACTTCATGCACTCCTCTCTCGGTCTCGCTCTTTCTGCTGCAGTGAACAGATTCTCTTTCCACCCACCTGAACTTCCTTCTCGGAGGCTGGACTCAACTTTTGGATATTTCCCTCCCCTTCCCCTCCCCCCGTGTGTCGACCTTGCTGTGCCTCCCCTGAAGTGAGTGGGAAACGAAAGCTTTACCAGCCCCAGGCTTCACCCTCTGGCTGCCTTACGGCGCTCCATGTCCTCTGCCCGGCTTTAGGAAAATGTTTTTAAAAGGCCAGGTGGGGCACACAGCCACAATGACTCACGAGTCCCAGGAGGAGGGAGGACTGCCGGCCAGCTAGTCATGACCTGGGACCCGGGCTTGGCACACCACGGTGCAGGCGTGCCCGACTTTAAGAAAATCCTTTAAAGGGTAAAAAAGGGGTTTCCTTGATGAAAACTTTTGTGGTGGGGCCTGTAATTAAGGAGGTGAAGCCCCAAAATGCCCCACCATAGCTATGGGCCAGTCCAGTAGCAACAGAACATGCAGAAAACTGTGTTACTGCAAACGCTTGAAAAATCTTACTGGCAGAGATGTGCTGAAAGCCAACATGAGCAGTATTTTACGTGTGACACTGACAGTCAAATACCAGCTTCATTTCTTTCTACCGGGGCATGAGCACAAGCTATTTTGTTGCAAATGATTGGATGATTCAGCCTCAGAAGTGTTTGTCTGAGTTCTGTTTTTCCAGGAAATGCGAAGAAAACTGGCAGCAGTTTCCTGTCTTGAAGACAACTAGCCTCTTGGCCCAGATATATCAAACAACAGAGAAAGAGCACTGACTAAAATGCATGTAAGGTTATTACCCTTGCTGGATATTGTGCTGTGCACTCCCTGATATTCTTCCAACTGCCGCCACAAAAAGGAATCTCCAGGCACTTGTTGAACTTGTGTAGAGTTTTCATGATTGATCCCATATCTTGATACCTCACCATCTAATAACTAACATCTAGTAACCATCAGAATAACCAACATACTAAATCCATGCTGTGTCACCAATGTCAATAAATGCTCTTCTGCCACCACTCTCCCTTAGCTCAGTGCCAAGGGTCACCTCAGTGTTCCTGAATGGAATTAGTGGTCTTGTTTTTATTCAGTATAGCTTGAAAATTGGGCTATCCCAAGATGGAAAAAAAAAGAGATGAAACAGCTCCTGCAGCAAAAGCAGGAAGAACTCATGAAAGTAACAGCACAATGTAAGTGCAAATAAATATTCAAAGGATGGTCTGGGGAACCAGGGGCTTAGACTTTTGAAAATCCCGGGAGGGGGGCTCCTTCACGTGTGCGCTCGCTGGGGTGATGTTCTCCCCCCCAGGAAACCACCTCGCCTCCCCGGGCCCCTCCAAGGCCCGCCAGCCGCTGCTGCCGGTGCCTCTCCCCCCCCCCCCCGCTACCCCTTCACTCTCCCTCTCCAGCAGCGGCGGCCGGGCCTCGGAAGGACCCGGGGAGGTGCAGTGGCAGGAGCTCCATTTTCCCGGGGGTGGCTGAGCCCCCCTGGGAAATTTCGGGGGTGGCTCAAGCCCTCGAGCCCCCCCGTACTTTACGCCTATGTGGGGAACATAGGTAAGTAAACTGCAAAGAATCAGACCCTATCAAATACAGATATAGCCACTTTCAGGAATACCTCAGTAAAAAAGAATTATGCTTACTAGAACCAGGAGAAAGTTGTTCCTGGGGATCGTATTTGTCCTCTTTATTTCTAGGTCCTTCACGTTCTTCAGATGAATCTTTTTGCTTCTCATATGAGTCTAAATCTGTCATGGTTAAGTTAAAGGATTATTGCTTTTTTCCCATAATTGTACAAATAAATAGGAATTTGAGATCTTCTGATAAATATACCCCATAATGGGATGGGTCTTGGTCTTCTCCTTGTGGCAATGCAGAGAAAAAAGTCTAGCGCTATCACCGGTCCCCTTTTTCATCCATTCATTTACATCACCAAAAGATGAGGAGATGTAATCCTGATGGAAAGGATGGATCTCAGTGATAACAGGAAAAGAAGCAACAATCCAGAAAGAGGAAGCTGTTGAGAAGAGGAGCACTTCAATGAGAAGGGGGGAGGGGGATGAAACTGAAACTTTCCATTTTAACAAATGGAATGAAAGGCAGAGAAGTGGGATAAGAAAATCACGCTATAAAAATAAATGTTTTCCTGAAATTATAGTTTACTTGCCATAGCATTTATTCAAAGAAAAGTAATTTTTAGTTGTCAGCTTTGAATTCCCAAAACATGCATAAGGAATTAAATGTATCCTGCACCCAGCCTGAAATGTTAACAATTTCTATGGATGTTCTCCAATACAAGCATTATTTTCTGATATCAACCATAAACGGTGTGGTAAGGTGCAGGTACATTCATTCCCAGGAAAGCAACACCGGCATACTGGAGTGGATCATAGAGACTCCTTCCCAGCTGAAGACACAGCCTTGGAGTCTAATTAAATCCGGCAAAGAAGTCAACATGAAAGAAAAATAATGGTACAGAAGCTGTACATACAATATGCTACAGAGCATATTGAATGCTTGGTTAAAATCTAGGTAATTGTCAAAACAGCAATTGCCAAGAGGGGAATATTAAGCATGAGAAGTACATTATAATATCCAAGTCTTGGACCAACACAAAAGCAACATGAGTGCACCAAAAGTAGAACAAAGCTTAGAGGGAGACAAGAACATTGATTGCACCACCACATTAGCACTGATCCACAGGATTATGATGACCTTGGATCTAGGTACTGAATAGATTTGGGGAGAAAAGGCCAAGGACATAGATCAAGTAACTGCAGTTTGGGTTACCAACCTCAACCTCTTGGACCTAGAGTGCTCCCCAAATTACAACTGATTCTCTAGACTACAGAGATCATTTCCATGGAGGCAATGGCAGCCCCTGCTGACCTCCTCCCCTCTCAACTCTCCCCTCCACTGAGACTGCCACTGAGACAATCTCAAGGAATTTTTCAAGCCAGAGTTGGCAACCACAGCTGTAGTACTTGCTATTTAAAATAGCTTTAATGATCCACGTAATGTATAAGGAATAATTTGTTGCTTACAGGTAAGGACCAGATTCAGAATACAAATCAGATTCATGAAAGTAGTTTTGCCAATTAACCCTCTACTATGGTCTATTAGTTTGACCTTTTAATGAAGTTATATATGGTTGCCATATCTAGTTTATGAGTTTGCCATCCTTCCACAAAAAATGACCTTTGAATATCTAATTTGTGTAGTTCCTGTATTCGCAAAAACCAAGAATAGAAGTTACAGATGCCATGAATATTTATAATTTTGGGTTTCCAGAATCCCCCTCCCCACAGATCAACAAGGTTGTATGCAGTTAAGCCAACGGTGCATACAATGTGCAACAATAATACCCCGCTCGCGGGGAGGGCGGGGTAAAAATGCGAAATAATAAAATAAATAAATAAATAAATATGAACTGCTGTCTGTTTTCAACTTGTCATACAATTGTAGATAATACACGTTCAATATACAACAGTTATACAAAAGCATATTTGCTTTTAGGGATCAGTGCCTCAAAATCTGATGTCACTATATATGAAGGCAGAAATGTCTATATAAGGAAGAAAAGAGCTTTTGCACATCTGTATATCAAACCATCATTTCGCCATCCTTATGTCTTGCTGCTGCAGCTGTCTTGATGGCGTCTTTCTCTTTATTATTTCCATGTTAGATAGAGACCACATAAAAGAATGTGACCACTATCACATTTTCTGCTTCCGGTTATATTTTTTTTGTCAACACTGCATCACATAAATAGCTTAGTATGAAATTATATTTTCATGCTTAAGAAGCAGGGCAAGCTGTCTTAGTCTGTGAGACTATTCAAAGAAATGTCCATGGAGGTAAGACAAATAATCTTCTCCATTAATAATACTAATGCATCAAGACTTCTGAAAGGAAGTCTAAGAATAATCCCCAAAGCAGTTTCTCAAGAAAGGTACAAAGCTAACCAAACAATGCAAGGGATAAATAGGAACACATTTCCATGGCAGGGGAAAATAGCCAAATTTAAATGGCAGGTTTGGCCATTGCATAAAGATGCCTCTAAAAGTAAAGGTACACGATCACTTAATAATAATTCATATTAAAATGATTATTAGGAAGAAATATAAACATCTCCTTGACAATGGTTCTGAGAACATGCATGTATCTCTATGCCTCTGTATAACTACACAAACACACACACTCATATCACAAAATCTCAAACTGAACTGGTGTGGGCGTGTATACATTGTGAGGGTGTATATATGTTGTGATGATCTTGATAATCTCCTCATAATCATACGTACAACCATAAAAATCATCCTTGAAATCTTTTTATAGAAAATGTTGACACTGTACTATACACTGAGTAAAAAAATGGATCTATAAGCACATCTGGCCAGCCTTGCAAGACCTACTAATCGGAACCAGGTGTATAGTATGGCATTCATCTTTGCTCTTCAGAAATACATTAATACTCATGCATTAATTTCCAAAGGAAAAATATTCTAGAAAAATTCAGACAATAGAGTGTAAACGATTGTCTGAACTTGGATAAGAAATTATTGTCTACTTAGGACACTTTTACTGAGTTAGCCTCAGGCACACACACACCCTATCACCACCATATGTAAAATATCACACAGTGTAGAAGAAGAGAAGAGATTGGATTTATACCCCGCCCTTCACTTGTAGTCTCAGAGCGGCTTACAAACTCCTGTCTCTTCCCCTCCCCACAACAGACACCCTGTGAGGTAGGTGGGGCTGAGAGAGCTCTGGGACAACTGTCTTTGAGAGGACAGCTGGTACAGAGCTATGGCTTGCCCAAGGTCATCCAGCAGGTGCAAGTGGAGGAGTGGGGAATCAAACCCGGTTCTCCCAGATTAGCGTCCGCGCTCTTAACCACAACACCAAACATGCCCATGAGATTTCCCATTTCCTTTTCCTAGGCAGACTTACTTACTTACTTACTTACTTATTTATTTATTTATTATATCATATCCCGCCTTGCCAGCGAACCGGCTCAAGGCGGCTAACAAGCATAATTATCATACATATGGACTAACCACGGACAACTTGGTACGCTGGTGGAATGGGTAAATAATGTACATACACATCACCAGGCTTCAATTCTAGCTTAAGCATTCCAAAAACACTTGTTTGTATATCTGAACAATTAGAAACAGTATCATTTCTGAATGGATGCAAAGAATTTTGTCACAAACATGTTTGACAGTCAAACTTACTGTGTTCAAACCAATTACTAAAAAGTCAGCTCCCTGTTTCCAACCAGCTAACAGGATATGAGTTGGACCAGCATGCATTCAAGCATCCTTGCACAGCATCCCCGAATATTGGTCAAACACTGAAAGATGCTTTAGTAAGATATTGAAAGCGTACTATATTACCCTTATTAGGATGTTGGTCTTCATTACCACGATTTAAATTGTGGTCCTCTGGATCATCAGGGCTCCATGCAATAACGTCACCTGCATGATAAATAGAATGAATGACTTGTGATCTTTTCATTTCTGGAACCATCACTCGTGCTATGGGAAAATCAACGTTCAGTTCATACATGATACTTTATGCTAAATGTAATTTAGAATAAGAACCATGATTTAAGCTCAAAATACAGGACAAAAACTATATTTCAGAGCTGTTTGTCAGCATCAAAAATCAGTATATTCACTGCCGCGCTGCTGCTGCCTCTCCACCCAGGAACTTTTTACATGGGTCATTTGCTCCTGGACCACTGCCCTGGAGCAGTGGGGTTCTTTCCTGCTTCCCCACATCATCATGGTGCAGTCATGCCCTCCCTGGGCTTCCCCCAACTTTTCTTTCTCAAACCTGCTTTACGGAGAAGCTTTGCAAAAGGTAACAGTGAAACCGGGATGGTTCCTGCGTGGGCACAAAACGGTGGGTCTTTAAATTGTCAATTAGTATTGTTCTAACCATCTGTGTATGAGGTTGCCTGAATTCCTAGATTTAATTAAAAAAAACACATTAAAAATAGCCCTTTTAAATATGGAGATTTTTATTTATATAGATTTAGATTTCTGCAATGATACACAGATTGTGATAATGTTATAATGATATTCAGTTGCCAGGGTTTTTTTAATGGAAAATCCCCAGTGGTGCAGGTGATGGTACCTACTGCCAGGGGACTGGGGCAGGGGAAACGTGTGGAAACTTGTCATGTGGATACTCCATTGCCACTGTGCTGTCCCTATGCAGAAAGCATGCTTAACTCTTCACTGCTCCTGCAGCAAGCCAAACATATCCTAGAAAGGCTCCTGAACATTTTCAATTTTACACTGGTTTGTGAGAAATCAGAAATCATTTTGGTTGCCCTGAAAAATTAGCTGTATCTCATCAGACTTTGTGAATTGGCATGTGTGATGTACCACACTATTTTTACCGAGGCCTGGGGAATGAGGAGGTAAGGAGGATTATCTCCTGTGGCTCCTGGCAGAAAGATGGCTGGCTTTTTAAGGCAGAGTTTGGCTGAAATGTACCAATGTATCTTTTGGTTACATCTTTCAAGAGACAAAAGCCAGGAACTTTCTGAAAAATATATGGACTGGTATCCAAAATGATTGTTTACCACTTCTGATTACAAAAAGGTGGGAAAGATGACTTATGGAGATCTCTCTCACCCCCACAAAGCCACCCATACCAAATCCCAATGATTTCTGGAAGCTCCTCGTCTTCAATAATGACATTTGGGGACTGAAGTGGAAAGAAGGCGGCAAGAGAACCATGTCTCAGGTACTGCAATCAGATCTAAGCCATGGTCATGCTTATTTATTTATTTGGGTGATTTTTATGCAGACTCTCCTGGGGAACCAGCCTGAGGCAGCTTACAAAATAATAAAAGTTATAAATTAAAACCTAGCCTTAAGAAAATCCCAGGCCGATAATGTAAAAACATGTTGAACAGTTCTAAGTGAGTTTAACAATTTTGGCAGACTATAAAAATATGTTTGTGTATTTATTTATTTATAATTTTAATGTGTCTCCCGCCTTCTCTGAATTCACAGAGATCAAGTCCTTAATCAAAAGTCCTTAAACAAAAATGTTTTGGCCTGGTGCCTAAAAGAAAGTTGTGTAGGCTCCAGGAAGGGCATTCCACAGATGAGGTGGCACTACTGAAAAAATCCCATCTCTGAGCGCCACCATCGTCACCTCACTGGGGACACAGAGAGCAGGGCTGGCCAATATGGCGGTAGCTTGTCTCTCAAGTACCCCAGGATCCAAGCCATTTAGGGCTTTAAAGGTAAGAACCAAAACACTGAATTCTGCCTGGAAACAAATGGGCAACCAGCGAAAACCTTCCCTGTATCCAGCCCCTGACAGTAGCCTATCTGCTGCATTTAGAACCAAAACGTTTCCTAGCTACCTTCTTCCCTTTGAAAGTAGGAGAGTACAATGACTGAGGGTATCCATGAATACTGGTTTTATACTCTATGAACTTTAGCTAAAACAGATTTAGTTGTGCTAATTTTTTTATATTTTGCCAAACAGCAAAATAGGCTGAAATTACCAAAAAGATATGTTCTCTCTCCAAAAATGTTGCTTTGAATAGTTAAGATTAAATGAGGAATGATTTAGGCCAGCTTGGAAAAGACTCACATTCTAGCTGTATCTGAAGAAGTGAGTAGTGACTCATAAAAGCTCATACCCTGTCACAAATTTTGCTAATCTTTAAGGTGCTACTGGACCAGTGTTCCCTCTACGCTGTCAACTGTTCTGAGCAAAAATTCTACCTTGTGAGCCAAAAAATTTACAAGCATAAAAGTTATGAGTGAACCTATTTTTAAAAAAAAAAAAAAAAATTTCAGTGTACAAACATACAAAACATACAAACATGAAGACAAGGAAAGAAAAACATGGAAAGAAGAGAGAAAGAGAGAAGATTAGATTTATACCCTGCCCTTCACTACCTGAAGGAGTCTCAGAGCAGCTTACAATCCCTTTCCCTTCCCTGCCCCACAACACACCCTGGGAGGTAGGTGGGACTGAGAGAGCTCTCCAGAGAACTACCCTTGAGAGAACAGCTCTGAAAGAACTTATGACTGACCTAAGGTCACACCATCAGCTGCATGTGGAGGACTGGGGAATCAAATCCAGTTCTCCTAGATTAGAGTCTGTGCTCCTAACCACTACACTAAACTACACCAAGAAAAGAAAGAAAGGGAAAGAAAGGAAAGGGAAAGAAATAGAAATAAAAAAGGGAAAGAAAGAAAGGGAAAAAATGAAAAGAACGAAAGGGAAAAATGGAAAGATAAACAGAAAGAAATGGAAAGAAATGGAAGGGAGGGAGGGAGGGAGGGAGGGCGGAAAGAAAGAAAGAAAGAAAGAAAGAAAGAAAGAAAGAAAGAAAGAAAGAAAGAAAGAAAGAAAGAAAGAAGGAAGAAAGGGAGGGAGGGAGGGAGGGAGAGAGGGAGGGGAGAGAGGGAGGAAGAGAGGCCCCCTCTAATGGCAGGCAGCCATTAGAATGCTTGGACTGGCTTTCCCCTTCCAAGTGAGGGGAAGCCAAAGGGAGCCCTGAAATGGCTTCTTTCCCTTTAAATCAAGCAACCTGGTAGATCCACATATCAGCTGCTGGCTTTAAAGGGCGGGAAGCTCTTTCAGGGCTCCATTTGGCTCCTCCCACTTCTAAGCAGGGGGAAGTAAAAGGGAGCCCTGAAAAGGATCCCCGTCTTTTAAATTCAGCAGCGTGGCAGCCACCTATCACCTGCTGGCTTTAAAGCCAGTAGCCAGCAGGTCCAGCTGTCAGCTGCTCACTTTAAAGGGCAGGCAGCCATTTTAGGAATCCATTTGGCTCCCCCCCTCCGAATCAGGGGGGAACAAAAGAAAGAGCCCATTAAATTTATTTATTTATTTATTTATTTATTTATTTATTTAGATTTATATCCCACCTGACCAACACAAGCGGCTCTAGGCTGCTCACAACACTAAAATCAATACATACAAATATGGTTAATACAATAAAATACAATGCAATTGGCAGCAGTTACAAGTACAATTGATGGGAATTTCAAATACCAACACTAGGGCAGCAACTACTCCCCACAGCCAGCAGCGCAGCCTGGCTGGGGCCTTCTCCAACCTCCCTACTTGGCACAGGGGATCCCCTGCAAGCCGACTCCCATGGGGCTGGTGGCTGAGGCACAAGAAGAGCCTCGGCACATTTACCTTTAAAGCCCATGGGGGGAAGAGAAACGCTGTGCTGGCGGCAAGAGGCCCTTGAAGAGCCTTGTTGCCACATTCTACTTTTAGAGCCATTGATGGGGAAGGAACTGCGCAGCCTGGCTGGGGCCCTCTCCTGCCCTCGCTTCTCCCCAAGCCCTCCCCCCCCCACAGCACTGGTGGTGAGAGGCCCCTGAAGAGCCTTGCAACCGCATTCTAGTTAAAGAGCATTTGGGGGTGGGAAGGAACTGAGCACCCAGGCAAAGGGATTCTCCTGCAGTCCCCCCGGCAGAGAGGGTCGATCAACTCAACCGATGTGGGGCAGGGCACTAGGTCTTCTTTGGTGACAGCAGGGGCTCCAGTCCTGACTCTCTGAGGTCTGACTGGCTGGCACAACGTGAAGGCCAGTGCAAATTTCTCCTTTTATAGTGCAAGCTTCTCCCCGCCTGGACCTCTTCCACCCACAACAGTTGACCAGCTGAGCTGAGCCAGGCCAACTGCTGTGTGAGAGGGAGGGAGGGAGGGAGGGGCCACCTACTTCTTGGACCTGCTGCACTGGGATGAAAATCCCTGCGCTGAGATCGGGAAACTGTGTGCTACTGCAGCCTACAGGGAACTCTTGCTCTTTTCTACTAACTCACACAAGAGAAAGAAAGTCAAAAGGTATCTCAAAGAATTCTGGTATAATTTATCAATGAGTTTGCATGGGATATTGTTCTCATAGGATCTGTAACAAAAAGTGATGCAGCCGAACAGAAAAGATTTGAATGTGCAAGGCTCCAAGTTTGATCCAGCCATGATAAGTTAGAGTCACAAGTAGGAGAGCTGAGAAAAACTTCTGCATGACACTTCAGAAAACTGCAGCCATTGATAGACAGTAATTGGTTTGAGAACCAGAAGTCTTCTGGGCAGCTTAAAAACTCTTATTCTTGCAAAACACTAACAGAATTTGTCATTGCTGGGCTAGTTAGACCATCAGGATCAGACGACTTTATATGTTTATGTTAATGCAGAAAGGAGGTGGTGCTAGCTAGTCACATCATCAATATGTCTAATTCTCAACAGGACCAAATCTGTGAATACTTAAATCCAGAGAGTGGAACCATGAACAGACAATGCAGATCTTTCTACGAAACTTAAAAATACCCCAGGTTTGCAGAAAAATCTGAAATCTTAAAAAAAAAATGGAGGGGTTAAAACCCCTGGAATAATAAAAGCTGTGGTTGTAACTTTTTTTAAAAAAAAATGCCCTCAGTGGCCATTGCTAGACAACCATAGAGCCTTCAAGCTTTGGTTTCTCTCAGTAAAAGGCAGGGCTCTTTCTGAGGCCAGTTTTGGCCCGTGGAGGGACTCATCAGGGCCAGGCCTGGCAGCAGTTACTCGGCAACTTGCACGACTCACCCAGGCTTGGCTGCTTACTACTTTCAACAGCAGCCACCCCACGAAAGCCAGTGTGGTGTAGTGGTTAGCATTTCAGACTCGGACCTGGAAGACTAGTTAGAATCACCACTCTGCCATGAAAGCTCATGGGACGACATTCTCACTCTAATTTACCTCACAATATTGCTGTGCGGACAAAATGGAGAAGAGGAGAATGACGTAAGCTGCTATGGGTCCCCCATTTGGGGAAAAAGTGGGACAGGAATAATAAATATATCTGAAGATGGGTAGATAAAAGGTAGGTTGGTGGGTGGGAAGGTGAGAAGGAAGCAAGGAAAAGTGAGGATATGGGAATTGCCACGACGGGTGAAAGAGGCAATAGTTTGGGGAAGGGGACAAAGAGCCAAAAGAGGCTTCCCCCTATCAACTCCTTGCAGGTTCCCCACTGCATAATTGGGCCCAGCCTGATGGCCCGCGCCACACAACTGGGACACAATTTTCCTGGGTAGAAGCTGCTAAGAGGAGGAAAGGGGAAAAAAACCTGAAGACAAGGGCACAGATAAAGGTAAGTTAGCTGGTGAGTTGGAAGAAGAGAAGACTATGGAGGCTTTGAGGGCAGGTAAAGAGGAAATAGCGAGGGAGTGGAAAGCTTCATGCCCCTCACAAGTCCTTGAGAGCCAGTTTGGTGTAGTGGTTAAGTGTGTGGACTCTAATCTGGGAGAACTGGGTTTGATTCCCCACTCCTCCACTTGCACCTGGCTGGATGACCTTGGGCAAGCCATAGCTCTGTGCCAGCTGTTCCCTCAAGGACAGCTTGGGAAAGAGCTCTCTCAGCCCCACCTACCTCACAGGGTGTCTGTTGTGGGGAGGGGAAGGGAAAGGAGTTTGTAAGACGCTCTGGGACTCCTAAGTAAGTGAAGGGCGGGATATAAATCCAATCTCTTCTCTTCTTCTTCTTCTTCTTGCAGGCCCCCACTGATTAATTAATTTTGTGGTATAAGTATATGTAAGTATATGGGACTAAGTAGTGTAAGTATATGGGACTAAGACATGGGAAGCCCACACTCCCCATTAAAGCTCGCTGGATGACCTTGGGCCAATCGCACACTCTCAGCCTAACCTACTTTGCAGGATTTTTTTTGGGGGGGGGGGATAAAATGGAGGAATGAAGTCAGCCACTTTGGGTCTTTCTCACTGGGGAGAAATGCATGCTTATAAATGAAGCAAATAAATAAATAAATCTCAGTTATACCGGTAGGATGAACACCATCTGGAAATTGAGCAGCGCCTTCATCGAATCTAATAACACTGGGATCTGTTGTTCCTCTATCATGTGCTGAACCACTGCCCATGCTACTGTCATCATCAGTAACCGGTGGCGATTCTGTGTACAGGCTTCCCCCAATGTAGCGTGTTCCATCAGCATTGGAAATTTCTGTCAGAAAGAGGAGTACACCATTTTACATTGGTTAAATATAGATGACCATCAGCCAGTGGTGAACTACCAAGGTGTGCAGAGGTAAAGTTCTCCTAATTATTTAACAGAACGTAGGAAGCTACAACTTAGTAAATGCCTCTCTTTGGAATACAGCTCTCTCTGGACCGCACAAAGTATTCTGTGCATTGAATAAGTTTCTTGACCCAAAATCTGTGGAATGTATCAAATATGTACTAAACAAGCCCACAAAGACAGTAAAAGGTTTTCCAACATACAGCATGATGGAGAAGACTCTACATATGCAGAGCTATGCAAATGTACCAGAGCGCACCAAACTTTGGGCCATGCCCTCAGTTAGTGTTGTGAAACTTGATTTCTGTGGAAAACACATAAAATTACGGGCTTCAGAGGGTCGTGAAGGGATACATAGGCCAACCCCCTCTTGGCGCAATTTTCTAGTCTTAAACTATCCATGAAAGATTCTGCTTATGGGTTTCCAGGGATAGAAAGAATTTAATGATGAAACTTGTCCAACTAGTCTATTAACTGTAAATGTACTGTGAAACTACTAAAAACCATTGCTTCTTATTATTCCTTCACTGTTTTTGACCGAAACTTGTGGCAGTCTTTTAGATATATGAAGAATCTATTAAATTGTTAACATTATCGTAAGCTAGTATCAGTCTGTATCCTGATAAATGCTGTTAATCACTGTATATATCATGTACATGACATTAAGAGTCCAGGATAGTAACTTAAGCTACATTTACAGAGTTGTACCCTACCACTACATTGAGTTAATGACCACATCAATTTCTGGCAGAGGAGGGAGCCTTCCTTAGATGCAAGAGGCTCTCCCACCTTCAGAAAAGCCTCTTGCATCAGGGGAAGATCCTGCCATTAACTGAGCAGTAAATAGGATACAACTCTTAGCATGTTCTAGCTTCCTCTGAGGACAGCCTTGCTGTATCAGAAAAGCAGATGTGGAGGTATACCCATGCTTTTGATTTCTGATGTTTTTTAATGTGTACATGAAGGAAAAGCAAATGAATCCCATGGGACCATGCAAGGAAAGGTGCACATATTATTAGCAGGGGTCCTTTCATAGAAAAAGAGGTGCAGGAGCTCATTAGCATACCTATTAGCACAACTCAATAGCATACCCGGCCGAATGTCAGTTTCAGCCCTATTATACCCTATGGGCCATTGAAGTCAATGGCAAAAACTCATAGGGTATATGAGGGGCTGGAGGAGAGGGGGTTTGAGGGAGAGGCTCCAAACTTGCAGGGTACCTTCTGGGACCTCTCCCCGAAATACCCACCAAGTTTCAAGAAGATTGGACCACGGGGTCCAATTCTACGGGGCCTCAAACAGGTTGCCCCATCCCCTCCATTGTTCTCCATGGTGGGAAAAAAGTTACTTTTTGCCTACCATAGAGAACAATGGAGGGAATGGGGGCAACCTGTTCGGAGGCCCGTAGAATTGGACCACCTGGTCCAACCTTCTTGAAACTTGGTGGGTATTTGGGGGAGAGGTCTCAGAAGCTACCCTGCAAGTTTGGAGCCTCTCCCTCAAACCCCCTCCCCTACAGCCTCTTTTAAAGCTGCCGCCGAATTTCGGCAGCAATTCAGCAGCGGCCCAAATCAGATCAGAGAATCTGATTTGGCCCATGGCTGCCCTAGTGCCCACTCTTGAGCTGGCGAAGCGGCGCCCCGCCTCACTCTGGCCCCAAAGGACCCCTGATTATTAGTATGTAATACTACCACTGTACATAGTATTTTTATATAGTAATACAAGCTGCAAAATCTGGCCCCTGCCCTAGTGGTTCTCATTTCACACATTACATAAGCAGCAGAAAGCAGAAATGTGAGTGTGCTCTTGCACTGACTTTTTGTTACTGCCTCTAACATGTAAGTTGTGGAGGCTATAGCATTCCTAACAAAGCCAAGAGGCAACAACATACCACTGTAAGTTTGATCAATATGGTACTACTTCTTTTGCAATCTGGTTTAATAAGAATATGGATGGCTTTTAATCAGCTCGGCACTAATAAATCCTGATTCCTGCAGGTGGATAATTGATAGTTTCAAATTAAGTAAATGCTTATACCATAGAACTGCAATCAAGTATTATTATATAGGTGCCCATGTATGTATAGAAGATTCTGTTCTAAAATGTATACAGAAATTGGGGAGGGGCCCTGGCTCAGTGGCAGAGCACCCATTTCACAATCAAAAGGTTCCAGGTTCAGCACCTCCAATTAAAAGGATCAGGTAACAAGCAATGTGAAAGTCTTCCTTGGTGGTCTCCCATCCAGGTACCTGCTTAGTTTTTGACATCTGACAAGATTAGGCTATGCGATGCCAATCCGCACCCCCTTGTATAGAATAGGCAACATAAAACGTATGACATTCAGGACCTACCTATGATGCTCTGATCATCTGGCCAAGAAGAATATAACTCTGTCACTGGATCACAATCTTTATCTCTTGCTTCTAAAATAAGAGTGAAAAAATAGTATTATGTTATTTTCCATAAAAAGCAGTCAATCAAATTAAACTTGTAGATTGTGTCCACAATATGAGTCCAAGGATTATGTAAATTTCTATTTTACAATTCTGCTAATATCCACCTGGAATGAAAGCTGCAAGCGAAGCTGGCACCCCTACCACCTTAGCCTTCAAAATTAGAAGCTGGTTCTATTTATAAGTGACCGGAGCAAACCCGAATTTCAATTAGCTGTAGTGTTGAGAACTTCCTGGAAAAAATGTTCTGTCTCTTTAACAAAGCCTTAATGGGGTGTTGTGTACCAGGTGACATCATTGCCTCCATACCATGAAAAGCTTCAGTTGCCCTATCCATACATTAAGCCTCTGTTAAAGGAATGGGACATTTCGCCTCAGGCCTGCTGGCAATCCTAATTATAGGTTTGCTGCCATCACATTTAATTGCTCATCAGTCTCCTAGTCTTCTGCAAGGCTCCTCCAATGGGAAAACCCCAGTACCATCCCTAAGCCCTTAAAATCAATGGGTTTAGACAGGCCAAATCCCTGGTGTTTAAAATACTTGAATTTGAGGGACAAGTTAACTCAATACATCAAATGCTCTGCCTTGAGACATATATAATGATGCAGCAATCTGCATTTATATTTGTCCAAAGTGTTTATGTCACATAAGCTTTGCAGCTTATGTCACATAAGCTTATGTTACATAAGATTTGCAGAACTCTGATATATATATATATTATATATATATATATATATATATACACACACACACACACACACACATACATACATACACACATGATATAAACAAGCTATTTTAATAAATATTTAATATTCATTTTACAATTTGATTACTTGTCATCAGTTATAGCATACTAAAGAATACATATGAGCAGATTCCACCTTGGAATTTGGAGCACCACTACATTTAAAATGCTATCGTTCATAGAATTTGTTCACCCCAAAATCTGACAGTCTTTGAGCACATATGTAGTATGTTAACTTGATCCTTAAACTCATTTTCTGTATCTTATTAGAGCATTCTTATCTTGTTGGTGCATTTTATTTTTTCCAGTTTATTGCCACAGTAGCAGATTCATAACCATTTCCAAATCTACATAAGGTACTTGATTTTTCAGATAACAGTGATTTCAGATAACAGTGATTTCAGATACTTGGTCCACAATATCAATCCAAAAAGCTTGAATATTAGAACATGATTTGCAGAACTCAGCTGTTTTACAATTATTACTTAGAAACATAATGGACTGTCTCACCTACTGCAAGTATATGCGTGCATTTTAGATCTGCCCAGTGTTCTCTTCTAATTGTCTTTTTTATATATAGTTGATGTGCCTCTTAGAAACTGGGACTTTTCTGCTAGTACTTAAACATTATGGAACGGCCTTCCAAAGAATGTATGCCAAGCAAGGTCACTGCCCCTCAGTGGGGTGAGGAATTCCCCACCTAGTTCCTGTTTCCCAACTCTGCTCAGAGCAGTGGTAGGAGGAAAACAAATGTCCATCAGCCAATAGTGTGACATCACTTCCAGGAAAAATCCAGAAGTGACATCAGTTGTCACTAGGAATCTCCAGAAATAGCTGCCTTCCCATGTCTCTGCCTGACAGGCAGGGCCTAATGTTAAATTCCTTTCTTGCTGGCCTTTAGGATACCTAATACTGTTTTGTTGATTGTGCTGTTTTTTGACTGACATCAGTTTTGTATTTGGTAGGGTTATTTTGGCAAGTTTTATCTGTGTGGATAGTGTGAGGCTTCTGTACTAACAACAAAAGATCAGACCTTTGTTGATGAAAACAGAGTTCTTTATTTCTTAATACTGCTTGACAGGTTCTTGGATGTTTGTTAGAGATACCAGGTAACATACAGTCAGGGTTAATATACTCTCCCATTCATTTGAACCCCCCACCTGGAGCCAATCACATTCAAGACAAAAACCGCGGGAGAACGGATCGAGCCGTTTGGATTCCCACAGGAAGATGAGGTGCTAAAGTTATAAAAATTCCCTTCTTGAACTAGCTGACCCAGATGTGTGAAACTCCATGCATAACAAATGGCTTTGGGTGGCAATAACAGACCTTCAAGGTTCTCACAACAAGATAAGGCATTCACTGTCCCAGGAAAAGGGAGGAGGGAATGCAAGGGAGGAAATGCCATTTGTTTGTCAGTGACGTGCAAAGATATGGGGTCGCCACTCTCCCGACTTCAATGGTTACATTGTCCAGAACATCTAACAGTGATACATTTCAAGGTGACAGGGGAGGACCGGGGAAGTAGACAGAGAGGGAGACATACAGCATTTTGCTACATCAAAGCAAATAAAGCAGACAATGAGGGATTTGTCAGGGAGCCCCCTGACAGATAGTGGGTCTCTTTGGACTGTTGTGAAGTATTTTTAATGTTTTCTTGCAAGCCACCTTGAGTCTTGCGGGAAGGCAGAATATAAGGGCCAAATCAGACTTGATGCAAAAGACAGATATTGATAAGTATTGGAGTCGGGAGTCCATGGAATAGTGAAACAGCTAGATCTTTATTGCTGGTCCGGATGAAGCATGCAACCCAGGGCTCCGAGCCCTCCTTTTAGGCTGGTCAGGGATAATCCCCTGACCTCGCCCAACTGGCCTGATAGGCTATTATCAGTCTATTTACATCTCATAGGTTCCCTGGGAGGAACCTAGGTACATGATTGGTGGCCGGTTAGAATCCACCTGGCCTTTCTTCTACCTGGCTGAAGCTCAGGTAGTTTCTTGGCCATTTGCTCTGGCCACATGGAGGTCACCATTGCTGGAGCACATGGCGACCACATGGTCAATACATAACAGATATCAAGACCTCTGTGGTTTTTTAAATGCTAATATGCAGCTCCAGGCTGCTTTGAAAATCAGGGAAGGATCACTGACAGACAGGTGTGTTTAAACCTTTCCTCCCATGCCTCTTCCACCATTGAAAACATCTTTCTCAAGTGGCAATGGGTTCTTATGGGAACACACATGAATTCAGGCCTCAAAATCTGTGTTTTCTTGCAACAGCCAAATGTATAGGATTAAGCAGCTGCTTAGAACTTTAGCATTTAAAAAAAACACGGAAGGCTTTGCACAGAAAGTATTTCTAAGGTCAAATAGGATTTTGCCCTTAAAAATTTAGAATAAATAAATAAAATAAATAAAAATGATGAGGACAGGAAAACACTACACTCATTAATAATGTATCTGTCCCATAGCAGTGCTTGTAGTACTTGACATTGTGACTTTACACTTCTGCAACAGATCAGAATTTTGAGAATGCCACCTTTTGCAATACACTAATCATATCTGCAACACAGAAAAAAGAAAACTAGTTGATTGCAGGAGCACGATAAATCTGTGGTTTTGTTGATAACCCTGATCCTGCACAACAAGGTAGCTGTCAAGACATGGAAGGCTACGGCACACATTACTTAGAGCTTCTGATGTAATTTCCTCTGGTTTTTTTCTTTTTTAATCAAATATAGCAAGGAAACTTGTTTCGGCAAAAAATGAGGCTCTGCACGTGTGAAGAAGAATGTCTCCAAGGGAGTATGTGGAGAAACCAAAACATACCTGATGAATTGAAGCAATACGTATCATATCGGTCAGATACGTTTGACAGAAGAACATAAATCCCAGTGGTATTTGCAGCACACAGATGATAAGGAGTATGTCGGGGAACTACTATTTTTTCTTCAATGTAACCATATCTAAGAAAAAGAGAAAGACATGATCATACTAGGGAATCTAAACATCTAACCAGTATAAACTTCACAGAACTGAATATTATCAAACAAATATCTGTGACGGAACCAGGGCTATTTTTGGGCCGGAATGCACCGGAATGGCATTCTGGCTGGCTTCTGAGCCTGCCCCTCCCCTCCCCTCCCTCACCAAAAGTGGGAAAGCACGCCGGATTTCCAAGCAGAGATCGGGTGTGTGAGGCCTTCCAGCTCCCTGCACCTAAAGGTGTTCCCTTTAAGTGCAGGGAGCCAGCCTTGCTGGTGTGTGTGGGGAGGGGGGGCAGCAGCGGCGGCTTGATCTGGGGGTGGGCCACGGGGGTGGCAGGGGCTTGATCCGGGTGGGTGGGCCACGGGGGGGGTGACGGGGGCTTGATCAGGGGAAGCTATGAGGGGGACAGCCTGGGGAACTGCCTTAAGTGTCTGGGAGGCACATGCCAAGCTCCAGCCCCACAACAGCCCATGAAGTAGGTCTCGAATCTCAGCTCCTCAGAGCCCTGTGTGGTAGGCTTCAAATGCTCCAGTGTCACCAATTTCCCACAAGGCACTGCTCCGCCATCGCTCTTCCCCATTCCTCCGATTGCATACGTCAATTTCCCACAGTTTGCCCCATGCCACATTTTGACTCCTGGCTTCGCCTGATTTCCCCTGCAGCTTCATGATCCTGTTTTTTGAGGATCGTGAACCCGTGGGGGAAATCAGGCAGCAACTCAAGTTTTAATCAATCATATCCTTTCAGTGTTAGAAACGTTAACACCCCAGACAGCAAAACAAACAAACAAACAAACAAAAACCTTCCTAAAGAGAGGTAACCACTCACTTTGCCCTAAGCTTACTGGGTTGGATCTAATGGAAGACTTCACAGGGGACACTTCCCTTCCACTACCAGCTTACTGCTTGTCCCAAAATTTGTCCCTAAAGGTCAAGAAATCCTCATAAAGAAAATGCACCACAGTATGGGACGTGGTAGTGATAAGGCAGAATCCAGTGAGTCTCCATTCTCCATTGCTATAGCACTGTCCTGTGGCCCATTTTGGTTATTATGCTCTCACAAACAAGCAAAATGAAGCTACTGATTTAATATGTCCAATTCACAGCTTTTATAACAACCACAGAAACCGTAATTTAGAGAAACCTGTATATAAAGGAGAAAAGAAGTACTAAACGTTAAAAATAAACCCTCCATTGTGTAATATGCTTGTCATCTCACTTCTGACATTTAACATGGTCTTTTAAGTTCCATTCGATCCTTCGAGCAGTAGATTACACCTTATACAATATATGTTCTGTTCAAATAGTAAGAACAAACAGTAAGAACAAGATAACAAATAGCCCACTGGGCTGATCAGTAACTCTCTCTGAAAGGCTATTTACACCTATTCTACCACTAACGGAAATAATCTTTTCTCAGCCCATAGAGAAGAGAAAATTATAAGTAAAAAATTAGCTATATAATAATGTATATTCTTTCACAGGTTTGAAGAAATAAACCACTGAGACTATGAGTTCTATAACTTTTCTAACTAGCTTAGTTCTCAAGGTTTTTTTTAGAATTTTTAAATTTTATTTCTACACACTACAAACACTATACCTAAAAACACTAAAAGAAACTATCCCTACATATACAGAGACCAAGCTGTTACTAAAAATAAATCTAACATTTCAGTTACTTTCAAGAGAATGATTAATATTTCAAGGCATTTTTAACTTTCAATCATATAATATCCCTAGTATCCTAAAGTAAACAAATAGCTGTTTTCAAAATGAGTGCATTCAAATACAACAGTTCAAACTTTCCAGTTACAAAGGAAATTATCCTTTCTTCTTTCTTTTTGCTTCTTTTATAAAGTTTTTTTTGGCTTTCCGGGGTCTTGGAGCTGCTGCTCCTAATTCAGTCTCAAAGTCTTCTCCCTCAGATCTACTCGCTGATGATTCAGAACTTTCCAGTCCATATATAACTTTCTTGTTGATCCAATTCTTCCTCTGTGGACGTTTTCTCTTTTCCATCTCAAAATTGCTCCAGAAATTTCTTTGCCTTAGCAACAGTCAATCTTTTGCTTTTTATCTTTAAAGGTGAAAGCCAGACCCTCAGGTATTATACACGTGTAGATGGTGTTACTTGCTTGAAGAAATGTAGTTAACTTTTTATAAGGCTTCCTCTTCTTTCTTATTTCAAAAGCAATGTCCTTTAAGACTCTAACTTCTTCACCTTTGACTTTCAAGCTTGTCCTGTTGGTGGCCTTAAGCACCACATCTCTGGTAGATTTCTTAGAGAATCTCACCACAACTCCTGGCAGGTCCCCCCCCCCCCCAGAAATTCAGGATAGGTTCTGTAGACCATATCCATATTGCTTTGGAGTAATTCCACCTGTAAACCTGTCATTGGAGCTAAGGCTTCACTTAATAGCTTCTTGAGATTCTCATCTTTCTGTTCAGAGACACCTTGAAATCTTTAAAAAATGTTGACCTTTCCATTTGAAGCTTCAAAAATATTCCTTTTCAGAGGATCTTTCCTTTTCCACCGTGTACAGTCTCTGATCAATGGTTTCTGTCTTGGCTTTGACTTTCTCTACCTCTTTAGTTGTTTGTTCAGTTTTACTGTTATCCCTCAGCAACCTGTTTTTGCAAATTATCCAGCTTAGAATTTACAACAGTCATCTGTTCCATCAGAGGACGCAATGCATTAGCTAATACAACAGATAGATCAGTGCTTGCCTCAGTGGCCGGAAGTGCTAAAGCCGTCTTTGGGGAAGGCTTTTGTCTCACCGCCGTTTTCTCTCACCGTTTGTTGTTGTTTACAGTTCCAGAAAGTTTTTAAACACACTACAATTCCAGAAAGTTGATTTAAAAAGCTTTAAAAACTGTTTATAAGAACATTGCAGGCACTTGCTCTGAGTCCAAAAATTAAAGAGACTTCAGTATAGATCTGAGAATTGCTGCATTTAAAGGGGGGGATTTAAACCCCTACTCTTGCTGCTTCATATTAAAACTGAAGAATCTGAGCCGGGAGACTTATAAATCTTGCCAGGATTGCCATGCGTTAACAGGTAGGCATTTTTTCTTGCTTTCACAGCCTTCAATCTCTGCAGCTGTCCGGTGTGCACTCCTCCGCGCCATCTGGCTCCACAGTGGCAGGACCTATTGAGGCAAAGGGGAGCCTCGATCCCTGGATCGCCACCCCGGGAGAAGCTACCCTTTGCGCCTCAGGCAGGATGCCCCCTACAAGGGCTCCTGGGGGCCGAAAACCAGCCGGCTCCCCTCCTGACCGCTGGGGTCAGGCCATGTCTCCCAGAGCTCTCCGGGGACGCGCCCGCCATTGCATCACCGAAACCAGAAGTCCCAAATCTCATGTTTTTTGACACTGGTGTTCTTTTATTTTCCTTCGCCCATAATTTTGTATATCACTCAGAAAAAAGGATGAAAGGTTGCCCATAAGGGCAGATGTTGCTGTAGAAAATCAAGAATGCCTTCTGGAGACTATACAACTAATAATAACTGTGCTTGGCATTTAGGTTGCACATGAACATTTTCAAAGAATTTCATCAACAGTAATTAGCTAATATTTTCATGCTAATTAAGTGAATTTCTTTTATATCAATATATTTATCTTTACCTGTACTATAATTATATACTTTCATACATCCCAAGAAAAGTGCGCATGTCAAAGAAGACAGAAAAGCCATATAAAGTTTTAAATGAGACATTTCAACTTTTTCTAAGAAGAAGAAGAAGAAGAGATTGGATTTATACCCCACCCTCCACGCCCCAAGGGAGTCTCAGAGCGGCTTACAAACTCCTTTTCCCTTCCCCTCCCCACAACAGACACCCTGTGAGGTAGGTGGGGCTGAGAGAGCTCTTTCCCAAACTGTCCTTGAGGGAACAGCTGGTACAGAACTATGGCTTGCCCAAGGTCATCCAGCCAGATGCAAGTCGAGGAGTGGGGAATCAAACCCGGTTCTCCCAGATTAGAGTCTGCGCACTTAACCACTACACCAAACTGGCTCTCTAAGAATGTGAGGTGGAAAAACTTATGTCCATATATATGGAGGTGAAATTTTAGTGATTAGTTTTTCTTCAGTGCTAAATTGATCAGCAGAATCAATATTATAAATACTCCCACACAGGCACACAAAGAAAACAAACTGTATGCCTCATTTAACAAGCTAACTGCAATCCTAAACAGAGCTGTACTTCTAAATTCATTAAAGTCAATGGGTTTACAAGGATTTAACTTTGTTTAGGATTTCACTGTAACTCGTTTGCTTGGGCTGCCTACAGAACAAGTAGCAATTTCTTCCAGAAAACAAAGCTGTCAGACAAATGGGTCAAGCAGCCCCATAGCATATATAGCAGGAAGGCTAGTAAAAAATTACTGTATTTATCTGCAGTGCTGATAATGAGAGCTGGTAGAATATGTGGATTAACAGTATGCTCAATTGGGGCGGTATGTTGGGAAATCTACATCTATCTTATATTTATCCCACACTCCATCCACAGAGCTCGTGGTGCCATGCATGAGCCGCCCTCCCCTTTTGTCCTCACAACAATCCTGTGAGGTAACTTTGGTTGACAAATGGTTAATGGCCAAGGCCATCCAGGTAGCTTTACAGCTAATCCATGGGTATTGGAGTCCTGGCTTAAATATTTCTTCAGCCATTATGCATTAGGTGGCCTTAAACCAAAGCAGTGTTCTTTCCGCTCCCTGTGACATGGGATAATTATATGGGCCTATCTTTCATGATTAGAAATGGAGGGGAATAGAAAGAAGAAGAAATACTAAAATAAATTTATTGAAAGTGCTTTGCTTCATCTTCTGGGCTGTGACTATACCAGAAAATTAATCTTGTTTCATCTCGGATTTTTTAAAGAGAAAGAATAAAAATCATCATCATCACATTTATTTACATCATATTTAATTTAAAGCTCTGAGACTCAAGGCAGATTACTAAATATGTGAAGCAATTCAATCAGACATTGAAAGACCTCTGATAAACAATGCAGTTGTAGGCAATGCTCCCTCTAAGCTGTGGAGTCTTGTCGGCAAAAATTCTACTTTGTGAACTACTGGCATTAAAGTTGTGAGCGAGCAATTTGGCTGCTACATAGATTAGTTTGCTCTGGAGCCATCCCTTCCTCAGCTAAGATGAAAATGTTTGAGCCGGAGGGTAAAAAACTGTGAGCTAGCTCACACTAACCCAGTTTGGAGGGAACACTGGTTGTAGAACTAGGATTACAGAACTGGAAAACTATGCAAACAAAAGCTTCCTAAAGCAACCCAAAACTGTCTAAGGCAGGGGTGGGCAAACTGTGGCTCGGGAGCCACATGCGGCTCTTTCACATATATTATGTGGCTCCCGGCATGGCGGCTGGGGGAGCTAAATATCATTAGCAAACAAATATAATTGGACAAATTAATACCATTATCAATATCTGCTTTTACCCCTTTTGTTATTATTTTTGGCACTCATTTAATGTTAATAAAAAGCAAATTCGCTTATTTTCCAATAAAAGCAGGTAATATTTGTTCACGTCTTGTGGCTCTCAAACATCTGATATTTATTCTGTGTGGCTCTTACATTAAGCAAGTTTGGCCACCCCTGTTCTAGGTGGCTCTTACGCTGAGCAAGTTTGCCCATCCCTGGTCTAAGGCATGACATACCATAATGAAGAAAGGAGTTAACAAATAGATGATAAGTACAATAAACACTGCAATAGAAAAAGACAAACAATAGCAACAAAAAGAAAAGGAAAAGATATAAAATAAACATTAAAAGCGGACTCTGCCTGCCTCCTGAGTTAAGGGGGGTGGGGAAGGGGTCACGTCTGAAAAGAACAGAACTAAAGCACTATAAAGGTTTGTTGCAATAATTTTCCGCAATTAGTATTAATGTTTATTAACTGATCTCAGATTCCCAGAAAGCGATGCACAGATAGGGTTGCCACTGCATATTGGACGTTCAAGGAGATTTGCAGGTGAAGCTTGAAAAGGAAGATGATTTGGGAGGACTGGTAGTTCTGCAGGCTGCCACTTTCTCCAGGGGAACTGATCCCAGTAGTATGGAGAACAGTTGTAATTTCAGGAGAACGCAAGGCCCCACCTGGTGGATGGCAACTCAATGCCTATGTAATTCTGTCATAACCTTGTTCAGATACATAACTAGAGTCACTGAATGCACTGGAGTCACAGCTAGACAGGCAAAGAGGGCACTTCCCAGGGTGGGCAAAAAAGGGCCACAACCCACTGAAGCCAGCACCCCATTTTGCTGGTGAGGAACACGGAAGCACCTCCTTTCCTTCAGGCAGTTCTTCCTTCCTTCATCAGGGGCATGATAGGGAAAAGGCCATGGAAGGTGTGAGAACCCTTTCCAGTGCCATTTTGTCCTCCCAGTCTTCCTCAAACCGCTCAAGAGCCAGTTTGGTGTAGTGGTTAAGAGCGCGGACTCTAATCTGGGAGAACCGGGTTTGATTCCCCACTCCTCCCCTTGCACCTGGCTGGATGACCTTGGGCAAGCCATCGCTCTGTACCAGCTGTTCTCTCAAGGACAGCTTGGGAAAGAGCTCTCTCAGCCCCACCTACCTCACAGGGTGTCTGTTGTGGGGAAGGGAAGGGAAAAGGAGTTTGTAAGCCGCTCTGAGACTCTCTTGGGGAGTGGAGGGCGGGATATAAATCCAATCTCTTCTTCTTCTTCTCAAACCACTATTTTTGTATCATTACCATGTTATCATTGTATCATTTACCATGGCAGGCAAAAGCAAAAGGAATAAAGCATACTGTGTTTCCATTAGAGCTCCTACCTGCAGGTTTCCAGTCCAAGAGAGAAAGCTTTCTCCATCTGCTCCCATGTCGGTAGAGTACTGTTGAGGGCCTTGCAAAGTTCAATGGCCTCTTCTCTTGTGAGGCTGTAGCGCCGATTCTTCTCAACATGGAAAACTCCTGCATATCTGCAACTTATATTCAAACCTATACATTGGAGAAAACCAAAAGATGAGCTGTTTCAGATGCTTGATTACCTCAAAATCCCTAATAGGAATTATAGTGGAATTGATTTCAGTGGATTTAAAAGAGTGCTACTCTATTTAGAATGCCTTTGTTAATTAGGATTGCCAGATGGGATGTGAAGATCTCCCAGAATTGCAACTGATTCACGTACCAAATGGCTAATTTGGAGGGTAGCCACTGTGACACAACACCCTGCTGAGATACCTCCATCCCCCAAATCTCTAGGAATTTCCCCAGGCAGATGTGGTGATCTTAGATACACAGGGGCTATGGCAACCCTACTGTTAATGCTTCCTCCACATCATCTTCCAAACCTCAATCAGCTCCCTAGAACTGCTATTCGTCTCGTATCAGAAATGTACAGATCTGCCCCGCCCTGGATAGCCCAGGCAAGCCTGATCTGGTCAGATCTCAGAAGCTAAGCAGGGTCAACTCTGGCAAGTATTTGGACGGGAGACCTCCTTGAAATACCAGCAGTTGGGAGGACAGGGGCAGGCTTTATTCAGCCACCTCTCTCAATCTCTTCCAGGCCCCCAGTAGGGGGTCAATCACCAGAGGTCACCATGACTTCCAGGTGCACACACACACACATGCACATATGAAAAAATACCAAACCGCCCCCAAAGAAATAAATAAATTATATATATATATATATATATATATATATATATATATATATATATATATATCACAGGCAAACTGCAGTTTGGGAGAGGGGCAGCAATTAAGGGAGGGGGAACAGTATAACAGTTTGGGAGAGGGGCAGCAATTAAGGGAGGGGGAACAGTATCTGGCCATGCTCCTGATACAGACCCCAGCTGTAATTTCCACATTCAAAAAGTGGAAGGTCAGTGCACAAACCTCCCAACATCATATTGTTGTGAGCTACCCTGAGCCTGTCCGCAGGTAGAAAGGGATTAGGGCTGCCAAGTCACCCCGGGGGGCGGGGGATCCCCCGCTATAGGGGTTCCTGATCCGCCGGCCGGCATTCGGCCAGCGGGGGGAACCCCACCCCCGACGTCGTCCTGCCTGGACAACTTCCCCAGCGTAGTGATGTCCCCCGGAAGTGACGTCACCACATTGGAGGCGTTGCCAGGGCCCTGGCAACGTCTCCAATGTGGTGACGTCACTTCTGGGTGACGTCACCGGCCACGCGCGCGGGCGGCTCCCGGGCGGCGAGGGACTCCCCCCGCCAATCGGTAAGTAGGACTTGGCAGCCCTAGAGGGGATATAAATTGAAATAATAAATAAATAAGCGCCTCAGATTTGAATCTTTGCACACTTCGACAAACGAGGAGATTTCTTTGTGAAAATGTTGGACTGGAATTCATATGCAGATCTGGCGTCATGAGATTTGGGTTAAGTAGAGAATGAGGGAGTGTGCCTTTCTTCAGGGGTTTTTTGTTTTTAACTTTTCGTGTTGCTTTCCCAATCATCACCAACTGAGACAGAAATGGTCCACATCCTCTGGTTAGATTGTTTACACTCCCTACCTAGAGATGGTTCAAAAATGTGCTGCCGAGGACTGGAAGGGGAGAGGCTGCTACCATTCTGACCTGCAAACTGCCAGCTATTCAAATTGGTATCTCAGTGGGTGTTCTCTGTGGAGCAATGTTTTATCCAAAGATCAGTTGCTGCTCTTTTTTGTTATAATTACTTAAATAATGTTTTGAAGTCTGAGCGATATTAAGAAAGAACTGGGAGGTAGTCTGAGATTTCTAGTAGTAAGGATGTGTATTAGATCTTCCATAACTTTATAATTTGTAAGCTGCTCTTGAGTCCTGAGTTTCAGGAGTAAACCTGCATATAAATATTGTAAATAAATACTCTTAATTAGCTCTTGTTTTCATATATAGCCCACACAGCTTCTGAATTTCTGGACTGTCTGTCCTCATTCTGCAAGGATATGGTCTGTCTTTATTCAGTTTGCACAAATATATATGTGTATGTATTTGCAGCTGAGTGTAACTGTTAGTAAGCTTTGGTCCACAAGTGATTATGCCTGGACGTTTACGGTAGGGTTGCCAGCCTCCAGGTGGGGACTGGGGATCTCCCGCTTTTACAACTGATCTCCAGCTGACAGAGATCAGCTCCCCTGGAGAAAATGGCTGCTTTGAAGGGTGGACTCTATGGTACTGTACCATGCTGAGGTCCCTCTCCTCCCCAAACCCCACCTTCTCCTGGATCCACTCCCAAAGTCTCCAGGTATTTTCCAGCCCAGACCTGGCAACCCTATTTTAAGGTCTACAACATTTTTTTGTAGTCTTGGCTGCTACAGACTCACATGGGTAACCCTTATGGGAGCCAGGTCCTCCAGGCACTGACTCTCACTTAGGGTTGCCATTCCCTAGTTGGGGGATGGGGATTGCATGGTTTTGCGGGCTCTTGCCCAACGCCAGCCAACTGGCCAATGGGAGGAAATCCCCTACCCCCGACAGCAATGTCACGCAAACTGATGTGGGCCTGCCGGGGGCAATGCTCTAGTTTTTGGGCAAAACTCTATGCTTTGAGGGTGATTTTACCATAGAGTTTTGCCCAAAAATCAGAGTGTCACACACAACATACCTACCCCAATTCTGGGTGACATGGGCATGGCACGCAACATCACTTCCAGGGACATCGGCACATTGGCTCCGATGTTTCCAGCTCCTGGAACGTCCCCCCCACCTTCCCACCCCACCAGTGCCCCTAATGGACTTGGCAACCCTACCCTCACTGCTGATTCACAGGCCAGCAGGAGAAAAATAGGTGCATATATCATTACCATGTTATCATTGTATTATTTACCATGGCAGGCAAAAGCAAAAGAAATAAACCATATATGTTTTGGACAAATCCTAGAGCATCGTTCCCACTAGCACTTCCAGTTTGGCTTTGGAAGTGATGTCACACATCCACGTGATGCTGGTAAGCCTGTCTCCACCCCCTAATTTCTCCCAGAGGGTTTCTGATCATTTAGCTTACTAAACTAATTTTAAGCAAACATATAAATCAGGGAAAGGCAAATGTTGGGCACTGAGATTTTGACATATATGAGAACATATTTTGGCTATGCAAAAATTAAAAGCGGTGGCGCAGCAGGTTAATCCGCTGCTTAACAGCTGAACTAAGCAGACCTCTGCCGGTTCAAGCCCCGCGCTGGTTTGAGCAGCCAGCTTCGTCCCCAGCTCATCGTCCACCCAGCGATTCGAAAGCTTCGGCAAGTAGATAAAATTGGGAACCACTGTTAAGAAAGTGGGCACACCTAATCCTCGGATAATTAGGTGTTAGTATCTGAGTTTCATCTGTCAGCGCTGGCTAATTAAGTCGGAAGATCTCGCACAGGAATTCATCCCGATCTCCTGCAATGAAGCAGCCTGCCAGGCGGTGGCGGTGTGGAGCTGAGAAGGAACGGAATGAACACTGAGCCCAGAACATGACTCGTCAAAAAGCCAACAGAAAAGACTCAGTTATATGTGTTGTCTTCCCTTCCCCCACTGAATTGAATTGTTAGTCCCTTGTCTTCAACAAATTGTAAATCGCTGCGAGCCCGCCTGCGTGTGGGAAGCAGCGATCAATAAATCGAATGAATGAATAAATAAATAAATAAATAGGTCCTAATTTTAAAGCACAAGATTTCTTTTTAAATGATCTCTAAAAATATTCTGCGGGCTGCATGGGGGGAAAAAGTGCCCAAAGCACTGGCTTTGGTTCTAAAGCATTCCCTCTAAGCTGAGGTAGTGTGAACAAGCTCACTGTTTTTTAGCCTCCGGCTCACACGTTTCTGTCTTGGCTCAGGAAGGATGGCTTCAGAGCAAACCAATTTATGCAACAGCAAAATGGCTCACTCACAACTTTAATGCCAGCAGCTCACCGAGTAGGATTTTTGCTCGCAAGACTCCACAGCTTAGAGGGAGCATTGGTTCCAAGTCCACATTTTCAAATCACAAAATATGGCAAAACACAAATGCATATCAGGAACAGAGTCTGAAACAGGCAGGCGTTTTGGGGAACAAAGATGAGGTTGCTCAAAATTATTTAGGAGACGTGAGAAGCTTAGTGATAAAGAAAAGCGGAGTTCAAGCTTGCAAGAATTAAACCATCTGGAAGCAGAAGTCAAACTTGCTTAGATTCCTGCATGAGGGCAAGTGATTTCTTGCCCGACATATTTAACATTATTTTTCTACTTCTGCTTTACCCAGCAACACCATATTTACTAGGGGCCTTGTCCACAATGCACAGAAATAGGGATGCATAAATCAATATTTCTGTTTTACTAGGAGCCATATGTAGTGTGCAGCTTTTGTTGAAAATTCTTTTAACTGAATTGTTAAATGTCTTTTTAAACTGGGAAAGAGAGGGTATTCTAGGCTTTAAGCACCTTTCTGAACAGTCTCCACACCAAAGGGAAAAAGTAAGGTACAGTGGTATGTTACTCTGCATACACAGAAGGGGAAAAGAGGAAGGAAGGAAGGGTTGATGCCTTACAGGGAAGAGAGAAACCCTGTCTAGCCTGCTCCTGTGCCATTACTCTCAGTTTCAACCAAGGAAAATCAGCAGGAGAAGCTCTTCACGGCTTGGGGATTCAACTATTTATCTCCTAAAACAAAACTGGCAGCCCTAAAGGAATCCCACCCCCCAACAAAGTGCTGCACTCTGGGTTGCAATGGAATTAGTCTTGCCAGGTCTCCTGCTATAGCTATAGTGGGAAACTTCCTGCCCTGGTCCCTGTCATGCTTGCAGCTGTTCAGTGGAAACCGTTGGAGCACGGGCAAAGGAAATTGGCACTGCGACATCAGTTCTGGCAAGGATCGAGAAGTGGCATCACCACACTGAGTCGATTCTCTATGGTTCACCTGAAACTCTGTGATAAATGTCCTGGAAGTGTAAATACATTAATACAGTTGTTTGGGAAAGTATTAATTCCTTGCGAGAGTATAGCTCCCATCTAGAGTTACCAACATCCAGGTGGTGCCCAGAGTTTTCCCAGGATCACAACTGAAAACAGCAGCTTTGGATGGTGGCCTGTATGGCATCACATCCCTAGTGTTATCCCCTCCCTTCTCCCAATTCCAGCCTCTGCAGGTTCTGCCCCCAAATCCTTTTTTTTAAAAAGCATTTCTCCAGTCTCTCAAGCATTCTTCTGGGTAACTCTATGTTTCTTGCCTATGTTCACACAAACAGGAGCATTTTTTTAATGGACGGGTAACGTATCAGTACTCTAAATAAAATTTATAAATGCCCTACAAACCCCCTGGGTAAAATCTATTTCTCTCCAAGGGCTAGACGAACTTCCTAGAAATCCATGCCTTAGAATGATAAGCACTTGAGGTTAAAAAGAATAAAAACTTTCGGATCCTCAAGAGGGGTTTGTGCTCTTTTAATCTACATCTTGTTTTTCTTTAACAAGTGAGGGACCCATAAGAACTTGTGAGGGATCTCTAATTCCCCCCCTCACTATTCCATCTTTCCCTTCCCTGAAAGCCCCTACAACCTCTCCTCTTTTCTTGCTTCCTTTTCTCCTTCCCATCCACCAGCCAACCTGCCTTTATCTGTCCACCTCTCTGCAGCTTTCTCTCCTTCCTTCCCCTTGGCAACCTCTCCCCACCAAAAGTTGGGTCCATCTGTGCAGTGTTGATTGAGTCAGGCTTAGCTGCATGGTAGGGGACCTGAAAGGACTTTCCCTGTATCACCCTACCCATACTATGTTCTTTTCTTCCTCTTGGAAGCCACTATATCCTCACCTTTCCCAGCTTCATTCTCTTCTTTCTATCCACCAACCAATCTATCTTTCATCTGTCCCTTATCTTCAGCTATATTATTTATCTATTTCATTTATATCCTGCCGTTCTCCACAATGGGGACCCAAAGCAGCTTACATTATTCTCCTCTCCTCTATTTTATCTTCACAGGAAGCCTGTGAGGTAGGTTAAGTTAAGAATGTGTGGCTCGAGCTCACCCAGAGAGCTTCCATAACAGAGTGGGGATGTGAACCTGGATCCTAATCTAAAACTCTGACCACTGTACCACACTGTAATCATGGAGTGGCTAATGTTAAACAGTAGCAAGCAGCTGGGCATGGGTGAGTCATGCAAGTTGTGTGGTAACAAGTTGGCAGCAAATTGGCCAGTGGTTGCTGCCAGGCCTGAGTCCTCCCTCAAAGGCCAAAACAGCTGTGGCCAGGGCACTTGCTCTGTCTCCTCCCCCTGCCTTCTACTGAGACTAGTCAGACAGATTTTATTGTATTTAGCCATAGGCCATTACAAACCAAAACAAAGTACATAAAAAATTGTATACCCTGCCTTCTACTGACAGAAACCAAGATTCACAGTATGCTTGTGGTTGTGAGGGCATCTGTTTCTTAAAGCTACAGGTATTCAATGTATAATTTGGGGAGGTTTTAACCCTACTCCCATGTTTTTTTAAAAAAAGATTTGAGATTTTTCTGCAAACCTGGGGCTTTTCTCAGGTTTACAGAAAGATCTGTATCGTCTATCCATGTCTCTAGTCTCCAGATTTAAGTATCCACGGATAGGGCCATGTTGAGAATTAACTATATTGCTGGAGTCTTTAAGTTTTTATGTCCTTGCAACTTGTTTTTGCATTTTTAGTCATCTTTTTTTTCCAATTCAATTTTATTATTATGGTTCATGACCAGCACATATCAATTTAAATTAATTATACCAAAACCGTAAAGGTTTTAAGAAATAAACAATATTAAAATTTACAGAAATGAATAGAAAAATTATAAATTTAAAAATATAGATTGATGAATGAAATGTAAACCATGGGAACATTTGTTTCATGCATCCAATACCTTTTGTATTGGATACCACTCCTGGCTGGGTATAAGTTAGTGGCTAATATGTGGTGCTGGTTTGTTTGCTGCCATCTGTGATCTGATTGTTTGTTGTATTTTAATATGAGTCAATTTTATACGCTGTGTTTTAACTTTGTACCTGAATGATTTTATGTTGTTAGCCGCCTAGAGCCGGTTCGCTGGCTAGGCGGGATATAAATCGAAATTAATTAAATAAATAAATAAATAAATTGTAATCGTTCCTTGAGAATTCTGTAAACTGCAGCAAGGAATCTGGCGCAAGCAAATGTAAGCTGAGGAATTACGTCAGATAAAAACTTCTAATTTCTAATGCAAAGCATGCGGAAAACCTCCCAAGCAAAGGTTGTAAGATCTTCACATGAACTTCCTGATAAAAACAGCAATGAAGCAGAATATGCTCAATTGTCTCAACCTGGCCTGCTCCCCAAGGGCAAACCCCCTCAGCCATTAGAATCTTTTTGTAACATCCGTCAACAACCACAGAGGGGAAGATAAGTTTCTTATCTAATGATGAAGCTCCTAATTTTTCCCAGTCCATAGAATCAAAGGCAGTTTTCAAATTGATAAAGGCTGCATACAGTGAAACTGTGTTATTGGAGGCATATTTATCTATTACAGCAGGGGTGGGCAAATGGCGGCCCGCAGGCCACATGCGGCCCGCCACAGAGTTTTTTGCGGCCCGCCAAGACATGAAGATCAACAAGAGTAAATATAGATGCTCTCTGACAGACATTAACTTGCAGGCTGTGATGAGAATCTCAACAAGCAATCTCACTCCTGATTTCAAAAAAATTGTAGAAAAGTGTGATAGGGTACATTGGTCTCATTAAACTGATTCTAAAATTAAATGTGCTTGCAGCTATAGATGATATGAAATTAGCACAATAAATAAATTGAATAAAACTACCACTATTTTATTTAATTTATATTTATTGATTTTTACGATACAATTTATACCTTTTCTGAAATGCAAAGTTAAGTAATGAATGCAATCATTTTAAAAGGTGCGGCCCTCCGCTAACCTCCGCTCCCACAAAGTGGCCCCCGAGCCAAAACAATTGCCCACCCCTGTATTACAGGATCAGATTGTACTTCATGGTGGATCGCCCTTCTGAAAAGCCTGCCTGTTCATCCACTAAAAGATTCTCCTGGTCTAACCAACTCATGAATTTCTCGAAGAGATGACTAGCGTAGAGCTTGCCAATTGTACTTAGCAAACTGATTGGTCTGTTGATAGAGTCTTAAGTTTTTATGTCCTTGCAAACTTGCTTTTGCATTTTTAGCCATCTTGAATCTACAGAAATAAGGCAGTATATAAATACTTTGAACAAATAAATGGATTAGAATTTGAGTCACTAAATATCACAACATCCACTTGCATTATGCAGTCTGCGACCAACATACCTTTTCCAGCTCTGGCACTGGTCTAGTGGAACACTCTACCAAGAGAGATCCAGGCCCTGGGGGACTTCATGCAGTTTCACGGGGCCTGTAAAATGAAGATGTTCCACCAGGCCTATAATTGAGGCGGCGGAATTCTAGCAGTATGGGCCTCCCCTACCTGATTCCATCTTGGTTCCACCCTGCAATATGCTTCTCAGCTGCTCTTCTCTCCCTCTCAGTATTAGTTTATTTATTTATTTTGAAATTTATATCCCGCCCTCCTATGGCCGGCTCAGGGCGGCTACCAACATTCAATGCCATAAAACCATAAAATATTTCATAAAACATACAGTACAGCAAAATCATACATCCGCAGTACAAGATGGCCCAAGTTACCACCTACTGTGCGCAAGTGTGGAATCTGGTCAGGAGCAGATGTATTAACTGGCACCATTGACTGCTATTTGATTGTTTTTACTGATTGATGTTATATCTGGATTTTAATGATTGTTATATTTATGTTTTAATTATATTGTTGTAACCCACCCTAAGCAGGGGAGCGCGGGCTAGAAATCAAATGAATACATACATACATATGAGCTTGGAGGTATACGGAAGCAAAAGAAAAAAGCACAGGAACAGAAAGAAAGATTTTAAGACATTCCAATTATGCTTGGTTCAAGGAAACTCTTGTGAATCTGGGAAAAAACAGATGATCGGCAAAGCACAAACCATGAATTTAAGCAGGGTCGGTACATGCAGGGCTGGCCCTACCATTAGGCCAACCTAGGCAACTGCCTGGAGAGCAGACACCAGAGGAGCGCAGAACTGATGCCGTAGCAAAAGGTGCCACAGCAATATGTCCCTTGGTGCCCCTGGCTCAGGAGCAGCTCACCTTCACCACTGCAGCGGTGGCGAGTGCTGCAGCCACCACCAAGCTCTGCTGGACATCTCCTACCTAGCTGCAGGCTACCCACTGCCACTGCTGCGTCCATGCTGCCACTGGAAAAGGAGAGGGCTCGCTGCTGCCACTGCAGCCAACGCTTCCACTTTGCACATGGCTCGAGGGGGCGCCCTGCCTGCCTGCTCGCCTGCATCCTGGTGCGCCCAGGCACATTCCTCCTCCTGCCCTGGCTGCTCCCCCCCCCCGATTGATGGCCCTACAGAGGGGGGAGGGCAGCTGCACTGGGGCTTGAATGGGCTCAGTGGCGCAAGATTGGCCAGATGGCTGGGCTGGGGCGGGGGGGGAGGATGACAACTGCTGCGTGGCCAGGCAGCCTGGCAACTGTTCCAGGGCCACAGGAGTGTGCAGGGGAAATGAAGGTGAGACAGACAGGAAGCGAGAGAGGCTCGTGGGTGGCCCTGAGGGGTGCGAACCCAGGCAGGAGAGAACGGGCACCTTTGGCCACGAGAGAAGAGAGAGAAAGAAGATCTCTTTCTCCTTCTTCTTCTTTGAATTTGTACAGCAACTGCTCAACCCCCACCACCCCATCTCTCTCCCCCTCCCCTTTCCCTATTCCCCTTGTTGCTTTTAGCGAATCAGAAGATTCTGGCTGCCTGTCTGGAAAGCACTTGCTTAAAATCTGATCTCTTATTTCAGAACCAGCAACCCTGACAAAACTGGGGACGTTATTGGCATTTATACAGTTAGAGTTCTTGGGGCTTTCCAAAGCAATAAAGTAATGAAGAAGAAGAAGAAGAAGAAGAAGAAGAAGAAGAGTTTGGATTTATATCCCGCCCTTCACTCACTTAAGAGTCTCAGAGCAGCTTACAAACTCCTTTCCCTTCCCCTCCCCACAACAGACACCCCGAAGAAGAAGAAGGAGAGCGGTTTCTCTGGAGGGAAAGGGCAGGACCCAGAGTGTCTTTTCTTCCTTGCTTGGGATGCTGGTGATGTTGAATAGGAACCATCAATATCGTAACGGTGCCAACCCTAGTTTTTTACACTCTCTAATCCAAATTATATTTCTTTTCTTACTTATTATTTACTCCATTTATAGTAGGGTTGCCAAGTAGGGTCGACTTACCGGTGGGGGGGAGTTGTTCATACCACGGCAACGTGGTATGGTATCATAGAGATTTGGGGCGATTGCCAGAGCATCGTCCTGGCAACGCCCCCAAGGTAATGACATCACCTCCGGGTGACGTCATTACATGGGGGAAGTCGTCCTCACCGGATGACTTCTGGTGCGGGGTTCCCCCCGCCGGCCGAATGCCAGCCGGCGGATCGGGAACCCCTATAGCGGGGGATCCCCCACCCCCCGGGCTGACTTGGCAGCCCTAATTTATAGTCCGCCTCTCTCAATGATATTTGAGATTTTACTTATCAAGCTTATACCTTGAATAAAACTTAGTTCGCATTAAAGGTGCCACTGGACTCAAACTTTGATCTGCTGCTTCAGACCAACATGGCTACTCACCTGAATCTGTCAATATACCTATGTCTGCCTAGTGGAAATCCGCTACAGGCCTCTGATCTGACAATTTGAGCTCTGGTCCACAAAAGCTTATACTATACTAATAACTTGTAAGCCTTGAAGTTACTATACAGTTTCTATTTACTTTTGCTGCAACCCATTAGCATGACTGCCCTTTTAGAAATAGTATCAAATAGATAAATTATTCCTCCATGATACAGGGGGGAGCTTGTGGAGTTGGTGGGCACACCGGGGTGGGGGGGCACCAGAAGGTAGCCTCGCCTAGTGTGCAAAAAAACCTGGGGCCAGCCCTGAGTACATGAATTAGAACAATTCAATATATATTGATGAGTTTAAGGAAAAAACTAATTGTAAAGAGGGCCTTTTCTAGACTTTTTCATTCTCGGTTCTCTCCTTTGTATTTGAGATAACTAGTTTCTAAATGTTTCCATTGCCATTCCTAATTTATAACAGTTCATTTCTGATCATTTCAATCTTTTGTACTGTTGGGGTTTATTTGAAAGTAAATATGCATTGAGTTTATAAGGAATCCGAAAGGAGAAGGCATTTCTGGCCATCTAGGAGTACTTCTACCCCACCAATGCCCCTTTGTACCCACACGCATAAAATCTTGAGCAGACAATCTGACCAGCAATTAAGCAAAAGGGAGAAGAATGCCAAAAAGAGGCTTTTTTTCTCTTCTGCTGGGCTTATCTTAGAATAAATATACATACACACAAGACCAAGAATTGATGGGATCAGATCATGCTCCGAGATGTTATTCTTGGTAGCAGAAACAGCACTATATCAGATGCATGTGTGAGTCCAGGTTCTGCACCTGAGCTAGAATAATATGCTGTTTATTATACTGATCAGGGATGCCATTTCAGGTTTCAGTGGGAGATGGGGAGGGAATTCAGTGCTATGTGACAAGAATCACAGTAAGGATAGGCTAATGCCTATTATCAGACATTCAAGACTATACTGCAAAAACATTTTAAAAGCACTAATTGCAGTTACTTTTTCAACACCTCATAATAACCTGAAATATAGTGCTTACTGAATAACAGTCATATACAGTCTGAAACATGGCAGGGGATAATTGCGCCTTCCTCTCCCATCTCCCTTAAGTGGTGTTTCTCTTACTGATCCTTTCAGCATAACTGGTGTCCTCAAAGTTCTGGTTCTGTCCCAGTTATGCTAAAATTAGAAGTGGGCCTCAGCACTTTTCCTTGTGCTCTGCCCTTCACAGCTGGCAGGCACTGGCATGGTAATGTTATTTTCCTGACACCCATGTGATGTTCCATAGCTGAAAGCTGATATTGTTTAATAATGGCTCCTAAGAGAGGCAAAACTTGCACAACATACTGTAATTGTCCTAATCATTAATCTCACCCAGACCATGAGACTTTGGTGATTCAGCGTGGAGTCATGAAAAGCCCTTGAGCGTGTTTCAGATTTTAATGAGCATGGAAATATTTAACCCACAAGCACAAGACTATTTCTTATGCTATCCTTTTCTGGGATTAGCTGCTGTCTTCTTTGCTTGCCTGCTTCTCATCCAGTCGCCTCAGGAGAAGAAACTTTTGTAAGACCACTTTTGCTTAAATGTAGACTGGAGGTGGAGATGAAAGAGGACCCAGACTAACCAGGTTCCACTTTCCTGCCTGACAGGATTAGGGCTACCACCATGCTGGTAACTTGGAGGAAGCAAAGTGTGCTGAGTTCCAATGACCTGTAATTTTTTTTAAATTTATGATCCTTCTAGTGCATGTCCCATACTAATGATGCTCAAGGTGACTCAAAAGGCAGCTTATAGCAATCAATCAAGCATACAGGAAAACAACCACACAAAACAAAATGAAATGAAATACAGACAAAAATAAGTAACTACTTGAAAAAGATTACCTTCCTGTAGCACCAGCATAAAGACAGCATAATAAGACGCAATCAACATAAAAAATGCATTAAAAGGTATGCAAAATGTAAACTGCTTTGGTCCCCACTGGGGAGAAAGACAAGGTTTAAATGAATAAATAAAATCCCTGTACGATTCATAAATTTTTCATGTGGCACTTACAACCTAATAAGCACAATGCTCAGTGAACTGGTATTTTACAGGAAGGGTGTCACCACAGCTAAGGCCCTGGTTGACATCTGTTCTAGATCTGAAGGTAAGGGAACACAAAGCTGGGCAACTGAATTTTGCCCAGAAATAAATAGCAACCAATGTAGCTCTTTTTAAGTCTCTATAAGTTTCTCAGATAAACAGGTGGCAGCAATGGCCAGGGGTCTCTTTCACCAGCTTCAGCTGGTGAGCCAGTTGCGGTCATTCCTGGGCAGAAAAGATCTTGCGGCTGTGGTATATGCCTTGGTAACGTCTAAATTAGATTGCTGCAATGTGCTCTATGTGCAACCGCACTTGAAGACTGTCCAGAAGCTACAGCTGGTACAGAATGCTTTGGCCAGTGTGTTGACTGGAGTGGGTCATAGGGACCATATCACTTCAAGTATTATTCCATCTGCAGCGGCTTCCAAATTGCTTCTGGGCTCAATTCCAGTGCTGGTATTGGCACTTAAAGTCCTGTACAGCTTGGGACCAATACACCTTAAGGACCACCTACTCCCATATGAATAAACCCCATACATTCCAGTCATCTTCGGAGGCCTTGCTTCAGTTGCCTCAATGTGAAACTAGATGAGTGGCAACCTGAGAAAGGGCCTTCTTGCTTGTGATACCAAAACTGTGGAATTCCCTTCCCAGGGAGTTTCATCTGTCTCCCCCTATCAGTGCTTTCTGCCAGCAGGTAAAGATTTTTTTGCTTCATCTGGCATACCCCCAATAATGGTTACTGGCCCTCCTTCTAGTGTCCTTTGTCATACATTTTTAACGGAATTATTTTATACTGTTGACTGTATTTTTGTTTACATGTTTAATTTTTTTTAAATGTTTGCCAACTTGTGTGTCCTGATCGGGTGGAAAGGCAGCATAGAAATGTTTGGAATAAATAAATTCAGAATGAAATAGGCCTAGATAACATGTCCGATTCGAGAATGCCTTGAGTTGAAACACAACCGAACATTCAAGCATGGGATATTTGCTACGGGCAAAGAGCTGTTCTAATTATTCAGTTTTAGAGATGATTTCTTCAGGGGTTTCACAAAGATTTTCTTCAAGGAGGCTCTCCTTTACCTCTGGGTACTACCTCCCACATGGCCTTCCTCTTCAGGGGTAACAAGCCAGAATGTGGGAAAAAAAACACGTTAGAATGGGCAATCCAAGCAACTATAGTTAATCTCCAATGGAACTCATCCAAGCAGCTATCACTATTTTGATAACAATCTGAGATTGAACTATAAAATCAGTGCCATCCAGGTTCTGAGGGATATGAATGATTTTATCTGTGATTCAAATAAGATTCAAAAGATTCAGACTAGAGCACAAGCCTTTACCTCCACAGACAATAGCTGCAATCCTGTTTCCAGCAAACAGGTGAAATCAGCTAACACGTTTATTAGGTATTTGTTATATAAGTGGTGAGTTTTTCAAAGGCTGACACAAAACTTGGCAGTGACAACTTCTCTTTCTTTCGTTATTGCTGGCATCCTGGAAACATGCCCAATTTTAAATTTCCCCTCAGTCCTTCATTAGACTTGAGAAATCCCTTGTAGTACTCTTTCTGATGTCTGCTAGAAACCACTATACAGCCCACAAAACCAATGGCGGATATTTTCATGTTTTCACAACTCTATTTCAACATGGGGAGCAGCATCAGGAGAAACAACAATAGCCAAGATTATGGCATCATCATCTGGCATAGAAGGTAGCCCCGATCCAGAGAAAATTACATCCTAATCCTATGAATTTTACTCAGTAGTAAATCACATTGTATTCAGTGGGCTTTACTTACCGTATTTTTTGCTCCATAAGACTCACTTTTTCTCCCAAAAAAAGTGGGGGGGAAAGTGTGTGTGTATTAAACCCCCCTCACCTTTCCCAAGCCACGGCACCGAGCAGACCTAGGTGTGTCTTATGGAGTGAAAAATACGGTATATAAAGATGGTCTTAAATCCCACTGAAATTAATGGAGTTACTAATGTCATTTGATTTTGGACACATATTTCTGGATTAAAACTGTAAAGGAAGCTGAGTTCTGGATTCTCACTTTTTATGGTGAAACCAGCCATTTCCCAAGAGCTGCAGAAAATCATCCCCACCCTACCCCAAAAGTTTACAGACACTGAGTACGGTATACCTAAAGGTACTAGGCTGTCAATAAACAGCTCAATAATTTGTTTGATTTCTTTTTTGCTCTCCCCCACTATCGTGGGGCTCAGAGCAGATCACAACATAGAAAAGACAGTTAAAACACAATTAAAATATATAAATTTAACCAATTCAAATATTTACAATTAATCAGATGGCTTATAATAGTACTATCACTGTCCCAGAAGAAGAAAAGGGGGGGGGGAGAGAGGCAGGCAGGTTGTATAAAAGAATTCTCTTGGCCTCACCCATATGCTTGGTGGTACAACTCCATTTTACAGGACTCATGGAGTGAACCAGGTCCCACAGGGCCTGGATCTCACTCAGAGGTGCATTCCACCAAGCTGGAGCTACCACAGAAAAGGCACTAGCTCTCATTGAGGCCAGGTGGATATACTTTGGGCCTGGAACCATCACTGTGCTGTTTAAAGAGTGTAGTGCTCTTTGGGAGATATGCCAGGAGAGGTGGTCCCAAAGATATGTTGGTCCCAGACCATGAAGGGCTTTGAAGGTTAAAACCAACACCTTGATCTTGATTCGGTATTCAATCTGGAGCCAGAGCAGCTGGTGGAGCACTGGTTGGATATGGGCTGGAATAGGGGTTCCTGTAAGGACCTGTGCCACTGCATTCTGGACCAGATGAAGTTTCCAGGTCAGTCTCAAGGGTAGCCCTACTCCGTAGAGTGAGTTACACTAGTCTAGTCTGTCGGTGACCATTGCATGAATCACTGTGGCTAGATCAGGGCGAGACAGGAAGGGTAAACATTTTAAACTGTTGAGAAACAAACTACATGCAAAGGCATAGGGGTTTCCTATGCAGGCAAATATGTGTTTGCAACTTCCTAGGAAGAAAAGCATGTTGGAAGGACAAGTTGCAGTGTAAAGTGGCCGGTGGGAAAAGTGTTAATCTCTCCAACTCTGGTTCAAAATGGTACATTCCTGAATCTTGCACATATTTGAGTATAACATTCAATCTGTCACATGCTGTTTCCCTTTCAGAGTGCTTCTGTCCCTTATTTTTCAAGCAGCTTCCTATATGCTGATGTCCTACTTGAACACCCTTGCATGTAGGAAAACCACAAGTCATGCACCATCACATGATGTACACCATCATGTCTAATGCGTGCACTATTTCCAATTTATCATGAGTACAAATGGTAGCAAGCTACATTGAATGTGGCTAGTCAGTACACTATGCGCAGGAAAATAAATACTTATGCGTTGACCAGCACTCTTCTATACAGGAGCTTAGGAAACTGTCATATGTTATATTGCCTTTAGAAGCCAGGAATTCAAAGGTAAGAGCTGAAAAGTATTTTTTTTTCTCTTCTCCCATCAACATAACCACGCAGAGCTAATCATTTACAGCACACTGGCCTTGCATCGGTTACCTGCAGTATATATATGCAATCATTCTTGTTGGAGTTGTTCCTCCATGAGGAATGTTGCATGTTAATGATCAGGGCATATTTTATCCTCAGCCTTTTTTGTAAGTACAATACCAACAGTTTTCACACTCAAGTGCAATAGTTTGATATTTCAGAACTTCTTGTGCCATATGATGAGGCGACTCAGAGGCACAGTTTGCAGAAATATTGCTTTGCTTCATGGAAAAAATGCAGAGAGAACTAGTATTTAGAAAAGCAAGACTGCAGTTTGTTGCCATGGGAACAAGGAAGTGCTCATCTAGCTGTTCTCTTTGGGATTTTCCTTTCTGGTCTGTGGTAGAGCAGAATGCAGGATGTGAGAAAAAAAAACCCCTGCGTGCTAAGATAAGTTTGGTACAGAAGATCCCCTTTCTACCTTTTTAAAATAAATTCAGAACTAAGCTGCAGTAGCTAAAGGATTTAGCATTTCAGCAGCGGCTAAAGCATTTGCACCTGAAGATACAGGTCTTTTATTGATCCAGCTCTTTCATACAGCTTTTCTGTTCTACATTGCCAAGCAGACATCAGTATCTTCTCTTTCAGTCTTAGGCTGGTTTTACATCTGCCTTTCCTGCTGGAATCATTCTACTTCCAAAAAAACTCGCCCACATCTCTTTCAAGTGTGAATCTGCATTCCTTCTCAACTGTCCATATCTGCTAATTGCCCTCTAGCTCTCAAGCTGGCTTCACACCTCTGTAAACAAATCCTGTTCTTAACAGCACTTCAAAAGAATGACCCCTTTCACTTCAGTTCAATCAGATGTGGGCATTCCCCTACAACAGCTTTGACACCAATGTGTTACCGGTGCAGGGAGCGCTGGAATGAAGCTGTTACAAAAATGCACATGTAAAATCAACCTCACATTGCTGTAATAAAATGTTTCAGTTTGGAGTGGTATAAACCTTTTCTGGTTCTGTGTATACCTTGGGGACACAACTAGCTTGAAATGGGTCACCAAAATTTGTTTCCTTTTTGAGAATGTGGATGATTTGTATTTTTTTCCCCCAGTTCTTGTCATAATGCTGAAAAACTGTGGACTTTTCTAGGTTCCTACAGGGAACATCTGCTAGCAACTAACTGCCTCTCAGACAGATAACTATTTGTGTGCCATCAAGTCACAGGAAATTTATGGTGACCTCACAAAAGATTTCAAAGCAAGAGATGAACAGAGGCGATTTGCCATTGCCTGCCTCTGCATAGCAACCTTGGACTTCATTGGTGGTCTCCCATCCGAGCACTGATCATGGCCAACACTGGTTAGCTTCTGAGATCTGCCAAGGTCAAGCTAGTCAGGGACAATTAGGCTGCCCATTACCTGCTGCTCCTAACTCAGCTACACATCACCTGTCAGTAACATGCATGCCGTTCTAGTGTGGAGAAAGGAACTGGCCTCAATGGTTGCAATAATCTTCCCAGGCTTTCGGTCAAATAACCCTTTCCCAAGCACCTACCCCCATCAGACCAAATTTACACAGTGCAGGAGCACAGCCACCGCCCCATGAGCAAGTATTTCTCATACCCACAACATCCTTCCACATGAACCTTGACCTCGAAACCTTGTTCAGTTACACCACATGCCCATTATGAATCATATTAGATACCAGGGGTCCTTTCGTAGAAAAAGACGTGCAGGAGCTCATTAGCATATGCCACGCCCCCTGACATCACCAGAAGTGTGTCAGAAAGGGAATGTCAGTTTCAGCCCCATTATATCCTATGGGCCATTGAAATCAATGGCAAAAACTCATAGGGTCTGTGAGGGGCTGGAGGAAAGGGGGTTTGAGGGAGAGGCTCCAAACTTGCAGGGTAGCCTCTTAGTGGGAAATACTAAGAAGATTGGACCACGGGGTCCAATTCTATGGGCCCCCAAACAGATTGTCCCATCCCCTCCATTGTTCTCTATGGAGGGAAAAAATGTTAACTTTTTTCCTACCATAGAGAACAATGGAGGGAATGGGGGCAACCTGTTTGGGGGCCTGTAGAATTGGACCTCCTGGTCCAATCTTCTTGAAACTTGGTGGGCATTTCAAGGAGAGGTCCCAGCAGCTACCCTGCAAATTTGGAGCCTCTACCTCAAACCCCCTCCCCTCCAGTGGCTTTTAAAATTAATTCGACTGCAATTCGGCAGGAGCTGAATCAGATTAGAGAATCTGATTCAGCCCGTGGCTGCCCTACTGGCCAGTCCTGAGCTGGCGGAGCGCCCCAACGGACCCCTGTTAGATACAATAATTATGTTTCGTTCCTCATGATTTATTGATGCTGTAGGTAAAGCCAAGCAAGCTGCAGTGTGTGGCTTTGGATCCAAAGAGCTTCATCAAGGGACTTGTCATTTCTCAGCAAGCAAACACAACATATAAGCCAAACCTTCACAACATATGTGATGTATGAAATTTAACTCAAATCCATCTTGGACTATTATTTACATTTTTATTTCATCTGTTTTCCATTTACTGTCTCAGCATACCAAATGGTTTCATTTAACCACCATCGTAAGACAAGCCATTGGGTGCAACCTGGACAAGTGTACCATTTCTAAGTCCCTAACTAAGGTTAGTTTGACTGAACTAATTAACTGGTTGCCTAGCACAGGGGTGGCCAACCTGTGGCTCGGGAGCCACATGCGGCTCTTTCACCCATATTGTGCGGCTCCTGGCAGGGCGGCTGGGGAAGCAAAGGGGAGGCATGCTTTTTCTCTCTTTCTCCCTCCCTTCCTTCCTTCCTTCCCTTTTCCCTCCCATCTATTTGCTTTCCTAGTTTCTCTCTCTCTCTTTCTTATAACCAGTTTTCCTCATTTGTTTTTATTTTTGGCAGTCCCATTTAACGTTAATAAAAAGCAAATTTGCATATTTTTAAAAATAAAAACGTGTGTGTGATATTTGTTCCTGTCTTGCGGCTCTCAGACATCTCTATGTGGCTCTTACGTTTATTCTGTGTGGCTCTTACGTTAAGCAAGGTTGGCCACCCCTGGCCTAGCAGTACAATCCTAAATAGAGTTACAGCATTCTAGTCAATGTGCGTGGGTGGGTATAATTCTGCACAGGATTACAGTGGAAATCTCACTGGTGCCAGCAGTCACACTACACAATTCAAAAAAGCCTCCATTTTACACACTTAAATATAAGCACAAACAACACAAAACCTTTTCCAGTGCATGAGAAACCTTATTTATTTATTAACTGACAACAGATTTTAGAAGCTTTCACTTCTATCTCATACATTAGAATAAAGTTTGTATTATTACTCTAATATTTTAAATTCTGACAATACTATTAAGGGAAAGCTACAACTACTTTAGGGAGTGGATCTGCCTCACAGGCCACAGGTTGACTATCCCTGATGTAAAGCTAGCCAGTAGTTTCATTCTAGCATCTACCACAGGGGTTCTTAACTTTGGGGTAGGGTCCACGGAGGGGCTTCAAGGGGGTCTATGAACTGGGCACAAAAATGATTTTTTAATTCAATTCCCTCTGTTACTTTGAAAATTGTCTTTGTGAGAAAGGTATTATTTCACTCCAAACAAGCATAAGGTGTCATGGGATGCTATTGTACATAGACAGGTAACATACGATCATTGTCTCCATTTTATGATATTTAAAATAGTTTCCCATTGATAGGAATTCCATGAAATTTGATGGTATGGGTTAAGAAAGCCTTTGCTAAAGGTTTAGCGGTTGGAAGCTGCTTGAACAGGGTAAAATGGGCTTGTTTAGAAAACGTGTCCACAACCACCCAGATTGACTGTCTTTTCCTTGCTAGGGGGTAGATCTGTTATAAAATCCATGGAAATGGTTTCCCAAGGTCTCTTGGGGATTTCGAGGGGTTGAAGGAGCCCAGGGGTCCCCCCCCCCCAGGATTTACACATTAAACATATTTGGCACGCAGAGACATAATCAGACTTGTCCTGTCGCATGCATGGCCACCAAAATTGCCTTTGCAATAAGTTCAGAGTTTTAAGATACCCAAAGTGGCCAGAAAGTTTGGATTCATAGGCAGCCTGCATCACCTCCCGCCTTAAGGATTTGGGCACCGCCAGTTTGTCGTTGCAGAACCAGCAATGATCAGGGCTCTGTTTAATAGTCCCGTCTTTCCGGAATTCCACCTGTTCCCCTTCTTCATTAGTGTTAGGATGGTGGCAATCGACATAGACGGGGGACAGAGATCTGTCAGAGGATGGAGATTTCGTCAGGGATCACTCACGTTGAGGGGAGCGGGCATAGAGTTTTACCCGGTCCACCTCGGAAAACTCCTGTGCCTCTAGGATGTGGTCCAGTAAGGGTGGATCCAGTTGTTGAATTGGTGAGTTGAGGAGATGGATGGTAGGCAACTCCATAGACGCAGGTGGAAGAATTGGAGGCACAGCCTCCATGGAGATGGTAGAGAATGGAGGGGCTGGACGGGCAGAGGCCGAGCTCTTCTTAAGGGGTTTACCTGAAGTGGTAGCTGACCTTTTATGGTGCTTGTCCGACTTGTCCTTCTTTTTCTTTTTCAAAGGGGTTGATGCCGCGGACTGGGTGGGAGCCAGGTGTTTCGACGCTGTGCGGATGATGTTGGAGGCGAGTCTAGATGTCGATAGCCTCATGGCATCATCCATCAACATGGACAGTTTTGGAGGAGGCACAGAGTCCATCAGCATAGTAGAGGTCGATGCAGGGAGCAGCGCAGACTCCAACAAAGTGACTTTACGTCAAGCTGCCCTGTTTTTGCGCATTTGATTACTGAATTTAGTGTAATGGAAGCAAGAATCTCTCCCAGGCAGAAGATGCAAAGGGAGTGACCATCAGGAGCAGTGCGTTTGCTGCCACAAGCAGAGCAACATTTGAAATAGCCCCACTTCTTAGCCATATAGTATAGGTTAAAAAGCAGGAGATAGTAAAGCGGGGAAAGAGGGAGAGGTCCGAAGGCAGAAGGGAAGAACCCCCCACAGCCCAACAAAAGGACAGAAGAGATTATTTAAAAAATTTCTTTAGAAAAGGAAGGAGATAAGAAGAAATATAGAAGAGAAGAGATGAAAGCGACCTAGGAGGAGAGCTTTCCACAAGGTACTCAGCTAACTGACAAAGCTGCGATCAGTGCAGCAGTCAGAAGAGAACTGGTGGGATGTCCACGCCCCGCTCCTCTGGGCATGTGCGCTGGGGGCTCCACGCATGCCTGGAGGTGCTGGGCGTGAAAATCCATTAAGAGCTTTCTACAGTACCAATGGATTTTCCACGCAGGTGCAGTAAACCCATAGGTGTGAAGCACAGAGACCACGTCAAAGATCCGTTGATCTCACAGGACTTATTAAGATACAACTGCACACACTTCTATCTTCCTTTTACATTGCCATCTGTTTATGAAGAATCTATGAATTTGATCCAAACACCTGCAAAAGGAAAGAGTTCACAAAAGGGTCTGAGGGACCCTCCTGAAGAAATGCTGTGAAGCACAAGGGCTGGAAGAAGAATTGGGGGAATTAGCCCTTTCCCATCCTTCTTGGGTGAACAAAGGGGGATTTGACATCCAAAACGAAATACCTGAACTAGTTTGAGCGTTTTACTGCAATACAGTTGTTTTGCAGAAAACATATTTTGGCTTCAAAGACACTGCCTGTTTCGATATTACTAGTCAGCTTGACTTATAATGAATTGCATTTACATGCTGTTTCCAGCTACCTAATCTTAAATGCAGTAGTTATCTTTTCAGTCAACAAGAATAAACATGCTGTCTGATACTCCCGCGGGGAGGGCGGGATATAAATACGAAAATAAATAAATAAATAAAATACTCAGCACTAGGGTACTACATCCTTTCTTTAGCATGGAAACATATAGCGATGGTTCCAGAATAAATATATATCAAAGTAAGGTTGCAGTCACACACACGAGATAAAGCGGGGGGGGGTGGGGGGGGAGTGAGGCTATTTCCTCCGGCAGAAATTGACCCGCCATTGCACCATCACATGGGTTGTTGTAGACGCAGGCACAGCCCGTCACTGTGTGATCAGATGCAACCGCCAGTGAGTTGGGGGGGGGGGGGGTTAACCGTTTGTTCCCGATGTACTAACATGAGAGATCAATGATTCGCACCTCTCCCTATGGAATGTGCGGAGGGGGGACACTGATGTGCATACTGTGATGGGGGGGAAACAATGCCATGGAGTCAAGATAGCCTGATCAGACTGCCCCGACGCCATGGGAGTGCACTGGCACAATCAGACACAGGAAAGTCCATCTGTGGCCCATAGCAATCCGTTTGCTATTGGACTTTCTGAGGTGTTTTTTTTTTTTTCTACTCCACGTGTGCAGTGGAGCAAAACGGGTTGCCAGTGGCTGCGGAACACTTCCCAGATGTTGGCGTCTAATCGCACTCCTTTAATCCGCCCGGCATTCGTGCCTATGTCGGGGCGAATTGTGTGTGTGATCACGCTCTAAGTTCTATAGATACTAGAACTAGTTCGTTCTCTTAACCAGTTGTTATTCTGAAGCACCAGATATTCGTCCTTTGTGACAAGGGAGGGTGGAAAAGTTACTGAAGAAAGAAAAAAAATCTGATGCAAGATATTTGCATGTGAATCTTATATCCATATACCCCTAAGATGGCCTTGAAACATTCTTTCTGGGAACCCACTCAATATCAATATATCTGCTAGGCAGTCCTGAGCATTTGCCATGGAAACTTTATGTTTTTCAAAGGATCCCAAGATACGTTTTAGGATCCCCACTTAGCTTTTTAATGGTTGCTGAGAAGGCCTGTTGAGCCTAGCACTATCTCCCATGCAAACTGAGATTTTGCCTGAGAGTGCATCCAACTGTCCCTCTGCTGAGCAAGAGATCAGTCAAGTTGGACGAACTGTCTTTCAGGTCATTATTAATCTTCTCATCAAAAAACTTTCAAGAAATCTCCAAGCTCTCTGGATCTGCAATGCAGTAGTTTTCCAAATATCTACGTTCAGCTGATTTGCCATGTCCTTCAGAAAACCTTGTAGGTATTTTCTTAATCAAGAACAACAGATTAATTTCTAGACCACATTAAAGCCACTGCTTTGTACCCAGAGAAGGTATATGTGCCTTATAATCCTAACTGGGGAGAACGGTGGGATGAAAAAAGTTCTAAATAAAATAAACTAAATAAAAATAAATTTCAGCATAAAGCAACTTAACTTGTAAGGGAAAGCACAACTTACACCATGAAAGCAAATGCCTCATGCCTATTACTTTTTGTAGACAACTATTTTCTCCTAATCTGGCATTTTTTTTAGGCATACATTAAATCAACTTTATTAAATATGGATTTGAACTGAATAATGTTATGCCAAGCAAACATGGGTATATTGTGAAGGGTAAGAACAAGACATTTCTTTCATTCCTCAACAGCTGCTGCCTGCTTTAAAAAAGTCAAGACCAAGTTGCTAACATTTTTATCTGTTTGACAACCGTTGCTCCAGTAAACACAATGAGATAGTCTATACAATGTCAAGATGCTTGCTAAACTTCTTCCTTGCTATGTTATATATTATACTATTTACAATAGTTTCAGCCAAAAATAGAACAAGACTTTTCAGGCCGCGACAGAATATGGTGCAGCTGTACAGATGAGGCAGATGCTAAAATGGGAAACTAAAAGAGTTTAGGGCATGAAGTCATTGTTGTCAATTTAGACAATGATCAAACATGGTCCCTGGAGAAGCAGAGATCATAAGAAAGCCTGGCCTACAATGTCCTTACTGGAAAGTAGCTCAAAGCATCCATTTTTGGTGAAATTCCAAAGTAATATTTAAGAGAAGTCATGGATCCTAGCCTTCCTTTGCACCGTTTCTATGGTGTTGGCGTGGGAAATATGACCTAAGTAAGTAATGAGATTTATATGTGCACAATTGACTGAGCTTTTTTTAAAACACACACACACACACACACAAATCAGCAGGCTTTTCTTAGGCTACTAGGGCAGTAGAAGTTTCATAAATAACTAGCGATGTAAAATTTCCAGAAATTTTGAAGCCAAGGGAAAAAAGTTTCCCGAGAAAGAAGGAAATCTTGGGGGAAATTGATATATGTGCAGTACGTACTCTCCTATGAAATCTAAACTAAGTTTACTGCTTTAACAACATAAAATGCAACATAAAATACTGAACATATAAAATTGCAATATTTGATGTATTTACAGAATTTAAAAGTTATAAATGCCATAGCTTTGTACAAGCAAAATTGCAAATATACTCAGCATGTGAGAGAAAACTGCAAGCTGATACACCTCATACTGTCTTAGCACATGTACCTTAATATTTGCTGTCTGGCTAGAGAAACCTAAGTTCTTAATGAAACTTTCAGTTTTCCTCTGAGGTTTTGGTGAAGTTAGTGCCTATCTCCTTCTGATCTTTTTTCTCCCTCCTGCAAAGTAGGGCAACAATCTACTTTTTACCCAGCCTGAGGGTAAATGTGTCAGAGTGGTTTGAGGGAGAGGTGAAAAGGTCAACCACATCAGGTCAAGAGGACAACAGAAGGCATGCAGCTGTTGAGAAGCAACCAAAGCAGTGCATGCTACCCTCATGAAAATTTGATATCCTTCTAGGCGCAGAAATGCATATTGTATTTAAGAGCTGTATATGCCTACATCATGCCCACCTGGTCTTTAAAAGCATTACATGCATTCTAAAAGAAAATATTTCATAGGAGTGTTTTCAGTACACCTCAAAATTTCAATTTTTCCATTGAATTTTTTTTTAAGGCTTTGGGGGGGAAATGGGGGAGGGGGACAGGGCATGGTGTCCCCCCCACAAGCCTTCAGATCTCTATGAATAACTAAAGTAAGCCACAATATATTCTCCGGCAAAAAAAAGACTATATCATGTTAACCATGTGATCAACTAAAACAGCTTAGTTTACATTCAAAATGCCCATGGTGCAACTGTTGTTCATACACTATTTACCAACTGCATTTTGAATAAGAGATTTAAAACATCTCTAATTATAAACAACTTTGAACTGTAATAAGGTAATTCTTCCTTTATATTCACATATAACTTGATTTGAATAACAGTTGCTTGGCTTTTAAACTCTCTTTATGGAAAGTTCATTAGAAATTGGGGGGGGGGGGGGGGGGGCAACCGAAAATGGAAAGCCAAGCTGAATGTTAAATCATCTGTTTTTGGACCAAGCTATTTAGTTAGGGTTCCTAAGAGCAGGCCCAACTCTGCGAGGTAACAGGTCCTGCTCCAGTGACGAAATGCTTGGAACAAGGGAATAAAATAGATGGGTTTAGCAGACATGCAAGTTCAGCTGTGGGGTGAGGAAGCCAAGGCACTAGTCTCTCCACATCCCTAAAAACACACTTTCCACAAACAAATCTACATAGGAAGGAAGTTTTATATAAAAAAAAGAAGAAGAATAAAAAACAAATAATAAAAAGGCAATTATGAAGGTAGAATGCCAGCAGGGGGATTGGGGACTATCCAGTGTATTGTGCACTGTGTAACATGTATGACTATCTGCCAATTGGACAAAAGTCATGGGTATGTGCTCAGAGTAAGGAGTTCCTGGTTCTCAGGAAACGAGTTTGCACCCTCAAGGCCAAGGTGACTGACCTGAGGAAGCAGAGACAGTCAAGCACACGGATAAAACTCTCATGGACTTGTTAGATGTGTCCCACTCTGAGAATGGCAGCCCTGCTATTGTCAGGGAGCATGACGGTCAAGGGGAAACAGGGCACTGTGCTGATGAAAAGTGGAGTGTTCCTTCAGAAAAGACCCCTTCTTCAGTTGGTGAACAGGTATCCTTTCACACCAGGGAACCATCCATGGGCAGGGAGGGAGGGGGGCTCTTGGTAGTTAGTGACTCGATCCTTAGGCGTGTAGATAGATGGGTTGCGAACCCACATACTGACCAAATGGCGACTTGCCTGTCCAGCACAAAGGTAGCTGACATTGTGCATGGTCTAGATAGGCTGGTAGACAGTGCTAGGGAGGATCCAGTGGTCATGGTATATGTTGCCACAAATGATCTGGAGAAATGTCATTGTGTGGTCCTGGAGGAAAAATTTAGGCTGCTATGCAGGAGACTCAAGGCCGGGACCTCCAAAGTAGCTTCTCATAAGTGCTGCCTGTTTCATATGCTGTGCCAGCTAGGCAGGCACAAATAAGGAGTCTCAATGTGTAGATGAGAAGATGGTGTAGGGAGGAAGGGTTTAAGTTTGTTAGGCCCTGGGATGCTTTTTGGAAAAGGCAAGACCTGTACAAAAGAGACGATCTCATTTGTCCCAAGAAGGAATCTAGCTGCTGGCACTTAAAATCAGAAAGCTGGCAGAACCGTTTTTAAACCAAATCTTGGGGGAAAGCTGACAGGAGATGAAATGTCTCTGGTTTGGGATGGCTTATCTCTAAGATATGAAGGGGTAGCTGTTATTGTTCTAGAGGGAAATGGATTAGGACTGGCCATTGAGAGGGGAACAAACGATACTGACTGCCTGACAAGGTCTAGAGGCCACATGTCTGGGAAATTATAGATATTTATATACAAAAGCTAGAAGTGCCCAAGGTAAAATGGCGGAGCTGAAATGCTTACCATCAGAGGAGAACATAGACACTTTGGGCATTTCAGAAACTTGGTGGGATGAGGATAATCAGTGAGATACAGTGATTCCTAGATATAAATTATATCGGAAGGATAGGGTGGGAAGGGTCGGAGGTGGAGTGGCTCTGTATTTCAGAGAGAGTATACAGACCAGTAAGACTGAGAATGTAAGAAAAATAGATTTGCTTACAGAAACGCTATGGGTGAAAATAGTGTGCCCAAAAGGAAGTTTAACTCTGGGAGTTTGATATTGCCGAGCAGATCAAAGGTACGAGCAGGGGTGTCAAATTCATTTGTTATGAGGGCCGGATCTGACATAAATAGGACTTTGTCGGGAGGGGCCATGTGTGTCATAAAATGTAATGCCAGATAGCGGAGATATTCCACTGAACCCCCACATTAGGAGGGTGTGTGTGTTAAAACTAATATTTCTTAACAAAACTGGAGTTCCTTGAGTTTGTAGAACTCTATATTTTAACTGTGATTGGTCACAAACCTCCCCACCACCCTTAAACGATGCCTGTCTAAAATGGAAATACAGTGAGATACTGGGATTTGGAAGTACAATTTTAAAAATAAAACATCAAGAAGAAGCACAAGGATCACAGCGGAAACTCAAAATATAAATGGCCTGAACTTAGGACCCAGGGGAAAACATGAAATGGCTGAGCATTGCCAACTTCCCCCCCCCCCACCCCCCACTATACTCAGAGTGGGAATGGCTCTCCAGGTTCTCAGCGGGTTTTTTTACAAGGTGGCTTGAGGTAACAATTTTGGCTGTCCTCATTAGCAGTTGCTCTGCTATTCCACTGGCGCCCCACATTAGGAGGGAGTGTGGTAAAACTAGCATTTCTCCGCAACACTGGAGTCCCTGGAGTTTGTAGAATTCTGTATTTTAACTGTGGTTGGTCCCAAACCTTCTCCCCTCCCACCCTTAAAATGGAAAGGTGGGGGAATAGTGGGATTTGGCAATACAATTTTTAAAATAAAACAAGAAGAAGCAGCACAAGGATCACAGCAGGATGCCCAGGGGCCCCTACCTATGAGAAGGATGATGGAGGCTGGAACTGGTGGCTGGAAGGCAGAGAGGAATGCACTCAAAGGCCAAGGGAGCTGGAAAGTTTGGTAGCCCAACCCTCTATTTCCTGCACTCAGAGGTAGCCCCGCCCTGTACTCCCTGCACTCAGAGGCAGATCAAGCTCAGAAGAGCGAACAAAGGCAGGGGAGGGAGTACAGAGGGGAAGAGAAGAGAGCCCCACTTATGAGCTGGATTAAAGCCCTAGGCGTGCTGGTTCTGGCCTGTGGACCATAGGGTTGACACCCCTGGGTTAGAGCATGAGTTAAAAACAGCAAAAGAATTAAGCAAAGCAGCTAGATGAAATAATTGTGATTTTAACTACCCACACACTGATTGGGTCAATATTTGTTCAAATCAGGAGAAGCAGATTGGGTTTCTAGAGACTTTCAGCGACTGTGCCATGGAGCAGATGGTCACTGAACCTACCAGTAATTCCCAAGACCTGGTGAGAGATGTAAATGTTGGGAACAGTGACCATAATGCTATTAAGTTTAACATTTATGTGAATAGGGAGCTGCCCCAAAAAACAAACATAACCACACTTAACTTTAGAAGGTGTAACTTTTCTCAAATGAGCGGGCTTGTGAAGAAGAAACTGAAAGGAAAGGTACCCTTTCTGGAAGCTTGGAGACTATTTAAAACTACAATCCTAGAAGCTCAGATAAAAAAAGTCCTGCATGTTAACAAACACAGTAATGGAAGCATAAAAAAGGTAAGAAGAATCCCTTTGAAGGGTGAAGGGCTAGTCCGAGTGAGGTAAGTAAAAGAGAGCACAGGCTATGGCAAATAAAATGCAAGTTGGTGATCAGACAGGTAAAAAGGGACTATGAAGAACACATTGCAAAAAACTTAAGTACCAATACTAAAAATTTCTTCAAATAAATTAGTAGAAGGAAACCAGCCAGGGAGGCAGTGGGGCCCTTGGATGACCAAGGGGTAAAAGGATTACTAAAGGATGATAGGGAAATGGCAGAAAAGCTAACTGCTTTTTTTGCCTCAGTCTTCACTGTCGAAGATGGGAGGTGCTTGCCCACTTCAGAACTGCAGATTTCAAGAGGGGTATTGAAAGACCTGAATCGGATTGAGGTGACAAGAAAGGAGGTCCTACAAATGATGGACAAACTAAAAACTGATAGATCACCAAGTCCAGATGACATGAATCAAAGAGTTCTGAAAGAACTCAAATGTGAACTTGTGGATCTCCTGACAAAAATATGCAATCTATTACTAAAATCTGCCTCCATTCCTGAGGACTGGAAGGTAGCTAATGTAACCCCATCTTTTAAAAAGGTTCCAGAGGAGATCCAGGAAATTACAGGCTGGTCAGTCTAATGTCGATACCGGGTAAGTTGGTGGAATCCATTATTAAAGATAAAATTAGTAGGCACACTGATGAACAAAAGCTATTGAGGAAGTGTGACAAAATGCATTTTCTCCTGGAAGGTTGGCAAGCAGCAAACCTCCACTTGGCATTTTAAAAGGGTTTTTTTTCCCCCCCTTCTCTCTGAGCAGAGAACTGGCTGGGAAGGAGGAAGTCCATCAATGGCTTTCCAGGCTCATCTCTTAAGAAATGTCTTGGAACTTCAGGACTGTCTCTCCCCATATACGCCCCAGAAAGCCTTGTGCTCCATTAAATAACACTTACTGGTAGTCCCTGGCCCAAAGGACGTCCACTTAGCCTCAACCAGGGCCAGGGCCTTCTCTGCCCCGGCCCACGCCTGATGGAATACACTCTCAATTGAGATCAGGGCCCTGCAGGACTTGCTACAATTCTGCAGGGCCTGTAAAGTGGAGCTGTTCCGCCAGGCCTTTGATTGAGCTGGCGGATCTTTTCCATCTCGGCCTCCTGTGCCATAGTGGGCCTACAGATGCCTACTATCCTGCTAACACTAACAGGAAGTGTATAACTGGACTGATGTTATCTTTTTTGCTGCCATCCTGTTTTAATTGGTTTATAATCATATATTTATTGTTTTATCTCTATTGTGAGCCACCCGGAGCCCATCATGGAACAGGGTGGAATATAAATGCAATCAATCAATCAATCAATCAATCAATAAGCTAATGGGTTTAGACAAAGGTATGGACAAGCCTCCTCCTTCTCCCCCCTTCTCCAGGCAAGGAACAAACCTCGATCATGTCACCCCTCAGCCGTCGTTTCTCCAAGCTAAAGAGCCCCAAGTGCTTCAACCTTTCTTCACAGGGAAAGTGTTCCAACCCTTTTATCATCTGCACTTTCTCCAATGCTATCTTTTTTGAGGTGTGGTGACCAGAACTGTACACAGTACTCCAAATGGGGTCGCAGCATCGATTTATACAGGGGCATTATGATACTGGCTGATTTGTTTTCAGTTCCCTTCCTAATACCCCCCAGCACAGCACTGGCCTTTTTAAAGATACAAGGAGCTGAAAAAACGAAGCAAAAAAATTAGCCAGCTGATGTCAACAGAAGGTGTGTGTGTGGAAGCTCTCTATTCATTTCTTTATGCTTTGAGCTGTCACTAATGAGAAGTATATTTTGTCAGATCCATTCACTTCTACCTCAAAGATATGGTCCATAATTATTCCCTTTCATCTGAGTTTTGACACAAGCAACCAGCCTGTACTGCGAGACCTGTTGATTCTATTTGACAGCTGCATCATCAGTCCCACAAAGCAAAGCACACAAACCAAATGGAGATTAGATTGCAGTTGCCCATAGAGGAAGGAAGTTTGGAGCTACACATTTTGGACACCCAGATACTGAGAACTGATAGTAACCTGGTTAAGTCCAGTGCTTTTCATAACAAAGGAAAAGAGAGGCTTAAATAGGAGCCATACTAATGAGATTGTGGTTAACGTGCTCTGGATTGCACACACCATCAAAAACAACACTACAAAATGAACACAATAGTCTGTAAAGCTGCATTTCTCAATTGCCAGTAACATTTGGTTCTCTCGTTACTCTTATAAATAAGAAAACAGACAAGCAAAACACAATGGTAATTATATTAGTCAAAGTAGAGAAAGAACACAAAAAACTAAAACAGACGAGTAAAAATCCTATATCAAGTGTCAGTTTCTAGGGTGTACTCTTTCACATCGCAACCAAGGAACCGAATATTTGAATGTTCTCCAATACAAAAATGCTTCCTACACATTCAAAACTAGCACAGCACAAAAAAAAAATGGTTCTCAACTGGCCTTTCCTGGGCACATTAGTTTTTTTATGTCTAAAGAGTATTCTATGTATTTTATTAATTTTATTCAGTTTCAAGCTGCCCTGACCTGGATAGTCCAGGATAGCCTGATCTCATCAGGTCTTGGAAGTTAAGCAGGGTCGGCCTTGGCTAGTATGTGGATGGGCAACCTCCGAGGAATACCAGGGTTGTGACGCAGAGGCAGACAATGGCAAACCACCTCTGAAAAATCTAGCTCACCACCTCATGGTGCATAACGCTAAAAGAGCTTGAACTTCTGGCTGCCAGACTATCGTAGGATCGCCTAGTTATACTACACACACTGCCATATGATAATTATTAATTATTAATTCAATCCCACACCTGAGGTCTAAAATGAAACAGCCCAGCAGCAGACTGCATCAGGCAGAACTTCTGCCCTTTTAGTTTACTCTGAAAGTAAAAAGCTACTTCTAATCAGGGTAAGTAATTAAATTATATAACCACCAGTAACAGTCCAATCTACATGTGTGTGCTCTTGAAAGACTATTTCAATGAGGCACTTCTGAAGCACAACCATCATACAGTTTTTATGGTCATTTTTGGGTGGAGGCAAGGTTCAGTACTCTGAGAGAAAAAGCAGGAAGAGGGACCAGAAATTCAAAGCTAAATATGATTTTAGCAGTCAGCTCCAGTGTTAATGTAACAATAGCTGCTGCCAAAAAGTTTTTAAGTTGCACACATTTTTAGGATCCTTACAGGCTACATAAATGTATACATAAGGACGGTAACAGTCTGTTCTACAGTTAGACAGCATTCTTCTCTCTTGAACAGCCCATAACTTTCCAGGAGTGGGAGAAGCATTAAGGTACACTTTCCATGCATGGTTTAATTCTGAGTTCAGAACCTAGTATGTTGGCAAAAGAAAAGACTGCCCTTTGTCATTTTTACCCAATGGACACATCATGACAAACTATTTTCAACTGAACCAGGAAGCGCTCAATTTTCCAGCTGAATGTGAAGAGAAAGAAGAAAGCAGCTCAGGGAAACCAGAGGATTTCCTGACTCATTCCAGTCATAAAATGAAGTTTATTCACAATGTTTGGATTGACCTGTTAACATGTACCAAGCAGGGGCGTAGACTTTTTAAATCCCCGGGGGGGGCGGGGGCTCTCTCGTGCGCGCGTGCGTGCGCTCGGGACCATGTCCCCGCCGCTGCCCCCCCAGGAGCCGCCGCCGCCGCTTCCCTCCCCCAGGCCATGCCTGCCCGCCCGCCGCGCTCCCCGCCCCCCTCCCTTCCTCACCCCTCTCCCCACTGCCAAAGGGCCGAGCGCCGTCTGGTCCTGGGCACGGCCAGGCGCGCACTGGCAGATCTGCGCCAGAAGAAGCGCGGCGGCGCCTGTCTCCAGCCCCTGCGTTTGAAAGACAAACCCCCATCTTTGTCAGCAGCAAGCCTCTGGGCGGCTGTGATTGAACGCACCGGGTGGCTTCCAGAAAGACCCCTTTTTTCCCCTCCGAGGAGCGCCTTTGAAGTCCCCCCCCGCCCCCGCCCCCGGAGTGTGCATTTAATAGCTACGGAGAGCTCGGGCGCCGGCGCGTCGCCCTTGCGGGCCCTCGGCTCCCGCTCCGCCTCGCGCTCGGGGCGTGCGGGGGTGGCGCAGATGAGCACAGCTTCTCTCCCCCCTGCCACCCCAGGGAGGCAGGAGGGCAGACCGGGGGTGGGGGGGAAGGAGAGGCGGCGACGGCCGGCTGACTGGCCACCGGGCGCTCCATTTTGCCGGGGGTGGCTGAGCCCCCCCCCGGGAAATTTGGGGGGGGCTCGAGCCCTCGAGCCCCCCCGTAGTTGACGCCCATGGTACCAAGGACTTAGATTCTAGTTCAGTGCAAGGAGTTGTTCTTAATTTCTTTCATATGTATGTACAATAAAAGCTTTGTTATCTGACATAAGATTATCTAGAATGGGATTACCCATATGGCAAGCTCCTCCCCCTCCTCCGGCCCCTGCTGAGAGCATGCATGTATCCCATTCCCATGTTTCCTGCTGACCTCAAGCCATTGCTAGGGTTCGGACAGCCAATGCCAGCTGACACAATCTTTGGGAGCTTCCTTTCCCCACAACATGCCTTCAGTTGCTGGGAGCCAGCTCTGCCAAAGGCCTCCAAGGCAGTTGGCCTACTTGTCTACTTGCTGCATAGGGCAGCTTCATGGCTTTGGGGAAAGGCATGAGGGCTGTTACAATGACATTCCCAAAGGGATGGAGTTTGTGAGATCTCACCACTGTCACAACATGTCAGCAGCAAGCTGGCTGGAAGAAAGAAAAGCACATTGAACACTTTGTTCCAAGCTCTCACCCTACCCATCATTAGTTGGCCGGTGATCCACACAGGACCTGCTTTCGGCTCCAAGCCCAAATCCCTGAACAGCTGGTCAATCATCCCTGGTGTAGAAAACATGTCTGCCAGCTGATGTGGAAGGTTGATCTTGGGGCAGAAAGAAGCTCTTTCTGCCCGCACAACTTACTGCAACTTACTGCAGAGAATTCAAGCAGTCAAACCTTTAAGACTAACTTTGGATTCGTGTTCCTGCTGTACACACCATCCTTTTTTCTCTGGTGTATTTATTCAGTATTTTTTGTATGTATTCTGCAGCTACCACCAAAATAGGGGTGGGCACCAAAAAAATTTTTGGTATTTTTTGGGTTCGGATATACCAAATCCAAAAAAAATTAGGTATTTCCCAATATTCCCGAATCCTAGTATTGGTAAGCTACTGGGGTTCGGGAATTATCTGTACTGCTTAATTTATTTGGCTCAATTATACCTTATGGGGATCATCCCCATAAGGTGTAAATAATCCCCCCCATTCCTGCCAGGGCAGCAGACTCCCATCATTGAAGGGAAGGCAACTTGCCTTGTCTTCAGTGAAAGGAACATGTCGCCTCTGCAGGGTGACTCGAGACTGAGGGGGTTTAAAGTTTAAATCCCCCCCTTGCTGGAGTTGCGTTGCAGAGGCTCACTTCATTGAATGGAAGGCAATGATGGGAGCCTGCAGCCCCTCACAGGCCTGGGGGGGGGGGTAAATGCCTCCCCAACTTTTCTCCCTTCTCTGGAATGTGTGCTCTACTCCACTCGCTTGCTTGCTTGCTTGGTTGCTTCACTTGTGCATGCCCGGCTAAGTTACTTGCTTCTCCCCTGTTATCTCTTGCGCCCTGTCCTTGAACAGGAGTGCTAGCAGTTATGTGTGAGCCAAACTCACCGGTATTTTGTATTCTTCTTATCCATGTCTTGGGAACTGAACTTTAGAGATGTTCAACATCATTATTCTCTGGGAACTCCTTTTCTCGCGTTTTCTATGGGAACTTCTGGCCAGTATACTTGAGCACCTAAAATCCTTCCTAGTGATTGGTAGAATATCCTTAGGCCATAATTCATATCCAGTATATCAATACCTGTAATCCCTAAACCCAGTATTACTAACAGTGGAAGTGTTTGACTCCAATGGTTTTCTCTACAAATAAAGGACTTACTGCTTAAGGAGACCTGTTGTGGACTATATCTTTTGGGACATTCTCACAGACTGTTAGTAATCCCTTTTTGGGAAACTGTCCATCACCCCACTATGGATAGCGATGGCGCTGAGATCCCTCTTACCGACTCAGAAGTTCCGGTTACCTCTGAAGGGGTGCCGGTGCAGCTGCCTGCCAAAGCTCATGCCCTCTCCACAGTGCAACTCCCAGAAGTAAGGAAAAATGTTTTAAGTTTAAGCATCTGCAAAGGGATTCCCCAAATGAATGCCAAATATACAGTATCCATAGGGGGAAGCCTGTTTGGCCAGTTGAATCAGATTAGAGAATCTGATTCGACTTTTGGCATGCCCAAATAATACTGAATAGGCATTATTCAGTGTTGTTGGGGGATTTTTTTTGACTGAACTGAATGCATATCCCCAAACCAAAACCCACAGTTTTGGCTTTATTGGGGTGGGAACGTCACTTGTGATGTGTGTGGGTGGCATCCAAAGGTATTTTTTAATGTATTCAATTGCTCTACTGCAGCTGCGCATTAGCATTCAGTAAATGCCTCCCATTTAAATCCTCCTTGTTCATGAATGAAACTGACTAGAGCAGCTGCGAAGTTCTTTTCTTATTGCCAATCTCTAGTGTATTCTCCGTGTTGTTATTGGCCACTGTGAAAAATGTGGAAGAGTCGACCCAATGAGTCTTTCCCTGCCCCTCCACTCCCTCCCCCTTACAGAGCTTATCAATTTCATTCCACACTGACAATCCCCCCCTTTTGTTAGCAATCAATACTGAAATTGTATACCAATGAAGGGAGGAGAGTAGCCACCTGGGCATACCCTGCTCAGAGCAGTGGGCGGGCAGGCAGGTGAGGGAAAGGAGGACAAGGTGAGCTGAGGAGGAGAAGCCAACACAGGGAAAAGGCCACCAACCTGACCGAGCACCCAAGGGAGGGGGCACACCACAGCCTCCCCTTTCCTCTCCACTCCCCCACACCCTTTGGCTCACTGCCACTGGGCTTCTCTATGCATGGATGACCCATAGAGGGACGGCGAGCTTGGCAGTTGGCTGGCTGGTCTTTCGGATGGTTTGTGCTTTGGCGGCAGCAGCCTCAACGTGGGCAGTGGAGTGGCCTAAGAAGAACAGCAAGGCGCTGGGAGATCCATCATGCAAGCTTCTGCACATGCACGAGACCTGCTCCAGGGAGAAGTGGGGCAATGGCGCTGAGAAAAAGGGAGAATACGACGACGCCACATCTGCCTCACTTCCCTGCCTTCCCCCCCCCCAACCATCCGAGGTTAGCATTGAACTCATAAGAGTAGACTCATGAAGCTTTTTTTAAAAAAAATTAAAAAGTAACACATCCAGCAGAAGGTGCAGAGTGGCAGAAGAACCTCGATGTGGGCAGGGAGTAGCCTCCAAGGGGCAGGGAAAGGGAGGGGAAAATCTGAAGGAGTCTATCTGCTTTTGAATTTTACCTTCAGCTTTGAACGAAACTAGGGAAAAGACCGCCACAAAAGCACTCTGAGAAATCCCAAGAAAACTGGGAGCAGAAAGCAAACTGAGCACTGAAGGGGGGGGGGGGGGGGGGAAACAGTGCAGAACAAAAAAAGAAAACCCGATGGACATGCACAGTGACAGTGGGGGAAATGCAGAACAACCAAAAAAGTCCAGTGATGATGCGCCCTGAAAGCAAAGGAAAAGACCAGCGCATAATAGACCAGCATGTCTGACAGAAATATGTCAGATCTGCTCCAGGCCCACATCTTCAATAGCTGAAGCAGAAACCACCCAACGCATGCTTTCAGCTACAAGCCCCATCCCCCCCATCAACTGCCCAACAAGCACAGGAAGCTTGGAGGAAAAAAATACAACATTCACCCCCCCCCACACACACACACACAAAACCCTGCCAATAGGGATTACAGGGGCCATCAGAGGACAAGCAAATGTGACGGTCCTTTCACTAAAAGTCCTCACTTGGGCAGTCCTAACATTTTTTGAAGACAGAATTCAGTGATGAGCTTTAAACACCATCTCCCCTATGTGGTCTTAAGAATCACTTGGGATTTCTCACTCACTATAGGTTCCAGTGTCTTGCATATCTGATGCCTTATTGATGTTAACTAATTCTGCTATGTCTCTATAACTTTATAACGCTATCTGCTTTTCGTGTTTCATCCTGTGCTTACTTAGATCAGATCTTATGGTAATCTTCCTTGGCCTTTCTATCAACACTTAGGAGCGATCCTTTTGATTGGATCTTGTATAAAACTGGCCGCTCTTTGTAACATTCCCCTCCTGCCCTTCTGTTGTTATCAACCTTAGGAATGTACGCTTCATGTATATGATTAAATAAACTCTGACTCACAAACGTTTATGTTGGAATAGATGTTTTTGTCTATGAAGTGCCACTGGACTTATTTTATTTTGCTGCTACAGACCATCTAGAATTATAACAAAGGGCTGTTTGGAGCTGTACCCTCCAGGACCAGAAGGTACTCTTTCTTAGTTTTAATTATTCTAAACTGCCCCTCGGAATCAACAAATGCATTTATGTATTTTATATCCCGTCCTTCCCCGCAAGCAGGCTCAGGGCTAATCAGAACATAAATATAACAATAAAACAACATTCTAAAACCATAGCTGTAAGAGTCCCAATTAAAAGACAGATGGTGAGCCGATAATACACACATTCAATGCTGTCTATTTTTGGTATGGGGAGCGCTCTAAAGGAGAAAGATTCCCGGTCAAGCATCGCCATCCCACCCCCTCCGCCCTTTAGTCCAGGGGTCTTATTATTAATGGACCTGGCATTATACAGTACCAGTGTTGGAGAAGGGTACATTTTCCTAGCCCCACAACCAGTATGTCTAAGGCTGGGTGAAGGTTGGAAGGGGACTGAGCAATTCTGTATCTCTGCCTTCTTCCCCTTATTATTGCACCTTGCCCCACCACTATACCTCCCCTGCCCCCCTCCCCCCCATGACTGGAAACAAATGCCAACTCATACATTATAGAGAACACAGGTTGGATCCAGAGTCTCTACCCTGTGTTTTTTGTAACAATCCCACATGAGTGTTGGGTTCTGCTTAGTCCCTGCATGTGCAGTACCTGATTCAAATTGCAACTGAGGCACGTATGGAAAAGGGGCCTCAGTCTTCTCCCTGGATCATTTTTCAGACCTGAAACATGCCTAGGGAGATGCTATTTGGTTTTTACGTGTAAATATTTGGTCTGTACATGTATACAACTATACATGTGAGTTTTCCCAGTGAGCCAAATAGCACCCCACCCCCAGACTATTCCAGCTTGAGAGAACTGTGAAGGGGAGAAGGCCAAGCTCTTTTCTCTGTGTGTGCCACAGTCACAATCTGAATCAGAAACTACACACATAAGGACTAAGGAAAACATAACTCACGCAACTGGTACAAAGGACCCCAGGACACAGCCAGTGTTTTCTATAATGTGAGAAGAAACCTTTGGAGAGACATACTACAAAAGAACCTGGGGATTATCCTTTTGGGGGGTTTTGTGATGGCTGCTGATTTTACCCATTATTAAGCTGACAAATGTCTGCTGAAAAACTAGCAGCAGTGCTACAGCGGTTAACTTTCGAACAGCATAATTAGATGAAGTGATAGTAGTTTATAGTTCAGTGCCACGAGCGAGATGAATCCAAGCCAGCAAGTTTTCACCCAGCCTCGGTGACACCCAAAACCAGCTAAATCAGGAATAACAAGCCATCATTATGGGAAGTGTTAATGTAAATTAGGATCTATTACTAAACTCCAAAAGAAACAGCGCACGGGTAACAAAAAGAAGCCATTATTTTCTTCTTCCACTGAAAAGTATATGCATATGGCTGAAGAATACAAGCCCCTATGCAATACCCAACATTCCAATATATCCATATTCCAAGGTCCCTCATAATTCTGGCATGCGTAGCATGTTCATCTGCTAACACTAATTCTTAGAGGTAGGTGAGCACCCGTGCACTTTGTCGATTAGTATTTGAGGAGGAAGGAACAGTGCAATTGTACCTTAAAATTGCTATACAGCTGAGAAAATAGGTTGTGTGTTCCATCTGTACTCTCCTACTACATTATGTATGATCCACTACAGCCAATATGTGTAGTGTCAGAATTGGATATGGGAGACCCACTCTGTCATTAGAAGCTTGTTGCGTGACCTTGTCCAGTCACATATTCCCAGTCTACCCTGTCTATCCTACATCACAGGGTTGTTGTGAGGATAAAATGAAAGAGAGGAGAATGATGTATGCAGCTTTAGGACACTACTGAGGGGAAAAAGCAGGATATAAATGAAGTAAATTTAAAATGAAACAGCATACAAAATCCTAAATAATTCATAAAGCTTTTCAAAGGATATGTCAGCTATAGAATACGCTATGACAATCGGTGAGGGACAAAAATCAAATTCCTCACAAGAAGTCAGCTTACGGTATTTCTGAACTGAAGAGATTTCAAGAGGTGAGACGATTTTAGGCAGAGACATTGCAAGAAAGAAAAATACAAGACTGATGGTGAAAGGGAAAGGAACTCAGTGACACTTTTAAATGAGAAAGGTGATGGGTCTCATCTGGTGTTCGGAAGTCAACGACAAGTCCTTTCGTAAAGCTGGGGACATCCCTTAGCAACCACAGAATGAATACATTTCAGCTGAAACACGCCGTACCAAATATCTAATAGATTTCACCAACTAAAGGAGACATTTCATTGTCAAACAAGGACTGGCACAGGTGTGTTTGGGTTGGAAGGATGCCAAATGATAAGCATCTTGGTATCAAGTGAATTCTGACATATGTCTATTTAACTCTTAGACATTTGACAAGTGCCTGAAAGCCTCCTGGTTAGAGTATCGCAGGAAAATCGTTGCAAAAAACAGCCTTCAATGAGTAGCCAGATGGAATCCATAGAAATATTAATAGAGTCCTAAAGGCAGATAACGATTCAGTTGCTGGGCATTGCTAAGAAGCCAGGCTGGATGGTTGTTAATGAAATATCAGGCAGCCTATACTTTAAAAAACCGTGTCTAAGCATTTTCAGAGCCTTACCAAGCCAGGACACTGAGACAGGTAGGTCATTTTTTCCTTCTTCCACTAATTCTGGTGTCACTCTGTTAAGATTAACCATGCCACATCTCTCCTCCTCCAGCAGTCCCAACCAATGCTCCCTCCAAGCTGTGGAGTCTTGTGAGTAGAAATCCTACTTTGTGAGCTACTGGCATTAAAGTTGTGAGCGAGCAATTTGGCTACTGCATAAATTAATTTGCTCCAGAGCCATCCTTCCTGAGCTAAGACAAAACTCTGTGAGCTGGAGGCTAAAAAACTGTGAGCTAGCTCACACTAACTCAGCTAAGAGGGAACACTGGTCCCAACACACTATGTCATATGGCAAAAAATGAGCAAAGCTTTATATCAGCAACGTTAGGAATATCTCTGACTTAAGTAAATTGTTGCATCATCAGTTAGATTCATTATCTAATGCGTGATCATTATCTAGTGTGTAATCCATCAAAACTGAATCACTTTCCCCAAATTCCTTGTTAGTTTTCAATTTTGAAAAATCCTCTTTCAAGCAATGTTCAGTGGCTATGACACCATCAGTTTCTAGAGCAAAACTATGATGATACTCTATTGTTTTACCCTGCAAATTCTAGGGTTGCCAGATCCAGATTAGGAAACTTGGAGATTTGGGAACGGAGCCTGGGGAGGACAGGGACCTCAGCGGGGTACAATGCCACCGAGTCCACCCTACAAAGCATCCATTTTCTCCAGGGGATCTGATCTCTGTAGTCTGGAGATCAGCTATAATTCCCCGGGGGGGGGGGGGGGGAGAGATCCCTGGGTCCCATCTGGAGGCTAGGATCTTTAACACCTAGAATGTAAATATATTAATATTGCTTGTCTAATGAATAGAGATGTACAAGGGGGTGGGGCGTGATACTCGCAGGAGGGGAGAGTGGAGGAACCACCGAGTGGAGGAACCACCCACAGGTGAGTCTTCTCCCCCCCATGCCCCCCTCGGCTGCTGTAGCGGGCCTGAGCGCCCAAGAGGTGCTCGGCCCGCTGCTTCTCTCTCTCCACCATCCCCTGTGCCCCGGCTGCCACAGCGGGCTGAGCACCTTTTGGGTGCTCAGGCCCGCCGCTTCTCCCCTCCAGCGGCGAGGCTTACATGCCTCCCAACTGTCGGGCCGCCCCAGTTCCCTAAGTGTTCCTTGCGCGTGCGCAGGGAATGCTTTTACTTTTCGGGGGATTTAAATATCCCAAATATTTTTTGAAAGTTTTTGGATTTTTCTGCAAATGTGGAGAGTCCTCCACGTATGCAGAAAAACCTCCCTCCCCCCCAAGTGCCCCCCCGCGCAGATTTAGATATACGCATGGAGGGGACCACTTGGGAATTAGATGTATAGATTCTATCCATCTAAGTCAGAGAACTGCCTTGCCATTAGTAGAACACATAACTTGTGTTACATAATAATACTCCTACACGAGGAAGATTATGAATTTCTAAATTCCCAGATGTCTACACGCTAGAAGAATATACACCTACCCACCAGATGTCTCTGACATATCTACTGAGTCACAATTTCTATTAAAGCTAAAAGGATGCTGACCTGTCACAGACTAAACCAACCAAACTGCATTAACCGAAGGGAACACCCCAACACTGTCTACAGCATTGGACATATTACAAAATTGTGGTGCCAGCCTTTTGTAAGCCCTGGAGAAACTAATGATATGGGGGTGGGTTTTTTTCTGGATAAGCTTGAAGTTAATTGGACAGGTTTGTATGTGTCATTACATCGGCTGCCAGTTTCCTTCTGGAGTCAATTCAAGGTGTCCATTATAATTTTTAAATCCCCAAATGGTTGGATTATTTTCTTTGTATAAGTTATATGCTAATAGGATCTTTGTAACTGTAATACACATTCAATGATAAGCTATATGCTAATAGGGTTCTTCGTATTGGCAATACGCAAGTTGCAAGTAAAATAATTCTTTTGAAATTGTTAAAAAATAGTGTTGTTGTCTAGCGTCTTTAACAGCTGAGCCTCTTTTACTGCAGCATTTGTACAGCTGTTTGATTCTCTATTGTTATTGTACATACGGTTCTTTTTCTTGACAAAATCCGGATAGGTTCTATAAACCATATCCATATCGCTTCGTAGTGTATTCACTTTGATACCTGTCACTGGAGCTAAAGCCTCACTCAATGCCGGCTTGAGATTCTCACTCTTTTGTTCAGGAACACCCTGGAACCTTAAAAAAAAATTGTACGTTCCATCTGTAATTTTAATAAATTGTCTTTATCAGAGGCTCTTTCCTTTTCCATCTTGCACATTCTCAAATCATTCTTTTCTGTCTTGGATTTCACTTCCAACAATTCCTTTTCAACTTTTTCAGACCTCAAGTTTGCATCTGCTACATTTTTCTGCAAGTTATCCAGCTTCACATTAACAGCAGTCAGCTGATCCATTAGAGGATGCAATGCAGTTGCTAATGCAGTTGCTAGGTCTGTACTAGACTCGTTTTTTGACACCGGAAGAGAAACAGGAGCTTTTGGAGAAGGTCTGAGTTTCCCCGCCATCTTATCTCCCCATCCAGTCATTGCTTTTTGTTTATATTTTCGAAGAGTCAAAAGTTAGTTAAAAGTTTATTCCTTAAGTCTCTGTTAGTTAAATTTGCTCCCTCCCCTTGAGCTCCAGTCATTCATCTAGCCAAAAAGATTCTCTGGTGTTAATACAGCTCCGTCTCTTTAAAAGGGGGGGATTTAAACTTTAAATCCTCCACTCTTCCACTCAGTTCAAATCAGAGAATCCTCTCTGTAATCCAACACTTATGGATTCACCATGCGTTGCAGGTAGGAAATCTTTTTCTTTCAGCTCGCTCGACTTCTGCAGCTGTCCGGTGTGTGCTCAGCTGTGCTCAGAGGTGCTGTGGCAGCTGAACCTACAGAGGCAAAGGGGAGCCTCAATCCCGAGATCGCCATCCCGGGAGAGGCTACCCCTCATGCCTCAGGCAGGGTCCCCCTACAAGGGTCCCTGGGGGTCCGAAGCCAGTCCGGCACCCCTTCTGGCCGCCGAGTCCAGGTCGTGTCTCCCAGAGCATCGGGAGATCGCGCCCGCCATTGAGCCTGCCGAAACCAGAAATCTGTGGGTTTTTTATGTCAGATGTTTGTCCATTTATTCTTTGGCGTAGGGTTTGACCTGTTTGCGCTATGTAGAGAACCGAAGAGCATTGTTGGCATTTAATGGCATATACGATGTTAGATGAGCAAGTGAATAAGCCTAAGATGGTGTAGTTGATGTTGTTAGGTCCAGTGATTGTGCTATCTGGATGTACGTGGCAGCAAAGTTGGCATCTGGGTTTACTGCAAGCTCTGATACCAGTATCTATGTTCAGCTTAGATGTGTATTATTGTGGGTGAGGAGTTGTTCGAGATTGGGGGGCTGGCTGTGCACAAGAAAAGGTCCCCCCCCCCCCCAGTACTTGTGAAAGAGCTGTCATCCAGTAGAGGTTGTAAACTGCTGATGATGCACTGAACTGTTTTGAGTTGAAAGCTGTATGTGACCACTAGTGGTGTTCTATTATTGTATTTTTGGGCCTGTCTTGCAACATGTTTTCTCTGGGTACCATTCTGGCCATGTTAATCTGTTTCTTGACTTCATCAGGTAGATATTTTAGTTCCAAAAAAGTTTGTTCTAGATCCCTCAGGTTAGAATCTCTGTCTGTAGGACTGGAGCAGATGTGGTTGTAGTGTAGAGCCTGGCTTTATACAATGGATTGTTTGGTATGTTTAGGATGGTGGCTGGAGACATATAGGTATGTTTGTCGGTCAGTGGGTTTCCGATATAAGATGGTGTCTATGCATCCGTTGTGTATTTTTACAGTGGTGTCCATAAAATGTATTTTTTGCATAGTTTGGTTCATTGTCAGGTTGATGGTGGGGTGAAAGTTGTTGAATGCCTGGTGGAATATGTCCAGGGCTTCTTTACCTTGTGTCTAGACAATAAAAATGTCATCAGTGTATCAGAGGTATAAGAGAGGTATGAGTGGGTGGGAGTTTAGGATGCATTGCTCCAAGTCAGCCATAAAGATGTTAGCATACTGTGGGGCCATGTGGGTGCCCACAGCTGTACCACTGATCTGAAGGAACAAGTTGTCACCAAATCTGAAGTGGTTATGGGTGAGAACAAAATGGCATAGTTTGGTGGCAAAGTCAACTGTGGTGTTGTCAGAAATCATGTTCCTTATGGCTTGTAATCCATCTTTGTGTGGGTTGTTGGTATATAGAGATTCCATCTGAATCTGTCTTACATTTCTGTTGTTTTTAAATTCTTGTAATCACTTTTCAAGTGGTCCAGCAAGTTGGTTTTAAAATGTTAAACACAATAGAGTGCTGCATAGAATACAAAGATGATATTTCTTAGACCAGAGTGTTTGCAGATATTTTGTGCTCAAACTGTGACAGCAACAAACCAAATAAATGCATTTTACTACCATCATGAAGTATGTTTGTGCGTGTACACACACAAACATCCAAGGGTCAAATGAGAAGGAAGTGGGTCCTTGTTCAGATGCATATGAAGGGGAAAGCTTCAAACTGATATGTGTAAGCATTTCCTAACCCATACCACCTCTGGTGTTGTTTATATGAGCCACCAAGAACAGAATGTATTTTACAAACACCTCTCCTTAGGAACTGAAGAAAAATAATGGAAAGACATGAAACTAAACACACAGACAGAGCTGTTTTAAAAAGGCAGGGACAGCATGGTAGATAAAAGGGGCAAAGCCTACTCCAAGCAGGGTTGCCAACACTGGTTTGGGAGTTTCCTAGCTATTTGGGGCCTGGGAAGGGCAGGGTGTAGGGAGAGAAAGAATTTCAGGAGAGAATAATGCTCTGAGAAGCAGCAGTAGATTTTTTTTGCTGCCAGATCAACAGTGTGATATTACTTCCATAAAAAAACCTGGACATGACATCAGTCCTCTCTAGGAATTGCCCAAAACTCCGTGGTTGCCAGTTCCTAGAAAGGACTGATGTCACTTCCAAGTTTTTCCTGAAAGTGGCACCACTATGCTACTGATGGGCCTCCTGATGTCCCCACCCCTTCTGCCTCATGCTGGTTGGCAGGCCATGCCTGGCAGCCCTACATAGATTCCACCCTCCAAAGCAGCCATTTTCTCCAGGGGAACTGATCTCTGTAGTCTGGAGATCAACTGTAATTTTGGGAATTCTCCAGGCCCCTCCTACAGATTGACAACCCTAGTTCCAAGGATAGTGAGCTGGGTAAAAAAAATGGCATTGGTAAAGAGAACAGGAGAGAAATGATAGCAAATTTTCTTATCTGGAAGCAGAAAGGGGAGGGGATATTTAAAAATGCTAGGGGGGAGAGAAACATAATTAGAAGTACAGGTTGTAAAAGGATGGAATTGCAGTCAGGAACGGAATGGGAAAATATGAAGATCTTGAGAGTAAAAGAAGTATGATTTTAACGTGAAGATTCTAGAATGATTTATGAGGCGGACGATAGAAAAGGAAAAGTATATAAGACAAAAATATGATGCTCGTAGAAATTTCATCTCTACTATAATTTTATTTTATATAGATGTAAACTCCAATACATACATCTCCTAGGAATTTTCACTGAACTTCCATAGAAGTTGTTGAGAGAATGAAAGAAAGCGTAGGCCTATAAATAAACCGGAAATTGAGGCACTAACTACAGATTACATGACAATATGCGTAACAGTAGTCTTCTCCACACCCCAAGATGATCCTGCTGCTACAGATGACCTCTTAAAAAGCTTTATTTTCTTCCAAATCAGTCCCCCCCATCCCTCAGGTTTCAACTATGCGTTTTGATTTGATGTCTGACCTGGTGTACTATCATGGTCTGTGCCTCCTGAGACTAGTATTGCCAACTTCAAGCTGGGATTTGGGCTTCTTGAGATTTGGAGGGAGAGCCTGGGGAGTAAGGAGTTTGGGGACAGGACACAATGTTCCCTCTAAACAGTGTAGTCTTGTGAGCAAAAATTCTACTTTGAGAACCAAAAGAACTACTAGCATAAAAGTTGTGAGCGAGCCTACATAAAAAAAAAAAAATCAGTTCACATACAAAACATATTGACTTTACTATTATCATATAAACTATTATCATTATAAACTATTATCTTCAACAATGAGACAACGGAAGGGCAGCTTGAATGTGTGCACCGATTTAAACATTATATGTTAAAACAGAATCAAGTCAAATTTCATTATATAAAACAGTCTTTGCAAGTCAACAGACCTGTAGTAAAAGCACTGCAGAGAAGATACAGTATAACATGTCAAACAGTACATTTTACACCTAGATGGCAAGCTTGGAGACTAGTACCTGCCATTTGTTGTAAGAACAACAGGTATAACAATCTGAGACACCTTTGTGCTTAGCAGGGAAATAGTCCAAAAAACTACCAGGAAGATCCCGGGCAGAACTTAGACTGATGTAATCAGAAACCAAACACATATTTTTGACTTTTTGACCTATGGCCTCCAGATGAAAAGAAGCAGCCGCCTTCTTCTGAGAACAGTGTGTGTCTTCCTGGATCACAGTGCTGTGTGCCTGAGCCAATGCTGTAACACATTTCTCTCTCTCTCTCTCTCTCTCTCTCTCTCACACACACACACACACACACACAAAATAACCCCAAATCACTCATTGTACCTCATTCTGTTCAGCATTCACCTCTGCATAACTAGAAACCCCAAAATTCACCTACAAGTTAATCTTCCCTGGACAGCCAACATTAACTGCTTAGCATACAGGTCTCAGATTCAGTCCCCAGCATCTATAGTTAAAAGATCTCTCAGTTGGTGATGTGAAAGACCTCTGTCTGAGACCCTGGAGAGCCACTGCCAGCCCGAGTAGACAAGACTGATTTTGATGGACCAAAGGTCTGATTCAGTATAAGGCAACTTCATACGTTCATGTGTATATGGGGCACTGACCTCCACAAAGGGTCACTGAATAACTGTTGTTGTTTGTTTAAATCAATATTAACTCTATTGTTTAGAAGTATACTAGCCAGATACCTGTGCTTCACTACGGTATTTTGAGTTCCGTAAATCCAGTTATAATACTGATGATGTGAAGTTTGAAATGTAACATTTGTTGTAGGAACTCTAATAGAAAAGACTGTAATGTAAAAAATGAAGTCAGACACACGTACTGTTTTTTTCTCTACTGAAGGACCTCTCTGTAGACCACACTGTTTTGCTCACATGGAGATGTGTTGCTCTGAGCACCTCAGGGTGAATTTGCTGGTACTTGGCCAGCACAGCTCACTGTACCTCAGAAGTGCCATGTGTAAATGTCTTTGCCGCATCCCTAAGTTGCCTCCTCAGTGTAAGTTGTTGTATCTGGCTCAACGTTTGCCAGGAGCTTTCTTGGAGGCAGTAAGAGGTGAAAGGTGTAAGGGATAGTTGGTCTGAGGGAGTGGTTCTTCAGGTTCATGAAGGAGGCACACATCAAAATGGCTCCTAGAAAGGTCCTTTACTATCTCCCCATGAACATTCATAAACTCAATTGTCATGCTGGCTGTTATGAGAAATGTCTATTCAGGAGTCCTGAATCACTGATTTCTGTAACTGTCCTCAACTGTCTGCAGTCTCTTTTAACTGTGTTTTTACCTCAGAACATTGAGATCAACAGTTGAGCAATCAGAGGGAGATGGGTGCAAGCAGGCAGGTTTTACCTCAGAACTCTGAGTGACACAGTTGACCAATTAAAAGGGGGGGCAAGGAGGCAGCAGCCTGCCAGGCATATGAAAAACAACTGGGAGAACACATTTTGCCCCTTTTTTAACTTAAGGGTTGTGTTTCTCAGAAAACTCTTTGTAGTGGGGGTTGACATCATGGTAGGAATGCACTCCCTACAGGGGTTTGGTCTGGGCACTGAATTTTGGTTGAGGACAGCAACAGTTCTATCTTGGCTGGCACCATCCCCATTCCCTGTTGTTTACATCTATTTTGCCCTCCTCCCCCCGTCCATGAAGTAGCTAGCAATGGGAGTTGGAATGAGGATTGGTTATTTGCCATCTGATTGCCTTTAATGTTGTACTAATGTTTTTAATTAATTTTATCTTGCTTTATCTCTGGTTGTACATCACCAGAGCCCTACACTAGCAGGGATGGGGCAATTCATAAATATAACAAATAATAATAATAAATAATTTGAGGGGGGTGCGGGGCATACCTTTTTTTCCTTTACAAAAATGCTTCCCATTCATGTTACATTTAAGAAGTGGGACACAAGTATGTATTCAAAACAACATCCAACCAATCATATATTAAGTAAGTTCATATGAACCAATTTCCTAGAACCCACATTGTGAGAGGTTAAATAACCTAATACAAGAAACCACTTTTCAACAAATTTGGGGTATATTTCCATAGTGGGTGGGAGTGTATCTAATGCCATTGGGAGGCTAGCCCAGCAGCATTGCTAAGGTGTTTCTGCTTGGGCAGTCTCCCTCATGGATTAAACTACCCTGGCCCTGCTCCTACAACTGACAGACACCTGCCTGTTTGGTGTTGGGGGGAGTGTGTTTAAAGGCATCAGGGAAGCTGGGCCAGCAGCAGCACTAAGGTAATCCTGCTGAGCAAGTCTCCCCAACAACTGTAAGCATCCCACCCCCTCTCCTACACCTGACAGGTAGCTGCCTATCCAGTGTAGGAGGGGTATTATAAGCCACTGTGGAGGCTGGGCCGGCAGGATCACTAAGACATTACTGCTGGGGCAGACTCCCTTATGGCTTTAAGCACCCTGCACCCACTGCTGCACCTGACAGACAGCTGTCAGGTGTAGGAGGTGGGGAGAGTGTGTTGGAAGCCATCAGAGAGGCTAGGCCACCAGCATTGCTGTACCTCACAGGTAATTGTTGGCCTTTCCTGATTTCCTCAACTATCATTAGCACTCTGCGGGCTCCTGTAACTGTTGTTTTTTTAACCTCAGAACACTGAGCTCTGCAGCTGACCAATCAGAGTGGGGATTGTAAGGAGGTAGCAGCCTGGCAACCACATAGGAAGCAATGGGGGAGCATATTTTACCCCTTTTGACCCCCTTAGGGATCAAATTTCTAAAAATCCCTTCTCAGTGAGCACCTACATCATGGTAGGAGTGCTCTCCCTGAATTTCGTGTTTTTAGGTCCAGGGGTTTGGCTTAGGCATTGATTTTACGGAGAGGGGACTTTCTTTTATATGTATAGAAGAAGACAAGAGGATCATTAGATCAGGTCCTAGAATCATTTTTGGTATATTTTAGCCATTATATCCAGCAACTATCATGAAATGCAAAGTACACCAGTAGGGGAAACTGGGTAAATTATACTACATGTTGGAGCTGGAAGACCTTGTCTTAGGGCTTGCATTTTGCCCCCCCCCCCTTCACTCTCCAGAGGCATGCAAATTGCTTTCCCTTTATTCCTAGAGGTGTGCTGCCATTATGGTGCAACTCAGAGAGGGAAGGGGAGACACTTAAAAATGCCCCCCTTCACTCTCCGGAGTCACGCTGCCTTGGAGGCAAACCTCCACAAGTGAAGGGAAGCCAAAATCCTCATGCCACCATAGGAAGGAGGCCTCACAGGCGCCAGCATCTCCCTTTATAGGGCTAGCTGAGTGGGAGGGGAGGGCCACACCGGGAGAGGAAGCATCCCTGCGCTGAGATAAACTCCATGATGATGGATAAAAAAATGTGCGCCAGCACATGCTTGTGCACCTTAGCAGGAACACTGGACAGAAGGGAGATCAACAAGGATGTGATGCCACAAAATCCACTCTCTGAAACTGCCATTTTCTCCAGGAGAACAGATCGCCATAGTTTTGTATGCTGTCTTTTTCAGTCCTTTGGGTCAAGCCACTGACCTCACAGGCCTTGAAATGAAAACATACCCTACCAGCCACTGTTTGGATATTGCCACACAGTCAAGCCCCAGGATTGCCATGACAGTTCGACAAATTAGCTGTAATTGCAAGGCCAGAAGGATGTCAAGTACAGAATAGTTCCTAAAAAGCTGCTGAATATGATTTGGAAACAAAGATTTGAAACCAGCCAGACTGCTCAGACATAGTCTAACGATGCAATCCTAAACAGGGTTACACCTGTCCAAGCCCACTGGACTTTGAAGGGTGCAAATCTGTTCAGCATTGCATTGTAAATAACTGGTATATGATCAAATACACGGGAAACAAAAAGAAAGGGTAAATCAACCACAAGCTTTAGCTAGATGCTGCCCTAACTTTCAAAGTAACATTTGACTTTTTCACTCTTACAGTTCCAGTAAAACACAGGGAAACGACTTAAACAAATGACATTCATTTGTTCACTACTACTACTACTACCATTTGCTTTTGTTACCCTAAGAAAGCAAATGGAGATTTGGGGTTCATGAGCTGGGAAACAGCCATGATCACACAGAAAAACAAAGGGAGGAGTCAAAGAGTACGATCCTAAAAAGAATTCCATGTTTAGCTTGGAAATGAATCCATGAGACAGCAGGTTCTTACTTCCAATGCCAAAAAAGAGATATTTGCTTTTTATTTTTCTTTTAATGTATGCTACCTTTCCCAGTCTGACACTTTAACCACTGCCCACTCTGGCTACGACTGTATGGGTCTGTGCAGCTGGATGGTGCCATCCTCAGTCGCAAAGGCCACTTCCGCACTGTCATTTTTGTCACTCATTTGTCCCTATTGTCCCAGGGGTTTTTCCTCCCAATGTGTTTTGCTCGCTCTAGTAGTCCCAGAGGGAGAAAAACACATGTGGAAAAGGGGGTGGGGTGGGGGGGTGGCAAAGCAATAGGGACAAATGAGTGACAAAAACGACAGTGCAGAAGCTGAACTGAAAGTAATCAGGAAAGGTGCTATTCCTTGGGAAATCTTCACCTCTCACCGTGTCCGATATTGCAAAAGGGAAACGGGGGTTCTGGGAATAAAGTCACATTCTCAATTCAGCGCCATAGCGCACGATTGTGAGTGCAGGAAGCAGGAAGAACTGCCTCTCGCAAGTCCGCACTGGTCCTAGGCAGCTGGTCCTAGGCAGCCAAAATGATAAGCACCTAAAACCAAGGCATCACAGTTATCCCCTAATGAAGAGATAAAGCCAATGAGACATCTGTCTCTCTGCATAGCATTGCATGGGCATGCCCTCCCTCTAACCACCCAGATTACGTTAGACTCAGCACGTATCAGTCATGTCCTCCACATCCGGCTATGTATACCCCCTCATGCCATTTCGCCCTTTTTTAAAAAGGGGGAGGGGGCATCGTGTGAGCTGGGCATCTGTGTGTTCAGGCATCAGTGTGGTGCAAGAGAAGGGTCGTTCCGATTCTCCGTCAAGTGAGTCTTGTTTAATATATGAACTAGAACTAGGTCTCTATAAAGTTCATCAGGGTTTTTCTGTTAATTGTAAACATGCTTCTGTTGTGGACAGAACCAAACAGTTATTTGTTGTGGACAGTCCAAACAGCTTCTCTCAAGAAACTGTTTTTGTTGGCAGAGGTAAAGAATATTTCTAGTAATATTTCTGTCTCCAGGAGAATACAGTTTCCTCTCCAGCTAGGATCAAATAAGCACATGCGTTCTAAAGTGCAGGAGGGTTGATGTGTAAATCAAACTCCTTGTATAGGTACCAATCAATGTAGAAACCAGATTCAAGTACGTTTAAAATTGCTTTTATATGTTCAGAAAATAAGCCTGCTCGTGGCAGCGTACAAAGTAAAACAGGACCAAAACATAAAATAGCATAACATTATTAAAATTAATTACTATTAAAAATCTACCTGGAATAGGGTTGTCAAGTGTATTTAACTTACCGGCGAGGGGGAAGCTCCGCTGGCCGGGCGGCGTCACTGGAAGTGACGTCAGCACGTTGGGGGCGTTGCCAGGGCAACGCTCTGGCAATCGCCCCAAAACTCTATGGTATCATAGAGTTTTGGGGCGATTGCCAGAGCGTCGCCCTGGCAATGCCCCCAACGTGATGGCATCACTTCCGGGTGACGTCATTACGTTAGGGAGGTCGTTCAGGCTGGACAACCTCGGGGGTGGGGTTTCCCCCGCCAGCCGAATGCTGGCCGGCGGATCGGGAACCCCTGTAAGCGGGGGATCCCCCGCCCCCCGGGCTGACTTGGCAGCCCTAACCTGGGACACCATAAAACATTTAGCAGCTTTAAACAAATCTCATAAAAATAGTCCTCAGGCTAGAAGCAGACTGTGAAACAATTTAAAAGGCCACCCATCAGTTAAAAACCTGATTTTAAAAAATGCTTCGTCCTGGCTCCTAAAAGAGATTAGAGTAGGCACCAGGCAAGCTTCAAGGGGAAGGATATCCCACAGGCAAGGGGCCAAAACTGAAAAAGTCCTGTATCTCTACCACCTTGTTTTCCATGCGCCAGAAAGGTCACACTTATGCATTTTAGAACTGCCTTTCTGTTTCTCATGAATGGGCACCAAGAGGAAGGAAGGAGCAGAAAAGACCTTAAGTGGCAAAGGCACACAAGAATTCCATCTAGATAACCCACTGCTCTTTGAAAGGCTTTGAGAAATATTGCTGCATGAGAGTCACTGGCACTGACGGGATGATACGTGTGATGCCACTACTCGTGAGTAATACAGGTTCCACGCACGCCCGAGCCACATTGTGTTCTAGTAAACGTTTCATTCATTACATGTTTCTTCTGCAGAGCCTGAGTTCTTTCCCACTGTTCCACTGAAGCAAGGGAACGCTATGTAAGCATTCTGCTCAAAATACAGCGGCAGGTTGCTGTTGTTGTTTTTAAAAAAGCTGAGGATATTTCTTCCCCTGCTGAAAAGTGTATCACTTACCATTTCTTTTTGGTACTTATAAAACCAGCAACAGTAAACAAGCCTTTTCCCTTTGAATAACACCCTGCCTCCTGCGTCAAGCCTGTTTCGATCCCAAGCCATGCATGCAATGGGAACAGAACATGTGCTACTGCTGCTGGATCAAAGGAACTTCATAGTCTTTTTGTAAAAAATTCCACACCTATTAAAAACATATGGCCATTGATAGCTGGAAGACACTTTCAGTTATGTACACTATGCACACAGCACTTCTCAGCTTCATTTGGCACTGCCATCATTACTCTTTCAAGAGCCATGAAGACTCCATCCCCAGAACCAACCACCAGAATGCATGTGTGTGCCTGCAGATGCTGACACTGAAGACTAAACCTGACTGACAACGTTAGAAGCTGCCTGTTCCAGGCAAAGATTCCCTTGCCCGAACACTGCAGCACTTTTTTTTGTTGAGCGTATACAAAGCATCTCCAGGCTCCTGGAAGTAGTATGTCATTTTAGCATGGGAAGACAAAGCCTGAAAGATGAAGTTGCAATGCTTAGCATATCTACCCACACATGCCACACCCTTTTGCTTAAAGGGAACCCACCCAGTAGCAAACAAAAAAAAAATATTCTGAAAGAGGAACATCAGCATTAAGTATTCATTTCCCCTTGGCTCCACCCTGCACTGCGGTTCCCAAAGGTTCAAAAAGCATACTCCTCTCCTAAACAGGGTCATTACGAGTAGTCTACTGCAATCTGCTCTATGCTCCTCTGGGGGAATTCCTACCTTAACAAAACCAGCTACCATGGACGTTTACCAAGTGACCCTGAGCCAGTCACAGGCCCTCAGTCTAACCTACCTCACAGGATTGTTGTGAGGATAAAATGGAGTCCCCATTGGGGAGAAAAGCGGAATACATATGATGTTCATAGAAACAAAATAAATAAACAATTATGGGATCAACCTTCATCACAGTGTGTTACCAGTGTGCCATCCTGCATTCTGGATTTATCTTTGGTATGACATCATTTCCAGCGATGAGTGCAAATTTTCACCACAGTTTTTGTATGCCTGATCATTATTGTCTGAGGCACTGGTACTTTAAGTGTTTTGTACCTTAGGGGTAACCCCCCCCCCCCAGCTTTATGCTAATGATGTTACATGGGTTGCCAATTCCACCTTGAGAAGTTCCTGGAGATTTGTGGGTAGTGCCCAAGGAAGATGGAGTATGGGGATGGAAGGGAATTCAGCAGGGAATTGCCATAGAGCCCGTGCTCTGAAGCCACCATTTTACTTCAGGGGAATCAATTTTTGTAGTCTGGATATCAATTGGAATTCCAGAATGTCAGGCCACCCCTGTGGGTTAATCCAGACAGATCCATGGGAACAAGGTATAATAAAAAAAATACAAGAACTGTGAAATAGTAACTGTGGAAAGTTCAATATTTCAATATGTTATTATAGTGCACATGTCTCCACAACAGTCTTATTCACAATAAACATTCATTATCACTATCAACAGTCCATTCTAATGATGAATGAAAGTGCCTGTACATGTTCTTTCCAAGATTAAATAGCTTATGCTGTAGTGAACTTCCCATAGTTTATTATTTCAATGTCCAGTCTCCTGCACATTGTAAGACACATATTTCAGTCTAAGACCAGTTAAATCTATTTCTCTGGGCACCAGACTATCACTTTGGGATGTTATACACCACCTTGTAGTTTGCGTCTTGTAGTCAGTTTGCACCTTGTAGTCAGAGAAATTTCTTCAGAGTGCTTATACCAAAGGATGAGAATGATCCATCCAACATTTAGCAGTTTAGAGTCTCATTTCTGTCAAGCATTTCAAGTATTTCTCTCTAAAATGACCACCGTTCTTATTTACAGCAGATACATTTTCAAAATAAAAGTGTGATTCACAACCGAAGCTTGCAACAGCTGAATTACCGTGTCGAAGTAGGATTCTACTTGAAGCAGGGAAGGGCGCAACTGCCCTTCAGGTTACCATAAGCAAAGCATTGTAAGCAGCAGTCATTTCAAGCAGGAGCTTGGGGGAGCGCAGCTCCAGGAGTTGGTGCCAGTCCCCCCCCCCCCCCGGCGGGGGAATGCCTGCTTGTGTCATGGCTGCAGCAAATGACCCCGTCCCCTGGAAAGGTCCTCCGACCAGACTTATGAAGGCTTCAACCACCACTGAAGCTATCCTCCTGGAATAGTGGTATTTCTGAGGCTTGGATTAGTAGCTGTCCCCTCTTTGCCAGCATCCATCCATCCATCCTTCCTGCCTTCCTTCTTTCCTTCTGGCATACTTCTGGTGATGTCAGGTGGTGTAGCACATGCAAATAAGTTACGCTAATAAGTTATGCTAATGAGCTCTCCTGCACCTCTTTTTCTATGAAATGACCCCTGATTGTAAGCTTTGCAAAGTTTTTAGAGTTTATACAGCTAAGAGTATTCCAGTTCCCAAATATGACAATGTTTCTTAATACTTTTGCTTCTGTAACTTTCTGAACGGTTTGCTGTTGTTATAAGCCATCTAGTCCATTCCCCTGCTTATTGCAGGAAATCCAAAGCTTGAGGCCATTTCTGACCTCCAGCTGTCCAGTCTGAGCTTGAAAATCTCCAAAGAAGAGTCGACTCTCCGCCGACCCCCACCCTTAGGCACTTGGTTTCATTGCCTGACCATTCTTAGCATTAGGAAGCTTCTTCTGATATTCAACTGAAATCTACAGTTCTATAACTTAAGCCCATTACAGATCTAGGCCTGCCTCTGAAGCAGCAGAGAAGAAGTCTTTGCCCTTTCGCCCGTTCGCGGGGAGGGCGGGGTATAAATCGAAGAAATAAATAAATAAATAAATACAACAGTCCTTTATGTATTGGAAGAGCAGTCATGTTTCCCTTTGGTCCTCTCTTCTCCAGGCCAAAAAATATTAACTCTAACAATGGGGGGATATGTCAGTTCATTTATTAAATGCAAGTCCTGTAAAATGCCCGCTTTTCCTTCTTGGACATTGCTTTCCTCCTTTTTGTACTTCATTTCATTGTCCAAATATCCGTTTCATGCTATGGGTGAGGTCATAAAAGGGAGGAGCAGGAAAATCAGAGCCAGTTGCTACTAGTGTTATGGCAGATGCCAACACAATAGAAGAGATGGTTTGTGGTTCGGAGATCAAGGAGCGTGTCAGATTTGGCATTCTCTTTCTGGCAACTGGGTTTCTATCTGCCGCTTCAGCTGTCAAAATCCTACTGTTTGTATTGCAGTTCTGGATCTCACACTGAAAGCATGACCATTTCACCAAGGGTGACAAGCAACCACGTGGCAAATGTGTAATAACGTAAGAACATAAGAGAAGCCAGTGTTGGATCAGGCCAGTGGCCCATCCAGTCCAACACCCGGTGTCACACAGTGGCCAAAAACACCAGGTGGCCTCAGGAGGTCCAGCAGTGGGGGCAGGACACCAGAAGCCCCTGCCTTACCTGAATACCTGAAGCAACACCAAAGAAAATATGGACACAAACAAAAAACTTTTAGTTGTGCAATTCACTGCACTGTGAAATCCTAGTTACTGAATGGCTTAGTTCCTTCAATGCGCTGGGTGAAGAGAGAAAAAAAATTAAAAGGCCAGGGAAAACATTGTTCCAAAAAATTAAAAGCCAGGGGGAAATATTGTTCCAAAAGAGCATAACAGCTTCAAATCTGTAGCACTATAGCAGTAAACTAGGAATGTATAAATCTCAGAAAAAGCCAAACAGCTTTTTCCCACCTGATTCCTGTATTCCCCTGGGATGTGGCATATTCCAAACTGTTCCCATTTTAGTCTACTCTAGCCATGTGGACCAGTGTGTGTGTATATGAAGGGCGGGGTGTACTAATACAGACTGAAGAACCTGACGTATCTGCAACATCAACACCTTAAATGCTGGAGTTAATTAAAATAATCACTGTGTAGTAAGAAAACAAAATGACTTTAAGGCTTAAAGCTGCTTTAATTTAAAAAAAAAAATTCTTATCAGCTTCATGGAAATCATTTGAAACTGCTGGACTTGTCTAGCATAATTGCTTATTTTTCAAACACCAACTTCTGTTTTCCCATCTTTCACGACGAAGTCTTTTGTTCACAGCGCCAATTTCAGTTTCATTCCTGAATGGGCTGAAGAGTCTGATCATCTTTATGTTTCTAAAAGTCCCGAACAAAGTTATTTGATTTTCAGATGTACAACACTTGCTTTTACAAGTTGTCCATGCTAACATAATTGTGGGGAACTACATATCAGATAAACAGACCTGGGTCACGATGAACCACTTTAAACTTTGATTGTCCCCCAACGCCTTTTACAGCCAATATAGGCGGGAAAGGGGTGTAACAAGAAACTGGGACTCAGTTCTTGGTAATCCCTCATAAAATTATATTTTGGAATAGAAAATTATGCAAACTGAGTTATGACTAAAGCAATTATGGCTGAAGTCTGGGTACCATGGCATGCCCATATAATGTGATCAAGCTGCTACTTTGAAAACTTGCTATCTATTAGACCTGGATGTATCCTGTGGTGGACCATCATAATATCCAAAAAGCCTAAAACACTGGAACTGAAAAGAAGTTTAAAAACAAAATTCTTACAAGGTTCCATCTCTTCCTGTTCATTATTTTCTTTTCCCGGTTTCTCTAATATTTGTCAGGTATCTGAAATATATTGTTATCCAACCCAAAGAAGCCATTTTCCATTTTCTGCTTTCTTCATTCAATTGCAGTCCTGAACATCTTGAGTTGGAGGCAACAGCATTTAGGCCATTTAAAAAATCACATTTCTACGATGCCTCTGGAGGTTTTTTCAAAAAAACAATACTCCTCGCTCTTTTCTTCTTAACCCTATTTTCCATGGCTATTATACCTACACAAGAAGCAGGGACCCGTGATACTCACCGGGGGGGGGGGGGGGGGGGGGGAGGAGCTCCATGTCGAGGAGGACAAAGCACCCACAGGTGAGCCTTCTCCCCCATCCCCCCAGCACTGATGGTGAGGCCTGGGCCCACCAATCCTCCCCCCCCGGGCACTGGTGGCAAGGCCTGAGTGGCTCCCAGCCACTGGCCCACTGCAGTTCCCACAGCATTCTCTGCACATGCGCAGGGAACGCTCTTTTACTTTGGGGGGGGGGTTAAATATCCCCCATATAGTTTTTTTTTAAATTTTCAGATTTTTCTGCCCCAAGTGTGCAGGAAAATCTCTCTGACCCCCAAGTGCCCCCAGTGTGCAGATATAGATATATAGATATCCGCACACACAGGGGACACTTGGCTATTAGTATATAGATGTTGCCTCTTTTAAATGCCTTTTCCCTAAAAGGCTGTTCCAGACCCAATCCTATGTAGAGTTGATGGGGAAAGAGGCGGCATGTTTGCTGCAGCCTGAAAAAAAGACCCAACCAACCAGACAGGGCAGTCCTTGGCATGCAGTGTTGGGAGTGGGGCAGAAGAAGCACACTTAAGGGTGCACTGTGTGCCTCCACCCCCCACTTTGTTCACTCCAGGCCTTCACGGAACTGGGTCAGGAAGCCCTTGAGGGATGCCATTATCCTTAACCCACAGGCCTCACGGCTAGGGGGAAAGGACATGGAGCCATACACAGTTGAGAGCTCAGAGCCTGAAGCCAGGCTGTCCTCGCCCATAAAGTCTGAAATGAGCAGACAGAGGAGGCCTGACTCTTCTACATCCCATCAATGTCCCGCACTACAAATAGGTACAGAAGGGGTTGGCCCACTGGCGCTGCAGATCCTTTAACTGATGTAAAATCAAAGAAAGTTGGCCAAGTTTGATGTAGTGGTAAAGTGTGCAGGCTCTAATCTGGGAGAACCAAGTTTGATTCCCCACTCCTCCACATGCAGCTGCTGGTGTGACCTTGGGTCAGTCACAAGTTCTCTCAGAGCTCTCTCAGCCCCACCTACCTCAAAGGGAGTCTATTGTGGGAAGGGAGTTTGTAAGCCGCTCTGAGACTTTTTCGGGTAGTGAAGGGCGGGGTATAAATCCAGTCTCCTCCTCCTCCTCTTTTCCTTATTATTATTATCCCAGCTAAAAGTTTCAGCTCTTTTTATTACACATCTGCCAGCAAAGCCATTCTGGACCAACCCCTCATAGTGGTGATGGGGAAGGAGAAGGGTTTGCTGCAGCCCATGGAAAGGGAGAGCCAGCCAGGAGTGGGGTGGAGGAAGCACACTTAAGGGCCCACCACCTGCCTTTGACTCAGCTGGCCTATGCTGAGGTTTTGTTTTTCTTTTTTGCCTTCTGTACTCTGAAAAAGCACAGGAAAGTCCCAGGTGCGCCAGGTTTAAGGTCTGTACCTCCTTGTAGCAGTGGCAGTGTGGAAAAATGACTCAGTGGTACTGATACGCAACAGTTAGTAGGGTGAAGGGGCAAGCCTCCGACCAGACGCCTGGTCCCCGTGGGCCTTCATGGAATTGGGACAGGACCCCCTTGAAAGATGCCATTATCCTCGACCTATAAAGCTGGCCTTATTATTATCCCAGCTAACACTGCTGGGTCTAAATATTCCGTGTCTGGCAGTGAAGATCCTGCCAAATATCGCCTACCTTTATTTTATTTCTCACCGTAACCTCAACTCCTGTGCTTTCTCCATTCACAGTTACTTAGGCTGATTTTACACCTCCCCTCTAAAGTAGTTTGACTGCTGTCTTTTCCTGTGCTGATTTCACAGTGGTGTGAAATTTCACTCCAGGGGGTCTAAGTGCACTAAGAAACCACAATTGTTTAAAGCAGAATAAAGTGGTATAATACTAGCTTGACCACAGGAGGGCAATTAGTAGATATGGACATTTCAGTGGCAGCACGGTTTCACACCGCAGAGGTGTGGGCAGGTTTTTTTGGAACTAGAATGATTCCAGCGGGAAAGTCAGATGTAAAATCAGCCTTAGCCTATAATTCTACCCCACTCTATGGTAGATACTAATTAAAATGTTGACATAACCAAATATCTGCTCTTTGCTACAGCTGTGATGTTCTGTAATATTAATATTATAATTTAGAAAAATCTTTTCTCCCCCACCCACACTGTATTGGCAGCTTTGCATACTGGAAAGGAGGTAAACTGAAGAGTAAAGGTGATATCCTCCAAGCTTGCATAAAAGAAAAGTGACCACCCAACCCCCTCCACTGATCTCTTGGAATTGAGCAGGAATGAACAGCCCACAAGTGCTCCCAACCCAAGTCAGGTTGGACTTCCCACTGCCAGTCCTCCTAACATGACACATGAGAGTCCCCAAAGAAATACGGATTTTTTGTTAAGTCCTGTCTCAAACATAAATCTTCACATATAAATGACTCAAATGTGCTTCTTCAGCATTAGAGACTCTGGCTGTATCTCCTGTTTTTCTGGCATTCTCGTCTCTCCCAGTAATATATCCCCTAGACATGTTTGGAATTACGCATATAAATTAGGGTATTGCTCCCCAGTAATCAATGTGACAAGTCATTTGTGGGAGCTACAAAATAAAAAGCAGTCCATACATGACTAGCAGCAGCGTAGGAGTCGCTGAGGCAAGACTCCAAAATTATCTGAAGGAAGGGGATTAAGGAGACTGGCCAAGTGGCGTGGCTCCCAAAGATGTCACTAGTCCCCAGAGCAAAGTAATAATGCTGTGGGAAGTAATGATATTGCCAGCTGTGCCTACATGAGTTGATTCCTACAAACATTACCAGGAGCAGCGCTAGAGTAGCCATGCTGTAACTCCTCCCATACCACTTCTGGTAACATAAGGATGGCTTCTAAGAAACAATATTCATTAGACAGAACATGCCATTTTATTGACAACTCAGTATCTACCCTGACCTGAATTAATCTGATGCATCTCAGAGATATTATGGAACAGTAGGTATTTGGGAGGGAGAGGCTCAAACCATTGCCTGGCCATTGGTTTCTGTATGGCTTTTTACAATCTGTTACTTCTAAACTGCTACTCTAACAATCCTACCATTTGCAAATCCGGAGGCTGCAGCTGGTGCAGAATGCTGCGGCGAGGTTGCTGACGTGCCTTCCTAGACGAGAGCACGTCCGACCGACGCTGGAGGCACTGCACTGGCTGCCTATAGCATACCGGATTCGCTTCAAAGTGCTGGTGCTTACCTTTAAAGCCCTAAATGGCCTGGGTCCGACTTACCTGAGGGACCGCCTTTCCCTGTATATACCCCAGAGAGCACTACGGTCTGGGGCCCAACATCATTTGGTTATACCGGGCCCCAGAGAAGCCAGGCTCGCTGCCACTAGGGGGAGAGCTTTTTTGGTGGCGGCCCCTTACTGGTGGAACAAGCTCCCAGGGGAGATCAGGGCCCTGCGGGACTTGGGGCAGTTCCGCAGGGCCTGTAAGACGGAGCTCTTCCACCAGGCTTACAAATAGGGGCCGCCACCCTTCCACTACATCATGCTCCCCCCCCCCACCTTATGACCCTATGACCAGCAATGATCGGCCACAGATGACATCATCCGGAGTCAGTGATCTGACAACCGGAGCCGTGAAATGTTAGGGGGTCTACACAGGACGCCATCTGAGCACTTTATCTGTTAGCTGTTATTGTTTAATTGTAATTTTAAAACGTTTTAACTGTTTTAATGTATTTATGAATCTTGGGTTACCAAGTCATGTAAGCCGCTCTGGGCCCGCAAAATGCGGGGAGAGCGTCATATAAATCAAATAATAAATAAATATAAGACTATTGTCCTATGTCACATGGGTACTGGAAGAAGACTGTATTGCGTTCCTTATCTTTTGTTCTATTGAATCATACTCATCTACAATAGAGCCCATTTTATCTGGCAGATTTTTCCCTTCCTTCCTTCTTGTATCTCTGGATGGCAAACATGGTTTTCCTCCTTATCCATTTTATTTTGAAACATTAATCTGAAACAGGTTATGAGGACAAAAAGTGACAGTCTCAATGACCATTTAGTAAGCTGAGCAGGCATTTGTACCTGAGCCTCACTGATCCAAGTCCAGCATTCTATATCCAACCATCCTGGGTAGACTATGCGTTATATAAATGGTCAAGAATAACGATCTCTGCTGTTTGTAGAAATGCCTGTTTCTACGTATACATAGAGTTGGAGATACATGATCTTCAAGAGCATTGAAAGCAGTCTGAAATTAGGGTTGCCAGCCTCCTGGTGGCGGCTGGAAATCTCCCAGAATTACGACTGGTCTGCAGAGAATAGAGATCGGTTCCCCTGGAGAAAATGGCTGCTTTGGAGGGTGGGCTGCATCCTGCTGAGGCCCCTCCCCAAACCCCACGCTCCCCAGGCTCCACCCCTAAAAATCTCCAGGTATTTCCCAACCCAGAGCTGGCAACCCTATCTGAGATGGACTATGTACAAAAATACTTAATTTCTCCCATTGGCACTTTTGGTAAGAGAGCTGCAGGTTTTTGAAACACTGTTAAAAACCTGCAAAACCTCTTTACCAGAAAAGGAAGTGGGGATGTGTGTACGCCACAAGCAACCCACACTCTCTTGGGGGGAGGAGTATTAATTGTTTGCAGTCAGAATCGAAAAGAAGGGGGAAAAATGAAGTGCAGTTGTAAAGCCATTTGTGACTACAAAGCTTGACTGGAATGTGCTGCATACCAACTGAAATATACTGTAGTAATCTAATTCCCTACTAAGCTCCTAATGAAACTTTTCTGTGAGGCAGACGTGAAGTCTGACATGTTTTTCCTAACCACACAGAGGACTAGATTATGGGGGGTTTCCTTTTTTTTTCTTACAAGGAAAACGTTATGCCTAGAGTAATTGCAGGTTGTGCTTATTTATAGAATACTTGGCAGTTCATAAAAGGAGATATTAGCTGAGCAAGGGGAACTAATAAGCAGCATTATTATTCTATGGCATATGTATGTACATCATGAATTAAGTCTGTCACAAAATTTTTAGTCGCACTTCATACATCTCACAAAGAGGAAAAACAACTCTGGATGTTTGAATAAATGTATATACTCAAGCACTTGGTTCTTTTAATGAACACGGAATCATTGGAGAAATATCCCAAATGCTAGGGAAAGTTTCAGAAGATTCCTAAGGATTCCTAAACGTGTTTGGAGCTGTACACACCCATATACAGATCCGGGTAGCTTCAAGTATTTCTTGATATGCATATAAATATAAAAGCACAGAGAAGACGATGTTTATGAAAAAATGTTTTGTTAGCCTCCCAGGACCCGGTGTTTTTTTGGTTTTTTTTGGGGGGGGGGGGGGGGGGTTTGAAAGGATAATAGATTCCCTTCAAAGCAGCTCAAGGCAATTTCTACTACAATGGGTCTCTGTTAAAGGCAGTCATTTCCTCGCAAGGGCTGCTTGTTCTGTATCACATCAAACTTTAAGAGTGTTTTGTCATCTCGAGCATGTGATTTTCTTAAACACATGAACCACGGTCGTTCCCAAACAAAAAATTTCACCTCCTTATTTGCAGGCAGACTTCAGGGATCTTGGGGGGGGGGGGGGGGGGGAGATCATGGGGGAACGAGTTGCTCCTTCCAGTCACACTGGGTTAAAGTTGGCTTCTAAATCTCATCAGTTATGCTCAAGTAAAGCTTTTAGCCCCAGCTAGCACCGCTTACTTTTCGACCTTAAAACTCTCCAGACTTTGTTCCTAGCTTGGAGAAGGCAAGTAGCGCGTGCTGCATCCTGCATCGCTGCTCTGTGCGAAATAATACAACAGCTTCTTCTGCAGCATGCGTGAACGCAAGAATACAGCTCTTGTAAGTCAAAGGAACAACCCCCCCCCCCCCTTTCCCCGACCTGCCCGGTTCACAAAACGAAGTCAAAATAAATACATAACTGTCGTTTCAGCTACTGAACACAGACCAGATGTGCTGAATCTCCGTTCTGTGTCACGCTCCGGTAAAGTACAACTTTAAAATCCAAGCCGTCTACTTTCAGTTTGACTAGCTCCTGTACCTCTTTGCAGCACACACCCATGCACACGCGCAGAATCTGTGCAAAAGGCACAGGTCCTGTTTCAGTCTCACCACTCAAGAAAGTAACAAACGATAAAATGTCAGTGAAATGAAGCATTCTCGCAATTCAAGGTGCTAACTGGCGATCTAAGCACATTTTTGCTACCTGAGACCATGAGAAGCTATCAGCCAGCATCAGAGATTTTCATTCATAAGGCACTTACTTATCAGGGCCAGACAAAGCTGCAACAAGTACAATCCAACAGCTGCACGCAACCAGAACTTGGCCATTGTTTCTTCTTCGGGGGAAATGTGCACAAGGCGAGGAGTTCCTTCTCTCAGGCTGCACAAAGGAAAGTCGGGAGGGGCGGGAGGAGAAAAGGTCCCGGGTCTTGTTAAATCTGCACAGAGAAGGAGCTTCCGAAGTTTGCTGCAGTTTTCATTCCAATTCAAAGAGACTGAAGTGGTGACACACCAGGGAGGGGAGCGGAATCAAGTCACACCCATGCCGAAGCAAAAGTGACTGAGCAAAAGGGGAGGAGAGAAGCTTACTACTTATGAGTAAGCCGTTCAAGCAGCTATTCTCTGAGCCTCCAAACTTCTTTTACTCATCCCAGGAAAGGCAGACGTCGTAGGGGGGCGTTTGAGCGGATCGCGGTTTGTAACTTCTCCTGCTTAGCTAAGGACACTGTGTCTGTGGGATTTGTTCAGACAGCTAGAATAACAGAGTTGTAGGGGCATCGGGTTTCCAATAGGATTATATTCATTTATTCTTTTCAATATTCACTCTTCTTCGGATCTCAGTACATGAGTGTGGGTAAAAGAAAGTATCAGGAGCTACATTTTTTGTGCCTCTGCCAGCCAACCTGTTGACAACTGATTTGGAGCATCCTGCTTGCTCAGCACAGCCCTTGTTGTTTTCTGTAAGTGGTTAAGACTATTCGGTCTAAGTGGGTCTTTAATCGGCTTTCAGTTAATATCTGACCTCATGTTTTTAATCCTGCTAAACTGAGTGTTAGTTTTACGGACTAGGCTTGCTGGTTTCCATTTTGCTAGTTCTAATATTTGTGATTGTCCCGACAGTTGTGACTGCATTTTAATTGGTTTTATTAATGTCAGCCACTTGGGCTCTTCATGGCTGAAAACCGTAGGGTGTAAGCATTTTAATAAATAAACCAGTTTCCATTTCTGTTTGATATTATGAAGAAGAAGAAGAGATTGGATTTATACCCCGCCCTTCACTCACTTAAGAGTCTCAGAGCGGCTTACAAACTCCTTTCCCTTCCCCTCCCCACAACAGACACCCTATGAGGTAGGTGGGGCTGAGAAAGCTCTTTCCCAAGCTGTCCTTGAGGGAACAGCTGGTACAGAGCTATGGCTTGCCCAAGGTCATCCAGCCAGGTGCAAGTGGAGGAGTGGGGAATCAAACCCGGTTCTCCCAGATTAGAGTCCGCGCACTTAACCACTACACCAGACTGGCTCTCTATTATGTCCACTAAGGGCTGATTTGTATAGCCCATAGAAGTAGGAAGACTGGAAATGCTACTTATTTATATTCAGGGCTATTTTGGGGCAGGAACGCACAGGAACGGAGTTCCGGCTAGCTTCCGAGTTGGCCACACCTACAGCATCCATCCCCCCGGGTTCCCCAGGCACCTCGCAAGCCGCGGGGTGCCAGGGGAAGCCAAGCCAATCCAGGGAGGGAAGGCAGTTTAAACTGCCCCCCCAGGTTCCCTAGGCGCCCCACAAGCCACGGGGCACCTGGGGAAGCCGATCCTGGGAGGGAGCCACTCTGTCAGGGGTGTGGCCTAATATTCTAGCGAGGTTTTGCTGTTGGGTGTGGCCTATTATGCTAATGAGTTCCTGCTGGGCTTTTCCTACAAAAAAGCCCTGTTTATATTCTTTTTATGTTTTCAGTGTCACCTTTAAATGGAAACTCGTACATCAACTCTGTGCTGGAATGGACATGTCCCAGATGTGGGTGCTGCTCACGCCACACTCCGCAGGAGAAGACGTAACATGTCCTGCTTCAGATGTTATACATAGGATGCAAAATAGAGGAACAAGTCACTCATGCTTCCAAGCCCAACATTTCCATGTAACGACTGAACCCCTCCTCAAACTGTTGACAAATAAACCAGATCGCAGGGAACTGTGTCACTCACTAGATTACCATTCCTCTATTATAATAGGCTGAGAAAAATAGACAATACTTAATGTTCTCAAACTTTTAAGTAACATGAAACAGATAAATCAATGACATGTGGTTAAAAATGAAGATATGAAAATGGATCAAACATATGAAAAACATGTTTTGCTGAACTGGACCATAGTCCATTTAGTCTAGGATTCCATGGTGTCTCTTTCAGCTTTGTAATAATATATACAAAATCCACTATAGCTATAAACCTTATCTTCAATGTCATATGTCTTTCTTACTTGGTCCACTTGCTCTGTTGAATTTTTCAGTTCACTTAATCAGCTCTGCTCATCAGTATGATCCTATTTGCCCTCTCTTCTGCTCACTATGTTGATTTGGTCTTTGATCTTTTATTCCATTTAAAGTGTTTATTTTCAGATGTTTTTTATAGAGTTGACAGGTCCCTCCTGGCAACCAGCAGGGGATGGGGGAGACTTACCTGGAGAAAAAGTCCTAGGCCTCGTGGCTGATGTCACACAGGAAGTGACATCATCACGCTACCAATGCTCAGGTGACACTCTGGTCTTTGGGCAAAAACTCTTATCGTAAAACCGGCTTCTACCATAGAGTTTTTGCCCAAATACCAGTGTCACCTGGATGTTGCTGGCATGATGACATCACTTCCTGTGCGACACTGGCCATGAGGCCTGGGCCTTTCTCTTTTTCCAGGTTAAATCCCCCTGCTGGCCAGCTGATCGACAGGAGGCAGGGCCTGGCAGCAGGGGACCCCCGCCCCAATGGGAGGGGGGTCTGGCGAGTAACAGGGGCAGTGAGCTCCATTAATCATTGGTTATTCTGCCAGTCACTTCAGTAAGAGGAGGAAAACTTTCCAGAAACAGAAAGTAACCAGAAACTAGCATGATGAATACAAACTGCAGAGTTTCTCCATGGTGCTCTGACATTCCCTGTAGTTTCAGGTGTTACAGTTCAGCCAGAAATAATCTGCATTCTCATTTAGGGTTGCCAGCCTCCAGGTGGGGCCTGGGGATCTCCCGCTTTTACAACTGATCCCCAGTGGACAGAGATCAGCTCCCCTGGAGAAAATGGCTGCTTTGAAGGGTGGACTCTATGGCATTGTACCATGCTGAGGCCCCTCCCCTCCCCAAACCCCACCTTCTCCTGGCTCCACCCCCAAAGTCCCCAAGTATTTTCCAACCCGGACTTGGCAACCCTATTCTCATTCCCTGTATACTAAGGGTGTCAAACATGCAGCCCGTGGGCCGAAACCAGCCCATCCAGGGCTCTTATCCGGCCTGTGAGCAACTGGTGTGAAGGAGGGAACAGGAGGCTGCTTGTGGAGGCGAGCAGGCAAAGCCACTCCGATCATGGTGTCAGCATGATAGAACAACCTTGTCTGAAACAGTCAATCAGAACCCCTTAGCTCCAGCAGAAGGCTCCCTGATAAATTGGAGACAACCACAGCCACATTTACACTGGCTTGGGGTTTCAAGGGGAGGTCACCCAGCAGCTTTGGTCACAGGCAGCAGCCACCGCACGCCTTAACTGGCTTTGCAGGATCAAGGTCCCACCATGCATGTAGCCTTGCGCCTGGCCCACCACCCCCTGCTTCGGCAGGAGGGGAGTTAGTTCAACTCGTCTTCCTGGTCCCCTTCCGCAGCAGCTCAGGTCCAGGAAGGAGTTCAAAATTCCCATCCTCTTCATATTTTCCCCCGGGGCCCAGGCTCACAGCATTGGTTGCAGGAGCAGGCTGGAGAAGGGGTTTACCCCACCTTACAAGCAGTGCAGGGGTGTCTGTCCAGTGCTGCACCACTGGCTCTCCAGTCTTCCCAAGCAAGTTTTCCTCTGCATGCCCCTCCCACCAAAGCTCATGGGGCTTCACAGTGAGGACACACCAACTCAGAGCTTACCAGGTGCTGTCCTTTTTAAAGTTTTATCTCCAGTACCTGTCATTACATTTTTATGGCACACATGGCCCAGCCCAACAAAGTGACATTTATGTCAGATCCATCCCTCATAACAAATGAGTTTGACACCTCTGCGGTATACACTCCTGTAATCTCTCATATATAATTGAGTAGTGGGGTGGCACTTTCTGAACATTCCACATGCTCCTAAATCAGTTGGCTCCATGATGGGTCACTCAGAAGCTGTCCCTATCCACTGGCTGCGGTGCCTGGGTCTCACCTCCAACATTCTAAACCAGGGGTGTAAAACATGTGGCCAGGGGGCTGGCTCAGGCCCCAGAGGGCTTCTATCAGGCCTGCAAGAGACTGGCTGTCTCTTGCTTCTTCCTCCAGTTCTGCTGCTGCTGTTGCATCATAGCTTGCTTTCCTAGACTCTCTCAGTCACTCTGGAGAGATAGATAGGTAAGCTTCTGCTTCCTGCTCTGGGCTGAAGCTCCTCCCCCACCCAGATTGCTCAGCACAGACATTTTGATGTAATAATTCAGAGCAAGTTAGTTAGTTATCAGATACTTTGTTAAATAGATATTTGTTAAATAAACAAAATATTGCAAGAATGCTAATGTTTCAGGCATGTTTTTATTTTAAGTAAAAAAAAATCTTTGTGTTTGTGTCCTTTATAAAGTTTATATCTCCTCTAACTGGCATTACATTTTATGACACACATGGCCCGGCCCAACAAAGTCCAATCTATGTCAAATCCAGCCCTCCATAAAAATGAGTTCAACACCCCTGTTCTAAACAGTTTGGTGTTCCTCTCCCCCCCATAGCCAGTCGGAACACAGACACCGTTTGCATATGCGGCCTGATTGGCCTTTGCCTCTAACATTTATTTATTTATTTATTTATTTTTGTGATTTATATCCCGCCCTCCCCGCGAACGGGCTCAGGGCGGCTTACATGGGCCCAAGGCCTAATCAAACATTAAAACCATTAAAACCAATAAAACATTCAATAAATACAATTCATACATATAAAACTTCCATAAATATCCCATCAGATGGCCACTTAATGGCAGGTTCAACCCCCCCCCCCCCCCCCGTGCCGGGACCAGATAGGACCAGGGTTCCATCCCTGCTGTCAGGTGGTAGATGGTAGATGGTATCGACGGCGGCGGCTCCTATTCAAAAGCCTGGTGGAAGAGCTCCATCTTGCAGGCCCGGAACTTGCAGGCCCTGCGGAACATTCTAAACAGTTTGCTGTTGCTGTTGGGAGTCATTGAATGTGTCCTGAGATAAAATACATATCTCAACCTTCCCTTAAACAGTCACTGGAGTTGCCAATCTCCCTGTGGGGCCTGGAGATCTCCCAGAAATTATCATGTTCCCCATCCACAGCACTTCATTTCCCTTACAGAATATTTCCCAGCTATTACAATTGATCTCCAGATGACCAAGATCAGTTCTCCTGGAGATAATGGCTGCTTTGGGAAGTAGACTGTATGGCATTATACCCTGCTGAAGTCCCTCTGCACCCCAAACCCTGCCCTCCCCAGGCTCTACCCCTCAAATCTACAGGTATTTCCCAACCCAGAGTTGGGAACCCTGTAACTGGCTATGGAACCACTTTCCAGACCCTTGGAACCCAGAAGACATGGCATAGGAGGAGGTTAGGGCTGCCAAGTCCAACTTGGGAAATATCTGAGGACTTTGGGGGTGGAGCCAGGAGACTTTGGGGGTGGAGCCAGGAGAAAGGAAGTGACATCATTTTGTGATGTCACATCCTGTGATGTTGCTTCCACATGCTGACACATGAACTCATGAAGTTTCCTAATACTGAATCAGGCCATTGGTCCATAAAGGTCAGTACTGACTACTCAGACTGGTAGTGGCTCTCCAGGGTCTCAGGCTGAGATCTTTAATGTCACCTATTACCTGATCCTTTTTTAGCTGAAGAGGCTGATACCTCCTGCATGTCAAGCAGATGCTCTTATCACTGAGCAACGGCCCTACTGAATCCTTCCTCATCTCGGCAGAATATGAAGCACTAAGTGCTACACAAGTGCTAAATATGATTTTCATATCATAAGAACAGGAGAGAAGCCACAGTGGATCGGGCCAACAGCCCATCCAGTACAACACTCTGTGTCACACAGTGGCCAAAAATATCAGGTGCCCTCAGGAGGTCCAGCAGCGGGGCCAGAACTCCAGAAGCCCTCCCACTGTTGCCCCCCAAGCACCAAGAATGCAGAGCATCACTGCCCCAGACAAAGTGTTCCATTTAGACCTTGTGGCTAATAATAGCCACTGATAGACCTCTGCTGGATGGGGACAGAGAGAGAGAGACAGACAGACAGACAGAAAAAAGAAAGAAAGAAAGAAAGGGGGAGGGGGAGAGAGAGAGAGAGAGAAGGAAAAGAGCTGGCAGACCCCAGCAGCTTATCCCAGCAGCAACTTTGCACGCCACATGCAAAAGCACGCCCTTCAGTAGAAAGAGCCTAGTCCCTCCTTAATCTCTGGGCGGGGCTCTCTTGCTCGCTCAGCTCTTAAAGGGGAAATGTCTGTTGAGGCTTTTTACTGCAGGGCAGGCTCTCTGCAGACATTTCCCTTTTAAGAAGTTCAGGCCTGGCAGGGAAAGCCCAGGGCTGGCTCCAACGTTCCCCTGCTGGCAGCCATTGCCTCCCCCGGTGGCCAGTTTTGAAAAAGCGGGGGTAAGCTTTAAAAATCGGTGTTTCCCCCGCCCTACCGGGGGATTTGGCAGCCCTAGAGGAGGTGCTTTTCTATGTTAGCTGCCACTGCATAACCCCAAATCAACATAAGTCAGGGGTGGAGGGAACCATACTGGTTACCTTGAGGCTGTCCTCCCATACTACCCACTTGGGGTGGCAAAATGACTTGAGTTAGCCCTGCCTTATAGCTAAGCAGAAGCAATTTATACCCCACCCTGACCCTGCTTGTGGGGAAGGCGGGATATAAATTGAATTTAAAAGGAAGAAGGAAATAAACATGGCTTGCCTCCCTCTATTTTCCCCTTCCCTCTGCCACCCTACCAGCCACAGCCGGGACACACCTGGAGTTTGTTGTATTTCTTCCCACAACGGGCCTTACACCTAGTGGGAGTATAAATCAGTATGCCTGCAGGAGTGCAGGCAAATTCTAAAGGCAGTTCAGTGTCAGCAAGCTCTATACCGTGTGAATTCCAGCAACTACCCTGAAACATGGCAGACAACATCAGGAGTTTAATAGGATATGTAAAAAAAGGAACGTTCCCATTCGTCAGAGGTTGGTAAATGATAGCCAGATTCCATTGTAATAATCCAGGTCTTTAACCAGGCTTTAGAAATAGACACTTCACATAGAACAGACTATAGGTGTGGGGGGAACTATTTATTTTTTTTCAAAAGCCTTGCAAGCTGCCAGCCACAAAATGGCAGCTCAGTGGATGGAGCCAGCCTCCAACTAGTGTCTTGTACAAAAATTACAGTGTTTCAGAACAGTTCTGCAGAGCTTGGACGGGGGGGATTTTTCCTTTCCTGTTTTCCCAAAGCAAACCACTACCACTTCCCCCAATTATAATTTGCCCTGCGGGAGTAAAAAATATATGGTTCCCTCTGTGTTTTCCATGAAAGAGGCAAATAACAGCTTTGATAAAGGGGAAGAATCGATAGCACGCTGCTTGCCTGCCCAGAGCAAGGGTGCATGCATGTATCTGGAGGAGTCAGAGCATAACCCGACTAAAGAGGTGCTGTCATTTTCCTATGGCCACCTTGGTGGTTCTTGTAAGGGCAGAAAGGCAGGATATAAATTTTGTAAATAAATATACAGGGGTCCGTTGGGGCTGGAGCGAGGCGGAGCAAAGCTCCGCCAGCTCAGGACTGGCCAGTAGGGCAGCCACCAGCTGAATCAGATTCTCTGATCTGATTCAGCTCGCCGCCGAATTGCCGCCGAAATTTGGGGGCAACTTTAAAAGCCACTGGAGGGGAGGGGGTTTGAGGGAGAAGCTCCAAACTTACAGGATAGCTGCTGGGGCCTCTCCTCGAAATGCCCACCAAGTTTCAAGAAGATTGGACCAGGGGGTCCAATTCTACGGGCCCCCAAACAGGTTGTCCCCATTCCCTCCATTGTTCTCTATGGTGGGAAAAAAGTAATGTTTTTTCCCACCATAGAGAACAATGGAGGGGATGGGACAACCTGTTTGGGGGCCCATGGAATTGGACCCCATGGTCCAATCTTCTTAAAACTTGGTGGGTATTTCAAGGAGAGTCCCCAGCAGCTATCCTGCAAGTTTGTTGCCTCTCCCTCAAACCCCCTTTCCTCCAGCCCCTCATATACCCTATGAGTTTTTGCCATTGATTTCAATGGCCCATAGGGTATAATGGGGCTGAAACTGACATTCCCTTTCTGATACACTTCCGGTGATGTCAAGGGAAGTGACATATGCTAATGAGTTATGCTAATGAGCTCCTGCACCTCTTTTTCTATGAAAGGACCCCTGTTTGTATCTATACACCGCCTTCTTTGCATTAAACACAAAGAAGAGAGATGCTGCTGCAGTAGCTTTAAAGAGAAGGATAAGAAAGTGATTATAGCAGCAGCACTGGAAAAATCGTTGGAGAAATGCTTGCTTAGAGAGTGAAGGGTCACTCTTAAGTAATCTTCTGCATAACCCTGCCCTAGAATTTTCCTAATTTCAGTTGATTTGTATCTACCTTTGATATCAATCCGTTGAAAATGTTCTTTCACACTAGTCTTCAGTATCCCCACTAGTATTATATTCCCTCCTTTTTGCAGCTACTTCTTCCTCAGAGAAAGGGCAAACTTTCCAGAAGGTGCTGCTGGGAAATGTAGTTCTATTCTCACTGTTACTATTACACTACAGCAGGGGTGGGCAATTGTTTTGGCTTGGGGGCCACTTTGTGGGAGCGGAGGTTAGCGGAGGGCCGCACCTTTTAAAATGATTGCATTCATTAGTTAACTTTGCATTTCAAAAAAGGTATAAATTGTATCATAAAAATCAATAAATATAAATTAAATAAAATAGTGGTAGTTTTATTCAATTTATTTATTGTGCTAATTTCATATCATCTATAGCTGCAAGCACATTTAAATTTAGAATCAGTTTCATGAGACAAATGTACCCTATCACATTTTTCTACCATTTTTTTGAAATCAGGAGTGAGATTGCTTGTTGAGATTCTCATCACAGCCTGCAAGTTAATGTCCCTGCTCCTATGCCTGGGGGCACCTGGGGATCCCTGCGCTGCGCAGCTGCAGCAGCACCACCAAGTTTCGGGGCGGGAAGGAGGAGAATAAGCCCCAATGAGAGACACACAGGGGAACATAGGGACAGAGAGAGAGGAAGACACACACAGAGACGGACAGAGAGAGACAGACAGACAGAGACAGAGAGAGACACACGGGGAACATAGGGAGAGAGGGGGGGAGAGACACACACACAGAGGGACAGAGAGAGACAGACAGACAAACAGAGACAGACTCAGAAGGACATGGGGGGGACACAGAGACACACACACATGCAGAGGGACACAGGGAGAGTCAGAGAGAGAAACAGGGACACTGAGAGCGATTGCTGAAAGCAGCTGCCTGCCTGCTGCACCTCCGTGCAACCCGGGGAAGGCGAGGGTGGGAGTGGGCAGGGCTTCCTCAGAGCACTGTGCTTTGGCGCGGCCCAGGGAAGGCAAGGGTGGGGGTGGACAGGGCTTCCCCGGAGCACTGTGGCCCTGGGAAGAGGAGGATGGGGGAGGGAAGGTAACTTACCTTCCTTCTTCTGCCTCCTCATCACCCAACAGGGCTGCTGGGAGCAGGGGGTGGGGCTTGGTAATGTGCCCGCCCCCTGGACACTTCACTCCCGGAGCGCCGTTTCTCTGCGCTCCGGGCCCAATGGAGGCCTGACTGAAACCACGTGGCCAACTGTCTTGGCAGGCCGCAAAAAACTGTGGTGGGCTGCATGTGGCCTGCGGGCTGCAATTTGCCCACCCCTGCACTACAGGATCTAGGTTGGGTTTATGTCAGTTTAACTGACATAGCTACTTCTAGTGACTTCTAGGTATTGTTAAGTAGATGCGGACACTGAGAATTCTCTGTTGAGATAACTAGATTTGCTCACAGAACTGCTGTTCCCATGTTTCCCTAGTAAGAAGGAATAGCATAGGGTTGCCAGCCTCTAGGTGGGGCCTGGAGATCTCCTGGAATTACAACTGATCTAGAGGAAGTGGCTGGTTGGAAAGCTCTTCTGGAGGAAATGGCTGGTTGGAGGCTGGGCTCTATGATATACCCTGTTGAGGTCCCTCCCCTCCAATGCACCCTCTAAGCTGTGGAGTTCTTGTGGATAAAAATTCTACTTTGTGAGCACATTAAGGTTGTGAGTCAGCAATTTGGCAACGGTGTAAAATAGTTTGCTCTGGAGCCATCCTTTCTCAGCTAAGACCAAAAAAAAGTATGAGCCGGAGTCTAAAAAACTTGGAGCTAGCTCATACTAACTCAGCTTAGAGGGAACACTGCTCCCCTCCCCAAACCCCACCTTTCCCCAGACTCCACCCCTATTTTTGCACAAATTTTCCAGCCTGGAGCTTGCAACCCTAGAATTACTGTTATGCCAGTTTAAATCTTGCTGACAAGAGACTCAAGACTGACATAATAAAGTATTTTTGTGTGACCCAATTCTCTGTGCTCACTATGCCAGTGGACAGTCCTTGTCAGTAGCATGGGGGTTTGGCTGACTTCCTGAAAATTACATCTGAAAGTTTCTTCAGACTGAGATCTCATTGGTACAGTTCAGTCCAGGTTTCATGTTGTCCAGTAACAGAGCTTTATGTCCTTTTCGCCAAAGCTGTAGAAATGCTGTTTCTCTCTGACGCCAAGTTTTACAGCAAATGATAATAGAATCTGTGATCTGTGCTAGTTTGATAATTTATTCTGTTGCCATGAGGGCAAAACTTTCTTGCCAGCCATTTTTCTCCACATGTAATTTATGGGCTGTGTCCTGTAGAGAACAGTGGTTCCCTGTAGTCATTTTTTATGTTGAAAACAGGGGTCCTTTCGTAGAAAAAGAGGTGCAGGAGCTCATTAGCATAACTCATTAGCATATGCCACGTCCCCTGACATCACCAGAAGTGTGTCAGAAAGGGAATGTCAGTTTCAGCCCCATTATACCCTATGGGCCATTGAAATCAATGGCAAAAAATCATAGGGTATATGAGGGGCTGGAGGAAAGGGGGTTTGAGGGAGAGGCAACAAACTTGCAGGGTAGCTGCTGGGGACTCTCCTCGAAATACCCACCAAGTTTCAAGAAGATTGGACCACAGGGTCCAATTCTACTGGCCCCCAAACAGGTTGTCCCATCCCCTCCATTGTTCTCTATGGTGGGAAAAAGTGTCCCTCGTCCAATCTTCTTGAAACTTGGTGGGTATTTCGAGGAGAGGCCCCAGCAGCTACCCTGCAAGTTTGGAGCCTCTCCCTCAAACCCTCTCCCCTCCAGTCGCTTTTAAAGTTGCCGCCGAATTTCAGCGGCAATTCGGCAGCGGGCCGAATCAGATCAGAGAATCTGATTCGGCCCCTGGCTGTCCTAGTGGCCACTCCTGAGCTGACGGAGCTTTGCTCCGCCTTGCTCCGGCCCCAACAGACCCCTGGTTGAAAATAAGAAACAATCAATAATGTCACACAATCTCAACTTCCCATCTGTTTTTTCCTAGAATTTGAAAAAACCCCCACAAAGGATAACAGAGGAAACTATTTCAGGACTAGAGGTTCAGATTCTAGTCTTTTCCACACATTCTAATGCCCCTTTTAACTTACAGGATTTAAAGGGGCTGTTTCCATCTCTCTACAACAGTGCACAGAGACAAAATCATATTGCTCCTCTCCTAACCACCTGAAGTCCCATCTCTTCCTAAAGTCACTTCAAGCCACATGTAGTTTAATCTGCATTTCTGCTCATTTTCTGGTGGTGTGTATGGATAAATGTTATTCTATGACACCTCTTTAAAAACAAACAAACCTGTTGTTAAAATATCCACAGATAATTCTCTCTTAGTGCACCCTCTCTGGAAAAGATTCTGCAGGAAGCATTGAATATATTTGGGTTTAAAACTGAATGTTCTTTAACAGATGTCTGTTGAAGTGTGGGCAACCTGTTCTCTGCTTTTAAGATGGCATAAACCTTCTTAAATCAAAGGAGGTTAGAAAGATAAGTATCAAACAAAGGGTTCAGCTTTCAAAACAGAAAGTGGAAACAGACCATAGTTGAGATGAGATAAGGAGGGACCGGAACAGTATAACTAAAAGGAAAAGAAGAGAGGGCAAACATTCACGTATGAAATTTTTTTAGTAAACCAATACTTATGAGATGGTAATCATTATGGAAGTGAAAATGTAAAGTGGCAATATTTGTAAATTTCATATACTCAAAAACTATTTCAGAATACAAAAGCTTAAACCAAGTATCCATGTGCAAAAAAAATCTCTTTGCCTGTAGAGGGCCTTATTCTTTCCCATGGATTTTATAAACAAAAGCTGGAATATCAGCAGGGGTCATTTCATTAAAAAAGAGGTGCAGGTGCTCATTAGCATAACTTATTTGCATATACCACACCCCCGACATTACCAGAAGTGTGTCAGAAGGCAACACCCACTGCTCAGGCTCCACCCCAAAAATCCCCAGGTATTTCCCCACTCAGAGCTGGCAAGCCAGGCTTACACTTTGACTAAAGACAGTTTAGGTTTCTTTTACTCTTGCAGGGAAGCTACCCTACAACAAGCATGGATATTCAGGTCAAGTTAGTATGCTTTTGGTTTTTTCCACAGCATATCACCATATATGCCTGCTCCTGGGCTTGTTACTCCCAAAACGGCGTTCCTGCGTGTTCCTGCTCGAAATGACTCCTGGTTATAAGGCAATATTGTGGCCCTGTCCACACTGTCACTTTTGTGGCTCATTTCTCCCTATTGCTTCAGGTTCCCCCACCCCCCATATGTTTTGTTCTCTCTAGTAGTCCCAGAGGGAGCAAAACACATGTGGAAAAGGGGGAGGAACCCAAAGCAATAGGGAGAAATGAGCCACAAAAGTGACCGTGTGGATGGGGCCTGTAAGGCAAAAAGCTCATCTTGGTGTGGTCTGTACCTAGATGACAAACCTCCTGAGAAACCCACCTGGGAGCCCTTGAGGTGCTCAATAGATAAATACACACCATTCATACATGGCACTATAACTGTTTTGGTATGCAGATACAAAACCCAGCTACAAGTTGTTAATATATCAAGTAACAAGTCTACGTATAGCACTGAGTTCCTAGAGACCTAGGCTTCCATATAGTTTTAGCTGTTTAAACAAAACATCTATATTTTGAGGGCAAAGAATAGAGGTTGTTTCTCCGTATAGGTGGTTTGAAACAAATTCAGGTTTAACTCCTTAGGAAATTAAATAACCAAAAGTTTTATGCTACTTAAAAATGTGTCTTTGTTTTAGTACTTGTTTGACATTTGTGTTGCTCCGGATGACGCTTCCTTCCACTAACATCTTTCTCTTTCCTTCCTTAACTGTCATCCAATTAATACCCTCATTCAATTAACATTTTCAGTCCTTCTTTACATTTTTCATTTTGGTTCTGCATCATTCCTTACAGCTTTATTCCAACTCTTCCCAATTTCTTTCTTAAAAAACAAAACAGCCCTTTAGATCGCCTCATTTATTACCTGCTGTTCTTTCTTTGTGGACAACAAAATTTACAACTGAGAGAAAAGACTTGCAAAGAATTAGAGAAAAATATTTCTAGTATTTTCATCTGCCCAGAGATTTCCACTGACATTTCTCCATTGCCAGGTCCATGTGGAGTGTGGAGACAATAACCACACACCAAACAGCGTCTTGTTTAAATTGGGTTGCCGCTCATACAAGGGAGCTCCATGTCCTTAGTTAACATACCATGCCTGGATGGGAGTTGCTCTGGTGTGCCAATTAAGTATGTGTAGCTATTCTGCATGAGTAGTAGCCCAGTTTAACCAAGATGTCGCAAATTTGTGCGGGCAAGTTCTTTTGCCTTGCCAGCACCCCATTCAAACAGGTTTTAGTATTGCCTACTCACTATTTTACTAGTCACAATAATTTTACGCGCATTTAAAAAACATCATAATAAAGACATTTCTAACTCTCATGTCTAAAGAATTATACAAGACTCTTTTTGATCTACTCAGTTGTCCTCCCTGCTTTAGTTCCCAACCTGCTGAAAGGGCCCATCAGATTCCACCTTGAGGCCCCAACAGATTTATATTGCTGCGACCAATTTTATTGTTTATTGTTATTGGGATTTTAATGTGATTTTACTGTAATGAGTCTTTGACTTGATTTCTTGTGATCCGCCCTAAGCCCGTGAAGCAGTAATCCCAAAAACCAGATCCGATCAGGAAGAAGGCACACAGACACCAGGAATAGAAAAAGCCAAAAATGTATGGTACCATAAGTCTTAATCTGAATAATAGTTTCAGATACAAGCGAGCCCTGTTTACAGTTGGGCTTAATCTTTTATACTAAGGAGGCGGAGAATTTCAGTAGGATGGAACTAGTGTCATTTCTACACATTTGACATCATTCTTATTCGTATTCTATTTCATTCTTGCGCATGTCAGTTACAGGAAAGGAATCAGGAATGTTAAATTAAACATTGTTGCAAATCAGTATACTTTCTCATGCATCTTCTCTAAGCTAGAATGTGCTAGGAATAATAAGCCATTGTAAGTAGTTGCAACTTTGGAACAATAAGCTTCTGTATAGGCATTTTGCTGAAGCGCAAACAATGTAACACCAGAGAATTGTTTATGCATGTTTGTATCTGTGCTGGTTTTGCGGTTTCAAAGAATTAGCTTACTAAGGCAATAAAATTAGTTTTGTAATTTGCAGGTACATGCTGGCTTTTTCACCTCGCTGTGGTCCTTGTGGGTGAGCAGCACCCCACGGAAGTTGCAGCAGGCTTCCAGCAGCAGACCTTCTGAAAAGCAGAAGAGGGGCCCCGTGTGCTGGCACGGGACCAGCCAGCAACCCCCGCCGGTGCCATCACCCCCAAGAGGTCTCCAAATGCCCACCTCCTCCTGGGCGGAGCGGAGCACCTCTCGGGTTCCCGGTCAGGGAACCAGAATGAAGCAGTAATCCCAAAAACCAGATCTGATCAGGAAGAAGGCACACAGACACCAGGAATAGAAAAAGCCAAAAATTTATGGTACCATAAGTCTCAGTCTGAATAACCATTTCAGATACAAGCGAGCCCCGTTTACAGTTGGGCTTAATCTTTTATACTAAGGAGGCAGAGAATTTCAGTAGGATGGAACTAGTGTTATTTCTATCCATTTGACATCATTCTTGTAAGCAAAGGTATTCTATTGCATTCTTGCGCATGTCAATTACAGAAAAGGAATCAGGAATGTTAAGTTAAACATTGTTGCAAATCGGTATACTTTCTCATGCATCTTCTCTAAGCTAGAATGTGCTAGGAATAATAAGCCATTTGCAAGTAGTTGCAACTTTGGAACAATAAGCTTCTGTATAGGCATTTTGCTGAAGCGCAAACAATGTAACACCAGAGAATTTTTTATGCATGTTTGTATCTGTGCGGGCTTTGCGGTTTCAAAGAATTAGCTTACTAAGGCAATAAAATTAGTTTTGCAATTTCTTTCTTCACCCGTTTGGGGAAGGCTGAATAAAAATCCCAACAATAAATAGATAATAAATAAATACTCTTTTGGGAAGCTGAGCTTTCAGAAAGCATAGTTTCTGCAAAGTTTACCTTACTTCTAATTGCCAATAAGTTTGTTCAGAGGAGACTAATCCGAGCAAAATGAAAAAAATGAAAAGAAATTATGTGGTAGATCAGTCTTGACAGTGGCAACCCCACGTGTAGAGTTAAAGACATCACATTTGATAATGCCAAGTGAAATGGATGGCTTAGTTATCTTGGATAACAACATAAGGATGGGTTGACAGTGAACTAAGATGGAAAAGTAAGAGCAGGGGTCATTTCGTAGAAAAAGAGGTGCAGGAGCTCATTAGCATAATTCATTTGCATAACTCATTTGCATATGCCACACCCCCTAACATACCGGAAGTGAGTCAGAAGGCAACACCCACCCCTCAGGCTCCACTCCACAGGTGAATGAAACTGACCTGCTCTTCCTCCCTTCCCTTCCCCATCCAATACTTTGTGCAATAAAAATAAGCGTAAAGAACATACCCTCATTCTCTTCCTGCTCCCTTGAAACCACCAGGTTTCAAGTAGACTTGAGATACCCAGGACATGTTCATCACCCATCCCCTTCCCTTCCCCTCCCCACAACAAGACACCCTGTGAGGTAGCTGGGGCTGAGAGAGGTCTTTTGAGAACTGCTCATGAGAGAACAACTCTGAGAGAACTTATGACTAGCCCAAGGTCACACCAGCAGCTGCATGTGGAGGAGTGGGGAATCAAACCCGGTTCTCCCAGATTAGAGTCCAACTCCTTACCACTACACCAAACTGATGGGGTGGAAGCTGCTGAAGGGTTGGTGAAATTTCTCCAGTACTTATGTGCCATGTGCCCAGATAAAAAATGGTATACTTAGAAAATTTATATGCCACCTTGAGCAAGTCTCTGGAAAAGCAGCACACAGTCATTAAAGGAACAATGATAAAATTTTCAATATTAAAACAAAACATTAAAAACAATAAAGACCCTAGCAGGGCTTTCTCCAGGGCGCTGCGGCTCTGCACTGCTCGGGGAAGCCGAGGAGGGGGCGGGGCTTGGTCATGTGCCCACCCCCTGGGCTCCTCACTCCCGGAGCTGCGCTCCTGTGCGCTCCTGCTCCAACGGACCCCTGAGTAAGAGTAAGGTAGAACAAATATGGCTCAAATCAGAGACAGTTGTCAACTGAAGTTTTGTTTTTTAATTTCCTAAAGCTAATGTTTATTAAATTCATTGATGTCATTAAAATGATAGACTGAACACTCAAGTCTCCTGTGTTCATTATCACATTTCACACTAGGCCACAGATACTATGAGTATAAATGGACTCTGTGTCTATATCTGATCCTCAGTATGTGACCTGAGTGTAGGAGGAGAGGGACTGAAAAGCATTCTATTTAGAGAAAATAATAGGCATCCATCTGTTTTCAGTGTCTCAGGTAATAACTAGTTACGTGTAGCGCTGGACAAAAAACACAAAATTACTCATGTGATGGACATAATAAGAGTTAAAAAGAGAATTCCAGGATTTTATTTTAGACAAAGGATGTCAGTTGAAAAAAAACAACTAGTTGTGGTTTTTTTTTTTCCAGTTGAACAATAGACTTGAAGACTTGGAATAGGGAAACTGGGTTCATCTCTCCCTTAGTCACTGTGTAGTTATATGTCAGTCACCATCTCTTCCCCTAACCTACTTTACAGGAACGTTATTGGAGGGGAAAGGGGATTATTTCTGTCTACAGTGCCCTGAACCTCTTGGAGAAAGGGTGAAAGTTGAATATGATATACATGGAAGAAACTCCCTCTCAGAATAACTCTCTCTTCCTTCAAAACACACCTGTTCTGTAAAGCTTTGGGTTTAACTCTATAATCCTCATCTCAAATTAAAACTAAGCATAATTACATGTAAGTTGCATTTTTACTCATTCCTCTGCAGTTACTTTTGTCTCTCTCTTTCCCCTCTTCCTCTGTTGAAATTTATATTATAAGCTTCTTGGAAAGGGGGCTTATAGTTGAAAAGAAAATGTTACTTCACAAACATCCTTTACGATGCTGACTTTGCCAAGCGTGACTTGCCTTGTCTTGCCATCATGCCTTTCCGGAATACATTCCTTATCGTTTGTCACCTTAGGTTTGACAACTCTCCATAAATAAATATAGAAATTCAGTATCACGTCCTAATTTCTAGAAAGGGGAATCTCCTGAATGTTGAGGCATGTGCTGGAATGGCAATATAGCATGGATGAACTCTTTATAAACGTACTTAGAAGTAAGAGTGTGGGTTTTCTGCGCAACCAGGCACTCACAGTGAAGACCTAATTCGTACATTACATTATCTGTGTGGTAGAGGGGAGAGGGCACATTGCTTCTTCACTACACAAAGACCCCAGAACACAGAACATGAAGAGCCAATACAGAAGTAACCCAACCACACAGATGTGCAACAGCACCACCCACTCTTAGGGGCTGGTAACATAACCATGACAAACCCCCCCCCCCCCCGCCAATTAAACCTATACATTTAGGAAGGCATATAATTTCCCAGCCAAAAAAGTTGCTGTCTGTGTGTGTTTTCCTGCTTGCTTTTTATATTCATAAGCCATATTCATAAGTAACCCTGTTACTGATAACTGAGGCTTGAGGTTCAGGGCATCTTGCTAGATTTAAAGCCTCTGCTATGGGCAAATTCTCTTTTGCCTGTTGTGTTGAAAGGTACTGGAGTCGGAGACGCGTTGAGGTGAAATCAGCAAGCATTCTTTATTGGAGGTTCAGATGAGCATGTCTGAGCTGGGCTCGGGGTCTGCTTATATGCACACCTAAACCGCGCCCCCGGTCCTGCCCACACACTCTGATAGGATTATAATTAATACAATTAAGTCTCCCCCAGGTCGTTGGCCCCTATTGGCATCCTGGCTGACTGATAGGTCTAAATTACAATCCGGCCAGTCTATTGTGTTCTGGAGCGAAGTTCTGACTGTGCCTGGCCATGTGCTTGCCCCGGACCGCATGGCCTGACCACATGGCGGTCGCCATAGAACACAGCATGTGTCATACCAGATTCATCAGAATTTCCTGGCAATTCCTCTGCTAGGAACAGGATTTTCTTGCTCCAGGGAAGCTCCGGAGCAGTGCAGTGATACTCTGGAGGAAATTGTGAGCACGGAGCAAATGGTGGGAAACTGACCAGAAGCTCCGGTGCTAGCTTCGGTGTAAACCACGGGGGAAAGCTAGTGAGAAAAGGCCCAGGATTTGTTTGCTCCAGGGAAACTCCGATGCAGCAGGGCGATACTCCAGAGCAAAACGTGAGCCCGGAGCAACTGGTGTGAAATCGACCAGAAGCTCCGGTGCAAGCATGAAGGCAAACCTGGGGCAAACGCTAGTGTGAAATTGGCCACAGAGTCCTCCTCTGCAGTATACTCTTGAGCCAGCTGAGCATCCTTTCCCACATTTCTCTTGGTATACCAGGTCTTTACAAAGAAGTAAGAATAAACTTTCTTCATCCACAAGGATAGGCTGCTCAGTTTTTTAACCACAGTATAAGTCCCCTTCCAAAAGGCACACATTTTGGAGTTCTTCCACAGGTGTTTTCCCCCAGATGTGAAGCCACACTTTCCTTCTTTCCTGGATTGCAACAGGGGCAGACTAGGAGGGAAAAACAGCCCTAAAAGGGGTCCCTGCCCCCAGGCAGAAGGGCCACTCAAGGCTTAGACAAGCTATGCAAGGCCCAGGAGGGCTGCCCATGGCCTTCCCATTGCTTTGGGAGGTTCAGGCAGGCTACCTGCCACTCTTCTGCTACCAGGATGACCCAGCTTAGGTGGGGGGCTAGAAAAAGTCCTGGTGGCATTAATGGCCAGTCCACTCTTGGACTGCAATATAGCTCATCTTGTCCTTAGCATCTTATTTTGGATATTAGCCCCCTGGAGCTACGATCAGCTCATTAACAAAGGCTTGTGCTAAGCCACTTTTCTGGGTAGGTGCTGGTAGGAGTGCTTATATCACCATGACAATAACATAAACAAATAAATATGAACCAGAGTCGAACAACTTTAACTGAGATCTGCCTCATTTTTGTCTCTTGTTCAACATAATAAAAGGCTCATAAATACCCAGAAATATGACAGCTCTCTTGTAAAGGTTGCTGATTTGATATCAGCAGACATACCTGAAAAGATAGGTTTGTGTTATAGTGCCCTAGACTTGGAATCTTAGCTCTGCATCTGGAACAGGGATGTATAATGTCAATCTGAATGGTGTAGACAAGACTGGTTAAAAGGTCATGCTGAGCCAATGCCAGGTGTCTGGAAAACAGGGCAGGCATCTATGCAAATAAATCAAAGCTAAACATAAGGCCAAGAACTATAATTCAGGGTCAAGAAGTCATGTGGGCTAGGGGTCCAATTAAAGAGGGGGGAAACCTGAGCAAGTGACTCTTATGTGTAGTGATTCCAAAATAGGCCCCATTTGGTTCTGGGCAAGTGTCACAGGATTGCAGTATTGTGCATTGAAGGTGGAAGAGCCATAGTATTAGCCATGTAGTTTTGCAGGGAGATGTGTCTGCTATTACTGATCACAGTGAAGAACTTCTCCTAAGCTTCCAAGTAATCCAAGGGTCCCAGAAGTCTTTTTGAAAGCCACTGAACTGGAATAGGACTTTCCTGCTCCCATTCAGCACACTGTCCCATTCCTAAAATTCTGTTACTGGGTATCAAGGACTCTCACGAATTTCACAGGAAGGGTAAGATGAGGGTCTATATTGAGGGTCTGAGGGCAATCAGCAAAAGTCATCCCTTCTTCTCCCAATGGAAGTAGCATTCTGATAGTGTAAGTGTCATTATGCTGGCGAAATAGCACCTTTGCATCCAATTATATGACAATTCCAGTATTTATTTGAGAAAGGTCTTGAGATGTCAGTACCCTAGAAGGATGTTTAAGCAAGTGTCCATTAGTAAGCCTCAATTCCTAGTTTTGGAAACTAAGCACTGATATCTATACATCTAAGACTGATCATTATTCTGAATCAGACCTCTAGCTCATCAGATCTATTATAGACTCTCTGGGTGTGTTCAGATGGCTCTTTTGAGCCATGCCAGGCACAAGTGCCTGGTGGATTTAAAGTGCATGTCCAGACCTCAACATCTGGGAATTGTGCCACTTTCGTTAGTAGCCCGTCGATCCCCATTGGGGATCCATACTTAAAAGGTAGTGGTTAAAGTCCAGTCTAAAGCTGGCCAACGGGCCAGTGTCGGACTTTCCAATGTCAGGTCATTTTACCAGCGCACAGTCAGCCCATACGAATGGTCTCCAGACCATCCCGAATGGCCACCATTTAAAAAACTCTTAGCAATGTGCGCATAACCACTTAAACAAGCGATGTCCCCAAAGCTCTGCTCAAGTGATCCAAACAATGTTATGTTTCTGACGGTCCCCTAAACCCAATCGACTTTATTAAGTGAAACAGTACCTAGAGGAAAGTACCGCTGGCAGTGTTTTTACCATTTTTAGTATGCACATGCACGGAAAAACTAGTATATAGTGAGGCACCTATGCGCATGTGCAGATAGGATTTAAAAAAAAAAAAGCTGACCGCATGGCTCCTCATGGTGGATGCCATCTAGACAATCCACCCCGGGAGTCACGCGCTGTGAAGCACTTCACAGACAGACTGTCTGGTCGTGGAATGCTGGATCAAAAAGATCTAGCTCAAATTACAGCCGGGCCAGTGGCGGGGTTAGCTGCCTATCTGAACACACCCTCTGACTCATATTCACTCATGTGCCTCAGCCAGAGGTTTACCTAGTGTTGCTAACTGAGCCTCTAAACTGGATTCTTTTTAATAGGAATGGATCCTGGGACATCTGTTGTGCAAACCAGATGTTTTACCACTAAGCTATAGATTCACCACATCCCGTTCTGTTAGGAGGATTCGGTAAACAGTAATAGCAGCTTGCTTTTCACTCTGTAAAAACTTTGGGATTATTACCTTTAAATATACAACATAGATGTTCATGAAATGTAAAAGTCACATTCCCCCCCTAATTGCTGCAAAACACCTCACAGTTGGATCAGGAAAGGAAGTATCTTAAACGGAGATGTGCGAGATAAAACACCTCTCTTCCACTGTGATGGATCTCCTTTTTACATGGCTTGCATAATTTGTATTGCTGGTAAACTAACCCTGCTATTTTTCCTAGTTGTCTGATCAGGATCTGCTTTTCTATTGGAACACACGTTTAGTAAACACTAGCAGTAGGTATATGTCATTAAAAATTGGCGCCACATCTATCGAATAAATACTTTGCTTCTTAAATAGATACATTTGGAAGGAATGAGGTAGGTGTTGCTATTTATGCTACAATCCTGGCTCTCTTCCAATTCAGGTAATTGAATTCTAACTAAACAAACATTTACCCTATGCTTGAAACTGGAAACTTTTTGTTGTAAAAAATGAATCATGTCAAGTAGCTGCCAAACTCCCCTTTAGAAAAAGACTATATTTCAATAGCTAGTATATGATCTCTCCAAGCTGAAATCACTCTTCCTCGGAATGTAAACCATGAGAGAACGCAAAAAGATGTTAGTGAAAAACTGCTAGGAAGAGAATTAAGAAAAGAGAAAGACTTGTACAGATTGGGCCAAGGAAAGGGTGGATAACAAGAATAAGGCAATTCAACAGGCTATGGACATACGACTTAAATTAACATTTCAGGCTGTTACCCCATTGTCATTGTGTCAGTAGGAACTTATACCAACCCTTAGGCCTTTTTAAACAAAAGGATCCATCTCATGAAAGAACCTGTTTTTCTTATGATGGGGCAGCTTTCGGGATGTGTTGCAACCAATTGCTTGACATACTTACTGAGATGATGTCTAGAATAGCAGGCTAGCTGCAGGTCACTGTTAAGGATCAATGCCATGACGACTAAAGCGATTATTCAAAAACCTTCCAGAAACTGCAAAACTACCCCCAAACAGTAAAAAAAAGTTCATGAATGTTTTCTTTGAAATATGATTGGATAATAGCTGCTGCTGGAGGAGAATTACTCAGGAGGGCGGAGACCCTTTTCACCTAAGGGTATTATAGGAGTGGAACTTTGAAGCACTATGGGAATTGTAAGTATCTCCAGGTTCCTTCCTTTGGCCAGCAGAAGAGCTCCTGTGATTCTAACTAGAGCTTTACTGATCTGCATCTTTGTAAACTGTCTGAATAAATAATCTGTTAGAACAGATAAAAGGAAGGACTTCTTCACCCAAAGAGTGATTAACACGTGGGATTCACTACCAAAGGAGGTGGCGGCGGCTACAAGCATGAACGGCTTCAAGAGGGAATTAGATGAACATGTGGAGCAGAGGTCCATCAGTGGCTATTAGCCACAAGGTATAGATAGGAACTCTCAGTCTGGGGCAAGTGATGCTCTGTATTCTTGGTGCTTGGGGTGGAGGGGCAACAGTGGGAGAGCTTCTAGTGTCCTGGCCCCACTAGTGGACCTCCTGAGGACACCTGGTGTTTTTGGCCACTGTGTGACAAAGTGTTGGACTGGATGGGCCACTGGCCTGATCCAACATTGGCTTCTCTTATGTTCTTATCTTCATTAGTTCAGCACTACATAACCTGTGTTTGTGCATGGTAGTAATTACCACTCCCCATCTCTCAAGGATAATAAGGAGGCCAGTGGTGGATCCACATGGCAGCTCAGGATTTTTTTTTGCTAGTGATGAAATTTCGTCTTCATTTTCTCAAATTATCATTCAAGAATAACATCCTGAAAGCTGGTAAGCACCTTCAGTAAGCCTTGCAAAATACATGTTTCTGATATTTAACAATAAATCTCAAGATAATTCTAATAAAGCATCAATAACCAGCAAATATGGTCCCTCAGTGGTTATGATACAATTTAGGATTAAACAAGTGGGAACCTGCAAGGACTTCTGGAGGTAGCATCTCACTTCTCTCTCCCCCATGATTTCCTCTTTTCCTTCCCAGAAAACCCCCATACTCTCTCCCCTTTTCCTGCTTCCTTCTCTCCTTTCCACTGAAGAGCCAAACTACTTTTATCTGCCCCACTGCCCCCCTCCCTCCAACCAGCAGCCTCTACCTAGGAAAACTATGGCCATTGTTTTATATTGTTAATGTTTTGCAAGGTTCATTCATGAGTTATGATGTCCTACTATTTAACCTATTTTAGATTTCCTAATTTATTAGTATTTTAAAAATGAACTTATTGCAAAACATACCTAAGCACTGTCAGCAGTAAAATGTAGACTCTTACACTCATTGTTACAGAGTAAGATCCCTTGTTTACAAGTGAACTTTTAGAACGGGTAATAAGTGAATAAGAAATGTTTAATAAGGTGTTTGTTTAGAACATGTATATACTGCCTCTCTAGAGGCCTGCTCAGAGTAGCTTGTAAATAAAAAACAATTAAAAAATAAATTAAATACAGTGAAATCATTAGAAACACAATAATCAAATTATCAATGTAAAAAACAATCAGAAAAACAATAACCAGGCTTAAGATAAAATAGCCTCAGGACAGGGGTGTAGAGTTTTGTAAATTCCGGGGGGGGGGCTCTTTAGTATGTCCCCCCCGGGAAACCTCCGCGCCTCCCTGGGCCCTTCCGAGGCCCACCAGCTGCTCCTGCCAGGGCCTCTCCCCCCCCCCACTCCTTCCCTTTCCCTTCGCTGGGAAAAGAGGGAGGGAGAGGGAAGGATGGAAGAGTGGCCAGGCGGGGGGGGGGAGACACCAGCAGCAGCAGCTGCCGGCCTCAGAAGGGTCCCGGGAGGTGCGGCAGCAGGTGCTATGTTTTCCTAGGGGGGGCTCAGTCCCCCCCGGGAAATTTCGGGGGAGGCTCGAGCCCTCGAGCCCCCCCCCCCCCCGGTAGTCTACGCCTATGCCTCAGGATAGAAATGGACCATTCCAAACAGCTAAACAAGATGGAGCACTTCAGTTAAAACACGTAGATAAGAGAAATACTTAGGCAGGTGCCTAAAGAAGAGTAAGATGAACACCAAGGAAGCCTCAAGACTGAGGGGATTCTGAAGGCAAGCCTCTGCCCATGCAAAACCCCTGCCCTGGTTGCCACTACCTCACAGACAGCTGGGCTTAGGGAAAGGATCTCAACTGGCGGGAGAGTATGGGATAAGGCGGTATTTTAAGTTACATGTTATGAGACGGTGTCACTCGGCACCACGTAACGCTTCCATATGGAAATCCTTACGTAATAACTCATGCACTAGCCTGGATCTTTAAAAAGCAGCAGCAGCCTATACATACATGCTAGCAGTCTTTGTTTCCTCAGTCGGACAGGAATCGTTTTTAATGTTTAAATGTTTTGAGGGGGCAGTGTCCCAATTTTCTCTCTCTTTTTTAAAAAAACAAAAACAAAACAAAATCTTCTCCCTGATTCATATTCCTTAAAATATTGCTCTCCGTGTGAACAACAAAATAACATTTTTTTTCAAAATGTCCAGTGTTTTGTGATGAGGGATGGGGATAACAGTGTGAGAATGGGTATATACTTGTTCTTTAGGTCCGAGAAAGTTTGTGACTGGAATGAGCTGCAATCCAAATAAAGGGGTAACTGAGCTTCCCAGGACAGAATGCAGTCAAGGCCAGACTATTCCTGAAGTTTCTCCACAGCGAACCACCTACTGTGCTTTCCAACAGTTGGGAACTGCCCCTACTTTTGAGAAATTTTATGGGTCTTTACTTGCCCTATGTAAAAAGTAGCTATTTACATATAATATTAATTTAAATTGAAACACAGCTTCAGGGGTTATAACGAGTAATCTCATTTTAAGATGAACAGCACACTGTTCCCATTTGCTCCTCGTCCCATACTGTCTTTCCTATACATGTAACTACATGACCAGTCAGGGAAGGAAATAAATAACATTGCCAAAAGTTTAGAAGTCAAACTGTGCTATTATAGAGAACATACTGCACATCAGATGACAACAGCATAGGTGTAATTAGACGGAAACAAAAAGAGGGCGAGGTTACGCAACTTGCCTTGTATGTGCTTTAGGTTTCTTATGTAGAAAGTTTGCTTTTCCTAAATAACAGTATTTTCACAAATGATGCCCAGAACACAATGGAGTCTCTCTTTATTCTGGAACAGTAAACGAAGGAAAGAAAGCAAAGAGAAGAACTGTAAGTCAAATGTGTACTTTAACCAGGGGTCATTTTGTAGAAAAAGAGGTTCAAAAGCTTATTAGCATAACTCATTAGCATAACTCGTTTGCATATGTCACACCCCCTAACATACCGGAAGTGTGTCAGAAGACAACACCCACCCCTCAGGCTCCACTGCACAGGTGAGTGAAACTGACCTGCTCTTCCTTCATTCCCTTCCCCATCCAATACTTTGTGCAATAAAAATAAGTGTAAAGAACACACCCTCATTCTCTTCCTGCTCCCTTGAAACCACCAGGTTTCAAGTAGACTTGAGATACCCAGGACATGTGCACCACCCATCCCTTTCCCTTCCCCTCCCCACAACAAGACACCCTGTGAGGTACGTGGGGCTGAGAGAAGTCTTTTGAGAACTTGCTCATGAGAGAACAGCTCTGAGAGAACTTGTGACTGGCCCAAGGTCACACCAGCAGCTGCATGTGGAGGAGTGGGGAATCAAACCTGGTTCTCCCAGATTAGAGTCCAACTCCTGACCAGCACACCAAACTGATGGGGTGGAAGCTGCTGAAGGGTTGGTGAAATTTCTCCAGTACTTATGTGCCATGTGCCCAGATACAAAATAGTATACTTAGAAAATGTATATGCCACCTTGAGCAAGTCTCTGGAAAAGCAGCACACAGTCATAAAAGGAACAATAATAAAATTATCAATATTAAAACAAAACATTAAAAACAATAAAGACCCTAGCAGGGCTTTCCCCGGGGCGCTGCGCCTCTGCACTGCTCGGGGAAGCCAAGGAGGGGGCGGGGCTTGGTCATGTGCCCACCCCCTGGGCTTCTCACTCCCGGAGCTGCACTCCTGTGTGCTCCCGCTCCAGCGGACCCCTGGCTTTAACTAATGCTGCCTTTTTGTTCAAATAGTGAATATGGGATATCCAAAATCCAGTTTTGAAATTCCAGAAATGGCCTAAGGCTGCAATCTTAGGTACATTTTCATGAAAGAAATCCAATTGAACTCAGTGTGACTTACTTCCAAGTAAACATTTATTAAGAGTGGGCTGCAGAGAACTGCTGAGAAATTGTTGGCCGTTTCAGAAAACAATTAAGAAATGTTGGCTGGTCATTGTTGCTGTGATGGCATTGTTTTCTACCGGAAGGAAATGATATTCAAAATACAATGTGTTCTTGTTAAATGACAACTAAAATCTGGTCTCCTTTTTTTTTTTTAAAAAGGTCAAGTTAGTGCTTAAAAACTCTCAAGTAAACAACGTGAGTCATGTCAGCTTTCTTTTCCTGCGCTTACCTACATGTTTGGTTACAGAGAAATGTAAGATACATCTTTCATAAATTCATAATCATTCTTCTGATAGTTATACTTCAGATAAAAGCTCTCCAGATTGAGAGGAATGCCTATTGTTCGCTTACAAAATACTATTTGTTTGGAAGGAAAGTTACTAGAACGGGCAAAGTCAGACTAGTGACATGTGGATGCAAGGTCTTTAATTTCAGTGGGAAATGTGAAACTGACTTTGTCATACAAATTAATTTTTCATATGATTTGTTCACAGTCATACAAACTGCACATCACTATTTATACCCGAGACTGAGAGTGTGTTCAGATGGGCAGCTAATCCTGCCATTGGCCCGGCTGTAATTTGAGCTAGATCTTTTTGATCCAGCGTTGCGTGATCAGACAGCCCGCCTGTGAAGCACTTTACCGTGCGTGACTCCCGCAGTGGATTGTCTAGATGGCATCCATTGTGAGGAACTGTGTGGTCAGCTTTTTTTAAAAAAAAAATCCTGTCTCCTCATGTGCACAGGCGCCTCACCATATACTCGTTTCTCTGCGCATGTGCATACTAAAAATGGTAAAAACACCAGCAGTACCTTCCTCTAGGTACCGTTTTACTTAATAAAGTTGACAAAGTTCAGTGGACCGTCAGAAACATAACATTTTTTGGATCACTTGAGCAGAGCTCTGGGGACGTCGCTTGTTTAAGCGGTTATGCGTGCATCGCTAAGAGTTTTTTAAAATGGCGGCCATTCGGGATGGTCTGGAGACCATCCCTACGGGCTGATTGCGCACTGGAGGTGGAAAGTCTGGCAGTGGACCATCAGCCAGCTTTAGACTGGACTTTAACTACCATCCACCTCAATATATTTATGTTATATTTGTATCACGCCTTTCCTAGGAAATGCTGAGACCAGTGTTTCACTTCATTCTACTGCATGCTTAGTCTTAGTGAACCTCGTAGCTCAGCGGGAGATTTGAACCAGTGGCTTTCTCACCTAAGCCAAATGTTATAAGTCCATTTCAGGAAGAAAAGTATAAGGCAGTGTTCGCACAGAGACTTACTGATTCACAGGAAGGGCCACCTATGTAGCATAGAGCCTCCACAGCAGGGAAGTAGTTTTCAGCAGCTGCAACTCTTGTGCCTACACAATAGATAAAGAAACCCTTGGGGCCAGTGCACACTAGGAGGTACGTTGCTTGTTTCCTTTTTCCTTGATTACCCATCATTTTATCTCTCAAAGCCAAATGTATGAATTGACTCCATTGAAAAGTGCTGTTTTTGAGGTGTGAGACAATGAGACAAAATGTCTGTGAATGGTGTTCGATCCTGTGGACTCATTCCCAAATGCAAGTCACCACATGTTGATTATGTATGTGTGACCAAGGATTTACAGTGCAGTCCTAAGCACAGTTACATCCTATGACCACTGACTTAAATGGAAGGTGGAAATCTGCTTAAAGTTTGGGGTAGGTGGAGGAGGCAGACCTTCAGACCTCTCAGGCCCTTGCACTGGACTCTGAAAGAGGGGAAGAAGAATTGAATTTATACCCCACCCTTCACTCGGAGTCTCAGAGTTGCTTACAGTCTCCTTTCCCTTCCCCTCCCTACAACAGACATTCTGTGAGGTAGGTGGAGGCTAAGGGAGCTCTGAGAGAACTGTTCTTGAGAGAACAGCTCTGAGAGAACCAGGGCTATTTTTGGGTAGGAACGCACAGAAACGGAGTTCCGGCTGGCTTCTGAGTTGGCCACACCTACAGCCCCCCCCCCCGGGTTCCTCAGGTGACTCACAAGCTGTGGGGTGCCTGGGGAAGCCAAGCCGATCCAGGGAGGGAAGGCAGTTTAAACTGCCTCCTTTCATTGGGTTCCTTGGGTGCCTGGGGAAGCTGATCCAGAAACTGTTTTCCTTCCCTTGAGTTCCCCATGTGCCCTGCAAGCCACAGGGCACCTGGGGAAGCTGATCCGGGGGGGGGGGGAGCTGCACTGTCAGAGGTGTGGCCTAATATGCTAATGTGTTCCTGTTGTTGGGTGTGGCCTGTTATGCTAATATGTTCATGCTGGGCTTTTTCTACAAAAAAAGCCCTGGAGAGAACTGTGACTGACCCAAGGTCACCCAGCTGGCTGCATGTGGAGGAGTGGCGAATCAAACCCAGTTCTCCAGATTAGAGTCCGCCACTCTTAACCACTGCACCAAACTGGCGGGTGGCCATTAACAAATGAAGGCAGAACAATACCATAGTTATCTGCTTCATACAGTGAGCACCAGTTAATATTCTGGCAGCTGCATTTAGGGTTGCCAGACCCCTGGTCCAGGCAGGGGTTCCACGAGATTTTTGGCTTCTGCCCATCTCCAACCAGCTGGCTGGTGGCAGGGGAAAGCTCCGCCCCCAAACAGGGATGTCACACAGCGGTGTTGCTGACATGATGACATCATGCAGAACTGACATCATCACGTCAGGACGTCACAAAGTGACGCTCTGCTTTTTGGGCAAAACTCTATGGTTTTAGGCCAAAAAACCATAGAGTTTTGCCCGAAATGCAGAGTGTCACTGTGCAACATCCCTGACATGATGATGTTGCTTCCGCATGACATCATTGCATGGGGGATGTCTCACAACATCCCTGCCCACCCATGGAACACTCCCCCCCCCCAAAAAAAACCCCTGCTGCAAGACGAGGGGACCCGGCAACCCCAGCTGCATTTTGTACCAATAGAACGAAAGTACGTTACAGTGTTCTGATCTGGATGTTACTAAAGGATACACGGCAAAATACTGGCCTGGTGAACTTGACAAATATTTCTATGTTTGAAATAATCAGATTCTTTTCCTTTCAGAGCGGTAACACTGATCAAGACCAAGACCTGGAGTAATTTCAGTGCCTTTGATTTTCCTCATTCTTCATTTGCTGGGCTACCCTTTTTATTGGAGGAATCTTATTAGCCTGATGTTTGACCAAAATATTTAACCAACATATAGTCTCTTAAGTCATCTTCTTCCCCAGATAGGCCAGTTTCTTTGCTGTTACCTTGTATAGAATCAGGGCTCATTTCGTAGCAGGAGCTCCTTTGCATATTAGGCCACACACCCCTAATGTAGCCAATCCTCCAAGAGCTTACAGAGCTCTTCTTACAGGGGCTCTTGGAGGATTGGCTACATCAGGGGTGTGTGGCCTAATATGCAAAGGAGCTCCTGCTACGAAATGAGCCCTATATAGAATGTAGGTTGTAAGAGCCATCATTCCAGCCAATAGCTCATCACAAGTTCCTATTTGGCAGTACTGAGAATGTCTTTTTTCGGGATCCCACTAATTCGATGCTTACCAGAAAGGGTATATAAATATTTTGAATAAATATTTTAAATAAGTCCAACAACCACTAAGACAATGGAGGGATCACTAAACACTTCTGAAGGAAAGCAATGTCCTTTTGAATTAAGTAATTTCATGAACTAATTTAAATATACTTTGTGTGTGTGTGTAAAGTGCCATCGAGTCACAGCCAACTTATGGCGACCCCTCATGGGGTTTTCAAGGCAAAAGACATCTGCCTAGTGACCATGGACTTCCTTGGTGGTTTCCCAGCCAAGACACTAACCAGAGCTGACCCTCTTTCGCTTCCAAGAACTTAGATGATCAGGTAGCCTGGGTCATCCAGTTCGGGGCTAAACATAAGTTAGAAACACTGATTATAGCTGACGAGTAGAGGCATCATGTTTTGGAAGCAGAAGCAGGTAATTGTGCACCTTAGCAAGAATCATCATATTGGCCCTCTTTCTCCATATGCATTTGTGAGCCCGTCTGAAAGATCATTCAACAATCATCTTGCAAAACAGACTGGGTGCAGGCTATATGAAGCAAGCAACACTTGGTCCCATATGAACTTGTCCGCCAGTTAAGACTGAGGAGACCCTGCTCTGTGTCCTTCAGAAATTAGATAAGTTGTCACTTCCTGGCATATACCTTGACCCTGGGATTTCAAGTTGCCCCACAGCTGTTGCTGTGACACCTAGCTTATCTAGTTGTTCTGTTCATTCTGACCGATTCAGTTCTCTGTCTTTCGTTTTCTGCTATTTTGTTCTTGTTTGCAATTGGCTCCATTGCTTGATTTTTTCTCCCTTTCTGCTGCCTGTATTTGATTTTTGTGCTTGCTTTTTTATACAGTGTGATGATGCCTGATTTGATACTGCTGATTAGTTTGTTGCATTAACCTAGAAAGATGCCTCATAAGCTGTTTGGTAAGAATCTATGGGATATTAGTGTTTGGTGTAGTGGTTAAGTGCGCGGACTCTAATCTGGGAGAACCGGGTTTGATTCCCCACTCCTCCTCCACTTGCACCTGGCTGGATGACCTTGGGCAAGCCATAGCTCTGTACCAGCTGTTCCCTCAAGGACAGCTTGGGAAAGAGCTCTCTCAGCCCCACCTACCTCACAGGGTGTCTGTTGTGGGGAGGGGAAGGGAAAAGGAGTTTGTAAGCCGCTCTGAGACTCCCTTGGGGAGTGGAGGGCGGGGTATAAATCCAATCTCTTCTCTTCTTCTTCTTCTAAAATAAGCCAGCTGGAATGCTCGGCATCTGTTAGCTTTGACTGACTCACGTACTGCTTGGACTCTTACAGCCAACTGCTGTGACTTGCTGTGATGAAGTGAGCATGCGCACAAAAGCTTATACCCAGAATTACACGTCGTTGGTCTTAAAGGTGCTACTGGACTCAAACTTTGTTCTATTGCTGTGACTTTGATATCTGAACAAGTATTGTATTCCCAGCTGCCAACCCAATTCAGAAATCCCACTGAAACCTCTTTAAAAAATATCTGTATCTCTGACTGACTGCTAGACAGGGATTTACCTCACTCCCATGCACTTAAAACCCACTTAATTTAGAGGTGAACCAGTGAGTTGGCAGCACTGCATTAACCGTAATGGCTGAAAGCAAGCAGCTGAGGTCTCCTTATCAGTCCACATTCAGCCTGACCTGGATACAGCTAACAGCAACAGAGTTTAAAATCCTGAATAGGCCTGATAATGCAGCAAAGTTAATTCACTGTATTGGACTCTCCGACCTTTGCCTGCCTAAGTAGCTAGTTTCCACCAGATGCAATAAAGAAATACCCAGGATGTGGTGAGGAGGAAGGGGGCCTCAAATGATCATTTAGCCCCCGGGCTTCTCTGAGTCTAAACAGGGGGAAATGTTAGCGTTGCTCAATAATTCATCAAGTGTTACCTTCTGTTGTTGGTATGTCTGTTTTCCACGCTTAAGGGATAGAATTGAACTCACCTGTGTTTTTAAAAAGCTTCTATTTATTTGTGTGTTTAACCGTGTTCGAGGAAATGTTCTTGAATTTTATATAATTGTATTATTTTGTAGTAGTAGCAAATGTGTTTTGCGTGTGGTATGTTTTTGTACTTAGCAAAAGCTCCGAGCAAAAAAAAGGTGAAAGATCATCAATCACTTGGACAAGCATATTAACTTCATGTTACGGTGAATGCCTCTTTTCTTTTAAATAAAACCCATTCTGATTTGTTAACATCTCTTTTAAAAATTCATATAAAGCTATGATTGCTGAAGCTCCTTTTGACCGTTGACAAAGGCCATTGATAACGGCCAGGGGTCCTTTAGTAGAAAAAGAGGTGCAGGAGCTCATTAGCATAACTCATTAGCATACCTCATTAGCATATGCCACATCCCCTGACATCACCAGAAGTGTGTCAGAAAGGGAATGTCAGTTTCAGCCCCATTATACCCTATGGGCCATTGAAATCAATGGCAAAAACTCATATGGTATATGAGGGGCTGGGGGAAAGGGGGTTTGAGGGAAAGGCTCTAAACTTGCAGGGTAGCTGCTGGGGCCTCTCCTCAAAATACCCACCAAGTTTCAAGAAGATTGGACCGGGGGTCCAATTCTATGGGCCCCCAAACAGGTTGTCCCATCTCCTCCATTGTGGAGGGAATGGGGGCAACCTGTTGGGGGCCCGTAGAATTGGACCCCCTGGTCCAATCTTCTTGAAACTTGGTGGGTATTTCGAGAAGAGGCCCCAGTAGCTACCCTGCAAGTTTGGAGCCTCTCCCTCAAATTCCCTCCCCTCCAGTTGCTTTTAAAGTTGCCACCGAATTTCAGTGGCAATTCGGCAGCGGGCTGAATCAGATTAGAGAATCTGATTCAGCCCGTGGCTGCCCTAGTGGCCACTCCTGAGCTGGCAGAGCTTCGCTCCGCCTCGCTCTGGCCCCAATGGACCCCTGATAACAGCCACCATTCCTTTCCCTCTCAGCTTCTGAGATTTCACAAGCTAGATGGTAATGCTGAATTCCATATCAACACCTGCATTTGGATGATATAATTACTATAGAATTACAAAAGCAACAGATATGCCAAGAGGTAACTAGTACCACATCAGGTTCCAAGCTAATCATCCATTGCTTCTTCAAAGTGCACTTAGCTCAGTTTTAAAAATTAATTCAATTCTTTGCTACTGCCTCGGTTCAGTAAAGTCCCCATTGTGCAATTTAAACTCCCAGATATTTCAGGAAGTCACAAAGGAATTACTAATGATGGGTTGAGTGTAATGAATAATATATTGCATTTACTACCCAAAGAAATCACCATGGTGATAAGCATTGCGTAAAAAAGTAAGACCCACAGTGTCACGTATCTTGCTATTATGCGATCTGGATAGTGTTTTATATTTGATTGATCACCATAAACAGCTTTTTGATCAAAAGGCCAACTAATTAATGCACTAAAATTAAAATAATCCAATTGATACTCTAAGCCTGTGCTACAATGAATAGCACAACGGACTCTCTGTAATAGGAGTGGGAACCCCCAAGCAGGTATTCTAAAAAAAAAAAAAGGTACACCAGACCATTTTTCTTGGTGTGGAGGGCCATTCTGCCACCAAAGCAAGCCTCTACAGCAGTGTTTTTCAACCTTTTTCGAGCTAAGGCACATTTCTTTCATTGAAAAAATCCCGCGGCACACCTGACAATATCTCACGGCACAGTGGTTGAAAAACACTGAAATACAAGATAAATGGGTCATTAGTTGCCTCAGCTCAAGTATTAACTATGGCAGTATTACAAATACATGTAATAGCCACTCAACTTGAAATCGCAAGTTACAGATCCAAAGTGTAATGGCTCCTTCCCATAACATTGACCTGAGTTTCAGAAGAAATATAATGTGGATGTATTTTAATACTGCGATTCTGCTAAAGTTTTTCAAATAGAGAGTTTAAACTCTTACTCTTATGTGAACGGCATTCCGCTGACCATAAGTGATTTGAAGAGAAGCACAGTACACCCATTCTTCGCTGAGGGACAGTTACTGATTTGAACCCCACCCTGACAGAAACAGCTAGCTGTTACCATCAAACATATTCATGTTTACTGGAATGTCTTGGTGCAAATCACCCTACCTCAGGCCGGCCACAGAGCGTGCGAGTGGAATCAGCGAGACCGCGCCACTGTTCTTTCTCGCATGCGCAAACGCGTCCCGGAAGGTCAGCCCGGAAGGCACATTTCTTTCATTGAAAAAATCCAGCGGCACACCTGACAATATCTCGCGGCACACCAGTGTGCCACGGCACAGTGGTTGAAAAACACTGCTCTACAGTGCTATCAATGCTGACAGTGTGGGAGAACATGAGCATGGCTTGTGCCATCAACTGCTGGATCAGATCAGTGGTTCGTCTAAATTCAGCATACTGTTTCACACTGCAGCCAGCCAGGTGCCTACAAAGCCAACAAACAGGCCTTCCCCAGTGCGGCCCCTTGGCACTACTATTCAGAGGTTGGCTCCCGATCCTAATGCTTGCATGTCAGGTCAAAGGCGAACCTCTTAAGTCCTCACAACACTGCTGAGGTTTGGCTTGCTCCCAGTACCCTTATTGTTTGCTTGAATACCAGTCTCTTCACAAGCAGACATTGCTAGTTGGGGGGGGGGGGGCGGGTGTCAGAATTTTGCTCTATAGGCTTCTGTCTTTCCCCTGTAATTTTCTTTCCACACAGCCATGACCCATACCAATTAACTATTATCACTCGTACACTAAGTAACACTGTACAGTTTACAGTCTGAATCCTGACATAGCTGGGCAGTACACGCCAGGCCTATACCATCTGAATATTGGCAGATGCCTTAAGACTGAGGTTTCCCCCCAAACAGAAAGGAAGTCACATAAGATTCCTTGGCAGTAGAGAAAGTTGTAGTGCTTTTTCACCCTTAGCTTCACTCTGTGCTGAAAATAGGATCTGGGTTAGGGTTGCCAGCCCCCAGGTCCAGGTGGGGGAACCCCCACTGTTGGGAGTTCCAATCCACCCCCGGCCAGTTGGCTGGCAGGGAAAGCCCCACCCCCAAGCACAACCACCCGCCCAGCCACCCCTCTCCCTTTCCTCTTGCCCGATATAAAGGGCTTCAGCTGATCGGCAGAGACCACATGGCCCGCTGACCAGATGGAGAGCCTTTTAAATCTAGCAGGAGGGAAGGAGAGGGGCAGTCATGGGCCACATGCTTGCCTCACAAAAAGACCCTTTAAATACTCTAAGCCTGTGCTACAATGAATAGCACTGGAGCCATTGCCAAACAATAACAGACTCTCTTATAGTAAGAGTGGGAACCCCCAAGGGTCTTTTTGCGGGTGGGGTTGGGGGCCGTGGTGCGTCGGGCTGATTTCCCTCAGCCCTGTGCACCTCAGCCCCCAGCCCACTCACAAAAATATCTTTTAAAGCCTGAGACCACCCCCCTCTCTCCCTCCTGCTAGATTTAAAGGGCCCTCCAGCTGGTTGGTGGGCCACGTGGTGCCCGCCAATCAGCTGAAGCCTTTTAAATTGGGCAGGTGGGGAGACGGGTGGCTAGGCAAGTGGTTGCTCTTGGGGAGGGGCTTGGGGCATCCTCACCCACACCTGAAATGCCCCCCAAATCCCCCCACTGGATCAAGGAGAGGACCTGGCAACCTCAATTCGAGTCAACCCAAGCTCCACTGCAGACTAAGCCCTGTATCTAAAAGCCAGACTGCACTATCAGGGGGATGCATCTATGTTTAGCTTATGTTTTGAACCTATTTTCTCCAAATAGAAACCTCTCCTATCTATGCAAAACAAATGGCATGTATCTGTGAGAGTCTAAGAGATTTCAAACTGCACCCAGAAGTTCTTAACCAGAAAGTCCTTTATTTTCAGTGGATCTGATAGTCATCTACACATCCTGAGTCAGTAATACTGGGAAGGGGTAAGAGGTATTAAAGATATAGTGCATTCAAACAGTGTAATGCAAAGTGAAACCTCCAATCACTACATAGAGAAAAAGGCGCCCAAATATGCTGGACGGTTCATTCCCAGGCTTAAAGTGAGAAAAGAGTTACAGTTAGCTCCTGCAAAAGAGAAGCGGCTAGAACGCTTTGAAAGGCAACATTTTCAAGGTTAGGGAGGCACAGCCAGATAAGCCACTGCTGGTGAGAGTCGAGCTACATTCCATAGGTGGGAGTGTGAGGGAATGACGTGGACGAGAGTGAAGTGCCACCTCCCGGCCGGGAATGACAGCCATAGCTGACAGTATCCAAATACACGCCAAAAAACGTATCTATTTATTGGAGGAATCCTGACTAGGAGTACTCAGAAGTAAGTCCCACATTAGTCAATGGTGATCACTCTCAGGAAATGTCCTTAAGTTTGCAAGCAAAGTCTTCGGAAGAGGAGACCTCTCACTTTGCCCGTTATGCTGTTTCTGGTGATGCCCACTCTGCCCGTTATGCTGTTCCTCACCCAGAACAAAGTTTTAGGAGGCTCAGTGGGCTACAGCAAGACGAGTGGGAAAGCCACCACTGTGCAAGGTCTGTTAACCACTGGATACACTCCAGGATGTCCAGAAATAGGGTAGGCTACAACTAGTGTGATATGCCTAAGGCGTTTGAAGATTCCTCCACCTATAAACAAACGTACAGTCCTTCATCTTAAATCTTCAGCGGAAGCCACACCTTTGACTACTCTGTTTGCTTCTGTTCCAGCAAAGGAATGTGAATCTTAACAGAAGTCAGTGGACAGGTATAGCTAATAAAGGAGAATTTACATTTAAAGGATCTGTACCATCTCACTGGGCATTCCGGATCATGTACCCGATGGTTTGAAAAGTGTGCTCTGCCTGCCCATTTGGCTGGGGGTTTCCCAGACTCGAATATGCCAAGGCAATGCTCCCGTTTGTGGCAAATGCCTTCATCAACTGACTGGCGAATGGCACATGATTTATCTATTTATTTATTTCCTTCAATTTATATCCTGCCCTCCCTGCAAAGCAGGCTCAGGGCAGGTTCCAACAGATATAACCTGCTGAATGCAGATTTACGTCATAAAAACAGAATTAAATACGTATAATAAATACAATAAAATAAATACAATACTAAATACTTAAAATAAATTATACCTCAAGAGACACATAGGAGCAACTCATGGCGGGGAGACCAGACTGAATGGGATGCCTGCTGCCTCGACTGAAGGCCTGGCGGAAGAGCTCTGTCTTGCAGACCCTGCGGAACTGTAGAAGCTCTCACAGGGCCCTGATTTCTGATAGGAGCTCATTCCACCAGGCAGGTTGAGTCAGGTTGAAGATCCCTAGGGCCAGGGACCATCAGCAGATGTTGATTTAAAGAGCACAATGCCCTGCAGAGCTCATATGGGGAGAGGTGGTCGTGAAGATATGCAGGCCCCTGGCCATATAGGGCTTTAAAAGTAAGAACCAGCATATTGAAATGGATCTGGTACTCAATAGGCAGCTAGTGCAGTCTGCACAGCACCGGGTGGATGTGAGCCCACATAGGCAGTGACATTAGTACCCATGCCGCTGTGTTCTGTATCAGCTACAATTTCTGGAGTAGAGTCAAGGGCAGCCCCATGTAGAGATAATTACAATAATCTAGCCTGGAAGTGACTATTGCATGGATCACAGCAGCCAGGTCATGAGGGGCGAGATATGGGGCCAACTGTCTGACCTGCCTCAGATGGAAAAAGGCTGATCTGGCTGTGGCAGTGACCTGGTGTCAGAATCTGCTGATTCAGACAAAGTCTTTCTATTGCTTACAGCTATGTCTTCTGTTTTATTGCCATGGTTTTCCCTTTCATGTCTGTATGCCTTTCTATATTCCTATTGCCATGTATGTATGCTAGCTGCTTCCATAACACCTGCCATGTAACTACCCCTCCTTTAGGTGAACCCCCTCACTTTGGCCAGCATATATTTAGAATATGTGACCCCAGGTTTATGACCCTGACCAGGCCTGGTGTGTGTAACTGTCAGAGCGGGAGGATGACAACTTCAAAGTATGGGAACAATGGGCCTCTCACACTCCTGCCTCCGCATTCCATTCGTCCCGGCTGGGACTCCAAGGGAGGACGAGTCTCATCTCTTATCAACGTGCGAAAGCCTCGAGGCCATTGATTGTTATGTGAAATGGTAACATCTGAAGGGTCTGGTTTGGGAAGGGAAATTTACAACTTGACACCTCACTTTCTTTCCTGTGGGAAGCAAACGGCCAGAGCCCCTTTTGCCCGCCGTTTTTCCCTTGTAGTGATTGGCTACCTATGGGTAATTCAAACTGCCTAGAAAGGTATAATAGACCTGCTTCTGTCATATGTGTTATCTCTGACAATAATCCGAGAAGCTGTACCAATGTAGAGATTGGAAATAAAGAACTGTGTTTCATCAACAAAGATCTGATCCTTGACTACTTTGAGCAGAAGTCTCACACCTGGACCTCCATAGACAATGAGGCATCCAGGAACACTCCCAGGCTCTTTACCTTCAGAGCCAACTGGGCCCCGCCAAAGGCTGGGAGGAGGAGGAGGAGGAAAAGAAGAAGAAGAAGAGGAGGAGGAGGAGGAGATTGGATTTACACCCCACCCTTCATTACCCAAGGGAGTCTCAGAGTGGCTTACAAACTCCTTTCCCTCCCCACAACAGACACCCTCTGTGTGGTAGATGGGGCTGAGAGAGCTCTGAAACAACTGTCCTTGAGAGAACAGCTGGTACAGAGCTATGGCTTGCCCAAGGTCATCCAGCAGGTGCAAGTGGAGGAGTGGGGAATCAAACCTGGTTCTCCCAGATTAGAGACCACACACTTAACCACTACACCAACTGGAGCCCAATGCCCAACCCCAGCCCTCCATGGCCCAGGTGCAGGACCTCCATCTTTGATAAATTCAACTTCAGTCTGCTCTGCTGTAACCAACCAGCCATGGCCTGTCACACCCTGTCCAGATGTTCTGAGGCAGAGTTCGGGCAGCCATCCATTAGCAGGTAGAGCTGGGTGTCATCAGTGTACTCTCACCATATACTCCCCAGAGAGCACTTCGATCTGGAGCCCAAAACTGCCTGACTATCCCAGGGCCGAGGGAGGCCCGCTTGGCAGCTACAAGGGCCAGGGCATTTTCTGTGGCGGCCCCTTACTGGTGGAATGAGCTCCCGGATAACATCAAGGCCCTGCAAAATCTATTACAATTCCGCAGGGCCTGTAAGATGGAGCTCTTCCGCCAGGCTTTCAAATAGGGGCCGCCCACAGTATTTACATCTGGCCCTGGCCTGATCTTTAGCTGCCAATGTCTGACCAGATATGGGGATATGCTTGATTGCTGTTTTGATAGTTGTATTGAAGTAACGCCATCTATGTGTTATGTGTCAGGATGTTTTATGTTTGTTTAAATTTTTAACGAAGTAATGTATTGTGCCACAATGGCTGTTGTTAGCTGCCCTGAGCCCGCCGTATGGCGAGGAGGGCGGGATATAAACTCTAATAAATAAATAAATAAATGATGACAGCCTAGCCCATATCTCTGAATAATCTGGGCACGGGGACACATATAGATATATCTTCAGCCTTTCCTCATAGGGAAGGTGCTCCAACCCCCTAATTGTCTTGGTTGCCCTCCTATGTACATTTCCCATCTCTTCAATGTCCTTTTTGAGATACGGTGACCAGAACTCTACACAGCATTCCAAAGGAGGTCGTACCATACAGGGGCATTACAGTATCAACTGTTTTATTTTCAATCCCATTCCTAATAATCCCTAACATAAGAGTTTGCCTTTTTTACTGCTGCAACACACTGGACTGACACTTTCATTGAGCTATTCACTATGACCCCAAGATCTTTCCCCCTCTTTTTCCTTTTCAGGACATTAGCCTATACTTGAAGGTGGGGGTGGGGGTATCCTAGTGTGCGTCACTTTACACTTACCAACACTGAACTTCACTTGCCACATTGTCACCCACTCACCCAGTTCGCAGATCCTCTTGGAGTTCTTCACAGTGAGCTTTAGTTTTCACCATCCTGAACAATTGTAGGGTCTTTAGGGCTAGCAGTTCTTTATGCTTGTGATCACTGAGTAGAGTTGTGCTGCACAGGCCCTAAATCACCCATTCTTCTTTCAAGGGTTTCACATCAGCGAGAGCAGTGTCTATGGTGGCCCTTGAGAGCATGTAAGCTATAAAACATGTCTTTGCCCTTTTTGTATTGCATCTGAATGTCATATTTCTGCAGCTGTAATAACATTCTCTACAGTCTTTCTGGGATTGTCCCATCTGGCATGGCAAAAATAATGTCTAGTGCCTTGTGATCAAATTTGACCCTTACTTTGGCATACAAGACCTGGACACTGTAGACAATTGCCAGAAGCTCCTTTTCTATATGTGCGTAGTTTTGTTCTGCCTTGGATGGGGACCTATACATATGCCATTGGTCTCCCTTTCAGGAACAGACATGCCCCCAGCCCATCCATTTAATGCAGGAGGGTGAATAGCTTTTTGCCAGCCAGGTTTCTCTGCACATCTACTGAAGGAATTAAAAAAATGTCATCGCTTAACTGCCTTGTTGAGCTCCCTATGATCTAGGCTTAACCTTAGTGATCCATTCTTTTTTTGTTTGGTTTGGTTGAGTTTTTTAAAAAATTATCCCTGTTATGACCCCTTTTACCTCATGATCTTCAAGGACTGATTTGAAGGGTGGCAAGGACAATATATTGAATCTTTCTGCACTTGTGTACCACTGATGGTACTGTGGGGTCTACATAAATATGATGCACACCTGGAAAAGTGCCCAAGACCTTCAAAAACATTGGGATAATATTTGAAAAGATCCTCCATTGTGGCTGGGGAACACTGTGCTAGATCATGGATGCGTTGGATCAAATCAAGGGCCATGCAGGCTGACCTGCTCAGTCATGGTAGATCCCCCTTGTCTGTAATATACAGACTGTGAGATTGTGTGTGGTAGAACCATTCTTGCAATGGGCCATGATGGTACTTCTCGGTTTGATTATTGCACCCCCAAAAGCAGGGGCGTAGACTTTTGGAAATCCCGGGGGGGTGGGGGCTCATAGTGCGTGCTTCGCTGGAGCGATGTTCTCCCCCCCCCGGGAAACCGCCCTGCCTCCCTGGGCCCTTCTGAGGCCCACCAGCTGCTGCTGCCAGTGCCTCTCTCTCCTCCCCCGCCCGCCACCCCTTCCCTCTCCAGCAGCGGCGGCCGGGCCTCGGAAGGACCCGGGGAGGCGCAGCGGCAGGTGCTCCATTTTTCCGGGGTGGCTCAAGCCCTCGAGCCCCCCTGTACTCTATGCCTATGCCCAAAAGCAATTAGTGTCACATTTGTCAAAGCTAAGGAGGGAGAGGGAGAGAGAGAGGTTTTCCTCTGCCCAGCAGCTCCTTTCAATCGCCGGAAAGATTCCTGGTGTTGTGGGACCCACAGGGACAAACAGCTATGGAGGTGTAGTGAGAAGGGGGGGGGAACTGATTCCCTCCTCCATCTTCTATTAATACAGCACCACTAATGAAGGAGGCTGGGCCCTTTCCCTTTTCTCAATGAAGACCCTTGGCCCACATAACTGTTTTGTCTACATGGATCCTACAGCCATTAGAATAATTTTCCACAAGAGACTAAGGCTTTTGTGGGAGGGTAATGCAGGGGAAACCCCATATCCGCCAGTACCTTCAGCTGACCATTCACAGTATCCACGCCACTGTTTCCATGCCATCTTCCATCTTACTACTGAAAGCTGGATCTACATATATAACAGAAAGAGGTAAGAATGGACTGGACCAGATGTGAATGACCTTTTTGTTTTAATGCAGGGATGCATTCAGAAAGTTTTCTGCTAATTTAACAGCACGGAGTGAACTGGGCTAGAAACAGCGTCCCCTTTATGTATTATGTTTGCAATGGCAGGGGGGATTTTTTTGTTTTCTGTGAAGGGCAGTAAAATAATACCCCCACCTGCAAAAAAAAATTCATCTGCATGTTTAGATTCAGCATAAATAAATGAAAGTTAAAAGTATTATCTCTGCTTCCAGGAGATGTCCAGACTTGGGTTTCTGATGAGAGAACTACCTCTTAATTTCATCACAAAACACTGGGTTATTGTGTTAGGGAGCACGAGGTTGGGTTAAGTGGGTCAACTGCAAAAGTTTGAATCATTCTAAAAGGTTTTACAAACAGAGTCTTGGAAGGTCAGCAGATCAACATTTAACCTTTATGGTTCCATTTAAGCACAGAAAAGCCATGGTGAATATCAGAGTCCATTACAGCTGTATAGCTCTTCCGTTTGAAATGAATTCAAACTTTACAAAGGCTTTCAGATTTCAACATTTGCTTCCAAATCAAAACACAGTTCATCTTTACCAAAAGTTTCATCCGTCTTCATTTCTTAAAAAAGTTTCTTCAGCATCAAAAGGAGAAACAAATTAAATTGAATGGCTATAAAATAGTTTGGTTCTGTGTTTTTGAAAGAATCATACCGAAACAAGCAAACTCCAACCCTAAGGTTACCATTACAGCTTTTACTACATATAGTGTTGACAACGGGTCAAAAAGCATACACAGCAACACAGTCCATGCTCGACACTTACAATCTATGCCAAACGAATGAGGCTAAGGATGCATGGAGAGATCAGGGAGCAATAAATAGTGGAGATGGTGTGATAGAAGGAAAATGGCATTGTAGGAGATTCATGCAGAAATTGTTATGGCCAGGGGTCATTTCGTAGAAAAAGAGGTGCAGGAGCTCATTAGCATAGCTCATTTGCATATGTCACACCCCCTAACATACCGGAAGTCTGTCAGAAGGCAACACCCACCCCTCAGGCTCCACTCCACAGGTGAGTGAAACTGACCTGCTCTTCCTCCCTTCCCTTCCCCATCCAATACTTTGTGCAATAAAAATAAGCATAAAGAACACACCCTCATTCTCTTCCTGCTCCCTTGAAACCACCAGGTTTCAAGTAGACTTGAGATACCCAGGACATGTGCACCACCCATCCCTTGTCCTTCCCCTCCCCACAACAAGACACCCTGTGAGGTAGGTGGGGCTGAGAGAGGTCTTTTGAGAACTGCTCACGAGAGAACAGCTCTGAGAGAACTTGTGACTGGCCCAAGGTCACACCAGCAGCTGCATGTGAAGGAGGGGGGAATCAAACCCGGTTCTCCCAGATTAGAGTACAACTCCTGACCACTACACCAAACTGATGGGGTGGAAGCTGCTGAAGGGTTGGTGAAATTTCTCCAGTACTTATGGGCCATGTGCCCAGATAAAAAATGGTATACTTAGAAAATTTATATGCCACCTTGAGCAAGTCTCTGGAAAAGCAGCACACAGTCATAAAAGGAACAATGATAAAATTATCAATATTAAAACAAAACATTAAAAACAATAAAGACCCTAGCAGGGCTTTCCCCGGGGCGCTGCGCCTCTGCACTGCTTGGGGAAGCCGAGGAGGGGGCGGGGCTTGGTCATGTGCCCGCCCCCTGGGCTCCTCACTCCCGGAGCTGTGCTCCTGTGCGCTCCCGCTCCAACAGACCCCTGGTTATTGCACAGTATATTTTCTGATAGTTTCCGGTGGGCGGCCGTGTGGGTCTGAAGCAGCAGAACAGCATTTGAATCCAGTGGCACCTTTCAGACCAACGAAGTTTTATTCAAGGTATGAGCTTTTGTGTAAATAAAACTTTGTTGATCTGAAAGGTGCCACTGGACTCAAACTACGTTCTCTGATGTTCACCACTGGATACACTTGCATTTAGATTAGCAACTCAGTCAGAGAAAGCTGTTGAAAACTGAGTTGTGTACAAGTAGAGAGACCTATTCCAGACTGTAGATGGTAAAATACTATATGAAAACTAATCTAAAGGGGAAAACTCTGGCCGTTGACAAATTATACATAAGAAGTAAGTTCAAATTGGGACATTTGCTGTAGTAACTAACTGGGACAAGAGGCATCTTGCCTGGATCCAGCTCAAACTGCCATCCACCTCTGGCTAGCAACTGCCATGGATTAAACCATCAGAAGAGGCTATGCAGTAGTCAGACATCTCTCTTGTACCTTGACCAGGTCCAGATGAAAATCCCTTCACTCTGGCTGTCATGTACCATCCTTGAAACCATCAAAGGGATGGGATGCATCATCCAGGCATCCTGTATCATGTCTGTGGGCCAAACAACACATGATGTTTGGAGTCCAGAGGGGGGTCATTTAGCCGTAAGGATAGGCCCTGGGACAGGGCTGCAGCACTAGGAAAGGAGGATTATTTTCTCTCTCCCCCCCCCCCCCCCCGGTTTATCAAAACCCTCTCCCCCAACCCTGGGTGCATTCAGACAGGCAGCTAATCCTGCCATTGGCCTGGCTGTAATTTGATCTAGATCTTTTTAATCCAGCATTGCATGACCAGACAGCTCTGCCGTGAATCGCTTTACCGTGTGTGACTCTGCGGTGAATTGTCTAGACGGCATCCACCTTAAAGAGCTGTGCAGTCGGATTTTTTTTTAATCCTTTTTGTGCATGCACATATGTGCATGTCTGCATACGTGCATATATGTATATGTGCTTATGTGCATATATGCCTCACCCAGGGGTCATTTTGTAGAAAAAGAGGTGCAGGGGCTTATTAGCATAACTCATTAGCATAACTTATTTGCATATGCTAAACCACCTGACATCACGGGAAGTATGTCAGAAGGCAAGAGAGGGAGGGGGAGAGGGAGAGAGAGAGAGAGAGAGAAAGAAAGAAAGAAAGAAAGAAAGAAAGAAAGAAAGAGCTGGCAGAGAGGGGACTCAGAAATACCACTATTCTGGGAGGATAGCTTCAGTGGTGGCTGAAGCCTTCAGAAGGCTGGTCAGAGGAACAAGGACCTTTCCAGGGGACGGGGTCATTTTGCTACAGCCATGACACAAGCAGGCATTCCCCCATGGGGGAGGGCTGGTACCAACCCCTGGAGCTGAGCTCCCCCAAGCTCCTGCTCGAAATGACCCCTGGCCTCACCATCTGCGGACGTGCATGTTTAAGCAGTTATGCACGCATCGCTAAGAGTTTTTTTTTAAATGGCGGCCATTCGGGATGGTCTGGAGACCATCCCTATGGGCTGATTGCATGCTAGTGGAATGACCTGATGGTGAAAGTCCGGCATTGGCCTGTTGGCCAGCTTTAGACTGGACTTTAAGCACTATCTTTTAAGTATGGATCCCTGACGGGGATCGATGGGCTACTAACAAAAGTGGCACGTGGTAAAGCAATTCCCAGACATTGAGGTCTGGACATGCACTTTAAATCCACCAGGCACTTGTGCCTGGCGCAGCTCAAAAGAGCCATCTGAACACACCCCCAGGCTGCTTTTAGTCCTGGTGTGGGAAAAGGGACCAGGAAAGAGAGGATGTGTAGTTACGGTATTTACAAATGGGCATAGTTTGGGCTGAATCCTGATTAGCAAAGTTCCAACTGCTGCACTGGCATAGTTCATCACTGCTCTCTATAGGTAGCAGTGGCACTGGTTTGACATGGCCCTGGTGTTCTGTCAAGGGCAGGTTACAGTATTGGTGGCAGAATCACTAAATGGCAATGCTTGCCTGAAATAACTCCCTCTGCTAGTTAATTTATTCTGCTCCTTCACTATAGTTGCTCGTAGTACTGGGGCTATACAGTGTTTATATGGAGAGTCTTTGTAGTGTCTCAGACACAATAATGTGTGAAACACGATGTGAAAATAAATTCTGCTGGAAACTGTTTTTACTCAGGCCAGAATCTATCACTGATAGGCAGACTGTTTGGCTTGTATGATAATAATTTAAGTGCACACTGGAGATATCATCTAGATCAGGGGTGGCCAACCTTGCTTAACGTAAGAGCCACACAGAATAAACGTAAGAGCCACATAGAGATGTCTGAGAGCCGCAAGACAGGAACAAATATCACACACATGTTTTTATTTTTAAAAATATGCAAATTTGCTTTTTATTAACGTCAAATGGGACTGCCAAAAATAAAAACAAACGAGGAAAACCAGTTATAAGAAAGAGAGAGAGAGAAACTAGGAAAGCAAATAGATGGGAGGGAGGAGGGAAGGAAGGAAGGAAGGGAGAAAGAGAGAAAAAGCATGCCTCCCCTTTGCTTCCCCAGCCGCCCTGCCAGGAGCCGCACAATATGTGTGAAAGAGCCGCATGTGGCTCCCGAGCCACAGGTTGGCCACCCCTGATCTAGATTAATTCTGATGAACTATTTACACAGCACTGTGGAAGAGGAATACTCAGTAAGCCAAGGAGTAAAGATCACTTGAAGCAGGGGTCATTTCGAGCAGGAGCTCAGGGGAGCTCAGCTCCGGGAGTTGGTGCCAGCCCCCCCCCCCGCGGGGGAATGCCTGCTTGTGTCATAGCTGCAGCAAAATGATCCCGTCCCCTGGAAAGGTCCTTGTTCCTCTGACCAGCCTTTTGAAGGCTTCAGCCACCACTGAAGCTATCCTCCCAGAACAGTGGTATTTCTGAGGCTTGGATTAGTAGCGGTCCCCTCTCTGCCAGCTCTTCCTCCCTCCCCCCCTCTTCTTTCTTTCTTTCTTTCTTTCTTTCTCTTCCTTCCTTCCTTCCTTCCTTCCTTCCTTCCTTCCTTCCTTCTGACATACTTCCAGTGATGTCAGGTAATGTAGCATATGCAAATGAGTTATGCTAATGAATTATGCTAATGAGCTCCTGTACCTCTTTTTCTACGAAATGATCCCTGACTTGAAGAATTATTGGACATTATCTAGGAGTTATCAGGTAATCCATCGAGCCACTATCCCCATTTTACTGCCCACTGGAGGAAAGGAAGCACATTTTACCCATGACTTTCACCAAATTATGGTTATTCTATGTTTAAACAACTTTAGACAGCATGCAGACAACTGAGATCTGGGTCTATTTATTTTTATATCTTGCACTGTGATGCTACCATTCAGAACATTAAAAAGCGCAAATATAACTTTGAAAACTAGATAAAACAACAGGTAAGAATCCAAATAATAATTAGAAGTATAAAATCCTACCTCTGAATTTCACCCTACTTCCTAAAACCATGTGATGGGTACTGGGACATCATCAGGGTATTATTTTGGTGAGTTTGTAGAAAGTGATTCCAAAAGTGTGGGATGGCCCCCAGGAAACCTTGGAGCATATCGCCATTGTGCAGATTCAGTACCCAAATGGTATAATCGGGAGGGCATTCTTTGTAACAATGGCTGACAAAGGAGAAAGTTGTCTAAAAACCACTTAGCCATGACTTTGTAGGTCAAAATCATGAATTCTGTCTGGAATGCTTTAAGGAGTTTTTGATGCCCGTGGCACATTGATGAATCACCTGTTTGATACCTGATTTCCAGGAAGTCATCAAATATTGGTGCTTGGTCTGTGGTTATAAAATATTCTTTCTAAGACTCAAATGAATCTGGGGAAACTTGGTCTGCTAATTTCTTGAGAGCAACAGCAGCACAGCATCCTTCTTTTACCTTGCTTGAGATAACTTTTGAACATTTCTCCGCAAATAACAACCAACAAGGTCTCTCCCTCCACACACTCATACACCACCCCCCATGTACACTAGTCTCTGAATTTAGGCTTACCAAATAAATTCTGTTGTATGGTGGCTCTTCCTGAATGTACCAAAGCCCCATTAGATTCTGCTCTGGTTCCTCCTCAGTCTCATGATAGTTCTGTCTCTGAACTCAGGTCCTGCTCTGGTTCCTCCTCAGTCTCATGATAGTTCTGTCTCTGAACTCAGGTCCTTCCTGGATTCATCTCCAGGTAGCATCTGGGGAGGGGTATAAGCAAAGCTGCCAACCATGATTACTGGTAGTTTTCCCTCACACCAGAAATAAAGAGTCTATGTTTACTAGGACTGGGCCATGCCTGGGAAAAGGGTGTGGAATAGGTCTAATTTCTAAATCATGAATCACTATGCCCAAGCGAAATATTTACTTCCGGGTGACGCAATCACGCTGGCCACTTGCCCAGATGGCCCCCGGAAGGAGGGAGGGGTGGATGGAGGCTCCGGCGGTGGTGGGGACATGGTCCCGGCATGCGCGCATGCACAGGTAAGAGCCCCCGCCCCCCCAGGGAATAAATAAGTCTACGCCCCTCCTGGGAGTCAGCTTCTCATTTCCTCCTGGGAAAATTTTGATCAGTTCATGATATGCAGAGACTTGGATTTGACAATGTTTAGACATCTCTTTGCACGCAGGGATGAACCAGAGTCACAAACTGGCTTCTGTACTTCAGAGAGGCTTCTGGGAACTGGAACAATGGTTTTTGTTGGACTGTCGTCTCCTGGCATAGGATGGCGTTTGTCTGCAGTTGGCATCTGTTGTTGTACACTCAGCAACACAAGTCCTCTCATACACTTATTATTATTGTCCATGATCTTACACTTATGAAATTATCATTCATAAGTCCACTAAAACAGCGCCTTGCAGCTTACAGTTGGTGGAAACTGTTATTAAGGAAAACATTAGTAGGCACATTGATGAACAAAATCTATTGAGGAAGACTCAGCATGGGTTCTGTAAGGGAAGATCTTGTCTCACTAACCTGTTAGTGTTCTTTGAGGGAGTAAACAAACATGTGGACAAGGGAGACCCAATAGATGTTGTTTACCTTGACTTCTAGAAAGCTTTTGATAAAGTTCCTCACCAAAGGCTCCTAAGTAAGCTCAATAGTCATGGGATAAAAGGACAAGTCCTTTTGTGGATCAAAAACTGGCTAATTAAAAGGAAACAGAGAGTGAGTATAAATGGGCAATTTTCTCAGTGGAGGGAGGTAAGCAGTGGGGTACCACAGGGATCAGTACTCGGTCTGATGCTTTTTAATTTGTTTATTAATGATTTGGTGTTGGGAGTGAGCAGTAAAGTGGCTAAATTTGCAGATGACACAAAGTTGTTCAGGGTGGTGAGAACCAGGGAGGATTGCGAGACACTCCAAAGGGATCTGTCGAGGATGGGTGAGTGGGCATCAACATGGCAAATGGGGTTTAATGTGGCCAAGTGCAAAGTGATGCACATTGGAGCCAAAAATCCTAACTATAAATACACATTGATGGGGTCCGAACTGGCGGAGACAGACTAAGAGAGAGTCATAGTCAGGGGTCATTTCGAGCAGGAGCTTGGGGGAGCGCAGCTCTGTGAGTTGGTGCTAGCCCCCCCCTCCCCGTGGGGGAATGCCTGCTTGTGTCATGGCTGCAGCAAAATGACACGGACCCATTGTTCCTCCGACCAGCCTTCTGAAGGCTTCAGCCACCACTGAAGCTATCCTCTCAGAAGAGTGGTATTTTTGAGGCTTGGATTAGTAGCTGTCCCCTTTCTTTCTTTCTTTCTTTCTTTCTTTCTCTCTCTCTCTCTCTCTCTCTCTCGCCTTCTGACATACTTCCGGTGATGTCAGATGGTGTAGCTTATGCAAATAAGTTATGCTAATGAGTTATGCTAATGAGCTCCTGCACCTCTTTTTCTAGGAAATGACCTCTGGTCATAGTACTCATAGTAACTCAATGAAAATGTCGAGACAGTGTGCGACTGCTATGAAAAAGGCCAACGCTAAGCTGGGGTTTATTAGAAAGGGAATAGAAAACAAATCAGCCAGTATCATAACGCCCCTGTATAAATCGATGGTGCGACCTCATTTGGAGTACTGTGTACAGTTCTGGTCGCCACACCTCAAAAAAGAACACTTTCCTATGAAGAAAGGTTGAAGCGCTTGGGGCTCTTTAGCTTGGAGAAACAACGGCTGAGGGGTGACATGATTGAGGTTTATAAGATTATGCATGGGATAGAGTGGGTAGAGAAAGAAGTCCTTTTCTCCCTTTCTCACAATGCAAGAACTCGTGGGCACTCCATGAAATTGCTGAGCAGTTGGGTTAGAACAGATAAAAGGAAGTACTTCTTCACCCAAAGAGTGATTAACACGTGGGATTCACTGCCATAGGAGGTGGTGGTGGCTACAAGCATGGATGGCTTCAAGAGGAAATTAGATAAACACATGGAGCAGAGGTCCATCAGTGGCTATTAGCCACAAAATATATATAGGAACTCTCAGTCTGGGGCAAGTGATGCTCTGTATTCTTGGTGCTGGATGGGGGGGGGGGGGGGTAACAGCGGGAGGGCTTCTAGTGTCCTGCCCCCACTGCTGGACCTTCTGAGGGCACCTGGTGTTTTTGGCTACTGTGTGAGAGAGTGTTGGACTGGATGGGCCACTGGCCTGATCCAACATTGGTTTCTCTTATGTTCTTATGTAACACATTGAACTGGGCCCAGAAGCAAATGGATGCAGTAAAAAACATGAAAAGGTCAGCAAATGGAAGAATCAAGTGTGACCCTTCATTTATAATGAAAGACATTTGGGCAGATTTATCCATCTACAAAAGAAATCTCTGAAAGCACATGTTGACATTCTGTTCTTTAATACAGTCTGTTCTTTAATACAATGAAGAATGCTAAGAGTTATTAATAATATGTTTCTTTAATTAATGTACACAGGCCCTTTCATCAAATTAATGTGAATTCACACACTCTGGACAGTCTGCTCCTAATAAAAATCTATATAACAAACCACTTGTGATTAAGATAATTAAGCTATTCAGGCTCAATGGGACTTGTAATTCAGCTCATTTATGTTCAGTCAATCCCCCCCCCTCTTCGTTATTTGTCCTTTCCTTATTTCCTTGTTTCACATGGAATGGCAAATTTAATATGCATCATGTTCCTGGGAACTGAAGTCTGAAGAATGGCTTTATGCTGTATGGCTTCATATGATCTCACAAAGAACTCTGCTATAATGACAAAATGCCATATATCTTGAACTTGTTTATACCACTTGTCTTTGTTGTTTGTGATATTGACTTCCTGTTGATATGGATTAGCTTCATGTATGATGCTGGCTAGTAAGAGAAGAGAAACAAACATTAATTTCCCAGCCTCTCTTGCTGATTAACTTTTGTCTTTCATATCCATGCTTTCTTTGGCCCCTTTTTCCTCAGGAGAGAGTGTATTTCCTCTATTCCATTCCTTTAGTGTTCCAAAATTTCTCTGCAGTCCACTGCTCCTTAATTCCAGTTTATTTCACAGGTTGTTAGGTGGATAAAATGAAGAAGAGGAGAATGTTGTAAATAACTTTGGGACTGCATTTGGGAGAAAACTGGAGTATAAAAGAAGTAAACAAACAAAATAATAAAAATACGCTAGTAAAATAGCACACAAAAATATCCTGTTTATATGCTTCCAATACAGCACAGCTGCAATCCCCCCCCCCCCACACTCCAAATTTCTACTTTGCTATGCTTGGGCTGTCTGTTATATCACGAACATCAGGGCTATTTTTGGGCAGGAATGCACCGGAATGGAGATCCAGCTGGCTTATGAGTTGGTCATGCCTACAGCCTCCCCCCCCCAGGTTCCCCAGGCATCTCACAAGCCATGGGGTGCCTGGGGAAGCCGATCCAGAAACTGCCTTTCTTCCCTCGGGTCCTCTATGTGCCCCACAAGCTGCAGGGCACCTGGGGAAGCCAATCCTGGGAGGGAGCTGCACTGTCGGGGGTGTGGCCTAATATGCTAATGAGTTTCTACTGTTGGGTGTGGCCTATTATGCTAATGAGTTCCCTCTGGGCTTTTTCTACAAAAAAATCCTAGCATATATTACATACCAAATACATGGGTCACCTTTTGACTACTGCCCACTAAGGGAGTTTTTAAATGTAACCCATCCTGTACCACCATCAGCAGCGCTGAATCATGCCTGCCACCCCTGCTAATTTAATCATCTGCAACTAGACATATAATCTCCTGGTCTCCATTACATCACCTTGGTATTTTTTTCCTGGTACATTTTTCCACAGAAAGTTTAAATGGTCCTATGGCAACTTGGATCCTGACCTGACACCCAGGCAGTCTAAGATCCAATCACAATGTAACCCAAACTCCACCAATGGGCAGCAGAATCCTGCACTGCTGGCCTAACACTACCACAGCTTCTAAATCTACAGCGAACTTGATCAATAGCAGTGGTTCCACAGTTTATGCCCAGGTAAATCCAAGTGCATAAAAAGAACATTTATTTATTTATTATTTATATTTATATCCCGCCTTGCTGGACAAGCTGGCTCAAGGTGGCTAACAAAGTTAAAATATCATAACACAATAAAAACAACAATTAAAACAACCACACATTACAGGTAAAAATAAACAGACGATGGCGGCATTCAGATTACACCCAATGGTGGGTGCAGCGACCCATAGATCCTAGGCCAGAAGATGTTCCACAGCGCATTCATCAGCGGCGGCTCCTAATCGAAGGCCTGGTGGGAAAGCTCCATTTTACAGGCCCTGCGGAACTGTGAGAGGTCCCGCGGGGCCCTGATGTCTTCCGGGAGCTCATTCCACCAGTGTGGAGCCGCCACTGATAAGGCCCTGGCTCTGGTGATCGCCAACCTAGCTTCTTTCTGACCAGGGAGAGTCAGGTGGTGTTGTGAGCCTGACCTCAGTGCTCTGTGGGGTGCATATGGGGAAAGGCAGTCCCTCAGGTAGGCAAGGGCTTTAAAGGTTAAAACCAGCACCTTGAACCGGATCCGGTACGCTATAGGCAGCCAGTGCAGCATCCTCAGCACAGGTTGGATGTGGTCTCATACCAAGAGACCCATCAGCAGCCTGGCCGCAGCATTCTGCACTAGCTGCAGCCTTCAGATCTAAGACAAGGGCAGCCCCATGTAGAGAGCGTTGCAGTAGTCTAACATCAAGACCTCCTTTTTTGTAATCGGTTCCATTCCAGAACTTTCTTCTTGCACCATAAGCGTGAAATCACTACACCCTCCTAGTCAAGTTGGGCAGCGAATATTTTTCTTTCTCCTATTCTGTTTCTCTTCTCAAATAAAACCCTTCATGTCTTCCTACCTGCTCCCCACCTCTCAGCTTCCCTGTTTCTGTTCTCAGTTGGTTTGTCCTGTTACTTGCTGGCCTTCCCATAACATTCCCCACCTGGTTAGGGATTCCTGCTTTCTTATTTGAAAGTATTTCCCCATTGATCCTTTAGCACTTTTTGATCCTTTTTTAGTCAATGCATAACCTATCCCTTCCCTCTGGACTGGTTTTTCTGGACTAGTCATGTGGGGGTGAGGACGACACAATTTGGATTAAATGTAATTTTAACTAGTTTTAGTAACATGACTGAACCACTAGTATTGTGCAAATGTAAATGTTTCTAATTGGATTGCCACACATAAAATGCTGCTGTATTATTACCATTGAGAAGTCTCACTGTCTTGTCTGTACAGGCTGGTTCCTCCTCTTTCTATTCTGTACTGTTGATAGGGTAAAAAAAACTACTTGTCAGTTAAGTATCTGTCTCCCTATCATCCTTCTTTCCCAGGGGAATATTCTGCACTAGACTGGGAACAATGTCTGTAACAGACTCAAAATCCCTTTTTACTCAGGGACTCTTGTTTTGGTCCTTCACATGGTAGAGGTACTCTTCACATGGTCGCCCTGGCACAGGAGCAGGTTTGGATAACAGTTTTGTAGACTTTAAAGGGGGATTAGACAAATTCATGGAACGTAGGTCCATCAATGTCTATTAGCCATGGTGTCTAAATGGAGCCTCCCTGCAATTTACCTCTGCATTCCAGTTGCTTAGGGAAAACAACAGAGAGAGTCTTTGGTCTCTCTGAGACGCTTGACTTGAATGTCATTTGATTGGATCCAGGAGGGCTCTTCTTATGGTGTCATTTGCACAAAGCATCAGAAATGGTGCAATAAAGTATGGTAATAAAGTCAGCAAAACGTAATTGTAGGAGGGACTGGATGGCATTTCTCCAGTGGCCAAACATAATATCTGTCCCTGCAATTTTCCTAGATATTTGTCCAATCCACTTTGAAAGGGTGGAGGGAGAGACAATATTCGACTACTTTCCAAAACCGGGTAATTCTTCATCTAACAGCTTGGAATGGTTTCTGAGCGGCATTCCATTTCTTCTGGTAATGCCCTTGAATATCAAAATACATAATTACCCTTCCTCCTTAATGTTAACACCCTTCAGAGAAGGATGACGCCCTCTTAGTCATCTGTAAACTAAATCATATATGTCCCTATCTTTATCTTTCCTGTCAGTCAGGACTTCCACTTTCTGCTTTATTTTTTTGTTCATCTTGAAACTGTCTTCACATCTGTCTCCTCCTCCTCCCTTGACTGCAGACAAGACAGGCCTAATGTCACAGCCCAAAGTAGTAATTTGTCAGTGAAATAAACCGCTGCATTTGTGTACAATCATGGCACATTGATTTCTGATACTGCCTTGCCTCACAAATATAATTGTAAAGCAACAAAATCAAAGTACATAGCATGAGAACTGGACGAGTTAGCAGCTCGGTACCTCTACTTAAGTATTCTACCTTTGCTCTACCCATTCTACCCATCTCCACCAACACCCTCATCCACCATATCCATCCTAACTCGAGGTCTTCAGACTCTTAGGAGTGATTTGGGGGGAGATACCATAGGAAAAGGGAAGCGAGAAAAACGTTGAGCTGAGCTCTTGTTGCAGTTCTCTGGATCTGTTATGTATTGATCATGCGGTCGCCATGTGCTCCCGTAATGACGACCGCATGGCCAGAGCACATGGCCAGAGCACATGGCCAGAGCACATGGCCAAGAAACTACCTGAGCTTCAGCCAGGTAGAACAAAGGCCAGGTGGATTCAAACCGGCCACCAATCATGTACCTAGGTTTCTCCCAGGGAACCTATGAGATGTAAATAGACTGATAATAGCCTATCAGGCCAGTTGGGCGAGGTCAGGGGATTGTCCCTGACCAGCATAAAAGGAGGGCTCGGAGCCCTGGGTTGTATGCTTCATCCGGACCAGCAATAAAGATCTAGCTGTTTCACTATTCCATGGACTCCCGACTCCAATACTTATCAGGAGCCCATCTCATTTAGAAGACTAGGTAAGGATTTCCTAGGTAAGGGATTTCAAGGGAAACCAGTGAAAAAATTGTCAAAGCTTTTCTGGAACCTACTGCAACCAAGCACACACTCTTTGTTTTTTGCTGTGTCTAAATCTTTCACTGCCCCCCCTTTTTACATCCCCAGTCATGTGTTTTTCATCATACTTGTCCTTCACTCCTCACTCACACACACACCCTTCCATCCCTCCCCTACAAAGACACACAAACCATCTGGACTACAGACACTCTCTCAGCTCAGCTGCATGTTGTTCTCACCATGTTCACACAGATACCCACAAACCTTCCTTTTCATGGAAACAAACATTCATGCTCCTCGTACTATAATCACAAACACATACCCAGATCTCAGGGTTTGTTAGGGTGCTGTGAGATGTTTTACATTTTGTAGAGCTTTTCTAGTTTCCAGATCTTTGGAACATTGTATGGAAGATGAGTCACACAGAGATTTAAGAAGCAGCCTGAAAAACCTGGTGCTCACCATTTCTTAGCTATCTGCAGCTCCTGTTCATCAAACATCTGAAGGCCCTAGTAGGGGCTACCAACATAACAGCACTACTCAATCCTGCCCTAAACCCTTTAATAGGGTTAACATATTACATAAAGTGAATTTCTTAAGCTCTTCTCACTCGGGTTTTTTCTGGCCCTAGTCAGCTTTTCATAATCTTCAGGAATAGTTTTACCAGGTAAACGGCCTGTGCTTCGCCAAAGCACAACTTTTTCTTCTAATTCATAGAACAGCTTTTTAACCCTTCTTGAAATACTGTTATAGTGGTGATGTCGAGATTTCTCCCATCTAGAGATCTAAGACACAAGGTATGAAGAAATGCATTTTTTTCTTTGAAGGTCTGAAATGAGCAAAACCTTCCCTCTGAGTTTTAAAAGTTCTTTTCCCTTCTCTGGGCAGAGAACAGGCTGAGAGAAAGGAAATCAGTTCAATTGCTTTCCAGACTTACCTCAGCCCACCTTCATACAAATGCTAATAGGTCTAGACAGTGGGATGGTCAAGCTCTCCTGCTTTCAAGCAGGGAACAGAGACTTGAAGGTGTTAAATACTAGAGAGACTTCAGAAAGGAATTTCTGAAGAATCTCCAGGAAAAGCTTCTCTGAACCAGCCTGACCTGGTCAGTGGTTGGGGGAAAGAGAGGTGATTAAACTCCTGGAAGCAAGGAGGAAAGTCTTTTTTTTGCGCTGAGTCCATCAGAGCAGACAGAACTCTCAATTGAGGTCTGGAGGTGGCCATTAAACATGTGCTGGCCTGAAGAACTGGATGCTGCTGTAAGGTATTTTTTTTGGGGGGGGGGGACTAATTGAATAAAATTGTAACAAAATTAAACTTAATTTTAATTGAATTAAAGGAGCAGGGGAGGGAGAGGGAGGGAGGGAGGGGAAGAAGTGGAGTGCCCCAGGCTGGGCCGGTCCGACCAGTGACTAGTTCTGGGCTCAGACCTCTTTTCCCTACCTGCACCATTTTCTGCAGCAGAGCCCCATGGGCCAACAGGAGGATGGAGCACTTCAGGGCTGCTGCAGGTGGGTGGGCATCCATCTCATGCTGGGGCCATCCTGCTGGCCTGATGACAAAGAGGAGAATAAATCAGACAGAGACAGCCAGGCTCACAGAGTGGTTCTCACGACCATGGCAGCTGCCAACACCCGTAGGCACCATAGCCTTTCAGTGTCAGCATAGACAGGAGGAGGAAGCAGTGAGGGTTGACCATGGAAGGCCTCCGGCTGCAACAGAGCCCCATGGGCTGACAGGAGAAAGTGGCAGGTGAACTAATGAGCAGGGGTGGCTGACGGGAGCAGACTGCCCTTTGCACCCTCTGCTCCAGGTTGCCCTTGGGTGTGCAGCAGTACCTGGAAGGTGCGTCCACTGCTGCTGGGGTGGGGGTGCTGCAAAATCAAAAGAGGGCAGAGCCCCATGCACCCCACTGCTGGCTACAGCCCTGTGGGAAACTGTAGAGATCTATAACATCCTAAGCTAAGGAGCCCATCCTATATTTTAACAACTGATAGGGCATGTATAGAGAGAGGGACAGAGGAATTGCATTTTACTCATATCTTTTGAATCCCTTGCTCAATCTGGTGCTGTGCTAAAAGAATACTTGTGAACATTTTATCTTTAATAAATACTTTATACCTTTTGATGCCGGTGGTGGTTCTCTGTACCACATAGAACTCCACCATCTTGGACATGCTATTTTAAAAGGAGCGCCAGGGGGAAGGCAGGTAGTTGGCGAGTGGCTATTCCTCCGGTGGCACATAAGACAGTAAACATTCCCCGTGGTGACCAGGCACTGGGCAGTGTGAGACACAAGGCCTCAGAACTTGGAAGGGAACCTGGGAGTCCTGACCTTCCCAGCGGGCAATTCCTTAAAAAGGTCAGGTGATGGCAGTGGTTATCCAAGAAAGAAAGAAAAGCCTCTCCGGGTGTTGGGAAAAACTTGGAGGGCACGGTGGGACAGGGCCTGCAGGCCGGAGCAGCCGGTTCCACCACACAAGGTATTCATGTATTTCTCTTCCCAGGCATGCCAGGAGAAAGAGCTTTAAAACTACCCCTTTGTCTTTCGATTTCCCTTGTGGCACATGAACTTCAGAACTGCCTTCCAGTTTCATTACTGCGTACTCTATCCTAAAAAAGCAAATCCTGATATGCCTTCAAGAAGTGTGTGGTCCTCAGCTGTGAAAATACAGCCCCAGCACTGTTAAATGTCCTCACATCCAATTGCATTCATAGATAGGCTATTCAGCATATGCTTCTGAGCACAAATCTGATGAGTTAGATACAATTTCAAAACATAACCTGATCTGCTTCTTTAAGCTGAAGTGGCGAATCTTGCATATAAATCTGATTCAATGAAGGGAATAAGCTCAATTTGTTCTGCCAGGACAGTGGACGAGAGTTTGAACAATGAAAAAGCAACAGGAAAGATGAAAGCAAGTGTTGAGAATGGCTGCTGGAAAATGGGTGGGGTTTTTTGAGGGGGAGTTACAATAAACAGCAGCTCTTTGGTGCTACTGTCTCTTTGACTTTTCCAGTTTTAAAGAATGTCTAGCACTCTGTTAAAATGACTCCACAGAATTCAAAAGGGAACACTGGCAGCTAACAAAAATCCTAAGCAATCTGGAGACATGTCAAGGGTTGGGTGTTTTTTTTTGCCATTTAAAAAACAATAACCACAGCAGTGGAGACTGTCTGTCATAGTGCCTTTCTTTCTATGTTGCAGACCCCCAGAAGAGTCTTTCATTCTCTTCCCTCTAACTATAAATCTATCCCGTTTCTCCTTAAATATTTTAGATGACTTTAAGCCAGAAAATTCTGAAGAGGAATGGAAAAATCTATAAACAGTTTTCCTTGCTAACTGCTAAAATATGCTCACACCATGTGTCAGCTTCATCCTCCTGAAGGGATGCCAACAGAACTTGATTCATAACTTTTTAGTGGTGCAAATCATCAGATACATGTTGATACAGGACAAAAATATATCTGCCACTGAGTCAAACATTCGGGGCCACTGCTGATCTCTCTTTTTGTGTTTCAGCTCAGCAACATTTTTTTTTCCCTAGATGGTTTATGGATGTTTCAGGAGATCATCTTTCTTTCCATTAAACTCTCCGGTTTCTCTGGTATATAATGTGACACAGACCCAGATCTGAAGAAGTCTCTTTCCTACTTCTTCATCTGCATTTTCCCCCCCAGTCACCACCAGCATCTCCAAACAACCATTGCAATTGCTCTTCTGGTCTAAAGCTTAACATGCAGAAATCAACACGGATCTCTTTTATGGCACAGCGATAAACATTATTACTTGATATGACCTACTGAAAAGTTGGCAAAACCGCTTCTAAGACCAGCTGTTTCTTTCCTGAACCAGTTGTCATACAACTTCTTATTGACAATGTCTTCCTTTGTGAGACTTGCTGTTCTCGCCTTCACTCTGCATAGATCGTTGTTGCTGGAACAGCCACTCTGGACTACAGCTGGAATATATTTAACTTTATTTATTTGAAACGTTAAATACCACACTTTTAGGTAAAAATGCAAAACATGGATTACACCAGGGGTGGGCAATTGTTTTGGCTCGGGGGCCACATTATGGAAGCGGAGGTTAGCGGAGGGCCGCACCTTTTAAAATGATTGCATTCATTAGTTAACTTTGCATTTCAGAAAAGGTATAAATTGTATCATAAAAATCAATAAATATAAATTAAATAAAATAGTGGTAGTTTGATTCAATTTATTTATTGTGCTAATTTCATATCATCTATAGCTGCAAGCACATTTAATTTTAGAATCCGTTTAATGAGACAAATGTACCCTATCACAGTTTTCTACAATTTTTCTGAAATCAGGAGTGAGATTGCTTGTTGAGATTCTCATCACAGCCTGCAAGTTAATGTCTGTCAGAGAGCATCTATATTTACTCTTGTTGATCTTCATGCAAGAAAAACTTTGCTCACACATATATGTAGACCCAAATATAGAGAACATTTTCCCAGCAAATTTCTTCATACATGGAATTTTTTTCAGCAGACAAAGATTTGTAAAAGTCAACTAATGTCACAGCATTAAACATTTCTTTCACAGTGTGATCTGACTGCATGTCAATAAGTTCAAGCTGCAGCTCCTCAGGTGCTGTATCAATATCAGCAGTGATGGGATAAGAGAGCAAATTGAATTTAGGCTCAAATTTCTTGAAGTCCTGAAATCTTCTTGGCGGGCCGCATATGGCCCCCGGGCCGCAATTTGCCCACCCCTGGATTACACAATTTAAACATGTATGCTGGCTAGGCGGGGTATAAATCCAAAAATAAACAAACAAACAGTAAAAACAGCAACAAATAAAAATGAAAGGAAGGAAATAATACAAAAAACACCCATAAACAATGAAAAGCCACAGTAGAAACCAAAGCTACAAGAACCACATCATAAAAACCAAGACATGCCAGAGCAGGTGCAGGGCAATTAGAATCAGTAAAAGGCCGAGGAGGCATAAAAGAACAGTGGTAGGTAACATAGAGTTATCTATAATAGGTTGCCAAAAAGAAGAAGTTTTTTTCACCTGGCATCTATAGCTCAACAGGCTTGATGCCAGATCAACAACAAGGGAGCTCCAGAGAAGAGGTTCTCAATAGAGGAAACTCTGGTTCTAGTAGCTCATTTTTGAAGATCAGGGCACTCAGAGTAGCACCGACAAGCAACAGTGTAACTGCTGGGAAGGTCCATATAGGAGCAGGGAGCCCTTTACATACCCCTGCCTCAGGCAAAGTACACCTTTAAAAGTATAAACCTTCACTTTTAATTGTGCCTGGAAGAGAACTGGCAGCCTGAAAAGTTCTTTTAATGCCGGCAAGATGTGTAATCCTGGCAGAAATGTTGTTGGCTGCATTCTGAAAAATCCCTGAAGTTTCAGAAGCGTTGAAGGACAGCCCAATATAGAGTAATCTTACCTAGAGGTGATCAAAGTATAGTTGGCTGTGGCAAGAATTTGCTTTTTAAAAGGCTGCGTACCAACAGTAGTTGCTCAGAGTTGCTACATGACACAAGAGAATCAACTACAGACATAGCTCAAATAGCATGTCCGGCTGGTATATCTGCAGCCCCATCCAGAGTATGCTGACTCCTCCGTCCTGTATTACCAACCCACAACACTTTAGTCTTGGAAGGATCTTTTATTTATTTCCCTTAGATTATCCTCCATCACACTTATTTAAGATCTGGCACCTTCCATATTAGCCCCAGAGTACCTCTTTTAAGATGCCCCATTTAGAGTTGCTGCTTTTCCTGAAAAACAAATTTAACAGCTGCAGCAGTTCCCCATGTGGAGTTGCAGTGGGTGCTGGTCATAATGATATCTCCATCTGATGCTAGCCATCTGCTGTTCTTCCTTTCTTCACAGCATGTTTGATGCCGTCTACCATCCTTATGCACATAGGCGTCAACTACGGGCTCGAGGGCTCGAGCCTCCCCCGAAATTTCCCGGGGGGGGGGGGCTCAGCCACCCCTGGCAAAATGGAGCACCCACCAGTGGCCAGTCAGCCAGCCAGCTGGCTGCCATCCCCGCCTCTCCTTTCCCTCCACCCCCGGCCTGCCCTCCTGCCTCCCTGGGGCAGGGGGGGGGAGAGAGGCGGCGGGGACATGGTCCCGTGCTTCGCGCGCGCGGCAGTCAGCCGGCCAGCTGGCTGCCGTCACCGCCTCTCCTTCCCCTCCACCCCCGGCCTGCCCTCCTGCCTCCCTGGGGCCGGGGGGGGGGAGAAGCGGCGGGGACATGGTCCTGTGCGCGCACACGCACGAAAGAGCCCCCCCCCCGGGATTTACAAAGTCTACGCCCCTGCTTATGCACACCCTCACTTTCTGTACACAGATGTAAGCAAGAGGTCCTTGAAGTGAGGGTGATCAGCTCTGGGATGGGAGAACAAGACTGCATTCAGTGTTCCTGCTCTTGGCCTCTGCACGTTAATCTGAAAATATAAATAGAAGATACATGCATACAGCTTGTAGGTTCATAAGCTCTATTCAGTGTAAAAGAGGTGGGGAGCAGGGACAGCAGGCACAATCTTACTCTTTCCTTTATACTTTCAGGGCAGCTGAGCACCATGGCTGGGTCCTTGACGTGGATTCCCTTGGAACCCCCACTGACACCCATTTCCCCCTCATCACATACAGAAGCATACAGCTGTCACCTGATCAGAACAGTGTGACACTACTATCCTTCCGTAGCACTGTGACTGGCTCTCAGGGTGCTCGGGGTGACCTGGGCCACTAGAATCTTGTATCTATAGCCCCATCAGCCTTGCCACCCTTTGATCACTCACCAGTCCCAAATGTCAGAAGAGAACTAAACTGGCAAAACAGGGCAAGGGCAAACCTAGCTATGGCCAATGATTCCGTTCTCTCTGTCCCCTGTGTGCTGAGTTTTAGTTCAGCAGTCATGTCTGTTCATTAGCATACTCCAATATCACTGTCTACACGTTTCCTAAAGAAAGAAGAATTGCAATAAAACAAACGGCTCTATTAACGACGTGATTGAATTCTGTGTAATCCATTCCTTTTGGGAGCTCCTGCTAATTGAAGGTAATTATGGAAGAGCTGGCAATTGCTACCAGTTAAAGAGAAAGATACAGATCCCTAAAGACATCTAACGGTATGTATTGGCGTTATTTGTTCCTTTTTTGGGGGGGATCAAAAGATGCTAGATCCATGATCCTGAACTGGAAAGTTGGGGGGGGGACCCTACTTTACAACCATTAAACGACAATGTAATTTAATCGAATACTTGTAAGAAAAGCATGCATCACACTCAGTCTGATTTTATCTCACTCACAAGGTCTAATTCACAGTCTGGAATCCATAGCTGTAACAGGACCAGCTTTGCCAAGGCAAATTTCAGCCCGGGGGGAGGGGGGATGGAATTCAAGGAGAAATGGAAGCTAAACAGGACTGCAGGATTCTGATATCAGATTTGCCAGCTTTTCGACCGCTGTTGGCCTCTGTAGCTATGCCTTTGACAGCAACTCCCTGTACAGATGGAAGCACGTGATAATTTTCATGCTGTAATAAACTTCGGCTGCTGGCTCTGTAAAATAAGCTACCGTTAACTGCACAGAAACAGGTTGGAACTGTTTTTTCCCTAATCAGTTGGCACCTCTAATATAAATACAGATCATCATCAGCCAATGCAAATTAATTTGTAAGGGAGAAAGCAAACTATGTCATGGTTTTCGACAATGTCCTGCCCTGAAGATCCCAGTATTGCCTTTCATTCATGTCTTCATTTTCCCCATCTCCTTTCTTCCCTGTTCCGATTCCCCCTCCACTACGGCCTCCTCTCACATGTTCTTGAGAAGATCCAGAAGGCCAGCTAGTCTGTATATAACCCCGCCTCATCTGTATTGTATTCCTGCCATTATCAGCTGTCTGGACTTCATAAATGAGATTAAAGAAATTTGAATAAAATGTGAAAAATGTAATGATGATTTCACAGTTTTTGGATTCTGTGCTAGAGGCTATTTTTTGTGCACAACGGGGCAGTCAATTCCACAGAGATTCTTATACACCTTGATCCTCTTAAGCAAAAATTACCCTTTGCTCTACTTATCAGTTCAACACAGTTTCTTATTACTGTTTAGCTAGCACCTACAAGCTTGGAGGCTATTGTGAATTTGCATATCCTTTGCTTGGCAATGTACCAAATAAGCTTGTGATGCATTCCAGTTTGTACTGGACATACTCCATTTGCAGTCTAGTTATTCATGCCTTGAGATCCAGCTTCCATTTCCAACCTAGAAAGGATGTGTTTAATACAGTCAGGGCTTTTTATCTGGGGGAACACGCCGGAACGGAGTTCCAGAACCTCTTAGATAACATTCTTTGACAACTGTTTAAAAGTTCATGACTTTTCAGTATACAGATTGAAAACGTCATTTCTCTCTTGAGAGTTCTGGTACCTCTTTTTCCAGGCGGGGGAAAAGCCCTGAATATAGTGTTTCTTCACCATTTGGCATTTTCCTTCTTTTCCTGCTGCTCTCTAGTTTAGGACTCGAGAACAAAGTGGAAGGGAGCCAAGTTGCTGTGAGCATTATTAACGATTTTCATATCTTGAAAAGTACATCGCATACAACGGTTCCCTGGAGACTTGTTGGATAATAAAGCCAATTGCAAAAGAGGAGGGGAAGGATATGAAATAAGCCTCTGTTTGGATCTGTAGCCCAGCATCATACATGACAGCAAGTTGGTTTATCACTTTGAAAGGACAGCAAGCAATAGAAGGCCAGGCAGCACTCTGAATGGGACACTTATGCTAGGAGGTCAAATCACTTAAGGAACAACCATTCGGGAAATCATGCTGTTGTCTGCCACAAAATATCTGTGAAGGTAATAGGGACGGTGTCATGCATGCTCGGTCATGGCTGAAATAGCCATAGGCACCAGATAGGCAGGCAGATTTCCCCTTCCAGAAAAAGATTCACAATAGATTAAATACAAAGAATTTTTTGGGTACTATTTTCTGTTGCTGTTGTTTTTGTTCTGTATGAGTCTGTGGCCGAAGACAGATTGGCCGTCTCGGCCGCTCTGCCTCCGCTTCAGAGCGGCTGTTCAGACGGCCACATCTGCCCCCAGGAGGCGGCCCGGACGCGTTGCATCCGGCGCCGCGCTCCTTGCGCACCAGCCGAGCACCACTTTAAAGTGGTGCTCGGCTGGTGCGGTGCGCCCCGCGCGTGCGTTCCACCCGCTGGAGCAGATGCAAATGCGCACGGGCAGGGGCGGCCGCGCAGCATCCGCCCGCCGCTGCAGGAAGCCGCCCGCAGTCTAAATGCTGTGGGCGGCTTCCTTCCGGCGGCGTGGGAACGCCACGGGGCGGGGGAAATTCCCCCGCCCCATTCTGTCGTGCCACGGAGGCGCGGCAGACGAGTTTGTCTTCAGCCTGTAAGTGTTACATGCCAATAAAGGTAATTGGATTGGATTGCATACAAAGATTTTTCTGCAAACTAGAGTTTTCCTATGCTGGCATTCAAGTATCTTCATTTTCCCTCACTTTTCCTACTGTTATTGGTCCAGTAGTGTCACTCTCAATAACACAGTCCTAAGCAGAGTTACACCCTTTTAAGCCCATTAACTCTTAGGATTGCACTATTATTATTATTTATTAAATTTCTGAATCACTCCATCCCTGAGTACACAGGGCTCTGGGCAATGTGGGCAATAGCCAGGGGTCCTTTCATAGAAAAAGAGGTGCAGGAGCTCATTAGCATAACTCATTAGCATAACTCATTAGCATATGCCACGCCCCCTGACATCACCAGAAGTGTGTCAGAAAGGGAATGTCAGTTTCAGCCCCATTATATCCTGTGGGCCATTGAACTCAATGGCAAAAACTCATAGGGTATATGAGGGGCTGGAGGAAAGGGGGTTTGAGGGAGAGGCTCCAAACTTGCAGGGTAGCTGCTGGGGCCTCTCCTCGAAATACCCACTAAGTTTCAAGAAGATTGGACCACAGGGTTCAATTCTATTGGCCCCCAAACAGATTGTCCCATCCCCTCCATTATTCTCTATGGAGGGAAAAAATGTTAACTTTTTTTCCTCCCATAGAGAACAATGGAGGGGATGGGGGCAACCTGTTTGGGGATCTGTAGATTTGGACCCCCTGGTCCAATTCTTGAAACTTGGTGGGCATTTCGAGGAGAGGCCCCAGCAGCTACCCTGCAAGTTTGGAGCCTCTCCCTCAAACCCCCTCCCCTCCAGTCGCTTTTAAAGTTGCTGCCGAATTTCGGTGGCAATTCAGCGGCCAGATTCAGCCCGTGGCAATTCGGCGGCAGATTCAGCCCGTGGCTGCCCTACTGGCCAGTCCTGAGCTGGCGGGGCTTTGCTCCACCTCGCTCCGGCCCCAACGGACCCCTGGCAATAGCTAGGCAGAGGGAAAATGCCTTGAGGATGATAGCAGCAAACAAGCAGGTTGGAGAGCTGCTCAGAAAGAGCTTGGGGGCGGGGGGGCAGGTTAGGGACCCCTGCATAATAGTATCTGTGGGGACTGTGAGTTACACTTCAGCCATTACTTCTTCTTTGTGGAACATTAGGCTTCTCATATGCCTAGAGTCTTTTTGCCATTGTTCTTTTTCACTGTTTCCCCCTTTCCCCCCTCTTGTATACTCACAGCTCATTGCTACAGGCTGCAGAAGAAGGAAGTAATTCTCCTGCTGTGCGAGATCGGGAGGCTGCGCAAGATTGGCGGAGAGGCAGTGAGATTGTAGAGGCAGTGTCTGGAATCGCGAGACTACGAGACCCTGTGAGACCTTGAAAGCTCGCGAGACTACGAGAGACCACGAGAGAAGAACTCATTAACTGACCGGAGAACACAGCAAGAGCGTGGGGCTTCTGAAGCTGAGAATTTAAGAAACACATGCCCAACAATAATAATAACTCAATAGCTGAACTGAAAGTAACTGTTTGAACGGAAAGTAAAGACCCATTGGAGTGATTAATAGCACGTAGGACAGGGAAAACTACATTACTTGTGTATAGTCCTTAAAGCACTGTGAACACTTAAAAACAAAAACTGTAACATTTGTCTGGTGACCAAGTGTTAAACATATAGAATAGCCTAAAGTACTAGATATATAATAATAAAACTACAGAACGTCCAGTATTTATAAATAATTAATAGGATTAAATTATAACCTTAAAATATTAGAATAGAAACACACTAAACTACAAACAATAACAAAGTTATTAAAACAGAATAGATAGTAGAATAGAGCTGTAGAATAAACAATACCAATAAGAAGGGTAACATAGTAAGTGAAAAGGTAGCAAATAACTCTAGGAGATAATTAATAGATAATTAATAAATCAGTTAACCTACCAATTAATTAGTTAACTGTTTGATTAATTGTTTAATTATTTAATCAATTTAAGATAATCAATTAGTCAACTAACCTACCAATTAATTAGTTAATTATTTATTCAATTTAAGATATTTAATCAATTTAATATACACATAGATAGATAGATAAAGGTAGACATATAATATATATTAATTACTTTACTGATTAATAATTTACTAATTAATTAATTAATTACTACCTTTAATATTTAGTAACTGGATTAATTATTAATTAATAGTCAAGAAGGTGTAAAGAAGCTTAATACAGTTAGGAGTTATTGGTTTAGCGGAAATACCTGATAGCTAAATAATTTAAACATTAGTAGATAGTGTGCTATTTAACCCACGTAAAACCTTCCAACTAGAAGGGCCATCACAGGTAAGCGGTTGAAAATCTAATGGCATCAGGCGCTCCAAGAAAGAACTCTCTACCATCACCATCCCAACTCAGGACAATGAGTCAACAGAAGACAACAGCAAGCAACCCAAGCCAAACAAATAAGGATGTAAAAACAATGATAGATGACGCAGTTGCAGCCGCCATCAAAGCAGTAATGGAAAACACAGTCCCGGTCCTATTAGAAAAAGTAGAGGAACGAATTCCAACCTTGATCAAGAAAGAAATTACTCCAGTATATGATAAGATTTACGATAAGATCGATGAATTGGCAAACCATATGAAAGTGGAAGTAGAAGCTATCAAGACTCAAGTAGTGGCTAATAAAAAAGACATAGAAACTCTGAGGATGGGTGGCAGACAGACACATGACAGAGTGAGAGAACTCGAGTTAGACCTCCAAGAAGTCAAGGCAAAGAACGAAGGACTGGAGAACTCCCTAATTAATTTGGAATTGGATAAAGCAGCAACAATTATCAGATGCCAAAACATTCCAGAAAAGATCGGTTCCAGTTTGAGAGAAGAAGTGGCATCAACCTTGGCAGATCAACTAGAGCTTGGAACGAAAGAAGAGGTGATGAACGAAATAGACGCAATCTATAGGCGTAATACAGTTTTCGCCAAAAAATTCAACGTTCCAAGAGAGGTCCACATAAAGTTCCATAAAAGAGAGACCAGGGAAAAAATCTTGAGAACATCAAAAGAAAACAAAGTTGAAATCCAAGGTGAAGAGATAAGGTTCCTTAAAGAAATACCATGGCGGGTGAGAGAAAGAAGACGGAGTTACCAACAACTGGCGTCAATGCTGCGAGAAAAAGAAATACCGTATAGGTGGAACAACCCGGAAGGAATTCTTTTTGAATACAGAGGTAGAAGGCATAAACTGGATTCAATTTTCAAATTAGAAAACTTTCTCGAGAATTTTGGTGAAGATTTCAACATGGAAAAGGGAGGAGAGGAGGAGGAAGAAGAAGGATACCAACACTCAGAGAAAGAAGAAGAACAAGAAAAAGGAAAAGGTAAAGAAGGGACATATCAAAAAAAAGGGGAAAAAGGTGACCAGATTCCACTTCAAATTCTGACAAGGAAACAGGCAAAGAGTAAGACCAAGGAACAGAAACGTGACGATGGCCCTGAATAGTATGGATTTTAAAATACTATCAGTAAATGTTAATGGATTAAATAATGCACAAAAACGGAGACGGATATTCCAACAAGCCAATAAATGTAAAGCTGATGTGACCTGCTTACAAGAGTCACACATTAGAAAGGACCATATAAAACACCTGCAATGTAAAAAGCTGGGTACAATGTTCACTGCGGCGGACGAAAAAGAAAAAAAAAGGGGGGTGGTTATTTATGTAAAAGACCAGTTGTGCCCTCAACATGTATATTCATCTGTAGACGGCAGAATAGTAGCCATTACTATTATTAAGGGAGGAATGGAATACTTAATAATAAATATATATGCTCCCAACTCAAAGCAGGATAACTTTTATAGAGAGTTGGCTGATGTCCTCCAATTAAAAAAATCCCATAAAATTTGCATAACTGGAGATTTCAATGCGGTAATGGAAAGAGATTTAGACAGGAAGACCCCAGCTAAAAATAAAAAAAAGGGCTAGTCTTGCCGAATAGTTACCTCCAAATAGCAGAAGAATACAACCTTGTGGACATATGGAGGGTAAAACACAGGTTAGAACGAGGCTATACTTTTTATTCGTCTAGACATAAATCATGGTCTCGTATAGACATGATGTGGACGTCTAGATCAATAGCTCTAGAGACAAAAGACATAGATATTTTGCCATCGACATTTTCAGACCACAACCCGATGTTACTAACATTAATAGAGGTTAAAAAAAATAAGAGATGGTCCTTGAATAGGTTCGCATTAAAAGATCAAGACCTGGTAAACAATTTGAAAAAAGAAATAAAGATGTTTTTCAAAGAAAATATTCAAGAAGATATTTCGATTAATGTGGTCTGGGACGCTTTCAAGGCCTATATTAGAGGTAGATTTATTAGCCACTCAATTTGGGTTAAAAAACAGGAAAACAAGGAATACAACCAATTAGTTAAACAGATCAAATTAGAGGAAGAAAATGCAATAAAGAGGGGCGACAATGGGAGCAGGAAAAGACTGATTTTAGCTCAATACAAACTGAACCTGTTACTAAACAAAGAAGTAGCCAAAAAAATTGAATGGAATAAAGTCTTTTTCTTTGAAAACGCAAATAAACCCTCTCGATGGTTAGCCTATAAGTTAAAAAAAGAAGAGGCAAAAAAACATATAACCTCAATTAAAAACCATAAAGGGGAAAATAAATATCTATTGGAAGATATAAAAAAGATAGCAGTAGAATATTTTAAAAAGGTATACAAACAAGAGGAACCAGAGGAACCAGCTAAAATTGAAGAAGAGATAAGGAATTATCTAACCAAAAATAATAAGGGCCCAGGGGAATTTAATGATGAACATCGGAGGACATTAAACGAACCCGTCACTATATGTGAAGTTATTGAGGCTATAAAAAGACAGAAAAATAACAAAACTCCGGGACCAGATGGATTACCCGCTGAGTTTTACCGTATATTCGAAGATCAAATCTCCAATAGATTTAAAGACCTTATTAAGAACATCGGTAGAACTGGAACCATGCCAACATCCTGGACGGGTGCAATTATCACGTTAATCCCCAAAGGTTCAGAAAATTTAGACTCAATAGGAAATTATAGGCCAATATCACTACTAAATGCTGACTATAAGATATTCGCAAGTATACTGGCTGAGAGGTTTAAGAAGGTGTTAAATCAAATTATTAGCAGAGACCAGGTGGGTTTTCTCCCCAAAAGGCAACTGAGGGAAAACATGAGAACTCTAATTAACGCACTGGAGTATTATGAAATCCACCCAGAGAAAGCGGTAGCACTAATGTTTATGGATGCCGAAAAGGCGTTTGACAACCTTTCCTGGAAATTCTTACTGCTTAAATTGAAAAGTGCAAATCCAGGAAACAATTTCTTGCTAATGATAGAGGCAATTTATAAGACTCAATTTGCCAATTTATCAATTTGATATATATATGGGATGGCACGCATACCTTTGGTATGGTAAACAGAAAATACATCAAAACTTTGCCTCACATCCCCTTAGAGCAGCGCTGATGAAGAACTGGCTGAGCGTTAGAGAGAGATTCTATGAAAAGATACCCAAATGGGTTTCACCTCTTGAAGCCTTCATCAAACCCTCCTTAATGACGTCCAATAAAAATATAAAATATGAAATGTTACTAGATAATAAGGATAATTTAAAATCTGAGACCCAAATACGAGAAGAACTGAATATTAATCTAACTTGGTTGGAAACTAACCAACTTAAGTCCAGATTTAAAGAAGACAAAAAACGAGGCTTTTACAGCAAGCTGAATAAACTAGATACGGTCTGGCTAAATAGTGATTCTAAATTAATTACAAAAATATATGAAATAATACTAAAGGATGAAATGAAAGATGAGGAAGTCAAAACGGCGATGGTTAAATGAATGGAGGACTTTGGCCATACCGTAGAAATAAACAGATGGTCTAAGATATGGAAATCGATCAAATTCTTAAAGACTGTAAGTTACAAAGAAAATATACATAAAATGTTCCATAGGTGGCATTGGTCGCCAGACAAATTAAATAAATGTTTTGGCACAACTTCGCATAAATGTTGGGTTTGTGGGAAAGTCCGGGGTACACTGTACCATATGTGGTGGACCTGCACAGAAATGAAGAAGTTTTGGTCTATGGTTAAGAAATTGATCTCTGAAATTGTAGGTATTGATTTAGAGCTAGAACCAGAAGCCTATTTACTAAATATGTTAACAGACAATTTGTCAATGGTTGACTTGAAACTAATAACTTATATGCTTACGGCGGCACGCATAACAAGGGCTAAAGTCTGGAAGTCTTCTGTTTTACCGGGAAGAGATGATGTAGTTGATAAATTAATAGAATGGGCAGAATTAGATAGAATGAGCTATATGTTAAACTCAGAATGTAATATAAACCCTACTTGTACATGGTCCAGGTTGTTCAATTGGTTGCACTAGTGTAGTATTATGATGGTTCACCTGATATCAATATGAATAATGTTTTTGGTTGTTTAATTTTATACATTGTTAAAAACCTAATAAAAATGGATTAAAAAAAAAAGAAGAAGAAGGAAGTAATTCTCTTCACATCTCCACTTGTTCTTATTTTCTAAGAAGCCCCAATTTTGGGTGTCTGCAGTGCAAATATCTGAGATTCAAAAATCTATAGTGTTTAGAAAATATCAAGAGCTGCTCCCATTTATCTTCAAAATGATTTTGTTCTAGTAGCTAAAGAGCAAAATTAATGGCAAAGTCAACTTCTTTGTCAAAATGGGAGTTTCGTGCACTGAGATCATTTATTGCCCCAAACAAAATGAAGACAAAGTTCTATTCTGGAGAGACTTTTAATATTTACCTCACAGCATAGAAATTCAGAACTTCTTTGGTCGACACACTTTACATGGTGGCAGAGAGAGTGCAAACAAGTCAGAGTCAGCACTTCGTCCTTAACCCTTTACTAGCAGCTTGGCAATCCAAAGGCACTGGGAAGTTGGAGTTATTGTAGGTATGGCTCTGTGGAAGGAAACTTAACATTAAAAGAGGCATCATAGCATGTTTCCTTGGACTACAACACAAGCTACTAGTTCTACATAAGTTTTTCTGTCTTGATTCTGGTCATTTTGTTTTTACACCTGTCCACTTGGAATTCTCATATGGTGGTACCTCTCTTTCTACCGTCCAAAATCCTCTTCAAAACTCACTTTCCCCATGATGCTATTTGCTTAATTCTTGTCTCTAACTTAGGCTGTTTTTACATCTGACTTTCCCGTTGGAATCATTCTAGTTCCAAAAAAACCTGCCCACACTTCTGTGCAGTGTGAAATTGTGCTGCTACTGAAATGTCCACATCTACTAATTGCCCTCCTGTGGTCAAGCTAGTATTCAACCAGCTTGATTCTGCTTTAAACAATTGCTGTTGATTAGTGCACTTAGACCCCCTGGAGTGAAATTTCACACCTCTGTGAATTCAGCACAGGAAAAGACAGCAGTCAAACTACTTTAGAGGGGAGGTGTAAAATGACCCTTAGCCATCCCCATTTCCCTTAATCCCTCCCCCCTTTTTAAAAACTCACCTCACACAAGAAAGTAGGGAATAAAAAGAAGGGGTTCTTTGGCACAAGATGCTCCACTGACCCCGGAAGAAAAAGAAGATTTATACCCTGCCCTTCGCTCGGAGTCTCAGAGCGGTTTACAATCTCCTTCTCTTCCTCTCCCCTGTGAGGTAGGTGGGACTGAAAGAGCTCTGAGAGAATTGCTCTTGAGAGAACAGCTCTGAGAGAACTGTGCATGACCCAAGGTCACCCAGACTGTCTGTGGAGGAGTGGGGAATCAAACCCGGTTCTCCAGATTAGAGTCTGCCACTCTTAACCACTGTACCAAACTGGCTCTCCACTTAGAGTCCACTGCTCTTAGAGTCCGCCACTCTTAGGCTGTGGACAGACTTAAAGTCTGCTGCGCCTCCGCGGCGTGGCAGACTAGGGTGGGGGGAATTTCCCCCGCGGGGTGGCATTCGCATGCCGCCGGAAGGAAGCCGCCCGCAGTGTTCAGACTGCGGGCGGCTTCCTACGGCGGTGTGCGGACGCCGCATGGCTCCCCCTCCCAGCACGCGTTCACACCCACTCCGGCGGGTGGATCGCGCGCCGCAGCAGCCGAGCACCACTTTGAAATGGTGCTCGGCTGCTGCGGGAGGAGCGCGGCACCAGACGCGATGCGTCCGGGCCACCTCCTTGGGGCAGATGCGGCCATCTGAACGGCCGCTCTGCCTCCGCTTTTGAAGCGGAGGCAGAGCGGCCGAGACTGCCAGTCTGTCCTCAGCCTTAACTACTACACCAAACTGGCTGCACTTCAGTAATTCTGAACTGATTCCCACTGAAGTCAAAATAGTAACCTTTAGTTTATGTTGGGCCAAGATTAATTTTACTTCCCTGCCATCATTTCAAACAATGTCTTTTTAAATTAAATAAATTGGAACATGGAATATATTAATATTTTGCTTTCTTTACTGAAGGCTCTGAGAACTTGTGGCTTTCTATTTGATTCCCCTTTATTTTCAGTCTTATTCAATGCAGGCGCCAAGTCTCAGCTTCCAGAGGGTACTATGTAAACACTGCTCTGCTTTTTAGTTCTCTTCACATTAACTCTTCAGAGACAAAAAATGTCAAGTTAGTAATCTGAAGAATTGTTCCAATTTTAAGTTCAAAAATCAGCAAAAGATTACTCTGTCTCCTTCTGTACTTTGTAAATGACTCTATACGTGTAGTGGTTTGTGAGGTTGCTAAGTAATCCAAACAAAACCTGGGGATTTGATTTAAAAAAACAAGCCTACTCAGAAAGCTTGTATAAACTGTGCTGCTACGTTGTCCATCTTTCATTGCATATCCCTAGTTCATCATTTAAATTATAATGTATACTGGAAATATATAATAGCTGTGGCAAAGTTGGCTGTTTCTTTTCAGAGTTGAAAGCAGATAGCTAGAGACTAATGCCTGAAATTTGGCTAAATCAGAGTTCATGAAAATGTGGCATGATGCTATATGGCTGAATCCTATTGATCTATTGATCCATCCATCCATCCATCCATCCATCCATCCATATTCTGCCTTTGCTCTTGGCTCAAGGTGGCAAATATTTAGCTCTGCACATATTGGGGGCAGGCTTGTGCATTTGTCCTAATTGTGGACTCTCTTCTTTTGCACACTAGTTAGATGTTTACATAGGGTCAATAGTTCTGCATTCATATCATGTCACCATACAAAGCCAACACAAGGAAAAGGAAAGTGGGATCAGGTGTACCTTATATACATTTCTTGTGTGTAGGAACAGCACCTATATACATACAATCCGGACAGTTCCCACTACAAGGATGAAACCTGTGCACATAAACATAGTCACATATGACTAATGTGTATAGAAAGTAGTCTGGATTTCATAGGAAAAGAACTAATGCATGTAAAGACCAAAGCGCACATGCTTTGAGAGTCTGATTTCCCACATTTTATGTGACTTACAGTATCTTTCTAAAAAGGGTTACACCTAACCCCATAGACTTCAGTGGATATAAAAGGGTGTAACTTGGCTTTGTATTGCACTGCTAACAACCATTCAGTGCGCTCTTAATTTCACTGACTTTATGCCTGTAAACCCAGTGAAAATATTATGTACAATGCACCCTGATACAGTGCTAATCAATAGTAATCTGACTACTGTGATGTATTTTACTTTACATACACCATACACATACTGGAAAAGCAGGATATAAAAGTTCTCAGTAAATAAATTTAAAATGATAAAAAGTAGCTGTTCACATTGTATCTCCTCCTTACTGGAAGTCCACTGTCCTTTGTGGAAATAATCCCAGACTTTAGCTGGTCCTGTGCAAATAATTTAAAGGTGCAGTTTTAATTTTTAAAAAGGAGACTATACTAGGTCTAGTGCTACTTTACAAATAAATAAGAAAATGTGTGCAAAGGCCAGAAGTGTGCAGTGTCCAGTCTGTGAAGTTCCATTTTTATCTAACACACTTGAACCAACAATTATGCGATTTGTCTCACTGCAAATTGCTGACTCCTAAGCACATATAAAGGTTAACTCAAATCTAAAACCAACACTATAAAATATCACCCACTGAAGGGCCTTCTATAAATACGTACATTCAGAAAGATAATTACATACATATGAGGTGTGAGCTGATAACATACATTGGGGATATTCTGGAATGGAGCCAGTTCTCTCCTCCGTAGGGGCAAGCACTCAGAAGCCTACATTAGGAAACCCAATATCATGTTGTCTACATATGGAATTCATTTGAGAGACACAGCTGTGCAGAGACATTGACACTGATGTAATTCACCTAGAAGTAATCAGAGTTAGAAATTCTCTGTCATGGAAGAAGGTAGCACTTCCCCCACAAATGAGGAAGGCCTTTATCTCCACAGGCAGATTGCACTACCTATGATAATACACGGGGCAAATGAATTCCATATGTCATGACGTAATCACCTGAAAGGTCAAGAATATTTCTTCCCAGTCTCCCTACAATGAGACAAAATGCATTAGGCATGTTGGCATCGAGCCTAAACACGCTTACTCAGAAGTCAATGCAAGAAGCCTTTCCAGCCTCTGCCTGCTTTTTTTAAACTCAGAAGCAAGTCCCGCTTTCTTCAATGAAGTGTACTCCCAAATACATGTGCAAAGACTGCAGTCTTAGAATCACATCGTCTTAGTTTCATCTTTCACCGGTTTTGATTCACCACTCCTCCACTTGCACCTGGCTGGATGACCTTGGACAAGCCATAGCTCTGTACCAGCTGTTCCCTCAAGGACAGCTTGGGAAAGAGTTCTCTCAGCACCACCTACCTCACAGGGTGTCTGTTGTGGGGAGGGGAAGGGAGAGGAGTTTGTAAGCTGCTCTGAGACTCTTAAGTGAGTGAAGGGCGGGGTATAAATCCAATCTCTTCTTTCTTCTCTTCTTCTTTCTTCCGGTGAAGGAAGGAGGGCATTTTTGCTGGGATTCTACCATATGTACAGGAATATGGGGGGTGATTTTCATTGTTCCCACAGAAACAAAAGCCACTGAGATGGTTTGCTACAGTTTCCCTGTATGCAAAGTAGACATTACCAGGGCTATTTTTGGGCAGGAACACACAGGAACGTAGTTCCGGCTGGCTCCTGAGTTGACCACGCCCAGCAGGAACTCATTAGCATAATAGGCCACACCCAACAGCAGACACTCATTAGGATTGGCTACATTAGAGATATGTGGCCTAACATGCAAATTAATTCCTGCTACAAAAAAAAGCCCTAGGTTTTGACAACAAACAAGGTAAACAGAATAAGAAGCAAAAGGTGGGTGTGGCTGGATGACCACTCTTCTGGTAGCATGGGGGTGTGGCCTAATACACTAATAAGCTGTACTGTCAGAGGTGTGGCCTAATATGCTAATGAGTTTCTGCTGTTGGGTGTGGCCTATTATGCTAACGAGTTCCTGCTGGGCTTTTTCTACAAAAAAAAAAGTCCTGGACATTACTATGGTTTCCAAGAGCAGGATTTCAGAAATTGCATGAATACATTCATTAATTTTTATCCATTAACTAAAATAAGGCTAATTATACATATTCTTAGGAAGACCATCAACCTGACATAGGACCCTTGATGACATAGTTACGTTCTGTCCTAGGAGTTGCAACACTTGACTTCACTGCAGTTATTCAAGCCTCTCTTGCTATAATATTGGCCAGTTATTTCCGGTTAGCCCAGCTGGGCTCATGAAATGTGCTGGCTATATTGTTCCCTCAAGTACAATAGGCTACAGGATAGGCTAGCCTTGACTATACCAGCGGTTGACTGTGATGAAACAACAGCTTGTATGTACAGCTTGTTTACATCATCTGTTGCCCTTCAAGCAAAATAACTCACTTTTGACCTGCATTTTAAAGATACTCTAGAAGTAAGTCAGATGCTGTTATAAGTTGGAAGAGTGGTAAAGAACTCTGGTTAAAAACTCCAAGCTTTTTAGTAATCTTTCCTTTATTCTATGTGATCATAACAAACAGCAAGGTTGTTATTTCTGCAGCGCCTGGCAGAGCAGAGTTCCCTGCAAACCTGACTGACCTGTGAGGGTCCTCCAACAGTAAAGGAGCATTGCATGGTTGTGGTAATCTGGAATGTTTTATCTCTGTAGAGAGGGGTCCTGATACAGCATGACATCAGGGGAAAACTTCAAATCTAATGCAGCTAATGCAGAGCTGTTGAAAGAATTTACACTGTCACCTTCCTCACAAAATTTTGAACATGAATGATTTGGAAACATAAACTGGTCCAAAATGCTTCAGTCAAGCTACTGCCAGGGGTTAGTTACAGGGATCGTATCATGCCTGTGCTGAAAGATCAGCATTGGTTACCCATCTGCTTTCTGACACAATTAAAAGTCCTGGTTCTTACCTTTAAAACCAGGGTATCTGAAGGATTGTCCCCTCCCATATTACCCCACCCACCAGTTAAGATCTGCCTCTCAAGCTCTGCTCTCTGTGCCCCTGCCTTCAGCGAAGAGGTGGGTGGCCACTAGAGACAGGGCATTTTCTGTGGTAGCACCTCATCTTCAAAACACCTTCCACCATAAGGCTCTCCTGGAATCTTCAAGCGACCTCCGATTGGCTTTCTTCTAGGCACCAGGCTAAAACACATCTTTTTGCCCAGGCTTTTAAATTGCAGGTTTTCTCTTATTCGCTTTCGAATGGTCTGCTTCAGTTTTATGGTGTCCGTGAGACTGCCATTTCCTGGGCGGGAGATGGCATACAGTGACAAACGAAGAGCGTCTCTCCCCCCCCCCCCCCCGGCATTGGAATGTGCTATTCTCCCGTGCGGCCACTGCTTTGAAATCTCGTCGGACTCTCACATATGGATGGTTTTTGTGTTGCTTGCATCCAATGGCTCATTTTTATTAATTAATTAATTAAATTAATTACAAATTAATTAATTACAAATTAATTACAAATAAATTAATTACAAATTAATTAATTAATTTGTTCCCTGACCTTCCCACAAGCAGGCTCAGGGCGCAGTACAAGTTAGTATTAATATTATATTTTTTAATCGTAAGCTGCTGTAAATAATTAAAAAGCCGTCAATAATTTTTTTAAAAAAACAAGTTGCCAAGCTTCCTCACACACCTTGATTCAAAGCTGGTTTAAAATTATAGAGGAATTCTGATGAATTGTTGAAACAGGTTGAAGAATATTCTGGGTATCAGTCCTCATAAAGGAAACCCTTTACTAAACATCTTGATTCAAACTGTAGGTACGTTCAGACATCAGGTCCAAGGAAGTAGCAGCATTTCCTGTTTCATGAATCATCAACCGCACTAACTGGAAAGAAAGTTCTGCTTTCGGTGTCTCAGAGGTCAGTGAATCAAAGATAGCAGCCAGATAGCATTTTCCTTTTAACTAATGACAAAACCCAAAGCACATTTTGTTTCAAATAAACAGTATAGCCAGCAACAGTATCTATGGGTGACAAAACAGACCGAAACATAGCGGGTCAGCATATGACTCATACAGCTAAAATTGCATGAATTTGGGGTTTCCCTTCTTCCTTCAAGACACATTGATCACTTCTGAGAAACTAACAGTGCCATGCTATGCAGTTACTCTAGTATCGATTTCAATGGACTTGGGCTGGAGTAAGCGTGCTTACAATTCCACTGCTAAAGTCTGTCCTAGTGCCTCATCGCAGGTGAAAAGAAAACCTTTGTAGGTAATCCTCTTGAGGACACTTTTGCAGCAAATAACAACAGACAGGGGAAGATGCTCAAGTGAAACTTGTAGAGCCAGGCTCAGGGTCAAAACAGGGCTAGTTGGTCATTTGCTGACCAGTGAGAGTCGAAAATGCAACTTTATTACTTTATGATAGATCCAGGTGGGTAGCCACGTTGGTCTGAAGCAGCTGAACAAAGCTTGAGTCGAGTGGCACCTTTAAAACCAACAAAGATTTATTCAAGGTATGAGCTTTCGTGTGCATGCACACTTCCTCAAATACAATGAAATGGAATTTACCGGCCCATACGTATAAGGCAGAGGTCAAACAGCAAATTAGCATACAATTTAATTAAGATGTTTTAACAGATACAAACAAGAATAACAAGCTAAGTTTATACGGTCACCATTGTTCAGATTTAATTCCAGGGAAAGACAGTAAAGCAAATAAATATGTATGCCAAAATTGGAGATAGATGTGTAAATGTATCATTCTTAATTGTGGAGTGCTAAAAGAAATTAACTGAAACCTTGTTGTTACGCTCTATCTGTCTCCTCTCAAGCATGGAGGTAACTAATAGCATCTTTTTCTGTGAGGTGGGGTGATTTGTAGTGCAGTGTTATGTCTCCTCTGTTAACAGACGAGATAAATGCATTCCATTATACCATTCTAAGGCTGCGGTCACACAGAGGGGAAGAGAGGCTATTTCCTCCGAAGGAATTTGACAGACAGTTGTGAGATCACACAACCCTTTGAAGCTGCAGGCATACCCTGTCATTTTGTGATCAGATGCAACTGTGGGTGAGTCATTTTATTTTATTTTTTTTGCCGTTTGTTTCCCTTGCACATAAGCGAGAAATCGCACCTCCGCACTGAGGGCCCCCTATGGAGTATGTGAGGATGCACATGCTGTGAAGGGGAGGGGGAAAACATAGCACGGAGTTAGGATGGCCTAATCAGACCATCCTGATGGTATGAGAGCTTGCTTGAGCGATCAGACAGGGGAAAGTCCACTCGTATCCCGCCTTATCTGGATAACACCAGACTTTCCCCGGTGTCTTTTAATTCCGCTTCTGTGGCGGAGCAGCATGGGTTGCTGACGACTGTGGGACGCTTTCCAGATATTGCTGTCTGATCGCTCCCTTTAGATCCATCAGCATTCACACTTATGTCAGATCTAAAGGAGCGTGTGATCACAGCCTAATACTACCTTACAATCACTATTCTAATCTACTATCCCAAATAAGAAATACACTAAAGTAAAGAGGATGTATAGCCTTTCTTGGTGAGATTACAGATGTAAGGACTGGATGAATTTAGTGAGATAAAAACCCAATATCCCTGTTAAGTCCGGGTTGGGGGGGGGGGATTGTTCTAAGTGTTGTAATAACTTGTAATTAAGCAATTTCCCTTTCTACTCTGTTCCTGAAGTTCCTTTGCAATAGAACAGCTACTCTGAGGTCACCCTACATTGAGGTCACCCATTTCTAAGAAAGTACAATATGGAATGATTTCTCTTCACCACAGTAAGCAAATTGAAATGGAAAAGAGAGTGGTTAGAGAAGAAAAGGTGGGGGCCAAATGGAAGGAGTGTGGTTGAAGGAAAAAGGGGCCATACCAAAAAGGAATGGGACCCTGATTATACTCCTTTGTCAGAGCCCATGAAATCCTGAAACTGGCGCAGTGCAGAGCAAAGCTCATTTGTATTGCAAACCAAAACGTTCATTGGCATTTTTTCCCTTAATGTGATTAATAGAAGGCCTAATGTATAAAGACTGATGTGGGTTTTGTACCATCCTGACTGGTGCCATGTTTTTCCATACTCCTTTACAATTCTGGTTGCTCTCCTGTATTCTCTTCCTAGGTCTGTTGTGCTGCCTGTTTTGGTATGTTCAAGAGTTGAGTTGCCCACTTTTTTCCCTCGCTCTGCTCCTGTCCCTCTGTCAGTAGAGAATCAAGCAGAAATGCCACCGGTGTCTTCCTCCCGGTATGGAGATAAAGGGATGAGAAAAAGCGTTAACCTGTTGCTGCCATTAGGAAGTAGAGCCAGTAAAAAATAAAGCTTTGAAAGCTTATTCAAGAGAGACAGCCAGGAAAAATGTTGCTGCTGTCAAACCAACACAAGGCACGTATTCTGCCTTTCCTACAGATTGCCTTATATGGCCTGCCTACAGCAATGTGGCTATTTGGAAGGTGCAAATGACCCTTTATAGCTACTACCACTGATGAACACAATCCAAAATTTCTAAAAGCATGTGATAATAGTGGACCAAGGTTATGTTAAGCAGTCCAAAACTATAACAGATGAAGCCTTCTGCTGGATTCTGCATTGTCAGAGGTTCAATTTGTGGGAAGGCTTGCACTGGCCCGCCTCTCCTTTGCTCTGGGAGCTGCACCTGGGGGTGTCTGTTCCCGCCACCCACCCTTCCCTCAGTTTTGAACATTTCATGGTTATGAGTTGAATGGGGTTCCGTGGCATGCTTTGGTCTGGGCATCAGGCCAGATCCAGTGTTTAGGGAACCTGAACCTCTGTGTCTGTTTCCCTTGATCTCCCCATAAGAGTCTTGAGGGTCAGGCCATTCGGTGTTATGCTAATCTGAGAGGCTGGTGCCTGGCTCTAATCCTCAGGTGGCAAGGGAACCATGCAGTGGTAGATGCCCATGTGGGATCCCTGAACTTGCCATTCTGCTGTGCTCCCCCAGCAGGCGCACCATGGGGAGCGGGTGTAATTGGCCAACAGGTGGGTTGCCTGATGTTGAATCCATTTCCCATGCTGCAATTGTACTCCTACAATTGTACTCAGTAAAAGGCTGTGGCCATTTTTTCTCCAACTCAACATGGGCTGAGGACAGACTGGCAGTCTCGGCCACTCTGCCTCCGCTTCAAAAGCGGAGGCAGAGCGGCCGTTCAGACGGCCACATCTGCTCCGAGGAGGCGGCCTGGACGCATTGCGTCCGGCACCGCGCTCCTCCCGCAGCAGCCGAGCACCACTTCAAAGTGGTGCTCTGGCTGCTGCGGTGCGCATTCCACCCGCCGGAGCGGGTGTGAACGCGTGCCGGGAGGGGGAGCCGCGGAGCGTCCGCATGCCGCCGTAGGAAGCCGCCCACAGTCTGAACGCTGCGGGTGGCTTCCTTCCGGTGGCATGCAAACACCGCGCCGCAGGGGAAATTTCCCCTGCCTTAGTCTGCCGCGCCGCGGAGGCGCGGCAGACTACAAGTCTGTCTTCAGCCATGGTCTGTTCATTCTTCTTCCTTTGGCCCTTGGTCCCTCCCTCATGCTTTTGGTCTGCAAGGCTATTTATGTGGCGTCTCCCAGGATATTAGCATTATCTCTTCAAGCCTTCTGCAGCAGACTTAAGACTTTATTGTGGAGGATCTTTGACTTGTGAGAGGGGCCATTGTCAAATGCAGGATGGTGGTGATAGGGGCTGGTGCTTTTTATCACTTTGGATGTAGAGGAAAAATCTCAGAGTAGACTGTCTTATATACAACTAACTTTAAACAAATGACTATATTTTTCTGCCTTAATACTGGTATTTTATGACTATGAATTGTGAGTTGCCTTGGGTGCCTCAGTGAGGCAGAAAGGTGGCATACAAACTGACTAAATGAAATGAATGAATAAATAAATGAATAATAATGGGAAGATACTACAGTGCTTTAAGCCCTATGAGTTTTAAAAGGCAGGCAACATTTTCTCAAGCACGGACACAAATCATGTTGCTATGCAAGAAATTGGAAGAACCCATTTAAGAGGACATTCTGGGATCTAGCATAAAATTTCTACTAACTGAAGCAGAAGGAAGCCATTGTTCCTGATTCCCACCCCCCTGCTGCAGACATCCAGTTCCCCTCTCATGCTACTCCTAGGTGGTCAGCTGTCTCCAAGGAGCAGTATTTAGAGAAACAGTGAGAAGAAAGAGGCAAGGAAGTAGGGTTACCAGCCTCCAGGTAGGACCTGGAGTTCTCCTGCCATTACAATTGATCTCCAGTTTATAGAGATTAGCTCCCCTGGAGGAAATGGCAGTTTCAGAGGGCAGAGTCTATTGTGTACCATACAGTCTAAGAGAAATGGGTCCTAGAGTGACATCACATCCCCGCTGAACTTCTTCCCATTCCCCAGACCCCATCTTCCCCAGGCACTGTCTCCAAATCTCCAGGATTCTTCCAAGCCAGAGCTGGCAACCCTACAAGGAAGTAATGCTCTGCTGGTGGGAATTCCTTCTGTCAGTGAAGATTTTGCACAGGATCTAACCCAAATATGTTTATCCATTTCTTGAAAGTCTATCACTTCGTAAGTGGAGAGTTGAAATGTATGAGATACATTTTCTACTATGGAGATATCATATGTATGATCTCACAGTGTCCCTCTGAGATAGGGTTGCCAGCCTCCAGGTGGGGCCTGGGGATCTCCCGCTTTTACAACTGATCTCCAGCTGGCAGAGATCAGCTCCCCTGGAGAAAATGGCTGCTTTGGAGGGTGGACTCGATGGCATTGTACCATGCTGAGGCCCCTCCCCTCCCCAAACCCCACCTTCTCCTGGCTCCACCCCCAAAGTCTCCAGGTATTTTCCAATCTGGACTTGGCAACCCTACTCTGAGAATTTCCATGAATTTAAAAAGAGAAACAGCACAGGAGTTTTAGACGCTGTTTAATGCCATATACAAAGCACTAAACTGAATTACTCAGCCAAAGCTGTGCTACCTTGTGCTGGGCCCCTCTGAATTTACTGTCTGATATTTTAGCGTCACAGAGGAAGGCGGAGCTTACAGCACTGGAGATCAAGCATGACCACAATTAGTCATGGCGATATTCCTCCCACCAATGGGCTAACTGTATATCGCTCTCTTCCTATTCCACTACTGCACTTAACAGTGTTCTTTTCCTGGCTAGATCTTGGGGCAGAATCTGACGCCAACTGCTATTGTATACCAGACGGGCTTGGAAGGCATTCAGCTACTGCTTGAACTCTGCAGCTTGTGCAAACCTCCAGTCTCCTTTCCAGGGAAACAAAATTTAACTCAGATGTTTCACTTGGATCGCACACACAATAAAAATACAATGCCGATTACTTCAATCACTCAGGGAAAGCATGGAAGGAAAGTGCCTTCACTGAACAGAGCAGAAATGTTAAGAGAGACCTAATTAAAGGTGTCAGGGGTGAAAGCTTTGGAGCTTTCACTGAAGCTCACATGTGGGTTGTCCATAAAATAACAAAACCTTTTTATGCAAGGGAAAAGGCAGAAGAAGAGTTGGAAAGAGGAAATGGAGTGTCTAGGCCTAGGCGGTCAAACTAGACACAGGGGTATATTTATAGCCATGTGTCTGGACTCACCGTACGTCTAACCGGGGGAAATGGCCTTTCTTAAAAAAAAATGGAGCATGCGCTGGAGAACAAAATCCTGTTACTTCCCCCTAATGATCTTGCTGTGTTTTGTAGCATTCAGGATACTGCCCAATTTTAATACTGGAAACAGGCCTTCACCCACCCTCTCCACACACACACACCACACTCTTCAGAAACAAAGTAGTGTTACCATCTCCCCTCAAAGTGATTTTTAGTTTGGCCCATAAAATGGTAGATGATAAGAGGAAAAGGGAGGAACAAAATCAATAGAAATCAAATCAAACCCCCTCCCCCCAAGAAAGGCCATTAGAAATATCACAAGGGGGGGGGGACAGATAAACATTAAACAGTGGACTTGAACAACCAAACCCCATGTCCCCAACAATGATTTTTCCCCCTGCTTTGCCTGTTTCAGGGTTTCTGAGCAATAATTAAGGTTCTTCATCTTTCTTCCAGACTAGACGTTAATTAGCTGGCTGGCACAACTCCATGTGGGCTATCCAAATCCTCACAGCAGTTGTGATGGCAAACAGGCCTAACCCTTTGGGCACTAATGGGCAAAGGAATATTCTGTATGAGAGGTTGTTCAGAGGTGTTTTTATTTTTTCTTCTGTGTTATTTAATATGTGTGGTGGGACCGGCCTGCTCTGGCCTGCAGGCCCTATTCTGCCTTGCCCTTGTAGGAGTTCCCACCTCCCTGGAGGGGCTTTTCTTCCACTCTCAGGTAGCCTGTCACCACCACCTGATCATTGTTGGGATTTCCCATCTGGATGATCAAGACTCCCAGTTCCCTTTCCAAGTTCAGAGGCCTTGCCTCAGTGTCTCCCGCTGTCCAGCACCTGGTCACTGCTGGGACAGATTACTGCCTTGGGTGCCCTTGGAGGAATAGCCTCTTGCCAGCTGCCTGCCTTCCCCCTGGCCCCTCTCTTCAGATAGCTTGTTTGAGATGGGGGAAGTCTTTGTGGTACAGAGAACCATTCTCAGCATCAAAAGTTATAAAGTATTTATTAAAAAGAAAATATTTACACGCACACTTTTAGCACAGCACCAGACTGAGCAAGGAATACAAAAGAGTTTGTTCAAAATGCAAAGGACCATGTCTTCCTATATGAGCCCATGCACCAGATCTGGTCAGCAGAGCATTTCTGTCTATCATTGGAGCTGGCTCATCTGGAATATACACCATCAAGAGTTCTCTCCATTACTACCCCCATCCGTGGAATCACCTTCCTGATAGGCTGATGAAGGTGGTAAAGGAGTCATCCATCCCAGCCTTTAGGAAGACTTTTAATTCAGCTTAAGTAGGCCACCATCATAGCAGGTCCATAGGACTGTACTGTTAGTTAGTGAATACTTTTGATAAAAGAACTTTGAGTGAGCATGAAATGAGAATGTGGTGTAAGGATATTATGCTGATCAATCTCCACATTTCTGAAGGACAAATCCTACCTTAAAAACAAATGTCTAGAATGTTGTAGGTGCATTATATTTCCATATGCTAATTTTTAACTTGAGTACTTTATATTTTAACTATTCGCCCCACTGTGGTGAACACATATGACCAGATGGAAGTCCTGACCTGTAGGGTTGATCCAGTAGGAAAATAACAGCTCCATGAGTAATTTCTGGTGGGGAGGAAAATGACAAAGGGGTGAGAAGGCTTGACCCCGCATTCCCACATATGCCGAGATCCTGATTTGAATCAGGGTCCCACACACTGGCTATTTAAAGACAAGAAAACACAATCAGGAGTTCCATATATGGCCCTACTGGTATCTTGTCTGTTTTGACCCTTACACCCTTGAGATAATAGACTGTGGTCCATTCTGCATCTGGCATTTGCTCCACATTTTCTCAGCACTCGATTCCCACTTCCTTCAGAATAGCTATATTAATTCAATCTGGTATGCAGATTTTCCTATGTCAGTACTTGCCTCAGCAGTCATTAGCTGCCTGAGCCAAGTAATTCATGGTGAGGTGATAAATACAGAGGGGGGAAATGGGGCAGGGGAACTGACAAAGGTCAAAGAAGTTGTGTGAAGTTGTCTGCTTATTTTTCCCTTTGAATCGGAAGCAGAGAAAGGAAAAGGTGCCACATTCAGATACCCCAGGGCAACGCTGTAATGACTGCGAAGTCACCCCTGACGGCCATAAATCGGTGCAGAAAGTACCATAAAACCTGAACAAAGAAAGTGAAAGTGGCATACAATGTAGAGGGAGATTAACCTCCCTATGTGGCTGTGGAAAAACTGTGAGGAAACAGATGAGTGCAGAATCAGCCATACACAGAAGGATCTTTAACTTTAGAAGAAGTTAACTTTAGAAGAAGGATCTTTAACTTTAACAATAATATTGTTCTTTATTTACCAATCATATACTGCACCTTTCTGCCTTCATCAGAGCCACCAAGTCAGCTAATAGATTAAGAATATACATAATAAAAACATCTTAAAAATCATTAAAACCAAACAGAAATACATCTTTAAAACGCCAAGGGTTCTGTAACACACTCTTTACAAGCATAATCAGGAACAGAGTTAGAAGAAGAACAGTCCATTGCTTACTCCCACTTCTGTCTTGGTATAAGATAAAAGGCCAGTAATGGGCTAGATGGGGCCAGTAAACTGAAGCTCAGTCCAGATCACTGGACTGGTGATGTGGTTTAGCATGCAGGGCTTTAGAGGTAGGTACCAGCATCCTGAATTGAACCCAGATGCAAACTGGGAGTCAGTACAGCTGTTTCAATAATAGCATAACATGAACATGAGTGACTAGATCCAGTAGATTGGCTGTCTGCCATTCATTTAGCTTAACACCTCCCCACATTACTTGTTTTCCATCTTCCCGCTGTCCTCTCCAAATCATATAGCCTGTGTGATTTATCATATCAGCCATGACTAGAATGGTGGACCATGAGAAGCCTGTTTCCATTCCCCTTGCTACAGCAAAAGTAAGCTTCACATAGCAATGGGAGTGGACAGCAGCCTGGCATCTGTACCTGTTGGATGGTTGCCTGGAAAGAGCCAAGACAGGAAGATGAGTAATGCTCAGCAGCTATAACAGAGAGCATGTGACTTTAAGAACTGTGTCTGAAATGGTAGGCTGGTATTTGAAAGAGTGGCACCACTTAGATTCTTTTCACGTTCCCACGCTCATCCTCCTTGCCCAACCGCACACTGAGATTCCCTTGTCGGGGAGACAGTGCCTTATGAAGATAATGGTTAAGAAGATAATGATCCCATTACTGTTATGTGGATTTGTAACTGGTTGACAGATCACACCCAGAGTGCTTGTTAATGGTTCCTCATCCTCTTGGAGAAGAGTGACAAGTCGAGTGCCTCAAGGATCTGTCGTTTTCCCTCTGTTATTTGACATCTTTATGAAGGAATATGACATCTTGGATCAAGGAATAGTGGAGATGCTAATTAAATGTGCAGATGACACTGAATTGGGGAGGATAGCAAATACAGCAGAAGACAGAATCAAGACATAGGATGATCTTGACCGACTCGAAAACTGGGCTAAAACTAACAAAATTATTTTTAACAGATATAAATATTCTGCATTTAGGTAGGAAAAATCAGATACATAATTATAGGATGCGGGAGCCTTGTCTTGGAAGTAGTACTTGCAAAAAGGATCTAGGGCAGAGGTATCAAACTCATTTGATACCAGGGCTGGATCTGACATAAATGTCACTTTGTTGAGCCAACCCATGTGTGCCATAAAATGTAATGCCAGGCACCAGAGATATAAACTTTATAAATGTGATCTCATATGCTGAATGGCAATAGCAGATGAATGTCAATAGTAGGCTTGGTTGGATTAGGTGTGATATGCAGAGGGGTTGTTAGCATGGAGATACAACCATTTGTAATGAGACAGGAAACCTAGATCTTAATTTGGTTCAGGAGGATTCCATCCAGGAGGATGCAAAGAATAAATTGACATAAGTCTGACATTAGAAACCACAACAATCAAAAAAGAATGGGGGATATTTTAACGTTCCAAGACAGTCAGTTGCTGACCTAAGAGTACCAATTCTCTTACAAAGGAATTTCAAAGGGAGGTTAGAAAGAGAGTCTACTGAATTGCAACTGATAATGAAGCTCAAGACAACACATCCTGGACTGAATTGAGATCTAGGTTTCCTGTCTCATTACTAACGCCTACTATTATCATTTGGTATCTGAAATCAATCCACTCTCCAAGATATAAGGACAGGTGGACTCACATTCTAGCTGTATATGAAGTGAGCAGTGACTCACAAAAGTTCATGCCGTACCATAAATTTTGTTAGTCTTCAAGGTGCTACTGAACTCTTGCTGCTTTCCACTATTTATTTATTTTTTGGAATTTATAATAAAGATTACAAGCTGTGCTGTTAGGTTTCTTTTTTCTTCATCATCTGTTAGAACTAGAAAGGGGTATTTTTCCAAGTGAAATAATGTGCTTATTTCACACTGAGCAAAATGATAATGAAACAGTTTAAAAAGCAAAGGAGGGGTTAATGTGAAGAAAGGCAGCCAGTGAAGCAAGAGGAGAGAGGAGACATGTTGAACTGGAACATAAGGAACCATAAATGTATATTTAAATACTTAGACATCTACTTCCAGTCATTAAACAGTGGAATCCAATCCAGGTATTTTAATTCCTGATCAGGGTCTTTGGAAAGAAAATAAAATCTCAGGCACAGAGAAATCTAATCTAAAAAAATAATTTCCTTTTAATTTCTCTTTCCCCTTATCCCAAGGCATCTCTTTACCGCACCCCTTTCCTTTCTTTTAACATATGTGTATGCGATAAGGTCGCAAAGTAAACAGCAGAGCAGGGTGATCTCAATGTAAATTATGCTTGTCAGAAGAATTCCCCCTCCCTCCCTCTGAAGAAGTGTGCATGCACAGGAACGCTTATACCTGGAATAAAGCTTTGTTGGTCTTAAAGGTGCCACTGGACTCGAACTTTATTCTCTCTCTCTTTTTTAGCTCTTTCCCTCCCCTCCTTTCCCCTCCCAGACCTTCCCAACTCAGTCAGGAGGAAGGGGGAGGAGACCTCAGCCAATGGAAGGAAGGAAGCTTGGCTTTGTATCTCTCCCTGCATGATTGAGGGAAACAGGCAAAAGCAAGCTGCAACACGGGGAAGGAAGCAGGAAAGAGGTTGTTGTTGTGGGCCAGTTATGAGACCTTGAGGGCCTGGTTCCAGCCTGCAGGCAGTATGTTTGACACCCCTGATCTAGGGGTCTTAGTAGACCATACACTGAACATGAGTCAGCAGTGTGACATGGTAGTGCAAAAGGCAAATGTGCTTTTGGGCTGCATCAACAGAAGTATAGTGTCCAGATCATACAAGATGATGGTGTGTGTCCAGATCACACAAGATCACTTTACTCTGCTCTAGTTACACGTGTGTGGTGTGTGTCCAGATCACACAAGATCACTTTACTCTGCTCTAGTTACACGTCACTTGGAGTATTATGTTTAGTTTTGGCCACTACAGTTTAAGAAGGATATTGACAAGCTGGAACATGTTCAGATTAGGGCAATGAAGATGATGAGGGGCAGGGGTCATTTTGAGCAGGAATGTGCAGGAACGCTGTTCCGGGAGTAACAAGCCCAGGAGCAGGCACATACGGTGATGCACTGTGGGGAAAAGCAAAAGCATACTAACTTGATCTGTATTTTCATGCTTGTTGTAGGGTAGTTTCTCTGCAAGAGCAAAGGAAGCCTGAAGTGTCTTTAGTCAAAGTGTAAAGCTGGTTCGCCAGCTCTGCGCTGGGAAATACCTGGAGATTTTTTGGGTGGAGCCTGAGCGGTGGGCGTTGCCTTCTGACACACTTCTGGTGATGTCAGGGGGGGTGGCATATGCTAATGAGTTATGCTAATGAGCTCCTGTACCTCTGTTATGAAATGACTCCTGGTGAGGGGTCTGGAGACCAAGTCCTAAGGGCTGAAGGAGCTGGGTATATTTAGCCAGGAGAGGAGATGATGACTGAGAAGTGATCTGCTAGCCATCTTCAAGTATTTGAGGGGCTGTCTTATAGAGGATGAAGCCGACCTGTTTCCCATTGCTCCCGAAGGTAAGACCAGAACCAATTAACTGAAATTAAATCAAGAGAGTTTTCAGCTAAACATTAGGAAGAACTTCCTGACAGAGTGATTCCTCGGTGGAACAGGCTTCCTCAGAAGGTGGTGGGCTCTCCTTCTTTGGAGGTTTTTAAGCAGAGGCTAGGTGGCCATCTGACAGCAATGCTGATGCTGTGAACTTAAGCATGATCATGAGAGGGAAGAATGAGTCAATGCTCAGCTCTCATGGCCCTTTCTTACATGCCCAGGGTAATGTTGATTACCACTTTGGGGTCAGGAAGGAATTTTCCTCTAGGCCAGATTGGTCAGGGATCGTGGAGGGTTTTTTTGCCTTCCCCTGGGCATACAGCAAGGGTCGTCACTGGGTGAACTTCCTGCATTGGGAGGGGGTTGGACTAGATGACCCTTGAGGTTCCTACAAGGTTGTTTTTATGTTACCAGTGCCTTGTAGGGAGTTGCAGTGAATTTCTGTCCATGGGTCTAGTGGTGACCTTGAAAGTCAAAAGGAGATATGAATGTCTAGTCAGCAGTAGCAATAGTTAGAGTGGTTAGAGGGTGGCTATGTTCCCTATTAATGTCAGGGGTCATTTAGTAGAAAAAGAGGTGCAGGAGCTCATTTGCATAACTTATTTGCATATGCCACACCCCCTAACATACTGGAAGTGTGCCAGAAGGCAACACCCACCCCTCAGGCTCCACTCCACAGGTGAGTGAAACTGACCTGCTCTTCCTCCATTCCCTTCCCCATCCAATACTTTGTGCAATAAAAATAAGCATCAAGAACACACCCTCATTCTCTTCCTGCTCCCTTGAAACCACCAGGTTTCAGGTAGACTTGAGACACCCAGGACATGTGCACCACCCATCCCTTTCCCTCCCCCTCCCCACAACAAGACACCCTGTGAGGTAGGTGGGGCTGAGAGAGGTCTTTTGAGAACTGCTCATGAGAGAACAGTTCTGAGAGATCTTGTGACTGGCCCAAGGTCACACCAGCAGCTGCATGTGGAGGAGTGGGGAATCAAACCCGTTTCTCCCAGATTAGAGTCCAACTCCTGACCACTACACCAAACTGATGGGGTGGAAGCTGCTGAAGGGTTGGTGAAATTTCTCCACTACCTATGTGCCATGTGCCCAGATAAAAAATGGTATACTTAGAAAATTTATATGCCACCTTGAGCAAGTCTCTGGAAAAGCAGCACACAGTCATAAAAGGAACAATGATAAAATTATCAATATTAAAACAAAACATTAAAAACAATAAAGACCCTAGCAGGGCTTTCCCCGGGGCGCTGCGCCTCTGCACTGCTTGGGGAAGCCGAGGAGGGAGCGGGGCTTGGTCATGTGCCCGCCCCCTGGGCTCCTCACTCCCGGAGCTGCGCTCCTGTGCGCTCCCGCTCCAACGGACCCCTGATTAATGTCATCCGTTGCATGGCTTTTATGGACCATCCCCTTTTACACCGTGTATACTTACTCTGAGCCAATATTTAATAACCACATATTGCTGAGGATATCTGCAGAAAGATATCTGCTATTTTCAGGCCCTGAGGGCATGATACCTATTCTTCCCGGCTTACCTTCTCTGTGTGAGGTGTATTCTCTTTGCATCCCTAGTTGAAGGATCAGAGTAGAAGCTGCTGGTGGGTCTTTGAGTTCTAAAGTACCAGTAAAGGTTATGAGAAGACATTTTTTTAGCAGCATGCTTTCCCTATATTTGCTCTCATCTTTAGTTCCCTGCACAAGGTGCCCCTTTGTGCAAAGTGCCCTTTCCCCAACGTTCTCATTACCAAAACATATGTGTTCTAAGTATGCATTAAGAAAATGGATATAAACTGGTCGTGCACCTTGGTGTTTAGTCATGCTGTCCACATGACCACGGAGAAGTCTTTGGACAGTGCTGCTCTTCGGCTTAGAAACGGGGATGAGCTCTGCCTCTTAGAGTTGGATTCAACTGAGCAAGGGGAAACCGTTACCTTTTTAGGGGCTGCAGTGGCTCAAGTGGTTAAGACGCTGAATTGCAGACCAGAAGGTCGGTAGTTCAGTAGTTCGAGACCCAAGTGCTGAATGATGGAGTGAGCGCCTGTCTCTGGTCGCAGCTCCTGCCAACCTAGCAGTTCGAAAGCAAGAAGTTGCAAGTAGAGAAATAGGTACCACTCTGCTGGGAAGGTAATAGCATTCCATGCGCCTCCTCATGCCAGCCACATGACCACAGAAACGTCTTCAGACAGCGACGGCTCTTCGGCTTGGAAACAGAGATGAGCGCCGCATCCCTAGAGTCGTATTCAACCGCTTTTGAACAAGGGAAGCCTTTCTATATTTCCCTAATACAGAAGTCCCACCCACCAGCTCTGCATATCATTTCATGTGGATGGAGTCCCCTCCCACAGCCAAAGTATTATGATCACCGGAAGCCTCTTTCCAGTAGCTGCTGTTTGCAGTCAAAAGAATGAATTGTGACTGCAAACAGGTTACCGTGCCACTGCCCCCCTCCCCAGTTCCCTGGAGGATTTCCCACTCTCCTGCCTCTACCCTCAACTCTTGCCTTCAGGGCAAACCAATTTTATAACAGGCCATGCTGTAAATTATGCATCTCTTAGAAACCTGAGCTTAATGCACAGCAAATTCAAAGGCATATATCTGAATGGAGCTAAAAGCAGCAGCATAATCCATCTGAATGCCAGGGGAATGAGTCTGTTTCAAAGTCTGCCAGATTAATTATAAGCAATGACATTAACTGCAGAAATGTGCTGTAGCAAGTTAACCATTGTTCCCAAAGCTGTGGGAGTTGGGGGCTGGCTAATATTCTATTGGGCCCAATCATTAGAACACAAAAGAAATGGCGTTTAACTATTTGGCAGACAGAAAGCAAAACCTCACTTGAAAAGACTGCCTGTTATGGAAATAGATAGTGAATGTGGCCCTTACAAATAAAGGAGACATAGAAATGATTTGTGGCCTTTAAGACTGTCAATTGGTCTCATGCAGGCTGAATCTAGCCCCGGAAATAATTTTTGATCCTTGGACACCCTACCAGATGTTGGATAAAGATTTTCCACAAATTGCAGTCATTGTGCATTTTCAAAAGTTCTGAAAGAGAAATCTCACTTCCAGGGGTCATTTTGTAAAAAAAGAGGTGCAGGAGCTCATTAGCATAACTCATTAGCATAACTCATTTGCATATGCCACACCCCCTAACGTACGGAAAGTGTGTCAGAAGGCAACACCCACCCCTCAGGCCCCACTCCACAGGTGAGTGAAACTGACCTGCTCTTCCTCCATTCCCTTCCCCATCCAATACTTTGTGCAATAAAAATAAGCGTAAAGAACACACCCTCATTCTCTTCCTGCTCTCTTGAAACCACCAGGTTTCAAGTAGACTTGAGATACCCAGGACATGTGCACCACCCATCCCTTTCCCTTCCCCTCCCCACAACAAGACACCCTGTGAGGTAGGTGGGGCTGAGAGAGGTCTTTTGAGAACTGTTCATGAGAGAACAGCTCTGAGAGAACTTGTGACTGGCCCAAGGTCACACCAGCAGCTGCATGTGGAGGAGTGGGGAATCAAACCCGGTTCTCCCAGATTAGAGTCCAACTCCTGACCACTACACCAAACTGATGGGGTGGAAGCTGCTGAAGGGTTGGTGAAATTTCTCCAGTACTTATGTGCCATGTGCCCAGATAAAAAATGGGATACTTAGAAAATTTATATGCCACCTTGAGCAGGTCTCTGGAAAAGCAGCACACAGTCATAAAAGGAACAATGATAAAATTATCAATATTAAAACAAAACATTAAAAACAATAAAGACCCTAGCAGGGCTTTCTCCAGGGCGCTGCACCTCTGCACTGCTCGGGGAAGCCGAGGAGGGGGCAGGACTTGGTTATGTGCCCGCCCCCTGGGCTCCTCACTCCTGGAGCTCCGCTCCTGTGCGCTCCCCCTCCAACGGACCCCTGCTCACTTCTAACTGGAACCTTTATTGGGCTTACTGAGTTCTCCATTGTTATGAAACTGTTACTGTGAGGTGGGTTACCTTCATTAGAGAGTGTGATAGCACAGGATTACTTAGTGTAGTGCATATGGCAAATGCCCCAAATATACTTCTGGCCTTTGGACTATCCTAGAGAGCAAAACAGCCCTTGAGAACACAGATGTTACTCATCCTAGCTTTATAATCTACCACAAAATAAGGGGAAGTATAATTTTTTAAAACGAGAGAAAAAGAAATACAGCTGTTCCCTACTTGTATTAACTAATGATACAGGAAAAAAAAACAGGTTCCAAAATGTGTTTTAAGTCCTATAAATACATTTTGTGGGGCTATATTTTCCCATCAGTCTGTACAAGTGGGAAGTCGCCACATTTCGTTCTGCTTGAGTTTTACTATGCTACAGGAGTAAAAAAGACCAAGAGTCCAGTAGCACCTTAAAGACTAACAAAATATGTGACAGGGTATGAGCTTTCATGAGTCACTGCTCACTTCTTCAGACACAGCTAGAATGGGAATCCATCTGTACTTTACCCAGCTTGGGGCGCCAGGCTCTTTTCTGGGGTCTTCAGGCATGTGTGCTTTGCATGTGTGCTGTGATGATGTCACCCAGAAGTGACATCATTGCACTGAGCACATCACAGGGGGACGCTCTAGCATTCGGCCAAAAACTCTATAGTCATTATAGAGTTTTTGGCCGAATGCTAGAGCATCCGCTCCGCAAAATGCCCAGCATGGTGACGTCACCTCCGGGTGCATTCATGGAGCCACAGAGCCCGTGTGCATTCATGGAGAGGAGAAGGGGCAGATGAGAAAGGCTGCTTGTGCTGTTGTTTTCCCATCCAGAGCAAAAGTCTGTGCGTACATCTCCTTCATATGAAATTTAAAAAGGAGAGAATCTGCTGCAAGAGCTTTAAACGGAAAAATCGAAAAGTGATTACGGCAGCCCAGGAAGAGTGGTAGAGAGGGGCTTGTACATGCTTTGGAGAGTGACTGATCACTCTGAATGACCTTCTGCCCCCACCCTTGTTTCAGAGGCATAGACTTTGTAAATCCCCGGGGGGGGGGCTCTTTCGTGTGTGCGTGCGAAGCGCGCGCACGCACGGGACCATGTCCCCGCCGCTTCTCCCCCCCCCCGGCCCCAGGGAGGTAGACCCGGTTTCAGCAGCCAGCTGGCCGGCTGACTGCCGTGTGCGTGAAGCGCGGGACCATGTCCCCGCCGCCTCTCTCCCCCCCCCCCCGCCCCAGGGAGGTAGGAGGGCAGGCCGGGGGTGGAGGGGAAGGAGAGGCGGCGACGGCAGCCAGCTGGCCGGCTGACTGGCCACCGGCGGGCGCTCCATTTTGCCGGGGGTGGCTGAGCCCCCCCCCCCCCCCCCGGGATAGCAGCCTTTTCAGAGTCTGGACCTAAAAGTCCAACTGGAAAGACTTGAGACAGATCTGATATGCAACTGATAGATGCTTCAGTATATGCACCAAGGCCTGCACACCAGGCACTGAAATTTACTGAGCAACCACGAAACCAAAATCTTAAGCCTCACTTGAAAATCCAGTTCCTGCTACCTCGTGACTTCCTTTTTTGCTTAGACCGCACTGAAGCATCATATAGTATTTTGAGATGTGATGATATGCAACAGTTATATGATAAAGACACATTGCAAGCAGGGCAGGAGGAAGAGGAAGAAGAGGCGATGCATTCCTCTCTAGCGCTGAAAGGGTTTTCTTCTTTATTAAAAGTTTGCTATTAAAGGCTTCGTTGTTTGCTACCAAGTCAGGCTGAATAACTCCTGGCTGGCATCCCAGATACAAGTTTTCTGGGTTGGATACACGAATGATGCCAGCCCTGGCACCAAAATCTTTTATCCCCACCCGGCTGATCTCTAAGGACGCAGTCAATTGAGACCATATAAGAAGATCCAAAGCCCCCATTATGTTGCAAACCAACTACTGTAAGAATTAAGGCTGTTGTGGAAATGAAACAAGCTTCAAGAGTTAGGCCCTTATTCTTGAGACATATTTATATCAGGAGAAGGGAGGCAATAGGGATTAAGGCTCGTTTCTCAAAGAGTTACAGACTCCCTACCCTGACTCTCATTCATCACAAAGAGTGAGCAACTCTGTATTTGACTGAAAGGTACTATACAGTTTCTGCTTTATGGTATTCACTATCATGGTCAGTAAAAATCGAACCACAATGGTATGGTAAGCAGACAATAGAATAATTCTTAGATAAAGGAATTTGACCAGCATAAGGCCTGCATGAGCCACTTGACTTCCCACATATTCAGTTGGAATCAGAATCTTTTGCCCAAGATACATTTTCCATTATGGAGATACCAAATATCTACCATTGAGAATTAGCTCCATCAATTTCAAAAACAGCACAGAGTGTTTCAGAAGCTTTGTAATGCCACTGCTTGATAGATCAGATATCTCAAGTAGAGGGGAGGTTCTTGGAAATAGGACAGAACATAGGAGTAGGGTTTTACTAAGTCAGCTATAAATATGTTGGCATGCTGTGATACTGACCTGAAGGCAAGAGGTGTTCTCAAATCTAAAACAACTGGAAAGAAGGAAAAATTGGCCACGTTCAGCAGCCAGGTGTCATGACATCAGCAAGAAAAACATTCTGATGGTTGGTGATCCATCTGTGGGTGGGATGTTGATGTATGGAAGTTCTACATCAGTGACTGCCAGAATGGAAGCTTGTGAGATTATCAGAAGGCCCCTGCAGATATCGAGGCAGAAGTGCTGGAAGCAGAGGGCCAGAGGATAAAGTTATCTGTCGAGATAAAGACACGCCTCATCCAAGTGCAAACATCATGACTTCATATTAAATGGACCAAAGTAGAAAAATCCAGCACAAACTGTGGTGTGAGAATGCTCAGATCTGTCAAAGAAACAGCATTGTGTACATCCAATGAGAGAGACTGATGATTAGAAGGATACAGTGCTGTGCATGAGGCACACCATAATGACCGTATTATTGTTGTGTGATACAGTGTGCTACAGTAAAAATGGCTGTCTGGCTTTTAATTGTTTTTAAGGTGCTAGGAACTTCACACAGAAATCTTTGAGTCTTAAAAGCAGGATACAAATAAGGAACACTAAACAAACAAACATAATAATGGAGGGAAAAGTTGAAGGCAGAAGGAAAACGAATACACAAGGTGGATTGACTCAATGAGAGAAGCCACGGGGGCCCTCAGTCTGTGAGACAGCTGTTAGTGGTAGGATGTTTGGAAGGACCTTAATTCACAGGGTCGCCATAAGCTGTAAGCAAGTTGATGGCACTTAATACAGACATAAATATTTAAACACAGGAAAATATACGCTACTGAGGCTTTAACGATATTATTGTCACCCTCTGGTAGGAACAATTGCTTGCAACACAGAACTTGTTTACGAAAACCGGGGTAGGCAGTTTTTGTTTTCTTCACAGGACCTTCAACAACGGTTAAAGGCAGCAATTCAACAGGGCACCTTGACTGCATCGCTATACTAGAACCGCACACATTTGATTTCGGCCTGCCAGCCAGGTCTTAAAAGTCTGGAACTTTTAATAAGTTAGTTGACTCTGGAGACACCGCTATAAATGTTCTGTATACTGTGGCTGAATGATGCACTTAACATGTACCAGCATATCTTATTCTTTGAATTATTTTTCTTAATCATTTCTATCTGGGGTGGGGTTACTTGCTATGGGACAGATAGGCTATTGCCAGAGATTGTTGTTTCTTTCTGGGTGAGGATTAGACCTACAGCAGTTTAGCAGAGTTATAATCCTCACAGGTCTTTTGAAGACAGACTCAAAGAGCTAATGCTTCCAACATGAACATGGAACACTGGTAAACACCATCTTTTATGGGGAACATTTTTAGCTATGTATGGATGAACTGAATACTTTTTTAGCTATTTATGGATGAACTGAATTCTTTTTTCCAAATAAAAGCACCTGATTATCTACCTAGGGATAAATCACTAACATGTTTCAGTTATTTAAAACCCTCAATTAATTTTATTACTATGCTTAACACCACACACAATTTATGGTGGGTTTAAGTGTTATGACGGAGGAACAGATGCCTTGAGGGTCAGAAGGGTGCTCAAAATCCTGCCAAAGCTAATTACCTGCAACGAGGTACTCTTTAAAAAGGTGTTCCCTGCCACAGACAGCAGGAGAGAAATCTTTGCTGCCATTGTATTACCTAGGCCACTATAATAAAGAGGGTTAATCTGGTCTGACTTGCTGTACTGACTTGCCACCCATTTTGCCGACAACCATCACTTTTACTGGGCTTAACTTCATGGCTGCTGGTTAAGACATACTAATTTGGTTAGATCACTGACAGTGCAATTCTATCCAGCACTGCACCAGACTAAACCCACTGTACTTTACTGGTCAGTCCTAAGCATGTGTGCTCAGAAATCAGTCCCATTTAATTCAAGCGTGTTTAGGATTGCAACCTTAATGACCAAACTAGAGATGGCCAAAAACAGACCATAAAGTCAATAGCCACAATGTATCATCTGCACGGACTAGGGAGGAGATAGAGTATCGAACTGTTCAGGAAGCCTTTTAATACTGTCAGAAAGGTTCCCACAAACCTATCATTCTCCACCGAATATAAGAAAACTGTTCAGGAGGGCATCTGTATAATGTGAATAAAGTTGTAAAACAAGGAAGATGATGATTTGAGTGCTTCCACAGTGCACAAAACAATTACAGTGACAACAAATGCTAGGGCCTTCCTTCCAAATGCTAGGGCCATTTGTATAGTGTTAATTGTTTTAAATATTTTAATATTTTATGATATTTCCTGTGTTTTATATTGTTGTGAGCCGTCCTGAGCTGCCATATGGCGGGGAGGGCGGGATATAAATTCCCCTGCCCAACAACAGCCAATAAAATGGACTGGAATGAGCAAACATACCATGTAAAGACAATGGGGAATTTCACACTACACCTTTAAAAACATTACTGAACTGGCTTGGAATAAGCCGGTACAGTGACGGCCGTATCAGACAGCCCTTCCCCTACTGTTTTGGAGCCGTCTCCAAAGCGGTTTGTCACTTCAGACTGCCGCTTTCTTTTTGTGCCTCTTTTCGACAGCGTGGGCGATCTCCATCATTTTTTTAAAAGAGCCGATTTAGAGCACTATGACGCTGTAACAGGACACCAAAACAGCGTCATAGCGACCCCATTGGAATGCCTGGGCTCCGCTGAGATACATGAGGTTGCTTGTTAAAAACTTGTTAAAAATAGGAGGTGGAAGCTCAGGCAGGCACACACACATACTTCTGTTTTTGATTTCTTGAACATTAGGTAGGAATGGATGCTTTCTGTGTTTGTAAACTGTCCTGTTCCCCCGCCCTTTCCCTTTCCGTGCCTGCCCTCTCTTCCAGGCTGCCTGTCATTTAAAAATCTTTTCTCTTAACCTTTCTCCTTCAGGCACTTTAAATCACCCACCCCACGCAGTATTTAAGGACAGGAAAACAGGCTGCCTTTTTGTTCCCCTCCTTCCCAGCCTCTGTTTTACAAGTTGCTATCTTGCTCAAGGAGAATTCCAGGAACTCAAAACCTGTGGCAGGATTTTAAACCTCTCCCCCCACACTTTTCCAATGACGGAGATTGCCTGTGTGGGCGAAAAGAGGCACAAAAACACTCATCAAAGGAAGCGCTTCGGGGGCATTTCACACAGCACCCCATAGCACTTCAGGACCGGTACAAGAACTGAAGAATGCTTGGGAGGAGGTTTCCAGGTAAACCGGCTCAGGAACGCATCCCCAACGGGAGAGGCACGTTTCTGTGTGAAAGGGCCACTATGCTCCGTTAGGAGACGGGTACTAATACAGTTCTGTGTGAAATGTCAGACAGAAACAGTTACTGAAGAGTTCCTGAAACGGAACATATTGGCTGTGTGAAATTCCTCAATATGTCACTCCTTTTAGGAACTAAACACAATTGGTGTCGTTTCCCCTTTCATATTAAATGGCTATTTGGAAAAGTCATTAGAAGTCAAACATGATTGGCAAGAGAACTTGCCTGGATCCAAAGTCCTCAGTTACATGCGATGCAAGGTACTGAGCTGAAGATACGCCATTTGTATAGTGTTAATTGTTTTAAACATTTTAATATTTTGTGATATTTCCTGTGTTTTATATTGTTGTGAGCCGCCCTGAGCCGCCGTATGGCGGGGAGGGCGGGATATAAATTGCAAAAATAAATAAATAAATAAAATAAAATTGTATTACCTTGTATTGTAAAATTGTATTACCTTGCCTGAGTTCCCTGCTTTGTCTGGGAACATTCTAGCAGCACAGTTTCCTGGGCAAAATGGAAAGTCCTCGAGGTGAAATGTTCCCATCAGCTTAGCCAGTGAACAGAGCTTCACCAGCACAGTATAGATATGCTTCCTATTGGTGTTCCATGAACAGATTGCTAAACTATATTATGTCTGTCCAGTTTAGCACTAGCTTTAATGGAAGGAATTGTGGCTTGAATCCTGCCCTTTGATCGGCACAATGGACGCTCATCAGTATTTGGCATGCTGCCAACTATCCTAAAAAAATTTGTTTTCCATTTACTTCTGTACAGAGTGCAAAATTCCAGCCACTTCTGCTTCAGATCCAGGCTCAGGAGTAAGTTTATGCGCAAGGGCTGAAAGCGCACCACCAAGGACCCATCTCCTCAGCCATTTCTCCTCCATTTTGTTTACTTTCTGAGAGGCTATCTGTGTGGATGCACACGGGATGCACCCTGGAGTGGAAATCTCTTCTTCATTATACAAGTTCTGACTCACAAACTGACTAGCTAACCAAAACATAAGTAATCAGATATCTAATACTGTGGTGGGATTATACTAGAAGCACAGGAAGTTACCAGAGAAAAAAACTTTGCACCCCAAAATACTAGAAAAATAATCCAAGCAGTATTAATCCTTAAAAATATACATTTCAATGAGAGTGTTAAGCAAATGCTTACATTTCCTCCATTTGAATTAAAAGTATTTAATTTTAGCCAAACTGTACTCTAAATAAATATCGATTTGGTCAGGATGGGGAGTAAACAATATCATGTGCGCTGCAGCTGGTGACAAATTTCAAATACTGCTCATATGATCATGAACTGATGGATATTTATTTTTCCTTTGATTAAAACATTAGTTTACAGAATTACACATACACTGAATTAAAACAGCGTAATTCCTTTCAGTACATGATATTGTACAGCTCTGCTAAAGTACAAAAGGCTCCTTTGATTTATTTTTTCCTCACTGGAGAGGCACTTAGCTTAAAGGCAAAAAGGTGCCAGTGCAAAACATGTTTATATTGTTAATTTGCTGGTGCTCTTGTGCTCCAATCTAATTAAAAATAATTTCCTTGCAAAGTTACCCAGTTCAGGAAGCTGGAATAAATTCTGTATTGTAACATGTGTTAACACAAAACCAGTAAGAAACAGTAAGGAGAGGACGCTGTGTACTTCGTGTTTAGAATGGAAAAAGGTTCACACAGAGGAGCAGGCCAATTTTTAAAAGCTGGTGAAAATACAACAATTCATGTCTTATTTTAGCATGTGCGCATGCACCTTTCCCATGCACATCCCCTTGCTTTCCCCATGTATTATTTCCCTTACCTGAGCCTTGGAGAATGGCAAGGCTAGAAAACTGAGTAGCCAGTCAGCCACTACATACCTACTATACATTGAAGAACAACTACAAGAGAGTTTGCATGCACATTAGCAGCACTACAGGCAAGAACAGTGAATGCTAAAAATCTGGAACTGGAGGAATATAGCTGGGAGAAGAACAAAGGAAGATGAAGCAAAACAGGCAGAGATGAAAGGAAAGGTGTGGAGAGTTATGAATCAGAAACAAAGCAGGAGAGACAAAGGAAAGCAAGGAAATGTGCCTTTTAGAATTTACACATTACATTATTGTGCTGGAGACAAGCAGACACATGTGCGACTTTCTCTTTCAACCAGTTCGGTATTCTCTCTTCCTCCTAAAACCTGCCATCTTCTCTCTCTCTTGATAAATCCTCTTGGCTCTTGATACTAGATAGCCTTAATTCATGTTACATTAAATAACATAAAATGAATGTTATATTCAAGAGCAAGAATTCAAGAGCAAAGTCTAAAATGCTCTAACTTTACCATACAATCTACGTCTGGAATTATGATTTACAAGGGAAGACCCACAAGAAATTTGCGGGGAGGGGGCATTTCCCCCATCTTGCCCGGCCGCCGCTCCCCCCCCCCACAGGCTCCCGACGTTAGGCTACTCGCGGGGGGGGGCAGGTGAGCCTCTCTCTCCTCCCTCCCTCCTCCCTCCCTGAAAACAGCCCTCCCCCCAGCCAAAGCCCTCCCCCCAAAAGTTTTTTTTAACATTTAGGATTTTTCTGCACACGGCGGGAGTGCCCCCCGTGTCTAGAAAAAAAAACCCCTCCCACCACGTGCCCCCCCGCGTGGATTTAGGTATCCGCACAGGGGTGAGCACTTTACTATAAGTATACAGATTCTCACAACTTCTCCTTATTAGAATGTTCAGGCGTGGCAATAATGTAAATATTTCGCTCACCAGTGTGATAGCTACAGAAGAAAATAGATAGGAAATAATTGTTTTTCTTAATAGCCAATTACATGATCTTGAAATACAGATGAATGTGAAGATGAAAAAAATGAGTCACAGCTCAAGTTGGGTTCCAGGGGATGGGAATGAGGCAAGGAAGTTTAGGCAGCTAGAAAGCGGGTGGTGAGTATACTGTAATGCCCCTGTCTCCCAACATAACAATTGAGTGCAAGACTGGAAACCACCTTCAAAACCACCTTTGAGTGGAGGTAAGGCAGCTGTCCTGTTCTCAATACTCACCTCATAAAATTGAGCAAAGCACAACATGCTGAATTACCCTTCCTGGAAAAGATCTCTAAACCCCTGCAACAATCCTGTTTAATTCTATGGCTATTGTAAGAGGGGAAATGACTTTGCAGGCACCTGCCCTGAAAAGCTGTTGCATATTCCTGAGAATCTAGGTTAACTGGTGAAACCAAGAGACAACACCTTCTAAAATAGGAAGAGGTGCTTTATGCGCCCACCGTGCTATCCAGGAGCTCTAAGGTGCTGTATCCAGGCTCATACTCTAGAGCAGGGGTGGGCAAATTGCGGCCTGCGGGCCACATGCGGCCCGCCACAGAGTTTTTTGAGGCCCGCCAAGACAGTCAGCCACGTGGTTTCTCAACAAGCAATCTCACTCCTGATTTCAAAAAAATTGTAGAAGAGTGTGATAGGGTACATTTGTCTCATTAAACTGATTCTAAAATTAAATGTGCTTGCAGCTATAGATGATATGAAATTAGCACAATAAATAAATTGAATACAACTTCCACTATTTAATTTAATTTAATTTATATTTATTGATTTTTATGATACGATTTATACCTTTCCTGAAATGCAGAGTTAACTAATGAATGCAATCATTTTAAAAGGTGCGGTCCTCTGCTAACCTCCGCTCCCACAGAGTGCCCCCCCGAGCCAAAACAATTGCCCACCCCTGCTCTAGAGGGAAAGGACCAGCATCAGCTATGTTGCCACATTTCTCTCTAATGCAGGAAGTGGGCCTCATGTCATAACTGCATAGAAGTTTGTTACGGTTCTAAATCAGCTTTTCTGTACCCATCCAGAAATGGCATTTTATAGACCCACAACATTTCTTCTCCAAAATAGACTGTCCTGTCTGTGCATGGGACGGGACAGTCACAGGAGTTTGGGACTGGGGGGGGGGGGAGATGAGGTACACTGAATAAATATAGACATCACGCTGCTCTCCTCAACCTTTGTGCTGTGCTACATTTTTTTCTTTTCTCTTATTTATTTATTTTTAACAACTGGATCCCAATGACAGTTCCGCCTAGGTCACGTTGTCAGATTTTGGCAGGATCCTCTCAGCAGGTTTCCAACAGGGAAAATTCATGACAAATGCAATTTTTTCTTCAAAACATACAAATCATATTTGCTAAGTATCACTAGTCCAAAATTGCCCAACCAGATCAACAAGGAAGAAAATAAATTGGTTTTAATAGGTTTCGTGCTCGTTTAAATGAAATAAAGGGAGTCCAGACCACTAGTATTTTGTACAGTGTGGGTTTAAAAATACTGAGGATCAAGCCAACTAGAATTCCTCCCAGAGGTTGATCATCTTTTGATTTAAACGACTGAAGGGGCTGACATTTGAAGATTTGAGAGAAATGAATGAGGGAAACTCATTCTGCCCTTGCATCCGAAAAATGAAGGATGAGAATCTTCTGCTGCTCAAGATTTGTTAATCAATGAGCTTCTAAGGGAATAGAAGGAAAGAAAACTCACCCTCTCTGACTTTCCAAGAATGAATAGCAGATCAGTTTTATCCCATTACGAAGGTATTTCTCCTTGAACCCAATGACAAGTCATGAATCATGTATATTTTCTTGAGTTAAGTACTTTCTGTACAGGTCAAAAGAGCCAAAATTTCTGTTTGAAAGTTTCATACTAGGCAGAGATGTAAAGGGTAGGAGCCATGATCTGGCTACATCAACCTCCAAAGAGCACAATGAATTCATTAAATATATAAGGCTGATCAGATTGCCCTCTGCTGGTCTAATCTATATTTGCGTGCAAAAAGGCAAATTCCAAAATTGTTAATTGGTGTGATTACTGCTTTATGGACAATTTAAAATCTGGCCCTGATTAACCAATACAGCTGACAAAACCTTCAGCAAGCAGGAATGGACCAACACAACCATGAAACTGCAAGATCTGTAAATGGATTACTGTGCAACTTTCTTTAAAAAGGTATCGGCAACTGCATGAAGCACAAAATGCACAATTTACATTTCCCGGACTATACATTCGGATCCGTAATTTTGGGATAAGGATTGGCTCTGAGGGCTGGAAAATCTTAGAATGATAGTGTAGCCTTCTGGCGTAATGAAGAAGGTGTTTATTAATTATTATTAATGAATGTACTTTGGAGACTGCTACTCGGGAGGAAACTTAGAATACCTGTTTCGTCCCGAACATTTGTCAAGTTCAGAAGATCTTGAAACGAATGTATAGGCCGGGAAACTTCGTCAGCATTTCAGCATTCTGCAAGCATCACTAGGAGATCTATAATTTTAATGTATTTGAATGTATCTTGAATGTATTTTGTTGAATTGATCACCTTGTGAAAAACTCTTTAAATAGATATACGTGTGTCACACTGTCTTTGTGTATTGTAAATTGTGCTATCTGTGGACTGTGATTCTCGTTTGTATAATGAAGCACAAAATGAGCATGAGGGGAAAAGAAGTTTACTCCCCACACATAACATTCCCCCCACCCTGGGGCTAGCAGTATTGGGGGAGGAAGAGGGGTGTCAGCTTTAAGTGCCGAAAATGTACCGAGGAACTAAATTCCTTCTCTCCCATGGACTGAAACCCTCGTCTGAAATGGGGTACCACATGGTTCTTTCCCTTTTTTGAAATGTGCTCAGATCCAATCCAGTGGCTTGTCGAGTTTTACCGACTACACTCATACATGCTACAGGGACAAATTAGCTCTCTGCACCAGAAATGCATGTTTTCTCAATTTTTTCCTTCTAGACAATTTTTTAAAAATAGGCAACTAGAACAAGCTGTGTTTAGTCAAAAAGGGTGTCAAGATCGCTGGCGTAGATCTTTCACAGAACAGATGCCACACAATATTAAACATAGTACAATAAATACCACTGAACCTTGAATTTACTTTTGCACAGTTATTTTGGGCTTAGCATATAACTGGAATATTCTATTTTGCTACACTGGATAAAGACAGTCCTCCTAGTAGTGACTAGCAGCTGTTGCTTCAGAAAACAACTCTCGGTCTATGAATGGAGTGGAAGCTCAGACAACTATGAGGGTCAGGATGACTTTTCATGGCATCCCCCTGCGCTGCACCATGGACTGTTTTGGAGTGAGAGGGTGCAAGTGGCTGCAGGAGGACAGGGAAGGTGGCAGAATCCCTTCTGTGAGCTTGCTCCCTTTGCAGAGCAAACTCATAAAGACATTTTTTTGGAGGAGTTGAGGAAACAAATTGCATACATGTTGGTATTTTAGAACTGAGAAAAGGGGAAGGAGAAGCTCAGAAGAGAGGCCATCACCTACTGAAAAGCTTAATCTAGCTTCCCTACACAGTGCAATGGTGGCACTGCCCAAAAAAGCTGGCATCTTGGTTTGTTATAGAAACCCTGGGCTTATGTTCTATGTCAGGGATGTATTTTTTGAAGACCTGATTCTAAGTTGGTAGAGCTTTCCTCCTTTTAGAGCAGGGAAATAAAGCTTCTTTCCAGCCCAGTTTGGTGTACTGGTTAAGTGCGCGGGCTCTAATCTGGGAGAACCGGGTTTGATTCCCCACTCTTCCACTTGCAGCTGCTGGATGACCTTGGGCAAGCCATAGCTCTGTACCAGCTGTTCTCTCAAGGACAATTGTCTCAGAGCTCTCTCAGCCCCACCCACCTCACAGGGCGTCTGTTGTGGGGAGGGGAAGGGAAAGGAGTTTGTAAGCCACTCTGAGACTACAAGTGAAGGGCAGGGTATAAATCCAATCTCTTCTTCTTCTTCTTCCAACTGGAGGATCCCTGTTTTCTCAGCAGAACTTAGAAGAGTTTCACTTCTAAGTAAGGCATCCTTATTTCTTAAAACACACCAAGGCTCCCCTAATGCTCTGCATTTTAGGACCTCCTTTTCCAGAAGTCCAGATAAATCTGAAGGGGAAGTAGGAGAAGTTCCCACTGCTCCAAAGCATGGAGAAGCTGCGTTAGCACAAAACATGTACAACTTATTCTTACAAGATCACACAGTTTACCAGAAGCTGCACATATATGAGGACATTATCGCATTTAAATTAAAATTACACTTATAACCCCTTGAATCTGACATTGAAACCTAACATATTGTTTGAGTCAACAATAAATAATATTCTGAGCCAACAGTAAATAATGTTCTGAGCGTGACAAGATCACTACATATAGTTTTCCCTTCACCCAGCACTGGGACACAATATACTGCATTTCAATGACAGTCATATCCACAACAGAAGAAGAAGAGAAGAAGAGATTGGGGCTGAGGACAGATTGGAAGTCTGCCGCGCCTCCGCGGCACGGCAGACTAAGGTGGGGGGAATTTCCCCCGCAGCGTGGCATTCGCATGCCGCCGGAAGGAAGCCGCCCGCAGCGTTCAGACTGCGGGCGGCTTCCTATGGCGGCAGGCGGACGCCGCGCAGCTCCCCCTCCCCGCGCGCGTTCACACCCGCTCCGGCGGGTGGAATGTGCGTCGCAGCAGCCGAGCACCACTTTGAAGTGGTGCTTGGCTGCTGTGGGAGGAGCGTGGTGCCGGACGCGATGCGTCCGGGCCGCCTCCCAGGGGCAGATGCAGCCGTCTGAACGGCCGCTCTGCCTCCGCTTTTGAAGCGGAGGCAGAGCGGCTGAGACTGCCAGTCTGTTCTCAGCCTGGATTTATACCCCGCCCTTCACTTGGAGTCTCAGAGCGGCTTACAAACTCCTTTCCCTTCTTCTCCCCACAACAGACAGAACAGGGTTCTAACTGGGAGAGGACTAAAAAAGTGGCATAAATAGCGCCTAGAACTGAACTAAACCATCTAATTTTTCACACTGTTACACCACAATGTTCAGTGAGATGAAAAACACCAGTTATAAACCAAACATGTTTACTAACAGTAACTGAATGGCTGTGTTGGAAGAATATTTCACAGATTTCTGCAAACAGATTATGGAAGAGAGAGAGGAAACATACGTATCAATGCAGATGCAATATGATTATTTCTCAGAGTAGGACACTTTTACATGTCCAACAAATATGCACAGCTGCATTCATTGTGGGCTGGTTGATGTGATCCGTGGTCTCTACTCAGTTGACTGTGGCAGTGTGTATGCCACTGCTGGACTTGCATCTTTCCTGGGATTACATGGAGGCATTAATTGTTACTGCTAGATAAAAGCTTAGCTTGCACTAAGAGTGATTTGCATGATTGGGGAAGAAGAAGGAGGAGGAGAAGATTGGATTTATACCCCGCCCTTCACTACCTGAACGAGTCTCAGAGCAGTTTACAATCCCTTTCCCTTCCCCTCCCTACAACTGTATACCCTGTGAGGTAGGGTGGGGCTGAGAGAGCTCTCTTGAGAACTGCCTTTGAGAGAGCACTGAAAAAAATTATGACTAACCCAAGGTCACACCAGCAGCTGCATGTGGAGGAATGGGGAATCAAACCTAGTTCTTCCACATAAGAGCCCACCCTCTTAACCACTATATCAGAAGGGGACCATACATCCTACCAGAAAGCACAGAAAAAGGGCAGAAGGGGATAAGCCATTCCTAAGTGCAAAGAAAAACTTGTCTATTTAGGAGAATTATTTTAAGTACAATACATTAATTTCCCCTTGTGCTCCTGGGGTGCTTTCCCTTTTTTGGCCTGCTCACAAGCTAGTAGAATCCTGGTTTGTTTTATCCAGCTGTGAAAACTCCTCCTAGATAACCATGTAAGGACCGGCAGCAGTTTGAACCAAGAAATAAATATGGGCATTATATAGGGCTGCCAAGTCAGCCCGGGGGGCGGGGGATCCCCCGCTTATAGGGGTTCCCGATCAGCCGGCCGGCATTCGGCCGGCGGGGGGAACCCCGCCTTAGAAGTCGTCCGGTGAGGACGACTTCCCCTGTGTAATGACGTCGCCATGGCGCACACGCAAAGCGCACACGCCAGAAGAGCTCCCGGGGGGAGAACAACTCCCCCCCGCCGGTACTTGGCAACCCTAGCATTATATCCATTAGGAACCCCCTGACAGGTAGAGTCCACCATGGCGGTTTATGATATATGAACACCACAATAAAGTTTTAAAGGCTAACTGAAGAATGCAACGAATGTTGAATAGTAGAAGCAACTGAGCTTCTTATTGCCAGCCTACTAACTCTCTTATTTAAAAATTAAAAATTACCAGGAAGTGTGTAAAGACAGCTTATGCTTCACTAGAAAATATGCTCCTTCAGTGATCAAAAGAGTTATGGTTAGGCACAGGAAATGTTTGTCAGAAAGTTCATTCTGTTTGTGTCAATTTAAATCCTTTGCAGAATTTCCCCCCTGTAAAGCCCTATAAAGCTTTACTCACTATATATATATGTGATAAATCTACATTTTGTTAGATGATGAAATACACGCACCATGTATTAGTTTGTACAAGACTAATTGCCATGTTGCGTAGAAGCTGTTGCGTAGGAAGTGCTCAATACAAAGGAAGTATATCAACAATTTAAGATATTTATACCATTATCAAGTATGATCTGCAGTAGAACAACAGCTGAATTACATGAATTTCTCACAGCAAAATATTTAAGAGATATTCATTAAAAACAACATAACATACGATAATGAAAACTCGCTTTAGTATGAATGCAATTTGTATGGTTACTATTTTTAAGCTTTCATAATAATAGAAGTGTTTGAGCAAAATAAGTATCTTACAAGTCTCACACTAACAGCAAATCTAGCAGTAATATTGCCAAGGGAATTTGAGACTGTATTTCTAGTTATATAAAGTGGAGTGACACCATTCTACTGAAGTCAGTGGTGTAACTGTGTGACTCTACTGAAACCCTCCTGTAACAGAACTCTTAGGTCTACTATGAAAACCTAAAAACAAGACTCTCCTACCTAGCTGTTTACTCTGGCAAATCACTGAAGTAAAAACAAAACTGAGAAAGCTGTATATCTGGGAAAGAAAATTTATACTGTTGGGTAAACAAACACACATATAACAAGGATGTTCAGAAACGCAAGTCTTATAACCTCCAGGTCTCCTGTGGTTTGAATTTGCTCCTCAAGAAAAGTGGAAAAGGCAGTTCAACCAAATGCACAGATTTCATTTTGAAGGAAACCAAATCAATACTGTTGTGAGTTATAAAACTAGGTATAAAACTTGAAACTTTTGCACAGATATACATCTGTCCAAGTCCAGCAGGTTTTAAAAGTCAACAGGAGCATAACTATGAGCAAGACGAGTAGTGAAATGTTGGAATGATAAAGATTACCAAGGAATCACAGGTTGACATCATGTGCAATAAATGCTTACATTCTGGGGTCATTCCGTAGAAAAAGAGGTGCAGGAGCTCATTAGCACAACTCATTTGCATAACTCATTTGCATATGCCATACCCCCTAACTTACCAGAAGTCTGTCAGAAGGCAACACCCCCCCTCAGGCTCCACTCCACAGGTGAGTGAAACTGACCTGCTCTTCTTCCATTCCCTTCCCCATCCAATACTTTGTGCAATAAAAATAAGCATAAAGAACACACCCTCATTCTCTTCCTGCTCCCTTGAAACCACCAGGTTTCAAGTAGACTTGAGATACCCAGGACATGTGCTCCACCCATCCCTTTCCCTTCCCCTCCCCACAACAAGACACCCTGGGAGGTAGGTGGGGCTGAGAGAGGTCTTTTGAGAACTGCTCATGAGAGAACAGCTCTGAGAGAACTTGTGACTGGCCCAAGGTCACACCAGCAGCTGCATGTGGAGGAGTGGGGAATCAAACCCGGTTCTCCCAGACTAGAGTCCAACTCCTGACCACTACCCCAAACTGATGGGGTGGAAGCTGCTGAAGGGTTGGTGAAATTTCTCCAGTACTTATGTGCCATGTGCCCAGATAAAAAATGGTATACTTAGAAAATTTATATGACACCTTGAGCAAGTCTCTGGAAAAGCAGCACACAGTCATAAAAGGAACAATGATAAAATTATCAATATTAAAACAAAACATTAAAATCAATAAAGACCCTAGCAGGGCTTTCCCCAGGGCGCTGCACCTCTGCACTGCTTGGGGAAGCCGAGGAAGGGGCGGGGCTTGGTCATGTGCCCGCCCCCTGGGCTCCTCACTCCCGGACCCCTGCTTAAATTCTTAGTTTTTAATACTAACGTACAATTTAAAGACATAAAGAAATTGTACTAACGTACAATTTAAAGATTAGACATTAATCGTTACAAACCATATATGCACAATTTCCCCATTTATATTCACTCACAAATTCAGTCAGCATTCTAATTTTTATTTCCTGTTTACTGTTATTCAACACATCTACAGTGTATGGAAAACTCAAACGGACTTGCTAACAAAGTTGATTTTCATCTTCTAAGAAAACTCTTTCTTTCAACTGAAACAGTTGCATCAATGATACAGACGAGATACCTCCTGGCTTCTCAGGCTGGTGAGATTTATATCCTTTTGTCTGAACACACTCTCTGGTCTCTTCACTCTATGTCAAGTCTGTGCCCTTTCACTTCTTGTCATATGTGCCTTCAAGTAACTGAACAACCACCTTATGTATTAAAGCACATTGTGCAATTGCTCTTAACACGTTTGATTCAGTAAGTTGAACAATATATCACTATACAAAAGCCAAGGAGAGAATCTTGGGTTTTTAAAGAATTCTTACAAATAAATAAGTCATTGTCCATCATATGTTAAGTTTTTATGTCCCTATTTTTGTACCTGGTTTTCTTTTGTTTCCTTTTCTTATTCAGTTTCCATGCTTTTCACTAAGAAGGCCATTAACATGTCATTGCTTCACCACAAGGCAAGACGGGCTGGATTCTCCAAGTTAGCTTTAAGGCTTTTCAGAAACTTTGAAGCGAGTTCATCGTCCACCATGCGGCCATCGCTTGACAGAGTCACTGTCGTGAGCTGGTGTTGCTGAAGACTCTCATTCCCTTCTTCATCCACCACAATCCCAAGTTCCAACCGAGTTCGTCCCACGGCTAAGAGACAGGCTTGGGGAGGGTTTACAAAACCAGTGAAGCTGCTTATGCCAAACACGCCAAGATCTGAAATGCTGGGGTGGGGGAAGGAGAAAAGAAATCAAAGGGTAAGTATAAACATGGCACTCACAGGGGAAACAAATCTAAGAAATGGCCATGGATTAATTCAAATGTAGAAATGACTAACAAAAATGTAATACAATAACACGATATTCACGAATTCAGCTCAACATTTTGGGACCCAATATGGATTTAAAAGAATTGAAAATGGCGTACAAAAGAAGTCCTCACTTGGGATGAGCACAAACTGAACCACCATCACGTCTCCCACAAACCGGTTTCTAAAATTGTGGAGGTTCAGGAGGTTTATGAAGCGGTTCGTGAAGCCAGACATGCTGGCGCCAATGAGTTAATTGCCAGCAGCTATTCAACTGGTCAGTTTTGCTCCCCACTCTTGGAAGGAAGGGGGAAGCAAAACTGGCCTCAGATGGCTCCCAGCTACTTAAACCTCACAGCCCAGCAGGTCTGCCCGTCAGCTGTTAGGTTTAAATGGCCAGCAGCCATTAAACTGCCCCCCCCCCAAAGCCAATCTGCACAAAACTTAGAGGGCAGGCAGAGGGGCATCCCAGGGATGTCCGCTGCAAGTTTGATGCCTCTAGCTTGCAGGGGGGGCTGTTCAACACACTCCTTCCACTTTTACACACTGGACAGTAGGCTCTTGCCCTTCCCCAAAGCCAATCTGCACACAACTTGGAGAGCAGGTATAGAGGCATCCCGGGGAGGTCTGTTGTGAGACTGATGCCTCTAGCTTGCAGGGGGACTGTTCGACAAGAGCGCTTTCCTGGGGGCACCTGCTTTGGGGGGCTGTAACTTGGTCCTCCTAAATCCAATCCTCACCAAATTTGGAGGGCAGGTAGAGAAGAGTCTGAGAAGAAATTAATTCCATACACACATGCAGCTGGCAAGAGCAACAACCTTCAGATACATACAGCTGTTGCAGACCCTGACTGTTCAACAAAACAGGCCCGAGAATTTATTTTTACCATTTCAGCAAAGTTCCTACTGTTACATCCTTGGAAAGATAATTGTGAATCCCTGTACGCTTGCCCAGAAATAAATCTTGCAATGTGAAGAATGAACAAACCACTAGTTTCCAACTTACGGTTCTGTAGGAAAGTCAGCTCTGAACTCAGAACTGCTTACATAATAAAATCAAAGGAGACAAATTAAATGGTTTTGATAGAATCATTTTTCACATAATTGGGTCTAAATAAGATAGCCACACCCAAAGCACCTCTGAATCTCTCAGATGTGAGCTGCATGAGACTATCTAATCTCTCTGAAAGTGCTTTGCTGAGAACCTCAGAAATTGTGCTACATCTTCTAATCTTAATATAGCTAGGGTAAGGGGTATGTATATCTGTTTCTGGTTTCATTTGCATATGCAAGTATTTTTGTATCTGTGGTTCTTTCATGTGTACTCATTTCAAGAGTGATTAGATTGATTTTAATAAAAAATCTTAAAAGATAAATGAGAGGGATCTTTGACTGGGTTTCAAGGTTTTCACTTGACACCTGGAATAAATAAACTTCTAACATCTCTTCAGTCAGAAGGCTGTAACCTACAGAGATGGGGTATCAAAGAGTGTAGCCTTCTCAATGTAACACCGTGGTTTAGTGGTTAACGTGTTGATTTAGAACAGGCAGGGCTATTTTTGATCAGGAACGCACAGGAACGGAGTTCCGGCTGGCTTCTGAGTTGGCCACGCCTACAGCCTCCCCCCCCCCCCAATTCCCCAGGCGTCTTGCAAGCCATTGAGTGCCTGGAGAAGCCAAGCCGATCCAGGGAGGGGAGGCAGTTTAAACAGTTTAAACCCTTGGTCCACTCCGACTCAGGCATAGGACCTCCATCTTCGTCGGATTCAATTTCAGTCGACTCTGCCTGAGCCAACCAGACACGGCTTGCAACGCCGGACTGGAGTCTGAATGTCCACCCAACAACAGATAGAGCTGGGTATCATCAGTGTGCTGATGACACCCCAGCCCATGCCTCCAGGCAATCTGGGCGAGGGGGCACATATAGATGTTAAACAGCATAGGGGAAAGTACTGCTCCCGGTGGGACACCGCAGATCAGTGGATGTCTTTGGGAGAGTTGTTCCCCTACTGCCACCCTCTGTTTCTGATCTTGGAGAAACGAGGAAAGCCACTGTAAAGCTAACCCCTGGATCCCAGTATCGGCGAGGTGGCGGACTAGTAGCTGATGGTCGACCATGTCGAACACCACCAACAGGTCCAACAACATCAGCACCGGCATACCGCCTCGATCCAGATGCCTCCGGAGGTCATCTGTGAGGACGACCAGCACCGTCTCTGTCCCGTGGCCTGGTCGGAAACCGGACTGGAAGGAATCTGACACAGAAGTGTCATCCAAAAAGCTCTGCAGCTGGTCCGCCACCACCTTCTCGATTAACTTACCCAAATAGGGTAAGTTAGATACCGGTCGATAGTTGGCCAATTCGGCCGGATCTAATGATTTTTTTTTAGGAGGGGAAGTACCACAGCCTCCTTTAAGGCACTAGGGAACATCCCCTTTACAAGGGATGTATTGATGATCTCCCTAAGTGCCACTTGTACCCCTTCACTTTTGTATTCTTTAGAAGCTATGTAACGGTGTATTAACCCCCTGCCCCCCAAGGGAAGCATTTCTTTTAAAACAGATACGTGGAAACCAAAAGTGTTTTCACCTGTTCTCAGAGCTTTTTTTGTAGAAAAAGTCCAGCAGGAACTCATTAGCATAATAGGTCACACCCAACAGCAGAAACATATTAGCATGTTAGGCCACACCTCTGACAGTGCAGCTCCCTCCCAGGATCGGCTTCCCCAGGTGCCCCGTGGCTTGCAGGGCACCTGGGGATCCCAAGGAGGACCAGACGGGACAACAGTTCCGCAGGGCCTGCAAGACGGAGCTCTTCCACCAGGCTTTCAAGTAGGGGCCGCCTAATACTTACATCTTTGGCCCTGGCCCGACTTTATCCGCCAGTCTGTGTGACTGCGTACAATAGTTAACATCTGGGCGCTGTTAGCCTGAGTGCTCTTTTATGTTATTAATATTTGGGGACTATTAGCTCTTATCAATATGCAGCAGGCTTACGGGACCTTCACCAGTGTATACAAAGGCGGCGCTAACCGATACTTCTGAGAAACTGACACAGACTCAATTAAAAAAGTATAAGATAGTTTGTTTACTGAAATATAATAAAAGGTTGTACAAAACAATGTTGTTCTGTCATTCATACATACATACAGTACTAGGAAATTAGATGGAAGTTACAGAGACGTGTGCATGAGCAGGTTATTGATGGTTTCCGTCGAGGGTGATATTTACCTCTATAGAAGCAGTGGAATCTGGCTGGAAAACGAGGATGAAAAGTCCTTGGAAAGGAGATAAGGGATTGTGGCTCCGAACCAGCCGAAGACCACGTGGCAAACCCCAGTGGTGCACCCAGGGGTCCGTGAGGGAGGGAAGGAGCCAGGGCAGGAACTGGAACTAGACTAAGACTGGAACTGAACTGGAATCTTGGGGAGTAGCTTTTATTGGGAGGTGTTACCTGGGAGGATGGCCAGGTATGATGCCATCCCTAGAAAACCTATAGAAGGTCCATTTGCTATCTCTAGCCACTAAGGGGGTGCTAAAGGAGTGGTCAATATTCAAATCTATCTGATGGTCAGGGCAGGATGTCACTGCCAGCGGGATCTGGTGCCGATCTTCTGGATCACAGGAATGCTGGCCATGGGAACCGATCTTCAGGAAGCATCCAGGTGTCTTCGCACCCAGGTGTGAAGTCCTTTGATGTAGCAAATGGAGATGAAGGCTGGCAGGAGGGGGCACAAGCAGGCATACGTGCAAGGAATGTATATCTGTATGGAGTTGCTGGTGTAAGTCTGTAACCTCATGGCTTTGTATGAGAGAGTGTCTTTGTTCTCTGTGTCAACCTCCCGCCTGGAGGTGGCAATCTCAGAAAATGGTACTCTGGTCCTATAGTGTAGGCATCTATTCCCATCTTCCCACTGGTCACCTTCCCACTGGTCCCACTAGTGTACTCTCATGTCCCGTATAACTGATAGCATAAGTCCATATGCTGCCCCTATAAATCAGAAAAGTCCATAAGGATGCTGCTCAGCCTTACAGCGCTGCTCTGATACACCAAATTGAAGATACGCCATCTGTACGATGTTTATGTTGTTTTATATTTTTTAATGCTTTTAAGATATTGTATATGTTACTGTTTGGTTCTGTTGTTAGCCGCCCTGAACCCGCCATATGGCGGGGAGGGCGCGATACAAATTTCAATAAACAAATAAATAAATAAATAAATTTACAAATCCTGAATTTCTCCCAGCATTCTTTGTTGTTCTCTTTTGTATGCCATCTTTTTATGATTTAAGACTCTTCAAGTTCTTATTGTCAGAGATTTCTACTTCATCTACAATAAACTAACATACTTATACAAATGCCTGGGATATGTCTGTATGCCTGGGAAAAGTCTGTATGAACTCAAGCATATTTGGACACAAACTTATGCTAAGTCTGGAAAGACTATTAACTTGGGCTGTGGGGAGGGAAACAGTTCCAAGAGCGCAAATAGCAGTCTGTTATCTAGACACACATCATTTTAATAGCTGCCCAGTGCCCTTCTCTTTTCCTTCTTAGAGCCTTTTCAAGTCCACCTCCCACACCTTTCTTCTCTTTTAAAACCATGCAGAACCAATTTTTAGGTAATCAGATCAACATGTCAGGAGCCTGGGAAAGTGATAAAATTTTGGACAGCCTCTCTGAAATCTGGGAGGGAAACAGGTTGGATTCAGAGTAGGTTTGCCTTTCATTTGAGGGGAAAAGTCAGAGAAAAGCAAAGCTCATTCCACAGCAGAAAAGATCACAGCAACCTCCACTGATAGCTAAACCCGCATGCAATCGAAGATTACAAGAAGTTTAAGATAATCAAGTTCAACTGGTCTACTTGCTCTAGAGTGCATATATTTAATTGCACAAGCTCATTTCACACAGTAATTGAGTGGGATGTGGTAAGTCATACAATAAAGAGTTAAAATACCTGAAAGATCCTCCTTGGTATTCTTCTGGTAGTAATTTTCCATCTTTTGCTTTCGTGGCTAGCACCTAAATAAAACCCAAAGTATATTAAATGAGCATAACTTTCAGCAACATGAAAGAAAATGGATTAGTAAAATTAAGAGCTTTTAAACATATTTTGCTCATATAAGTATTTCTGTCAGCCAGCTGTTTCCCTAAATGATTAGTCATCAAGTGATTCAGCCAGCTGTTACAATTTGTGACAGCAGAACTGCAAGCTCTACCTTCCGGGAACAGGCTTATATTCCCACACTGGAGGTTTGATCATTCTGGAACTTCCATGGTGAGCCCGCTTGCGGGGAGGGCAGGGTATAAATTTGACATCATAAACAAATAATAAATAAATGGTGCTTTCTCTATTAACGTGGCTCTCAGAATCTCACTGTATACTATAAATTCCCTTCGTCAACATCTTGCCTTATGGACAGCTTGTTCTGTATTCAATAGCTAGCCACGCAAACAATAAGAAGATTCCAACGGAGTTGTTGAACATATTTTCTCTGTACATATTGCTCCATTCTGGAGGATGCATGAAACAGATGTATCCCGTATCCAGCATGCCCCCATCTATGGTCTTGGTCTTTCACTGTTTCAGAAACCAGAGCATAGAGATTGCCTTCATATTCACAGACATGCTCAGTATCAGTGAAAAATAATATGTTTCAAAAAATCTATTAGTTAATATTAAAATGAAACAACAAATACTTGATCAAAACCATTATGAATAACCACTAGCAGTGTCATTGCCAGGAAATACCAGTCAGTATCAGCCATCTGAGAACTATTTTATGCACTGCCACACAAGCAAGAGCCTATGAGTTGGGATAACAGTGCCAAATCATTGCCTCCGAGAAGTAACGAAACCATAATTTCCTATGATTTCACATGGTAAACGTGGTCACATGAAACCTTCATAAATTGCATCACTATATCTAAAACGCTTTAAAAATGAGATATTCATAGACTGTTCAGAACAAGGATTCAGATTTATTGTAACTGAAAAGTTATAAAAGCCACCCAGATTGTTGGACAGGTGTTATTTAACTGAGCGCTGGATATACTAAGTTATATGTTCTATCCCATGATGAATAGTGACATAAAAGGAACAGATGGCACAGCAGGCAATCATCGATAAACCTAGGCTTTCTATTAGCTCGTTTGAATCCATTTGTGACTGGAAAAGTGGTATAATTTATTTTAGCTGCTTTTAAAATTAAAGCAAACTGTGCAGATATTTTAGATATTTATAAAATCAAAGCAAAACTAAAGCAAACGGTGGCGGCTGTGCAGTCTGGGTCTCTGGTGGCTGCACAGCCCAGACTCCACACTGGGTATCCTGCAGCCGGCGGAGTAGCCTAGGAGTCCAGCTGGGCCCACTGGTGCTGGAGACACAGGCTTGGAAATCATGCTGGGACCAGGCCAGGGGAGAAAGTGGGGGGAGGGAATCCACCTGCCTGGACTTGTACGTTCTAATAGCAAAGTCAGTCAAATCCGACTGACCCAGTCAAATACTTAACCCAGTGACTGGAACTGTGAACACGCAAGATGTATCTTTATATAAACCTGAACAATGCCTCAGGTTTGCACGAAAATCTGAAATCTTGATAAACCCCAGCAACCATGGGGGGAGTTAAAAAACCAAAAATGATAAAATGAACGCCTGTAACTTTAACAAACGGATTTCCTCAGCGGCCATTGCTAGACAACCACAGCATTCCAAGTCTTGATTTCTGTGGGTAAAAGGCAGGGGGAGGGGCAGGGTCCCTTCCAGGATTGTTTTGGCCTCTGAGGGAAGACTCACTGGGACCAGGCCTGAGAGCAATCATTGGCTGTCTTAATACCATCTGACTTTGCATGACTCACTCAGGCATGGCTGCTGGCTACTCTTCAACAGCAGCCACCTTATGAAAGCCCAATGTGGTATAGGTGTTGGAGCTTCAGAATAGGATCTGGAAGACCCAGGTTCCCCATCTTGCTATGGAAGCTCACTGGATGAATTTGGACCAGACATATCCTTTCAGCCTAATCTACCTCACAGGGTTGTGGTGTACACAAAAAGGAGGAGTGGAGAGTAATGTAAGTGGCTTTAATCCCCACGGTGGAGAAAGGCGGGGTATAAAGAAAGTAAATAAATAATAAATACAGCTGAAGGTGGGAACAAAGTAATAGGTTGGTTGGTGAATGCCTGAGAAGGAGAGAATGAGCAGGGAAAGGGGAAAGGATAGAGGATTTCCAGGAAAAGAGAAAATAGTGGAGAGTGGGAATACAGGGGAAACTGATGTGCCCTCCTACAAGTCCTTGAGGGTTCTCTACTTTGAAAGTGGGCCTGGCAAAGAAGCCAGGACCAAAGAACTTGGCCATATTTTTCCTAGGTTGATGCTGCTGGGAGGGGGAAGCTGAAGACAGAGGGGCTGATAAGTTGGCTGCTGGGTGGGAAGGAGAGAAGGAAGCAGGAAAAGGGGAGAAGTTAAGGAGACTTTCAGCAAAGGGAAAGAGGAAATAGTGGAAAAGGGAAAATAAGATGTCCCCTGCAAGCCCTTGTGGGTTCTGCTTGTTGTAAACTAAATTCATATTGATGTAGAAATACAGATTCATTAATTTACTAGTTTGAATCAATGATCTGTGTAGGAACGACAAGCTATAGAACTTTCCCCCACCCCTGCCAGCAGTCTCTTCCCACAGTTATGGACTATCATGGAGGGTCTGTGGACTGCAGTGATGATGAAGGAGGTAAAATTGCCCTTCCCACTTTTCCTGTCAATGGAACTGTGCTGCAGCCCACTGACTTGGGGTGTGTGTGACTTTTTAAAAGCTTAGAAGTGCTGTACAAACAGATGAAGGACTATGAAGGGTTAACTCTTCACAGAAACAGAGAGCCTTGTGTGACAGGCTGCTCCAAGCAATTTGATTGGTTAGCATCAGCAGAGCACAAAGACTTGAGAGCTGCATGCAGAGGAGTCAGTCATATTTCTGCCTTGACTGAGCTGAGTCTGATTTCAGCCTTAGCTGAGAGCAGTCTTACACAGACTGAGTACTGGGGGAAAGGTGGCAAGAAAGTTTGGGAAGGTAGGCGAAGGCTCCTATTTGGGCCAAAGAAAGGGGATAAATCCCCTAGTGATAGAAGAATTTCCCTATCCAGTCAAACTGGGAGTTAGCTCTAAAGAATGGAGAGGTCCCTGGTCTGGTCTGATTAGAAAGTACTTTTGGAGACCTCATAAGCCAGTTAAAAACACAAGAGTAGTACTTGTGTTTCAAAAGAAGGGGTTTGGGTACTAGAAAGAGTGGGTCAGCCAAGTGTACTGGAGTATTTGGGGAAACACTGGAACAAAAGCCTCTTAACATAAAGATGTAAGTAACTGTGAATAGCTTAAGAGACTCTCATTAGCCTGAAACCCAAGAACTAAAGTCAGAGTTATTTATAATGAGTTACCTCAAAAATTTCAACCCTGATTTCACCTGACCTTTCCCCTCTATGTTAAATAAAATATTTTGTTAATTTTGAAATTCAAATGTCTCAAGTGCCATTTTCAGTGGTTTAATTTAAAGGGCGATCCTAACCCTTCCTTCAGGTTCCTTGGCTGAGCCAGCAGTAAAATATCATACTGAGACAGGATGGGACAGCCAGAGTTCGTCAGGAAAGAAGAAAACAGACCAATAGTGCTGCTCAGTCAGAAAGGGAAAGAAAAACAAAAGGGAAATGGACAAGGCCATCAAAGGGGGCCATTACATACGGGTCCTGAAATCCCAAGAATCAACTTTCCTGATGTCAGTAGCTGTGGCAAGGGGAAAGCAGGGAAGATCTGTGATCCTTGCATGAGATCTAACCCAAGGTCTAATATCATATTTCTCTTTGATAAGGAAACAATACACAGGATCTAGTGGAAGAATCCCAGTCTGTAAGGACTTAGGTCAGGGCAATAACAACCAATATCAGTATTGACAAGTGTTCAGAATATTGATGGTGGTAATGCACCTTTTATTTTAGAACAACTCTGACAGAAATATTTCTGCTATTAAATGGATATCCCAGTGGTATTTACATGTGATTAGAACTGTGTTAGAGATGGCTAAACCAAAGCTCTACAATCACCCATTATCTTTATGGAAAGACATCAGGCTAGTAGGTATTTGGGGACTGACATGTTTTACTACACATGCCTACACATGTCCGTCTATCAAATGCACCTCCACATAATATTATAGAATTATGACAGCTAGGCTGTTAGCTTTTATGGTTTGCTGCTAGTACAAGAAATCTGCAAGACTTTCATTTCAGGTTATGCTCCACTACCCTTCTGAGGAGATGCTAGCAATGAAATGACAAGCCTCCTCACAAGTTAAAGGCTCCTCATTTTAATCTATCATATTATAAGTTCTTGCTTTGTCTTCTTCTACCTATTAATTCTAGGTCCCAGAGCTTTTGCCAAGGACCTTAGTAACCTTCCAAAGTTTTGTCACTCAGATCCATGCTGCTGCTAATAAATACTGAACATAATCAAGATGGTCTTTCCTTATTAACTTATGAATATCTCCTAAGAAGGCAGCCTGTTGATTTTCTGGCAGACTGTATGTCAGAACACCGAGAGTAACTTCTTTACAAAAGTTTTGTTTGGAAGCAATCCCGTCATACGTGTCTGTAGGGTTTCAGACTGCAACTTTCCCAACAATTATCTAAAGCAAGTATGTGTAATTTTCTTAAGTCTTCAAAGGGTATAATACTAACTGGAAATAATTTTGAAGCAAGTCTATTTTCATATATTACAGGGTGAAAGAAAGAGACCTGGATTCCAATTTTTTTTCCCAGCAATCCTACTGAATAAGCATCTCTCATTACTTGATGTGTCACTTCTTGATCTTAGAACTGACAAGACAAACATATATGACCATATGAAGCTGTCTTATACTGAGTACTGGTCCATCAAGATCAATACTGTTTATATTGACTTTGACTGGAAGGAGCTCTCTAGGGCTCATTTAGAGGTCCTTCACATTGTATACTCTCTGATCCTTTTTAACTGGAAATCCTTGGAACTGAACTAGGGACCTTCTGCATGGAAAAAAACATACTCTATCACTGAGCTATGGTCCCTCCTTTTTGATAGTCTCTCTTCCTCCACCTTTTCCAATAATGAGGTATTCCTTAATTGAATATTTTTATGTTCCATTCCAATATCGTGTTTTAGCAGAATAAAGCAGCAAAAGTGACAAATGTATTGTCATTATTTATAGTCAATAAACTGACTATTACAGTTAATAAACTGATTGTTTTGGGGGGAAATCTTGATATCTATTTACAAAGAGTTTATTTATTTGATTTAGAGAAGCTGCCCATGTACTACCCTTGTTGAACTCTTGAGAACAAGAGACGTCTGGCAAAGTTAAATTCCTCTTATATTTTTAACATACACAGAAAACTGCATCTAGAGACCACAGTGAATCTAGTATTTCTGTTCGAAGTGCTAGGATTGGTCACCTCCCCCCCCAACCAATAAAAAGGGTGCTGACAACTGACATTGCAATGGAAAGGAAAGCTAAGCCACCTTTACTAATGGGATTTTTAATTAAACATCTTGCAGCTCTTGAGAACTTTTTGCCCAATAAAAGCTTTTGCCAAATTATCCCATTTCTTCTGCTTAGTTTATGTTATTTCAATGGGCAAAGGCTGTAAAACAAAACCTGTACAAGGAGCAAAGTTATTTTGCCTATTTGAGATTTTAGAGACATCCATCTTTCAAAATGTATCTGTATCCCATCCAATGCTCCCTCTAAGCTGCGGAGTCTTGTGAGGAAAAATTCTACTTGGTGAGCTACTGGCATTAAAGTTGTGAGCGAGCGATTTGGCTACTGCATAAAATTAGTTTGCTTTGGAGCTATCCTTCCTGAGCCATGACAAAAATGTGCGAACCAGAGGCTAAAAAACTGTGAGCTAGCTCACACTGATTCAGCTTAGAGGGGACCCCGAATCTGTACCCAAGGATATGTAATTGACTTGAAAACAGATTGCTATTAGTAGTTCTGATTTTTACCTGTGCATCTTCCTGCTTTCATTTTTGAGAGTTCTATTTGTCCTTAAGTATTGTCTATTAAAAATTTCTAATAACTCTTAAAGTACTTCTGTTTATTTTGTACTCTGAAATCTGACCAGATTTGATCTTCAAAGATACTTCTAGATTTTCTACGGCCATGGTATGTTCGCTGGCATCCAGTGATATTTTAGGTTCTTTTGCACTAACCCAATACATTTTATTGGTTCTACTACTTCTACAGTAATTGTGAATACTTCTGATACTCCTGCCCCCCAAAACCCCCCCAGTGATGAGAATGATCACCCCTGCTTGATTTCACTATAAAATAAAACTTAGGGAATCATCTATTCAAATAGAGGCTGACTTCTTGAGTTCTACCCAGTATATGATTTCCCCCCATATTAAACTCTTGTAGAATAGATTTTTTTTCTTTTATGTTAAAGGTTTTTCCCATTTCTATAACAAGCTACGTCCCTCATCCCACTTTCCATATTAAATTGTAACTGTTACGGTGCTAAACTCTGCTTTATTAATATTTCTGAATTATACAATTAAACAGTGTATTAGCGAGAATTTTGAGGAGAAAAACCTAAAAACGCTTGAATAAATGGTATTTTAAAATCTTCATTAAGAAGTGAAATGCTGTGCGTAGGGATGCAGAGACCAGTCAAAAGGATAACATAATGGTTGAATTCCCTAATGAGCCTCCTCTATGTGCTACAGCACAAACCCAAAAGTGTCAAGCAAGATGGCACTCAGTCCCAATGGAACTCAGTAATCAATTCTAGCCCCTTGCAGTGGTGACAGAGATGGAAACACTAATAGAGGAAGAACCACAAGGACAAGACAGAATGAGGAAGGCATGGGGATATGAAGAAATGGCACTGGAGGGAAAGGGAAAGTGTTGGGTCACCGGTGACTCTCTGTTGAGGGGTATGGAATGTCATGTGTTCAGGACTGACCCCCTAAGCCCAAGAGGTGCGTTGCTAGCCCGGGGCAAATATTAAAGATATTGCAGACTGGAGGCAAAAACTGACCTACAGATCATTACCTATTTGTAATGGTTCATGTGGGAATGAAAGACACAGCCATGAGCACCATCACAAGCATTAAGACTGGCTATGAAGTCCTCAGGAGAAAGCTGAAGGGAATTGGAAGTACAGGTGCTGTTCTCTTTGATCATTCCTGTCAGAGGAGGAGGAATGTAATGGAAACAGAAGATAATGGAAGGGAACCACTGGCCATGTTGGTGGTGCTGACAGGAGCCATTTGGATTCTAAGACCATGGGCTAGGATTTCTTGAAAATGACCTGCTAGCACATGATGGACTTCACCTATCAAGGTTGGGGAAGAATGTGTTTTGCAGGAACCTGAGGAGATTAATCAGGAAGGCTGTAAACTGACATCACAAGGGAAAGGAGATGACCAATGGAGGGATTTCACTGAAAAACAGCAAACAGCATAGGCCCACCTGGGAAGGCCAGATCAAATGGAGCCCAGGGTGTGGGGCTTCCAGTGCCTAAGTACCAATGCCCAAAGCTTGGGCAATAAGAAGGAAGAGCTTGAGCTTCTAATGTGGACAGAGGGATATGATTTGGTAGATGTTTCAGAGACTTGGTGGGATGATTCCCATGACTGAAATGTAGCAGTGGATGGATATAAGCTGTTCAAGAAAAACCAAAAGTGTTGAAAAGTTGGTGGCGGTGCTGTGTGTGAGGAGAGGGTTTGCTTGTCAGGAAATACTGGAGGTGGTGGGGGACAGCCCAGTGGAAAGTATCTGAGTGAAGATAAGGGAAAGAAGGATAAACAATATTGTGATTAGAGTATGCAACAGACTACCTGTCCAGCGTGAGGAAATGGATGCTGCCCTCCTTGAGCAACTTGGCAATGTATCCAAGCAATATGACGTAGTCATGGATGACTTCAACTTCCCTGATGTGGGCTGGGAGACAAACTCTGCTAAGTGTCCAGATTCATACAACTTCCTAACCTGCCTGGCCAAAAAATTTCATGAGGGGCTCAGCCATACTCAGCTTAATGTTAACCAAGGTGGTGGGGACTTTAGGGGGCTGGTTTTTATACCTCACCTTCCCCTACCTTAAGGAGTCTCAAAGGAGCTTACAGTCTGCTTCCCTTCCTCACCCCACAACAGTCACCCTAGGTGGGGCTGAGGAAGTTCTGAGAGAACTGTGACTGGCCCAAGGTCACCCAGCAGACTACATGCGGAGGAGTGGGGAAATCAAACCCACTCCTTCAGAATAGAGTCTGCCACTCTTAACGACTACACCACAGTGGCTCGAGGAGCCTTTGTCTATCACCTTCAAGACCTCTTAGATGACAGGAGATACGCTACAAGACTAGAGAAGGGGATACATTATCCCGGTCTTCAAAAAGGGAGAAAGGATGACCTAGAAAACTACAGACCAGTCAGTCTGAACTCTGTCCCAGGGAAGATACTGGAGCAGATTTTAAAGGGGTCAGTCTACGAGTATCTGAAGAACAACTTGGTGATCCAGGGAAGGGGGATACACTTCTGCGTAGCAGTGTGTGTGAACAAGATCTTGAGTTACAGATGTACTGTAAGCTAAGTATGAGTAAGCGTGATGCAACAGCAAAAAAAGGCTCATACGATCTTGGGGGTGTATCCACAGAGGCCTAACATCAAAATCACAAGATTCCATAGTCCCACTGCACATCACATTGGTCAGGCCGCACCTGGAATACTGTGTTCAGTTCTGAAAGCCCCACTTCAAAAAGGAATTGGACAGAATGGAGCAGTGCAGAGGAGGGTGATGAAGATGATCACGGGTCTAGAGATCAAGCCCTTGCAAAGAAAAGCTGGGGGACTTGGGAATGTTCATTCTGGAGAAGAGGAGGTTGAGGAGGGACACGATTGCTCTTTAAGTATTTGAAAGGCTGTCATTTAGGAGGGAAGGAAGCTGTTCCTATTCTCAGCAAAGGATAGGGCTTGCCGTACTGGGTTTAAATTACTTGTGGAAAAATACCAGCTGGATATTAGGAATTTTTTAAATAATAGGAGTAGGTCAGCAGTGGAATCGGCTGCCTAGGGAGGTGGTGAGCTCCTCCTCACTGCCGGTCTTCAAGCAGCAGCTGGACAACACTTGGTCAGGGATGCTCTACGGTAGGCTGATCCTGCTTCAAGCAGGGGGTTGGACTAGATGACCTGTATGACCCCTTCCAACTCTATGATTCTATGTAGAATATATTAATACGTTCTTGTCTTGAGGAATTATGGATATTACAGCTTCAGGATGCAGGAATTCTCTGTGACATTATGCAGTTTTTACAATTTTACCAGTGGTCCAGACAATCTGAGCTGGAAGACACATAATTACTTGCAAGCCTATGTTGGCTGACTTTCATGTTTCCTTAAAACAGCAAATAACAGCTCTGCAGAGCTGCTTCTGGTTGAAAAACCCAGTAGAGAGAGAGAGGGGGAGAGGGAGAGAGGCAGGCAGACAGACAGACAGAGCATGTACAGGAGGAATAACTCCCTTCTGATGCAGTCCTACTTTGAACTGGCCTCAACTCCCTTGAATTTCAGATTAAAGTTACACACTCCATTAACTGAACTTCCAACGTTGTGGCTGTTTGAGCACTTTTGAGTCTAACTAGACGAGATCGCTGCAAATCTGCATTCGGAGTTCCCAAGACTTTTGTCACTGGCATCCCCAAGGTAGCTTGAATCGTCTGATTGCCCTGTGGGGTGGTGGTGGCTGTGCTGTTCTCACAACTAGAAAGGGCCCCTTAGAGCTGCTATCTTCCTCATTATGGCAAACATACATGCACTGCGTATCCAGGAATCAAACCGTAGCTTTTCAGGGCAGTTTCAGTTTGGCCCAGAAGGTTAGCCTCCCACCCTGCATTATAGGGTTGCCAACTCTGGGTTGGAAAATACCTGGAGACTTTGGGGGTGGAGCCAGGAGAGGATGGGTTTAGGGAGGGGAGGGGCCTCAATATGGTGCCGTGCCATAGAGTCTGCCCTTCAAAGCAGCCATTTTCTCCAGGGGAGCTGATCTCTGTCAGCTGGAGATCAGTTGTAAAAGCAGGGGATCCCCAGGCTCCACCTGGAGGCTGGCAACCCTACTGCATTATGATCTCTATTTCACGCAGACCCCCACAGAGCTCCTATTTAATTTTTTTTAAAAACCCAACAGAAATTGTGAATATGGAACTTTCTGGCGTCTCATCTACACTGTCCCTTTTTAAAACAATCAAGAGAGGACTGCTTTTTCTAACTTAGGAGTTTCTTTTTTGCTGTTCCCTCTGCAATTTCTTTTGCCTGAATTATGCCATGTCATATCTTCTAGCTCTCTACGAGCTTTGAACAGCTTCGTTCTTCTATTTACTTAAAGATTTACATCCCAAACACAGTCCCAGTTTGTGCCTGCATTTTCACTAAAATTAGACTGTATTTACACCTTTTTATTTTCCCACTATTGTAAAATCTTAAAAAAGCACCAGACATAAGCACCATAGTTTATGCTTCGTTTTTGTTCCTGAGCAAGATAAATCCAGAGAGAGTTTAGTATGGCTTGAAATACCCCTGAGGCTTATCTCTACTTTCACTAGTGCTAGCAATAATCCCAGAAGTAAAAAAAAAATGACATAACTCTCATGAGTAAGAGAACAATCTATACCTTCAGCCAATAAACCCTGGTTCCTTCAGCAATTTGAGCTTTCAACTGATGCAAAATACAGACAAAACCCGGCAGGCCTTCCTTAATAACACTGCATCCCAATATACTATTCCCTGATAAATTATTACTGCAATTTTCAGGAAGCAATGTTGATTTAAGGAAATGGATTTCTGAAAAAGATGCCCTAATTGACAAATTTTTAATCAGTAAATTTTATTATTTTAGATTGTGAAGGCCACATACAATAAATTTTCTACCTATCTACCTACCTTCTAATACTTGGATTGGAAAAAAAACACAAAATTTTTTGTTCTCTTTAGTGTCATTTGTGGAATACTGAAGACAATGGAGGGCCCTTGCTTGTACGAAACTCTTTTCTATGTACAGCCTTTAAAGAACTATGGATGTGTGCAAAACAAGCCCACTTTTTCAGATCTCAAAATATTAAACTGGATTGTTTTGTCCTGTTGTACCCATCTACTGGCTGAAAATTAATACTTTGAGGCAGCTAGATAAAATAATAAGCATAAATATTTCACTAAAGACATCTCTGCTCATTGTGAGAAACTGAATAGGCCACTAAATGATTTAAAAATGACTTTCCGATTACTATACTGTCATAATTTCAAATTATCTATATGGATGAATCTATGAGAAAGCAAATAAACTGGCTCTCACAGTTAAGACTAATCATCTGGGCAGGACTCTAGCCTGTCAAATATTCAGCAGTACCTTCAGTGACCAGGATGCTTTTAAAAGGCAGTAAACAAAATACACAAAGCAATAATGAGAAAATGCAGTCCTTGTCGAAAAAGGGTATTTCCCCCTTTTTGAGAATTAGTATTATCCTCTTTGTGTTTTTGCTGAAAATGGTACTCAAAATTAATCTCTCTTTTAGGAACTTTAAATAAATGTCGGGCAGAAACCTAAATGTATTTGTTGACTTTAATCTCAATTAAAATCCCTGAATGTTTGCCAGGAAACAAAATAAGATACAGTAATTCCTGTGGAATGGGACATTACCACAGATGTTTCATATCCAGAGGAGAACAGCTTGAAAGCATGCTGAAGGAACTTTCTTTTTGAGGCACATCCTATACTTGGATGCAAAATCTACGTGCTTTCTATTTTACCCCTAAAAACTACCTTTCTATTCTACTCTTCAAGACTACCAAGTAGGTGGCAACCAACCTTCACAGAAGCAGCAATTTCCTGGACTCCTTTGGTTGCTGCATCTTTTATAGTTGGTGTAAATAAACCTTGGTCTGTTGCCACAGCAATTGAGATGTCTACAGATTGCAGCTGCCGGGGGCCCTCTCCATCCCAGATCACATTCACATCTGGCATTTGCTGAAGAAGGAAACACAGTGAGACACAGCTGTTAAAAGAATAATGGTGCAATTAATTATTACTAAATATAAGGAAAACCTTTTAGAATTTATGGAGAGAAAGGCATTCACATCTGTGCACAGGTTTTAGTTTAACCAACACAAAAGTTAATAACGATGACAAAAGATTTGCCATGTACATCTCTGGACAGATTTCACTTATTAGTTGGTATCCAAGCATGTCTGCTTTGTCACAAAGTATGAATGTACATTGTAAACACGGAAACTGTATAGCTGGGAGCAGCCAGAAAGAGTGATAAACCTATACAGTTGCTGAGCTATTTGTGAATCATTAACAGAATGGAATATCCCTTCAGATATCCACTCTCAACTTTAGATACCTGGGAAACAAGAATTGTAACAGCCTACCCCAACCATAAGGATTTTCTTCCCACACTAGAGGAGAAAAATACTGTTAAATATTAAAAAGGAGGAAAACCCACAACATATCTGTGTCAACAGTAACTGTTTAGAAGAGCTAATTTTAAAAAAAAACCTTTGTGAAACTTCTTAATTTCAAATTTGACATTTTATAATTAGACTGAAATATGTCTCAAACACATTGTTGTGATAAGGCTTGAGGCAATAATGCTAAATATCAACTTGCCAAATGTGATATTACTGTATTTTTGTTAACTCCCTTAAATACTAAAAGCTACTTTAATTGGGAACAATGTAAAACATTCTAAAAAAGGAATTTATACTTTTTTTTCTTGCAAATGAATCTAAAATAGGATAATTTGACATTTCTGACTTGGATATTGACTTGGATCCTAAAAAGCACACATATGTGGTTGTGGATTCCCTCCCCTCCCCCCCCCCCCCACTCCATGGCTCTCTTAAGACCTCCAAAATGCTGCTTTTAGAAGCTGAAGGAAGTCACATGGACAAAAAGCTAGGCAGCTTGGGTGGGGTTGCAGTGAAGTGGGAGGAACCCAGCTAGCATTGCTCCAGTGCGGACAGAAATTCTTGCATCATCATCAGCTGGCTAACGGAACAGGAAGGGGAGACCAACTGAATCAGGTTTCCCCTCCTCATTGCCAATCCCTAGCCACCCCTGGTTTTTTGTCTACTTAAGCCCTGCAGCCTCCAGCATCAGCATTTGGGAATGCTCAACATCAGATTCTTCTAGGCTGGCTATGCCAGTTGGAGGAACTGTTTTACAGTAGTTCTACTCCTATTTCACTGGGAAGTTACAAGTGATAGTTTGGAACAATTCCCGTCATATGGGCATTATCCTTCATACTAGGAATAAGACCCGTTGTGGAAATAAATACAACAGGCTCTAGAAAGAGGCTTTGGGAGAGTGCCAAGGCCTTGGGCACTCAGCGTCAATTTGCTGTGGCAACCTCTGTGGGGTATAATGACACAGAGTCCACCATTTTCTCCAGAGGAACTGATCTCTGCTACCTGAAGAGCAGTTGTTATTCTGAGTGATCTTCAGCCCCCACCTGGAGATTGGCAACAATGGGTTTCTGGGAGGAAATGGCTGGTTTGGAGGGTGAAGTCTATGGCATTGTACCTGTCTGAGGTCGCACCCCTACTCAAACCTCACCCTCTCCAGGCTCCATCCCTCAAATCTCCAGTAATTTCCCGCCTGAAGTTGGTAACCCTATCTCCTTTCCAGACAAGCATCAACCTACCTTTATTTCCCCCTCACTGTTCAGCTTTCCATCTCACTCCCCCCCACCTGCAGCCTCTACTGTGCTCTGAAGCCCTGACTGCCACGTCACATTGGCTGTCATATGGGGGCCATCTCAGCAGGGTAGAACGACACAGAGTCCACTGTTTTCTCCAGGGGAACTGATCAATGCCATCTGGAGAGCAGTTGTAATTCTGAGTGATCTCCAACCCTCAACTGGAGATTGGCAACAGTGGTTCCCCAGAAGGAACTGGAGGGTGAAGTCTATGGCATTGTACCTGTCTGAGGCTCCACCCCTCCTCAAACCTCACCCTCTCCAGGCTCCATCCCTCAAATCTCCAGGAATTTCCCACCTGGAGTTGGCAACCCTATTTTCTTCCCAGCCAAGCACCAACTTACCTTTATTCCCCCCTCATTGTTCAGCTTGCCACCCCCACCCCACCTGCAGCCTCTACTGTGCTCTGAAGCCCTGACTGCCATGCCACATCTCAGCAGAGTATAAGGACACAATGAGTTTTCTCCCAAAGCCCAAAATAGGTGTGGAAAGGGCCTTTTACTGACAGAACCAAGCTTGGTTGACCAGCAACAGGCACTGAGGGGAAAGTAGGGTTCCCAGCTCTGAGTAGGGAAATACCTGGAGATTTTGGGGGGGGGGGTGCATCCTGTGGAGGGCAGCGTTGGGGTGGTGGTGGAAGGACTCAGCAGGAATTTCCCAACCTGGAGCTGGCAATCCTAATCAGGACCAGCCCCGATGAGTTCCTCATAAAGGCATGGAAATGGTTTTGTTCCTTTGTCTTTTTACTGACAGAACCAAACTTAGTTGCTTACCAACAGCCACTGAGGGGAATATTAGTCCCACAGAGGAGCCAAGAAGGCGAAATGTCTTCATCAGGAGAGAGAGCCATCTGCCAGTAATTCTGACAGGGAACAGTGGCTGGAGTGGGCAGGAAAGAGGAGCAGACCCAGCACCTGGCCAATGGCACATGAGTATTCTTGAGTGGCGGCTGATGGAGCGTACTGTGGGTGGGACTCAGGCAACGCAGCCAGTGGATAGGGACACATCATGGAGCCAACTGATTTAGGAGTGTGTGGAATGTTCTCAGTGTGCTGCCTCACTACTGAATTATATATAAGGAAAGATGTCACAAGGATCCATCTTATCTTGTGTGTTGTTTATCTTCAAAAGGTCACGGGACAGATTGTCCAGAGTCTACAGTCTTCTATGCAGCATCCCTACAACTCAGATTGTTATAGTTTATTTTTCTCTGGTTCAGAAGCAGCTGTAGGGTGTCTGAGGTAGTAGACATCTATCACTATCATGGGCTGGATGAGGGCAAACTTTTCTACGTTTTGCATAAAGCGCAATGTCACTCTTCTGTCACACAGACACACAGAAACAACAACAACAACAACAACACAACCCCAGAGACACCTTTAAAGATAGGCCTTTGTGTTTTAAACCATTTATGTATGTCTTATAGCTCACAAAGGGCTAATTCTGAAGAGACTTCTGTTTATTTGCTACAACATAAGGGTGAACTCTTCCAGGGATCTCTGAATTTCAGGGTTAAAAGATATACAATCATGGGACTTTTAAATTTGTGAATGTACAAATAAAATAAATTGGTTCTCACAATTTCATGATAAAAAATTCCAATTTTTTCCCCTTCACTGTACAGCACTTTTAGACACCAAAAGCTTTTCCTGCAGAGCAAATTGTAGCATTTTGCTCTATAGCCTACCCACCTTGCTCAGTTACTCGGTTTATAAAAATGCAATCAAGTACTAACATTTAATGCAACAAAAATTATAATCCTCCATAGATAAAACAATTGGAGCATATACAGCCTATTCAGAAGTGATTAGGGAGTCCTATCTTCATTGCATCTGCTTCATTGTTACAGCTGTACATCTGTACACTGCAGCTGTATGCTGATGTTATCTGGAAAAAAAATCAGACACTTCCCCCCCCCCCCAAAAAAAACTTGGCATAGGACACCAGTAGAAAAGAGTAAGAATGCAGTAGCACCCTAAAGACTAACAAAATTTGTGGTAAAGCATAAGCTTTCATGAGTCGCTGCTCACTTCTTCAGATACAGCTAGAATGGGAGTCCACCAGTCCTATATATTGGAAAGTGGAGTGATTTCAGATGCCAAATGACATTAGCAGGCAAATGACAATAGCAGGTATGATTGGATTAGGTGCAATATGCAGAGAAGTGGTCGGTGTAGAGAAATCAGCATTGGTATGAATCAGCATTGGTATGAGACAGGAAACTTGTCTCGATTCAATCCAGGTGGATGCATGGTTTCAAGCTTCATTATCAGTTGCGATTCAGCAGTCTTTCTTTTTAATTTCATTACCAATGCTGATTTCTCCATACCTACTACCTATCTGCATATTACACCTAATCCAATCACACCTGCTATTGTCATTTGGCATGTGAAATCACCCCACTTTCCAATATATAGGACAGGTGGAGTCCCATTCTAGCTGTACCTGAAGAAGTGAGCAGTGACTCATGAAAGCTCGTACCCTGCCACAAATGTTGTTAGTCTTTAAGGTGCTCTTTTTCTACTGCTACAGACAGACTGACGCAGCTACCCATCTTGATCTATCTCCATGGGATACCAGTAAGAGAAAAAAAATTAAAACACATAAACCTAATCTTAACAAAATGAATGCCACAGGAATGTATATAGTACTTGTAATATCAAGTACCATACACCACAAATGGAGTACACATGTGGCCAACATTTCAAAACTCTAAACTAAGCAGGCAGGGGAAGAATACAAATTTAATTTGCTTGCATTTGCTGGGGCTGTCTTTCAAAACAGCCCAGAAACAGCAGCCAAGCATATGGCAGTCAGGGGTTGGTTATAGCGATGGTATCACCCCTGCATCAATCTGTACCCGTTTTTCCCCCCACCAAGTTACAGCCAACATATGACAACCCCGTAGGGTTTTCAAGGCAAGAGACATTCAGAGGTGCTCTGCCACTGCCTGTCTCCGTATCACGGCTGTGGTATTCCTTGGAGGTCTCCCATCCAAGAACTAACCAGAGCAGACTTTGCTTAGCTTCTGAGACGCGACGAGATCAGGCTAGCCTGGGCTATCCAGAGTAGGGCATGCACTGGTTTCCCATCTGTATCTCAGTACAATTCCAAGTGTGAGTTTTTACCTTTTAAAGCCATAAATGGCTTGGAGGCTGGGGACCTGAAGGAACATCCCCTCCTGTACTATCCAGCCTGCCAGTCAACTACTCACAACAAAGTCACATAAACATTTGCAGTGTAGGGGCTGCTATCTGATAGGTACCTAAGATTAAGTGAATGCGGTTATCAGAAAACTTGGCAGTGATACTTGTGTTGTTAACATAGGCGTAGACTACGGGGGGGCTCAAGCCTCCCCCGAAATTTCCCGGGGGGGACTGAGCCCCCCCGGGAAAACGTAGCCCCTGCCACCGCACCTCCCAGGGCCCTTCCGAGGCCAGCAGCTGCTGCTGCTGCTGGTGCCTCCCCCCCACGCCTCTCTTCCATCCTTCCCTCTCCCTCCCTCTTTTCCCCACGAAGGGAGATGAAAGGAGTGGGGGGGGGGAGAGAGGCCCTGGCAGCAGTGGCTGGCGGGCCTCGGAGGGGCCCGGGGAGGCGTGGAGGTTTCCCGGCGGGGGGGGGGACATCCCTAGCATGCGCGCTAAAAAGCCCCCGCCCCCCCTGGATTTTACGAAAGTCTACACCCCTGGTTGTTAATAACTATGAGGGGGTACCATGTGGGTAAGAACTGTATATTTTAACTAGCACATTGGGCAACAGCAAAAGTGGCAGAAAATATCTAACAAGGATTGTCTTTCAAGTATACCATGACTTCAGAAGTACAGAAAGTACATGAACCACTTTTGTGTTCGTTGAATAGAACTGAAAACACCTATTTTCAATTAAGATAAGATTTAATGCATTCCTTGTCACGAAAAAGCATGATCTGCAATGTATTATTAACAACTACTTACTCTGAGGGTAGATGCTGTTGCTTTGATAATGAAGTCACTTACTGATACTTTAATGTTATCTGCAGGCAGAGAGAGAGAAGCTACAATGTGTGGTTTCAGATAATACAAATTGGTTTCAGATAATACAAATTAATTACTATTATTAATAAACTAGCATTTTAAAATCATGAGCCAAACAGAAGAACGAGCGGTTACAGAATTGAACTGTCAAAAATATCACACAAATTACTTTAACACTGTCAAATCCTTTATTTTACCCAAATTCATTTTTTTTTATTTCGTATCATTCCAATCCACCTCAAAGCAGATCGACTGAACAAATGGCAAAAAAAACGATATTAAACTTTTTATGGTCATGCAAAAGTCACAGAATCAAATCAAAGACATTATACCATCGTTCAGCCCATACCTATAGGCAGGGGGTGAACAATTTTAAGCAATTTCAAATTTTGTTTTTCATTCTTCCTAAAATGCATTTCTGTTTGAAAATTAGTGGGCACATTGGGGGGGGGGGGGGCACCAGAAGGTAGCCTTGCCTAGTGTGCAAAAAAACCCTGGCACTGGGCCCTGGCAGATTGTGATAGGGTCTCCACTAAAGAAAGAGTCACAGTAATGCTTTTTGCGGCAAAAACGGTCATTGCCAAAAACTGGAAAATGACAATGACACCCACTCTTTCTCAATGGCATAAAAAGTTGTGGGATGAATACATTATGGCAAAACTCTCGGATAATCTTACGCAATTTGATAAATGTCCTACTCTCACTAACTTCACCTCCACGTGGTTTCCCATTTTAGAGCGCCTTACCAAACAACAAGACATACCTCCCATAACGGATGACTTGTGTTTGCGGTAAAGTAATTGTTTGTTGACATCAAGATTAGTAGTGATTGTTGATGCTATATTGCTCACTGTACTTTTCCTCAATTGTAATCCTTGACATATCCTTATATTTACGCTATGCATTATACAAAACGTATGGTATAAGACTCTTTGATCTATGCTTTTCTAAGTTGTTGTTATTCTCTTTCTGGTTGTTTGTTTTTATCAAATGTTTTTAATGACAAACTCAATAAAATATATTGTACAAAAAAATATTACACACATTACTTATCCTTACAGGGCAAATATTTTTATAGCAGCATAAACATGAACTTTAGGTGTTCTGGATTTTATCCATTCTAGGCAGTGGGAGGGGGCGGAGATGGATGCTACAAGAAATTCCCTTTTTCTTGCCTGTATCAGAGAATCTGAAGCTCTCCAAGAGTTCAGACCAAGAAAGCTTTTTCATGATTTATCCCAGCTGGAATTCAAGGTGAAGAGTAGCTGAGACCCACTCTGATGTACTGGCATTAAGTCCCATCCTGCCACAACGACATCTCACCATCAGAACTATTAGCCTTTAGGGCTTTAAAGGCACAAGGGTGGGACATGAGCCAAGACTACCACCAATCCCAGCCCAGCCTTTACAACCTACACCACAGTGCTAGCTGCTGCAGCTGCATAAAACAACGGTGCATCTTGGGCTAAGATCACCTGACTGGGTTAGAGCACATGACTCAATGAGACAATTACAACGCCTCAGGGTCCATAAACCATAGGCTTTGCTGGCGGCCTTCCAGGCTGGACAACTGATCAGCAAGCGAAAACCTGTCTCAGACTAAGCCCAACTCAGCTTCCCTTCCTTTAGGTAGCCTCGGAATTCTACCCTGTCTGCCTTACGCTGCATTTTTCACCTCTGGCCTTTGCACTCTGGACTGCTCACTCAGGCTCCTGACCGTCAGACTGTCATCACCTGTGCTTCTTTCCTCTGACCTTGAACTGCATCTAAGCTCCTGACATATACCCACCCCCATCCTGCTCTGAACTGTACCCAGGGGTCTGTTGGAGCGGGAGCGCACAGGAGCGCAGAGCCCAGGGGGCGGGCACATGACCAAGCCCCACCCCCTCCTCAGCTTCCCCGAGCAGTGCAGAGGCGCAGCACCCCGGGGAAAGCCCTGCTAGGGTCTTTATTGTTTTTAATGTTTTGTTTTAATATTGATAATTTTATCATTGTTCCTTTTATGACTGTGTGCTGCTTTTCCAGAGACTTGCTCAAGGTGGCATACAAATTTTCTAAAAAAATACCATTTTTTATCTGGGCACATGGTACATAAGTACTGGAGAAATTTCACCAACCCTTCAGCAGCTTCCACCTTATCAGTTTGATGTAGTGGTCAGGAGTTGGACTCTAATCTGGGAGAACCGGGTTTGATTCCCCACTCCTCCACATGCAGCTGCTGGTGTGACCTTGGGCCAGTCACAAGTTCTCTCACAGCTGTTCTCTCATGAGCAGTTCTCAAAAGACCTCTCTCAGCCCCACCTACCTCACAGGGTGTCTTGTTGTGGGGAGGGGAAGGGGAAGGAATGGGTGGTGCACATGTCCTGGGTATCTCAAGTGTACTTGAAACCTGGTGGTTTCAAGGGAGCAGGAAGAGAATGAGGGTGTGTTCTTTACACTTATTTTTATTGCACAAAGTATTGGATGGGGAAGGGAATGGAGGAAGAGCAGGTCAGTTTCACTCACCTGTGGAGTGGAGCCTGAGGGGTGGGTGTTGCCTTCTAACACACTTCCGGTATGTTAGGGGGTGTGGCATATGCAAATGAGTTATGCAAATGAGTTGTGCTAATGAGCTCCTGCACCTCTTTTTCTACGAAATGACCCCTGACTGTACCTGAGTATTGGCTGCACATAGGAGGAACTAATCATGCATGTTTCTGACCTAAGGAAGGTTAGAAAGATCCAGGAGGCCTTACCTGCTGAAGCACAGGATCATAACAGCAAGCTACAAATATGCTTGCTAGATTATTAGGCTTCTATTTCAGTGAAATGCTGATTTATCATATAACATTATTCAAGATAAATAAACAAAATACTGTGGAGGCTTAAAATGAGGGAAAATGCCAATCATTCAGGACGAGATACAATGTTATTATGTCAATATTTCACTTACAATGAATATATTAAAATCCACTTCCTTTTAAAAACAGTACGTTGGAGACTTCAGAACTACTTCAATAATATATGAAGGCCTGCAGGGCGTTTTATAACACTAAGAGTTGTATTAAATAATCTATAAAGTATGATTTTCCATATGGAACAGTTTTCTAGATGAAAGTGACATAGTTCCACACAAACTATGGCACATAAATAATTTCATACAGTTGCCTGTTGAAGCGCGGTTGATGTTAAAAAGCAGAGTTGCAGAAAAATAAAATAAACTAAATTCAGCAGAAACTGACAGGAAAATATGGTTTACAGAGTACTGTAAGAATATATAAACTGATGTTGAATATTTGTGGTAATAATCAGAGTACCCATAATTTTATCACACACCAGTGTCCAGCAAATGAATGGCAATTTAAGTGTTTTACATATTGATGTACTGTCATATAAAGATCTCCTGAAGGTTTTAAAATAAACCCAAAAGGCAAATTTCACTGTTTCTTTCAATATCCTATGATGCATGAACTGAAAGACTCAAAAAGATTATCTCGTATAACAGTTCAGCTGTAAACAAGAAACTTGCCTTTCTGCAATAGCCCTCTGGGGCCTTATGCTGTTCAGATTACTGAGGAGGAGGCATCTGCACATCCTGAAACTGGGTTAAGAATAATAGAGAGCAGGTAGGAATTCCACCGTATGACTGGGAAGTCTAAAATGTCTAAGACAAAGTTTGTTATTTTCAGTCCCTTAATTAACAATTTGACCTGAAGGAAGGCAGTGACTTTGAGAGGTTTGGATTTTTCCAGCACATACAATAATGAATGTCCTAATATTGCTGAGACAATATGGAACTCTCTTTCCCCAAAGTAGCAGGTAAAAGTCTGTGTTCAGTAAAAGTATCAGAACTTTTAGGGGGGAAACTAGAATAAGATACCAGCTGTTTTGTGTAGAGAGAGCAGCACAGACTACCGATGCAGTGTGTCCTCAGACTTCCTGTACAATCATCTCAAAGGCACAGGCGGTATTTTTATTGATTTACATGAATACTCAGAAACTCCTTCCATTAGGCCTTCCAACCTCCAGATGATAGCTGGGGATCTCCTGTTATTACAACTGATCTCCAGGAGACAGGTATCAGTTCACCTGGAGAAAATGGCTGCTTTGGAAGGTGGATTCTATGGCATTATACCCCATTGAAATCTCTCCCCTCCCCAAACCCCACCCTCGTTAGGCTCCACCCCCCCAAATTTAAAGGTATTTCCCAACCCGGAGATGGCAACCATACCTTCCATATTTACTTTACTACTGCTGTACTGAACTTTAATGATTCACCACAAAAGTTTCAGAATACAGGTTAGGTTCGTGTCACTTGGTGTGTCTGAAGATATATAGCAGGGGAAGGAAATTAATTTGCTTCCAAAGTTAGCATAATTGCCTCTTCTAATTACAATGGATGGATTAAAAGAAACTAATTCCATATAGTTACCACCAGTCCAGAACAATTATTAACTTACTGTCTTGGGATTTTTTTCAGGGTTTTTTTTTTTTTGGAGGGGGGGGGGAGTCCCAAAAATTTGTCTTGGGTATATCCAGTTGCATGCCCCTAACACTGATGCTTTTCAGTTTTCCAAAACTCACTCCCCCCAGTTCCACTATTGCACTGAAGTTTTTAGTCTCTAAAGTGAAATAGATTGTCTGTATTAAGAACAATATACAGCAGGGATGTCAAATTCATTTGTTATGAGGGCCGGATCTGACATAAATGAGACCTTGTTGGGCCGGGCCATGTGGGTCATAAAATGTAATGCCAGGTAGTGGAGATATAAACTTTATAAAGGACACAGACACAGTTAAAGATTTTTTAAAACTTTAAATAAAACATGCTTAAAACACTTAACACTCTTGCAATATTTTGTTTATATAACAGTCTCTGATACCTCTTGCTCTGAACCACTGCATCAAATGTCTGAGCTGTAGCAATCTTGAGTATGCTGTTCAGGTGTGTATCTGTAAACTGCAAACCTTCTTTTGATTTACTGACATTCATTACAGAAATCTCATGCTCAGTGTTCTGAGCCTAGAACTCAGGGGGAAACATGAAATGGCTGGGCATTGTAAGCTTTTGTACATAAATTGCTTCGTGTGCTGGTCAAGAACATGAGAAGGGAACCTGACACAGACTGAGGGCTATGTGTTTGTCTACAAAACTATAGTCTTCCCCAGAGAAACAACTGCAACTCCTATGAGCCAGTGCATGAACAGAGAGACAGCCATGTCTAGTGGTCAGTATCACCCTACTATCTGGGAAGTCTAGGTTCAAAATCCACAGCCTATAAAGGAAATGTTCTGGCTGAACTTGGGCTGGACACACAATCTCAGCCTAATCCACCTGACTGGCTTGTTGTTATTCCTCATCTAAATAGTTCACCTTGCTTTCCTCCTGAGAAAGACTGGATCATGAGGGTATTAATACAGGGGAAAGAAGGAGGGAACCCAGTTGCACCCAGGAGAGCCCTGGCATAACGAGCCCAACAAAATATACACTGTAGCAAGGCCCATATAAGCTCATACCTTGAATAAAACTTTGTTGGTTTTAAAGGTGCTTTATATTTTTCCCATGTGATTGCAGCAGCGGAACAAAGCAAGGCAGGAGGAAGGGAGGAGCCTCAGCCAATGGAGGGGAAGAAAGGCTTGCCTTTGTCTCCTATGTCATTGAGGCAGCCTGACCAAGAAGCAAGCTCTGGATCATTTCCTCCCTCCCCCGGGAGGGGGAGGGGGAGGAGCCACAGCCAGTGCAGGGAACAGAAGCTTGCCTATCTATCTCTTCTATGTGATCTGAGAGAGTCTGGTAAAGCAAGCTGCAACACAGCAGCAGCAGAACTGAAGAAAGAAGCAGGAGACAGCCAGTTCCTTGAGGGCCGGATAGGAGTCTTCCGAGGGCCTGATCCGGCTCACGGGCCGAATGTTTGACACCCCTGATCTACAGTTTGCTTGTAATGTGAACAAGCATGAAATCCTCAGGGTCACATGCTCCCTCCCCCTTGTGCATATGGAACCAAAACAGAAGACTTCCTGGTTTACAGTGTCTTTGATCTAATCACAGTTTATCGCAAGACCTGAATATGAGCATTTTAACAAACCGACTTTTGTTCCTGACCTTAACCCAGGATTCTAAAGCATGATTAAATCATGGTTAAGAATCCACTGATACCCATCAGAAACTTCTGAAAAGGCCACCTGTAGAATCAGGGCCACCTGAGGGCTGCAGTGAGGACATTTGCCAGCTTGCCCCTCACCTGTTGCTCTAATAGCAAGGCAGAGGAAGGAGCAGCAGCCGGGGCTGCTTTAAGAACTGAGAAGCCACCTTCCAATGACTTGTTAAATCTGAGGGAGATAGTATTGTTAGAAGTGGAGGACTTGGCACGGTCTCTTGTCTCAGACTTGAGAAGATGCCACCAATGTGTTTAGGCAGATAGAGAAGTCAGGACACACAGAGCATCCTTTCCTTCCTGCTATCTGATACTTTCCTTTGAAGTAGAATGCTACTCTTAGGGGCGATTTCCTCTGCTTCCGTTTCCCCCTCTCACACACTCTCTCTCTCTTTCTTCTCTCTCGCACGCCAAGAAGATGCGTCCAGCATCCAACACCATCCAGCTAGTTAGAATAGGTAATCTATATCTGTCTCTTACCTGCACTCTCAAGCATGTATTTCCTTCAATAAATACTTATTAGTTTTTAGACTGACTGCTGTACTCCGTGTGACTCTATAAGTGTGTTGCCACACCAAGCCCCAAGCTTTGCTGCGTTTAAGCCTTTGTGCACCCTGCTATATTTCTCGTGGTTCCCTGGCAGTGCCTAGTGCAGTGAATCCAACAAGTATATCCACCAGGTACACTGTGAAATATAAAGAGACCATCTAAAGGCTGGGCTGCAGACTTCAGTTAACTCCCATGGTTGCCCAGTAGTGCTGCAAAGATTAAAGAACATTTTGGACTCATTTCTAAAATTGACATTTTCTTATTTTAAACTTTGTAAACTGTCTTGGGTCCCAATACTGATAGAAATGTGGGGCAAATAGCTCCAAATAAATAAGATTTATTTTGTGACATACACAAAAGCAGAATGGGAATAGCAACTAAGAACACATTATTGTTATTCCATATATTTTAGAGGCAATAAGTAGAACCGCAATGAATTAGGTCACTGTGAACATTATAGTCTTGCGTAAGCCTTGCAATTCTACGCCAAGTTGTTGTTATTATTAATTTGATTTATTAATCACCCTGTCGCTGCTAGGCAGAGCTTTGGGCACAACAAAAGGCATATAGCCACAAACAGAAGTTACTCCAGTTTAAGCCCATTGATTTCAATTGATTTTGACTTTACGGTACAAACGTGTGCAGACTTACTCCAGTCTACCAGCTTATAATGGTGTAACTTTGCTTAGGATCGCACTGACAAGGTTCAAGCAAATATTAAAGAAAATTAATTTGCTACCATATTTCAAGAAAAAATGAAGATTCCGTCTATACATATAAAAACTGTTTTTTCCCATATGTTCCCCAGCGAGCACTGCGTTCTGGATCCCAAAACCGTCTGGTCCTTCCAGGGCCAAAAGAGGCTCGGCTGGCGGTAACAAGGGCCAGGGCCTTTTCTGTGGCGGCCCCACACGGGTGGAATGAGCTCCCGGATAATATCAGGGCCCTGCGGGATCTTTTGCAATTCCGCAGGGCCTGCAAAACGGAGCTGTTCGACCAGGCGTTCAAGTAGGGGCCGCCTAATATATTTACCTTGGCCCTGGCCCGATTAACTGCTTTGAGTACTCGAACTTCTTCGCCAGCTGACTATATGATAAGAGCATCTGGCCTTCTCCTGCCAGCCTACTGGGACCACCCATAAGGATTACATCTGGGCACTGCTATGATATATTGAAGATACGCCGTCTACATAGTATTAGCTGTTTTATTGGTTTAAATGTTTTTAAGATATTGTCTGTTTATATATTGTTGTGAGCCGCCCTGAGTCGCCGTACGGCGGGTAGGGCGGGATATAAATCTCAAAAATAAATAAATAAATAAATAAATGAAGAAGAAGAAGCAACAGAAATTACAGAGGTGTGACAGTTTTTCCCAAGCATCAGTCTAAGCAGGCTTACACCTGAGCAAATTACCATCTACTTCTCATACTTTTTTGGAATAAGAAAAAGAACACTGGAGGAAGACTGAGGAACCAGGGGCATAGAGTTTTGTAAATTCCGGGGGGTGGGGGCTCTTTAGCACACGCACAAAGCATGCACGCTCGCTGGGGCGATGTTCTCCCCCCCCCCCGGGAAACCACTGCACCTCCCTGGGCCCTTCCGAGGCCTGCCAGCCGCTGCTGCCAGTGCCTCTCCCCCCTCGGCCACTCCTTCCCTCTCCCTCCCTCTTTTCCGGGTGAAATGCCCAGCGTGGTGACCAGGCTGGGGGGGGGGAGTGGGGGGAGACCAGGCTAGGAGTGGCCAGGCTGGGGGGGGAGAGAGGCACCGGCAGCAGCCAGGCCTTGGAAGGGCCCGGGGAGGCGAGGCAGCAGGCGCTTCATTTTGCCAGGGGTGGCTGAGCCCCCCCCCCCGGAAAATTTCAGGGGTGGCTCGAGCCTTCGAGCCTCCCCATAGTCTACGCCTATGTGAGGAACTGTATAGTAACTTTCACTGTTTTAGGAACTTGTGTCTGTGACCTTGTAAAAGCTGCTTTCTTCTTAACTGGGAAGGAAACTGGGAAGGAAACCACATTTTACAGTAGCACTGTCAAACACTGTTCTATAAGGCATTAAGAAGCCCAAGAAACCACTTGCAGGGGATCTGAAAGTTGGATAATTTTTCTCCCTCTTTCCCTCTTCCCCATCTCCAGTTTTTGATTTCTATTGTAAGTCTAAACAACCGGTGAAGAGAAGTTCAAAAACAAACACAAAGCCCAGTAGGGTTGGCTCACACTGAAAAGGCCTGATCATCATATGAATAAGCAGTACCTGTTTAGAATTCTAATGGCAGATTTTGGCCTTTGCACCAGCCAAGGTTGCCTATTAAAAGGTAACCTTGGAATTCTTCATCCAAAAGGCATTTATGCAGGCAAAGCCATTCATGTGCGGAACACATGGACTGTGTTGATTCTTTTTTGCTGTTGGGAATATAGCAGTATCAAAGCAGCTTAGCTCTTCAGCAAAGACAAAGCTTCCATTAAATCAAAATCCCTTGCCTCCAACATGACATCTGGATGACCTCTGTGGTCATTAAAATCAATTTAACGATGATCACCGCAATCAGCGAATTGCAAGAATGGTCATACACGGACACAGAAAGGAAAGAGAAGCAAATTCCCCAACTACTTCCAAGGTCTAGGAGACAGATGCTAAGCAGAATTCTAATCCCCCAACTTGAAAAGCTCCAATTTAGATGAAGGCTGACTGTCATAAAGAAAACATTCAACAGAACCCTTTAAACTACAAATGTGAAATAACAATAGGATAAGCAGCATTCCAAGCACTTCGAAACCCCAACGGTGACCTAAATTTTACACACCTCACTGACTAGGATAGCTACTTCTGGGGGCAAGGGGAGTGGGGCAGAATGGACAGCCTAGGCAGACTTCAGTAGAAAGCGAAGCCCAGCGAAAAGTGAGGCTTCCAAAGTGAAACCGGTACATACATAACGATCTGCGAAAAGGTACAGAGACAAATCTGTTCAACAAAAGTCCAATAGATTTGCGGGTGTCATTTCCATACAGATTTTCTGTTCTTTCAGTTATTTTATCAAATATAAAATAGTCCCATACCTTGGCTAGCCACGTGGAAATTGGTGGGCTGGAGGGTTTTTTCCAGTTGACTGCTAATGTGTGTTTAGCTGCTGTTAAAAGGACTTCTACTAATTCTCTTGTTTCTCTGGGAATCTTTGTCTTAGGCCATAAATTGAGTAGAATCCAATGCTCAAATGGTACCCTATCATCAACAAATACTCTGAAAGTAAAGATGCGACACTCCCAAAATCTTGGGCAAACAACTCCTCCATCTCTCTCTTTTTAGAAGGAGTAAACCCACCTTTTCTCAGCTTAGTTCCAAGACTGGTCACTGATGTCCGATATAAACAGTAGTAACTCTAGAGTTAACGTTAGTTTAATGTGACGGGAATGTTTAAGAATTGCTGTAATACAAGCTAAGTCTTTAACTTTGTATTCCAATATATTATGAAGAATCTCCAATATTTAACACACTCTTTACTGCTTGTGCCCTTTGAATCCCTTCAATAAAGGAGAGAAAAAAAAAGTCCAATAGATACAGCTCCCCTGATAAAAGGCCACAGTGGTCTAAAGAGCAAAAAAATATTGTTTTTGAACAAATTGGTTTTCATTTTGTGTGGTGGCTGCTGTTGAATAGTAGCAAGCGGCCTGCCCTGTGGTTGCTGACAGTCCTGGCACAAATGAGTCTTCTTTCAAAGGCCAAAACAGGCCTTGAAAGGGTCATGCCTTCTCCCTCTTCTTGACAGAATCCAAGGCTTTAACGGGCAATATGGTTGCGGGGTGCCTAGAAATGGCCAGAGATGACATTTATTTCTTAAAGTGTCAGGCACGACTTCGATTGTTTGGGCTTGTTTTTTAACCTCCAGTGTATTCCTATTTACATTTCACATTTTTCCACAAACCTGGGGTGTTTTTCAGGTTTGCAGAAAGATTTATACAGTTGGTTCATGGATCCTGTCTCCAGATTTGAATATCCACAGATCTGGCCACTCTTAAGAATTAGATCTACTGATACCCATCGCTATGGAATATACAAACAACAAGAGTATGATTACCAGTTTATGTGGTAGACTGCATTAAGCCCAACAGTTATAAACAGCAGTAACAGACTCACCTTTTGCGAGCTCTTGCGTAAGCTTCAAAACAGCACCAAGGTCACAGTCAGCAGTAACATATGCATGTGGTATAGTCATTTTCGATTCTGTTGCTCTCTTAGCAATAACTCTTCTAACGTCGCTAGCAGGGACTTCAGTGAATGCACCCTGAAACAATAATATTTTACATACGGAATAACTAAGGAAGCATAAGCTAACTTTTGTTCTGAAATACATTAACAAAAATAATGCTCGGTGCATACACTTCAGGCTGTTATTGATGATGAAAGATGCGCTGATCTCACCTACCTTCTCATTTCAAACGTGCGGTCTGCTGTTCAGACTCCACACACATTTCGTTTTTTTTACTTTGCGCTACTAGTACAAATAACTAATGCCTCCTGCCTTGTAAATACACTTACAGAATCATTTAAAAAAATGTTACAAGCCCTGTTTCACTGGAGACACACACAGTGAGCTAGATTTGAGTCAAATGCCACCAAAGAGACCAACAAGATTTCCAGGGCTTAAGCTTTCAAGGGTCAACGCTCCCTTCGTCAGATACTGGACTCAGACCTAGCTCTTCTACTGCAGAACAACACTGCAACCCTCTTGTGTCTCTATAGCTTTCAACTGAAAGACAACGGATTCTCTTTTTACTCCTCCTTTGGCATTTCCTGTCTCTAAACTTGGAACTGTATCTTCAGTATCTTTCACATCCAGGCCTTCTGCAAGTTTCAGTGAGCTATGCTGCTTCTTACTGTTTGAAAAACTCCTTGGGAACTTGACTTGTTTTGTCCAATAGGTAATCAATTTGCTTTGTGTCTAACCTCTATATGATGATGTACAGAAAATGTACACTGTACACTGTACGGGACACTGTACAGGACCTGTACACTGACACTTAAACCAACTGCTTCAACAGTAGGACAGGTTACAAGCTCTCAAAGTACGGCTCGGACCAGCTGAGAAACACAAGGAACAAAGAATCCAATAAAGATACATCAGTTTTGGGCTGGAACACTCAGTGATATAATACAGTTCACCGGGTATCAACCTTGTGTTGTGAGATCCAAATGACTTGATTATCCGGACAGGCTTCGTCTGACAGAGGATACTCCAATCACATCCTCCTGACTGACTATGCCACAGTCTTTGACTTGAGAGTGTATGGGTGGAATTATAACCAGTGTTCCCTCTAAGCTGAGTTAGTGTGAGCTAGCTCACAGGTGTTAGCCTCCGGCTCACAGATTTCTGTCTTAGCTCAGGAAGGATGGCTCCAGAGCAAACTAATTTATGCAGCAGCCAAATCGCTCACTCACAACTTTAATGCCAGCAGCTCACAAAGTAGAATCTTTGCTCACAAGACTCCACAGCTTAGAGGGAGCATTGGTTATAACCTGACCTCTAATGAAAAGCAGCTTTGGAATGCAGCAATTTTCAGCAAAGAAGTGGCAGCCGGGAAATGGGTACCCAACACTTCTCTTGCCTGCCATTTATCAGATTTCTAGACGTGTTTGCACGAAAAATTTTAAATCCCCCCTGTAAACTTTTACTTGCTAAAAACCTCTCCTTCCAAACCTACTTGTCTCCAGAAGCAGTAGTTGTTGCAATGTTTCTCTCTAACTTTTTCCCCCTACTGAGTGGAGCAGTTCACATCCTGAGCAGAATCCAACTGCTGTAATCTTAAAATGGACAATGGGCAGTGCAAGACCCTGTGCGGCTCCACACTGCTGCTGAGCAGGGCTTCCTGTGTTAATGAGTGGCTGCTCACACACACAGCTTAGAGAGAACACTGTTGTTGAGTATTAAATACAAATATCAATAACACAAACACTGAACTGCTTTCTAGCATACAAAACAATCTTTGTGACATTAGAGCATTTGCTCCTTGGCAATGGAATAAGTTTAAGTCCTCAGAAAAATCAGTGGGGAAAAAAGTGATCATCATTTCGGAACTTTTGACATCAAACTATGGTCGCAGTCATTCGAGTGAGATAACCCGGACAGGAATTGACACAGATTTGTGCTGAGCAATTTGTGCCGCAGTTGCGTGAGCACACGCGACTGCGGGCGACTGGTTTTTGTGTGTGTGGTGGGTTTCCAAGGCGCTTAAACGGGGGATCGATGAAGTGCTTCAACAAGGGAAGGGGGAATTGCTGATTTGCTTAGACGGAGGGGCAGGCAGGAGAAGAATCGAGTATTCGCCTCGGGGGGGGAAGGATCGATGAATCGTGTCCCCCCCAAGGGGGCCTTCAATGATGCGCACACAGAGAAGGGGGACAAAAAACCCGTGTGGTGTCGGGATAGCGTGTGATCACACTATCCACGATGCCACACTTCCGCCCTGGCGCGATCAAACAGGGAAACTCCGGTTGTGAACTGCAGCAAACCATTTGCTACTGGTGTTTCACCAGTAGCTTTTTGAAGCGCTTCAACAGGCCTTTGTGACGTTTTCCTAACGGCTGCACTACACTTCCCAGATGTGCTCGTCTGATCCCGCCGCTTTGAAGCGCCGGTGCATCGATGGCAAATGGGTGCGTATGATCGCGCCCTATGAGTTTTATTTCGACATTCCTCTCTCCAGATTTTGTTAGACATCTAAAACGATTGCATCTTCCTAACACTGAGTCTAAGGACTACTTTAGAAACCATAAGGCAAAAATTACTGAAAACACAGCAGTAATCTCTCTGCAGTTTTCTGATGGAACACTTAAATTCATAATCACATGTGAGTTTTACAGATATGTATACACAAGTCAAATAAAGTAATGCTGTCATAGTTATTACCATGGAAGCATGTTGTCCTGGCACAGAAACTGGAGGAATGGTAGGACGAGGCATGCTTGCAAGTGGCGGGGCTGAAGGCACTCCAGTTGGCTGTGCAGGGGGTGATGAAACCACCGGCCTTGCTTCAATAGATTTCCCCTTCTGCTTTTGATCCAGAAGCTTGAGAGCGTCCCTGTCATTCAAAAAGACGATCACATTGTGTTAAAAGGGAGCAACAACTTAAGAGAAACTGACTACCTCGTAAAATATTATCTTTTTAAAAACCCACTACCCTAAAATTGAAGTTATTATGGATTCTCAACTACCAAGCACCTTATGTTCTGGGGACTACAATGAAAAGATACCATACCAGGAAAAACTGTATTGGTTTTTCAAATATTTCCTTTGATACAGCACTTATTGATGTCTTTTTTAAAAAGTGGCTGATCTGGACAACCCCCTTCTTATGTAAATATGAGGAGATAAAGTCACTGCATCTAGACAACCAACTCACAAACAAATGTGTGAATTGGAAGGGTTTGGCAAAATACACATTTTAAATTATATGGTATCACTAGGACAACACTGCCGTATTGCAACTCAAAAGCTGGCTGAAGCTCTAATTTTTGGACTCACATCACTAAAAGTTATAGAAAAAATCCTGGCTTGAAGTTAGAAGTCCAAGGTTTGAGTGCATGTGAGCAGGTCTTCGCTTGAGCTGCAGATCAACCAACAACACATGAAGTAGGAAATTAAACACGTCTACATTGGGCTCTTCTGTTCAAGGAAAGTTAGGGCTGCCAAGTCAGCCCGGGGGGCGGGGGATCCCCTGCTACAGGGGTTCCTGATCCGCCAGCCAGCATTTGGCCGGCGGGGGGAACCCCACCCCCAAAGTTGTTCAGCCAGGACGACTCCCCCAACGTAATGATGTCACCCGGAAGTGACGTCATCACGTTGGGGGCGTTGCCCTGGCAACGCCCCCAATGTGCTGACGTCACTTCCGGGTGACATCACCGGGTGTGTGCGCTTCACACGCGCGCCGGGGAAGCTCCTGGACGACGGAGGACTCCCCCCACGCCGGTAAGTAAAGAAGTCTTGGCAACCCTAAGGAAAGTCCCCCACCTTTTCTAGAGCCTGCTGATATAAAGAACATAATCTTCCTACAAATACAATATATACTGCTCAGCACAAAATAAATCAGTTCCACTAAGGAACAACACATATTTAGGGGTAGACTTTTGCTTCCAGGTGCTTGGGCAACTGGAAAAGTAGAATCAGCTTTTAAAAATCTTATGCTATTTGGAGCTAATAGCAAGTGAAAATGTGTAGTGCTGAGAATCCTAATCCATAGTTGTATAGCCATCCATATATGGATTAGGATTCTCAGCCCTACACACTTTCACTTGCTATTAGCTCCAAATTGCATGGTCCAAGAGAGAAAGAAAGAGAATGATGTTGGCCAATCAGAGAGTGAGTAGAGCAGCCAATCACATAAGCTCTTCTCTCCAGCGAAGATTAACTCATGAACCCCCTGACTCTCTGACCAGCATTTGGTCCAAGAGAGAAAGACACATAATTGGGAAAAAATGTGCAATATATGTTTGACCACTGAGGAAGGCTGAATTAGCCGAAATGGTCTTGGTCACATATGTTTTCTGTTTGATGCCTATGTATGATTTTATCCTGTTTTGAGGCTATTATTGGGCCTATAACTGCTTCTATCTAATTTCTAATAAACACATGTATTTTGGTATATTTGATAATTTTATGTTATAGTTTTTATTTGACATCATTTAGCCCTCATAACCTTAGGGTAAACTTTACAAAATCTAATATGATATGCTGTAATATTCCCCCCTGCAATTCAACCGAACGCCTTTCACACTTTAAATATACCATTAGTACATAAAAGTTTTAGATAATCTTGGACTATCTATTCAAAAAAACCCTAAATAAAATGTATCAATATAACTATAAAGTATTGTAGAGGTAGATAAAATTGAATCTGATTAGATGGGCAAAGCAGAAAACAGCTGTAACTACTAGAGTTGCAATGATTAAAATATCGGTGCTTCCAAAATTATCTCTTCTATTCTGTGTTACTTCTTCATATTTCAGATAAGATTTTGAAGGATTGGCAATTAAAATTAGATCACTTTATTTTTAACTCTAAAAACCCAAGAACGGCAAAACTTCTAACATATCACCCTATTTGAGAAGGAGGGTGGGGCATTCTGAATATTTCTTTATACTATGATGCATATCAATTGAGACATTTAATCCCTAGTTTATCCTTCTCTAAGGAACTAAATTGGCCAGAGTTAGAAAGATTTAAATTTAAAGAGATGGGGGGATGTCATTCATTATATGATAATACTTTATGTAAAAAAGTAAAGTTGAATTCGCTGTCAACACTCCACGGCCCTATTCTGGTATGAAGGAAATGGAAAAGGGTATTGTACCCAGGGATTTCGCTATTGACCTCCATTTTGTATCACCCAAAATTTGTTTCAGTTAAAAATTATGGTTCATAGTGCATAGATTCTTTTCTTAATAATTTTTTTAAGATAATTTGGAATAACTTCATAATTTATTTAGTGGAATTTCTAAAATATAGCTCTTTTTAAAATGTTCTTTAATTGGATGGAGACCCTTATTTGAAAATTTGATTAAGATATTGAATATTAGAGGATATTACCATTTAGAAATGGATTTAATAAATTTATGTTACATTATAGCCAAATTGGATGGAAGCCCCGTCCCCTTCTTTTCCCTTTCCTTTTTATCTTGTTGATTTTGGTTCCTATGTTTTGTGGTTTGTATCAATTATATAACATGATGGTATTCTCTACATATTGGATACGTGGTTATCAGATTATTTTATGTTTTTGTTTGGTGTTCATTGTTGTGTGTAAAAACATAAAACAATTAAAAAATATAAAAAACAAAGAGCTTTTGTACCTGACAATTACTCTATCTATTGCAAAACTTCTCTCTGTGTGACCCCTCAAAAGGAGACTCTGCAGGATAGAATCATCCTCTCCTATTACCTCTCCATACTGCCCCCCCAACAGTGTGAGGTTGGTAGGCCTTCCAACTCTGAACACCACCCTCTAAATCATTGCTGGTAAGGACTATGCATTTGCACTACACTCATGTTTCCTAGTTACTGAGTATATGACCAGACTTGGGGTTACATCTTCCCGGGAGACAAGCAAGAAATCCTTTCTTCACTGGAACTGGCTCTGAGGTTTTGGCCAGCATTTCCCAGAGCTCTGAGATAATAGTTTATTTCAGTGGAAATTAGATGATATCATGGTGTAAACCAGAGCAACCAGAGGCTCACGGATAATATCTTTTCCGTAGGTATATGGGAAAAGGGAAGCCTTCCTTTAGGGAATAATGACAGTGATTTCATAGTGGCTCTTTGTGATACGAAGTGGATGTAGTTTCTACAGAGGAACCAGCCAAGAACCAGCCTCAGAAGGCCACCCTTGCCTTTCGCTAGATTAAATTCCCACCTCTCAACATTAGAATCCATCTTACTCATGGTTGATATTAACCAAGGTTCCTGTTTAAAAAAGGCTACGGACAGAGTGGGTAGAAGGCATAGAAGGGGAGAAGTCATCTGTATGACTTTCTTTTGAACAGGGCTTTTTTGTAGGAACTCAAAACTCAAAAAATAATGCAGGAACTCATTAGCATAATAGGCCACACCCAACAGCAGAAACTCATTAGCATATTAGGCCACACCCCTGACAGCACAGGTTCCTCCCAGGATCAGCTTCCCCAGGTGCCCCATGGCTTGCGGGGCGCATGGGGAACCCGAGGGAAGGAAGGCAGTTTCTGGATCGGTTTCCCCAGGCGCCCCGCAGCTGCGGGGTGCCTGGGAACCCAAGGAGGGGAGGCAGTTTAAACTCCCTTTCCTCCCTGGATTGGCTGGGCTTCCCAAGGCATCTGGGGAAGCCAAAGGGGGGAGGCTGTAGGCGTGGCCAACTCAGAAGCCAGCCAGAACTCCGTTCCTGTGCGTTCCTGCCCCAAGATAGCCCTGCTTTTGAATTATTCAGTCTCTTCCTACTTGAATGTATAGAAGGCATTTAGGTTGTGATAGCCACTAGCTTAGAGTCTCTAAGGCATATTCATGAAACATATTCATTCAATTAGACATATTCATGAAAGTTAAGTGTAGTAATGGTTATTCACCATGGCAACTAAATGGAACCTTTATGTTTCGAGACAGTGTACTACAAAACACCAAATGCCAGGGACAAACCATAGCAGAGAGCTGTTCCCTCATGCCCTGCTGGAGGAGTTGGATTTATATCCCACCCTTCACTCGGAGTCTCAGAGCAGCTGATAATCTCCTTCCCTTCTTCTCCCCACAACAGACACCCTGTGAGGCAGGTGGGGCTGAGAGAGCTCTGAGAGAACAGCTCTGAGAGAAATGTGACTGACCCAAGGTCACCCAGCTGGCTGCACGTGGAGGAGTGGGGAATCAAACCTGGTTCTCCAGATTAGAGTCTGCTGCTCTTAACCACTACTCCAAACTGGCTTTCCAGAGGCACCTGACTACGTGTGAAAACAGAGGCCAGAATCAGCCATCACAACAAACCTCTGTCCACACGAGGCATAAACAACCTTGTTTTCATGCTCCCCACTTTTCCCTCCCCTCACACACAGAATGCAACAAAAGACTTGCTGGTCTGAGAAGCCTTAAATCAAGCTCCAGTTTGCTATCACAAATTTGCCATGGATTTGGTTTGTAAGGAGAAACACTGCAGTTTACCCAAAGGCAAAGCTTCCCAAATCAGAAAGCCCATCCTGTTTTGTGCACTAGTAGAGTAGAGCCTTTGAGAACAACAACAACTCTGTATTTGTGCCTGTTACGGACAAAAAGTCTGTTGAACAAGCCTGAATGCAGCCAGAGAACTGAACAGGATGGACCTCAGTCTGATCCAACAAGAAAGGCTATTTGCAATATTGTCTCCTTATACTGTTCTGTGACATAATCATTTTAAACATCATTCATGACCCAAGACAAGAACAAATAGAACTTGTGAATGTACACCGGTCAGCGCTAAATCAAACAGAAATATTTCCATAAGCAAAGCAAAACACACAAGAAATTTTAAGTGTGAATAATTGCTATTTTAAACAATGAAGTCATAAAATTATAGTCTTTAGTTCCTCAATTTAAAAAGCCATAACAATCAGAGACAAAAAAGAATTACAAATAACAGCTTGAAATTTTATAATGCTTGCCAAATTAGTAATGTTTCTTTCACCCACATGTTATTTAATGGTATGGAAACCTACTTCAACTACAGCCTTATAAACTGTTAGCAACTTTTTTATACTGTTCCTGGCTTCAGTGACTTCCAGATTATTAACATATTCATAGCTGTATATAAAATCTTAATAACAGTAATAAATAATAACAGGGTTAAACAGGATGTGCCATTTGTCAACCCTGAAGATGCTTAAATGTACTAAAAATTACATATACAGCATGTATATATCTTCTTTTAGATGCCACAGTCTGCCATAAAATTTAATTGCTTCCCCTCTGACTTGCATGGGTAATGTATGGCTGCTGGTTATAAATGAATTTATTTGTGACATGCAGTGCCATAGTTAAAAATTATGGAAGCAGACCTGGACCATTAAAATCAATAGGGATTTTGCCACAGATCTCAATGAGCTATGGACCGCAGTCTTAAACAACAAATTAGACATGTCACACAAACTCATTTTGGAAATTTGGAAAGCACTGTTAAAACTGAGGGGGGGAAATACTGTTTTGTTTCCACAGTACACATCATCAGATATCCTGGAAGTATGTCATACATAGGCTGAGGACAGACGGGCAATCTGGAGCGGGAGAGCTCTGCTTGTGAAGCGGGGGAAGGGAGCCCGTTTAAACAGCCACAGCTGTTCCCCGGCTCCCTTCCGTGATCACCCGTTTTCCAGCCGCTTCCCTTCCGCGTTAGAAGGACACTGGGAGAAACCGGTGTCCACAGGCCGTCTGCCGCTTGCCTCCCGCTTCGGTGCAGTGTGAACCGGAAGAAGCGGGAGGCAAGTGGAGGCGGCAGTGTGAAAGCGCCATAGCGGAGATACGCACATTAGCACTCATACACCCATAAGCACCCATGCCCCAATACAGGAGGTGGGGAGATTTAAATTTCTAGACTGCTGATGCGGCCATGCGCCTATGCGCATAAATGCACAAACGCATATTGCCGAAACGGCCTTGCCACAAGCTGCGGAGACCGGCCCACCCGGGGCCGCCCCACAGCAGTCTGAACGCTCCAGTCCAGTATGCTAAACGCAGGAGTCTGGCCAGTGTGAACGGCCAGCCCCGGAGCAGTTTCCCCCCACAACTTTCGGCCCCGCTCTCCTCCCACTCCAGATTGCCAGTCTGTCTTCAGCCATAGTTCTCCCTCAACCTCAAGATGTATGTTCCAGCTCTGCTTCAAATTCAGTGGGTTTGTAGGGGATATTTTATTTAAGATCTTCTGTGCCATTTAACAGGAGAGAAAGTGCATTTCCAGACAACAGTGGTGACAACTGAACAAAACAATATCCTCAATCAAGATAAAACCTAGTATCACCAAACAGGTCCACACTAGCAGAGACGTGGTTACTATTAGCAAATGAATACGTTATTCACATCTAAATCCATTTCCAGTACATAACAAGAAGTATTGCTGGTTAAGATACAATAGTCAGGGATTCCATTTCACTGAAAATTGTGTCTTACTGCCACCTGCAGTTTTCAAAAGAACCAGACTAGCAATTTCCAGAGCAAAATACTGTCACTTGGATTAGCAAAATCCTGCTAATGGGAGATTAGCTTCCTACAACAGACTATGGCAGACAGGAACCCAGGAAGGAAGAACTTTCCACATTGAATGGACATTCAATGCTTTTAAAGGAAGTCAAGTGGGGAGGCTAAAAAGAGGTCAAACTGTTGTATGACACTCTAACATCCTCCTTCCCAACTTTTCCTCTATTAAATGTGGATGGAACTCTGTAGCCTTTTTTACAGAACCAAACGCCACAGCCCAGACAAAATCACGAATCTCTTGGAAACTGAGAAGCCACAGAGGTGAAGTCATCATAGGTGAAGTCATCAACTGAAGGTGAAGTCATCAACTGAAGCCGCCATCTTTCAGAGTTTTTGTGCAGGATATGGTTGTAGTTTTAAGTGTGTGTTCTTATATTGTAAGCCTTTGAGGGTATTTTTATGCGTGTTAGCCGCCTTGAGCCGGTTCGCTGGCAAGGCGGGATACAAATATAATAAATGAATGAATGAATGAATGAATGAATAAACGAATGAACAAACGAACGAACAAGTGACCATCTCTATGGAGAGGCCTGCCCAGATATGTATCTGGCACCTAGCAACATACAATTGTGGGTATTGTCTTTTCCAATCTTATAATTTACCATGCTTCCGGGTTTTTTTTAATGCAATGTAAATTTCTGGTTTTCCTTTTGTAATAATTTTCTTTTATATTAACCTGTGCCTGCCCACTCCACCGCTGTGTGCTCCTATATGCTGATGTATGCTTGTACTGTGGTTATACTTCCCATATTGTTTCCTTGTGAATACTGAGTTTTGTTGCTCTTTATAAAAGAAGATTAGGAAAAGTGTTCTAGTCACCATAAGAATCAGGGAAAAAAAAAAGTGTTCTGGTATCTGGAAACGTAGATGTTTTAATTAGTTAGAAAATTTCTATGCCAACCCTCCAGGAAAGCTGTCCAAGACGGCTTACGAAATAAAACATAACAACTAAAAACTCAGTGAGAGTATAAAACATCAAAGTGAGAATTTAAAATGAAATTAAAAGGAATTCCCTTAATTAAGCCTGGATAAAAAAATGTTTTGGACTAGCTCCTGAGAGAGAGTAGGGACAGCATGTAGAGTTACTTAACACAGTTTTGGACCTTTGACTGGGTTCAGGAGGTACAGACTAGGGATGGGCACAACCTGGAAAAATGGAGGGTCATTATAGATGTTACCTGTTCATTGGAGCTAGTCCATATTACTACTAAGCCTATGCATCTCAGTGAGTATCATAAGGAGGAGGAGGAGAGGAAATTGGATTTATATCCCGCCCTTCACTCCCCAAGGGAGTCTCAGAGCGGCTTACAAACTCCTTTCCCTTCCCCTCCCCACAACAGATACCCTGTGAGGTAGGTGGGGCTGAGAGAGCCCTTTCCCAAGCTCTCCTTGACAGAAGAGCTGGTACAGAGCTATGGCTTGCCCAAGGTCATCCAGCCAGGTGCACGTGGAGGAGTGGGGAATCAAACCCGGTTCTCCCAGATTAGAGTCTGCGCACTTAACCACTACACCCTATGGTGATAGTTAACAGTATTTTTAAGCATTTGTGTTCACCTTCCTGAACCTATTTGTTTAGTGCATCTTCAAAAGACTGTAAATCTTTATTGGTATATTTTGAAATGGTTATGTAAATCTTTGGCTGGTATATCATGAAGATAGTCATAGATAACCTAATTTTTTTCCCTGATGTTCACGGTAAAATATTTAGGGGTCCTATCATTTTTGTTCAGGAAATCTTGTAGTTTTTTTATTATTGTTATTTAACGGTATCAAGTGAAACCAATTGTATGTTTCATTTTAACTTTATTTGTAATTAGTGATTGTGGCATGTTTGGGGGTGTTTTGTTAATATTTCATGATCCCAGGAAATTGAATTTGGGAACATTTTTATTTTCTGGAAAGAGACAAATTTATACCTAATGGTGACTCCTTGGACCGACCACTGCTGCTTTTCAGCATTTTTTTTTTTTTTTGTAAAAAATTTTTATTTTTCAAAACATTAAAATTAATACATTTATCTTATACAAATCCTTTTTTCCATATTATATAACATTTTGCTCTATTTGTATAATCTTGTTTTTATCTTGTATTGGCGGTTTCCCACCACATCTGAAGCATAACACATTTTCCACTTTATCCAAAATAGAAATACTTATATCTCTGTTTACATTTCTGGTAACGGTCATATATCTTAAAAATACTTATATACTAATTCTTACTTTCTATATTCTTATATAATTCTAAAATAAAAACAACTTCATTATCTAATTATCCTTAATACATTCATATACTCTAGTTCTATTGCTTTATGTTATTATAACCATGTATAGATGTAATTTTTCAAGTCCCAGTATTTTTCAACATATTCTTTCAAATCTTTCCAATCTTCTAAAAAGGTCTCTGAGTACAGGTCATTTAGCTTTCTAGTCCATTTATCCATTTCAGCCATATATAACAATTTTTTCAACCATTCCCACACATCTGGTATTTTTTCATTTTTCCAATTTTGTGCATACACCATTCTTGCTGTTGTTACCATATACCATATTATTGTCCTTTTCTTTACATTTATCTCTTCTAATTTAAGTCCAAGCAATAACATTTCAGGCAACTTCTTAAATGTACATTTCAAAAAATTTTCCATTTCTGCATGTATTATAGACCAATAAGTCTTTGCTTTATCACAAGTCCACCACATATGATAAAAAGAACCTTCTTTCTTTTTACATTTCCAACATTTGTTAGACATATTCTGGTTAATATTTGCAATTTTTTTTGGTGTCATATACCATCTGTACATCATTTTAAAACAATTTTCTTTTAAGTTATAACATGTAGATATACCCATAGCATTTTTCCATAAAAATTCCCAAGATTCCATTTCAATGTCTTTGTTAAAGTTTATCGCCCATTTTACCATTTGTTCCTTTACCATTTCATCAGCGTTAAACCATTTTAACAAAATTTTATACATTTTAGAGATCATTTTTTTCCACCTTCTTCCCAAACTTGTTCTATTTCATTATTTTTTTCTCTAAAACCGGTTTTTTTATCACTTCTATATATGTCATATATTTGTCTATATCTTAACCAACCATAATCAAAGTCCATCTGATGCTGCTCCTTCAATCTAAAGTCTTTACCATGTCTTGTTAATAAGTCTCTGTACTTCAACCAATCTTGTCCTTTGTGACGTGATACTGGATTTAAAACTTCTGCGGGTACAATCCACATAGGTATCTCTTCTGGAAAAAAGTTTTTATATCTTGTCCATGTATCCATTAACGTTCTTCTCAAATAATGATGTTTAAACATATTGTCCATTTTTGCTTTACCATAATACAAATATGCATGCCACCCAAACCTACAGTCATGGCCTTCCAGGGACAATAACTTTCTATCTTGTAACATAGTCCATGTCCCTACCCAAGTCAAACATATTGCATCATGATATAGCCTTAAGTTTGGTAATTGGAACCCACCTCTATCTTTAGCATCACACATTATTTTCATCTTGATTCTTGGTTTTTTCCCTCCCCATACAAACTTAGACAATTCCTTCTGCCAGCATTTGAATATTTTTACATCTTTCACAATTGGAATAGTTTGAAACAAAAACATTAATTGTGGTAATACATTCATCTTAACCACCGCAATTCTACCCAACAATGACAAATTTAATACATTCTACTTTTTAATATCTTGCATAATTTGCAGCCATAATTTCTCATAGTTATTTTTATAAAGATCAATATTTTTCGTTGTTAGGTTCACACCTAGATATTTTGTCTTTTTCACCACCTCACATTCTATAAGATTTTGAAACTCAGTTTGTTTGTTATTTGACATATTTTTACATATCACTTTCGATTTGTTCTTATTTACATAAAATCCAGCCAAATCACCAAACTCTTTTACTCTCTGTAACAAATATGGTAGTGTAGTCATAGGGTCTTCCACTATAAACATCACATCATCTGCAAAGGCCCTATATTTGAAAGAAAAACCTTTGGTTGTTAAGCCTTTAATATCTTTATCTTCCTTCACATTTATTAGTAGAACTTCTAGAATCCAAATAAATAGCAACAGCGAAAGTGGGCATCCTTGTCGTGTTCCTTTTTCGACTTTAAAATCGTCTGTCTTTTCAGTGTTAATTATTAAAGAGGATTTCTGTTCTTTATAAATTGACTTAATGAAGTTAAACATATATTCACCAATTTCAAGATGTTCTAGAACCTCAAACATAAAATCCCAATTTAAATTATCAAACGCTTTTTCCGCATCTAAAAAGAAAAAACCCACTTCCTTTTCAGGATGTTTATCGTAGTATTCTATAGCATCCACTACTACTCTTAGATTGTCCCTTATTTGGCGATTGGGTAAGAACCCTGCTTGTTCTGTTTGTATAGTTTCTTTAAGGTGTTCTTTTAGTCTGTCAGCTATAATCTTAGCAAAGATCTTATAGTCATTATTTAGTAGAGAAATCGGTCTGTAGTTCTTAACATTAGTTAAGTCTTGATTTTCTTTCAGGATAAGTGAGATGGTTGCGTCTTTCTAAGTTTCTGGGACCTCACCAGTGACTCCTATATCATTCATTAATAGCAGTAACACTGGTGAGATCGACTCCTGTAGCGTTTTATAAAACTTCGCTGTAAATCCATCTGGTCCAGGTGCTTTCCCTAATTTTGAGTCATTTATTGCATTTTTAATCTCTTGTAATGATACTGGATTGTTAAATAGTTCTTTAATTTTCTCTGTTGGTTTTGGTAACTTTAATGTTTGCAGGTATTTTTTAATCTTTCTTCTGTCTTTGTTTTCCTTCTTAAACAGTTTTGCATAATATTTAAAAAATTCTCTCTTTATTCCTTTGTTGTCTATTATCTCAATGTTATCTCTTATCACTTTAGTGATAAATTTGTTTTCACGTTTTTTCTTTAATTGCCATGCTAAATATTTTCCGGGTTTATTTGCACCTTCAAATGCCTTTTGTTGGAGTTTTTTTAGGTTCCAGTACGTCTCTTGGTTCAAAATAGCTTTTGCTTGGTCTTGTAACATCCAGATTTCCTTTTGCAGTTTCTTTTTCCCTGGTCTACTCTTCAGTTCTTCTTCTTTTGTTTTAATGGCTTGTACGATATTTCCATATTGTTCTCTTTTCTTTTTATTATCTTTTGCATTTAATGATATCAATAGTCCTCTCATCACTGCTTTATATGCATCCCATACGGTTTGAATTTTTACTTCTTTCTGTATATTTGCTTGGAAGTACAGGTCTGTTTCTTCCTGTAATTTTTTAACTATTTCTTGGTTATCTAGTAAGTCCTCATTTATTCTCCATCTCTTTTGTTTTTTTACCTGACCAGCAGTCCATAAACACGGATTATGATCTGAAATTATTCTGGGTAGAATTTCCACTTTTCTTGTCTTAAACGTTAAATTAGTAGTCATCCAAATCATGTCAATTCTTGAATGCGAGTCATGTCTATTAGAATAAAAGGTAAAATCTTTTCCTTGTGGGTTAGCTTTCCTCCAAATATCTTCCAGCTTCTCTTGTTTTATCAGTTCAAAAAAGTTTTTTGGAAGCTTCCCTAATGCCTCATCCTTTCTCTTAGAGCGCCTGTCTAATTTGTTATTCACAGTTCCATTAAAGTCCCCCAACATCATGATTTGATCATAGTTTACGTTATCCATTTCCACTTGTAATTCTTAAAAAAAAATTTCTTTGGCTCCATTTGGGGCGTAAATATTCACAATCAAAGTTTTCTGTCCTTGTAGTGAGATTTCAATAGCTAAATATCTTCCTTCTTTGTCTTTAAATATTACTTTAGGTTCCAAATCTTTTTTGACATATGTTACAACACCATTCTTTTTATTGCTTGCTAAGGAATAAAATTCTTCTCCCAATTTTTTCCTTATTAAATATTTGTGGTCTTGTTTTTTAAGATGAGCTTCTTGTATGCAAATTACACTACATTTTTGTTTCTCCAGCCAATGCCCTACCATTCTACGTTTTTGGGGTGCATTAAGTCCATTTACATTCCATGTAAGTACTTTGGCCGAAGACAGACTGGCAATCTGAAGCGGAGGCAAAGCGGAGGGAACTGGAGCGGGGGAAAAAACTCACGGAGCTGGCCGTTCACACTGGCCAGAGCAATGCGGATCAGCGGCGATACGGAGCATTCAGACTGCCACGGAGAGTTCAGACTGCCGCATAGCCAGCACGCGGGGCTCGCGCGTGCCGCTGCACTTTTTTTTTCCTTTGATGTTTTTCGCATATGCGCATATGCGCAAAACTTTTTGCCGTGCGTTCACACTTCCTCCGGATGCCTCCCGCTTCTTCCAGTTCACACTGTTTGGAAGCGGGAGGCATGCGGAGGAAGGCCCCTGAACACCGGTTTTACCCGGTGTCCGGGTAAAGCGGAAGGAAAGCGGCTGGGAGACGGGTAAGTACACAACGGAGCCGATGGGCAGATGCGCATGTCTGAACGGGCTCCTTTCCTCCGTTTGCGAAGCGTGCCTGCCCCGCTTCAGATTGCCAGTCTGTCCTCGGCCTTTGTAATCCATCTTGATATATTCTTAAATATCACCAAGGTCATCTTTATTCTCTCCAAGAAATGCGTACATTTCTCCTGTGCTTTTAATCACTACTCTGGTGTTGCCATAGTAAAAGCTTAATCCTTGACGTATTTCCCAGCGGAATCTAATTTTTTTCTCCTTCAATTTATCCGTCAGACGCTTGAATTTTTTCCTATCTTGCAGTATTGCTCTAGGCAGTTCTTTCATTACTATAATTTTCTTTCCATCTATTTCAAAAGGATCAGTAAAACACTTCTTGTAGATTTGTTCTTTTGTCCTTTTCATTGTAAATTGGACAACCACATCTCTTGGTATATTTTTGTCTCTTGCGTATGTAGAATTGACTCTATAAACAAGATCCATGTGTTCTTTAACAACCTCTTCCTGTTCTTGTAAGAAATCTGCTAATGCTTCTTGCATTCTTATGAAAATGTCTTCACTCATTTTTTCCTCAATCCCTCTGAATCTCAAATGGTTTTGCATGTCTTTATAGTGCATCATCTTTTCCATCCTGTCATTGTCTCTCATTGTGAGTACTTTCTTCCAGTTCTTTTACTTTAGTTTCAATGTCTTGTGTTCTTGTGGTTAATTTTTGAAATTCTGCTTTTAAGTCTATAAAGTTTTTGTCTGCTTGTGCAGCTATGTCATTCATTTTAACATTTACCTCTCCTATAGCGTCTAACATTTTTTTTTCCATTGCTTCCATAACAGCTAGTAGTTCTTTTTCTTTTTTTGCTGCCATTGTAGGAGAGGACCATGTAGCTGCTCTCGATCTTAGTCCGCGGTCCGTCTTGTCTCTTTAAAAAAGATCGATTTTATTTTGTTATCCAAATCAATCACCAATTAATGTGATCACACAAGCTAGTCTTGCCAAGTCAAATTTCGTTGGTTTCAGCCTTCTAAGTTATATAGTTTATGAGATATTACTGTTTAAAATTTTTATAAATCCAAAATGGCGGGCACAACTTCTCTATGGTTTGTGTCAAAGGTTATAGTCTTTTTACCTTGCTTCTGGCTTGCCGTAGTTTCCTTTTGTCCCTTCCTCTTGCTTACTTGCCTGCTCTCCGCACGTCACTTCCTGTTGTAGTCCTTTTGGTCCGGCAGTTTTTACAGTCCCCTTTGTTCTCTTCCGGTTCTTCTCCGTTTCCCTTCTTGTCTGCTCCTCAAGCCGTCACTTCCTGCCTCAATCCTCACAGCTTGATCTCGCGATGCTTGGTTCCCTCCTCCCCTCTTTGTCTCGCGATGCTTGGCTCCCCCTCCCAACTCTTCTTAACCGCAGGAATGTTAAACAACTTTTTTTTTTGGCTTTTTAAGTTCAAATTCAGCTGTTTAACGTTTCAAAACTGCACTCATCCAATCTGCAACAGTCTATTGCTTCACCAGATCTGCTTTTCGTCTTTCAAAACGTGGTAATAGTAAGGCAAAAACTTTTTTTCCGTTACCTTATGTTGTTACTTCGCTTCAGATGTGGTCCCAACGTTTAAACTTTGTCTTCTTTGTTAAGGAATCAGGGGAATTGGAGATTTTATGCTGATTTAATCAGCTCACCTCGGCTCCTTAGAGATACTTGCAGGAATCTTCTTCGGCTGCAGTGCTCAAGGTGTTGTAAAAGTCTCCTCCGAGACTTTTCCTTCACCGAGCTTGCTCAAACCTGGATTATATTGCTTGCTAGTCCTCACACTACCTGTGTGAGGTTGCGTCAGGTGGATTGATCCACCCGAGCTGTCAATAAGAACCGCTGTCCGCCTTGCGCACTTGCAAAGCGTGTCAGACCTCCATTCCTCCGACCGGAAACTCCCTGCTTTTCAGCATTTGTAAGATGGTTTTACATTAAAAGAAGCCATTGCAGAGCTAACAAGCTGCTGTCGTTTCTAACTGATGGACCTGTATTAAAAATTGTAAAAAGAAAAAAAGAAAAATGGAGGATCATGGCTCGTGGGGTCTCGCGAACACCAAACCACAAATTTCCACGAGCCTTTCTGTTTTATGAGCTGGTTTGAGATTTGTGGGTTGTGGCACGGTAGAACAGCCCACTGTGGGTTAGGGATACCAAACTCACAGCAAGTCTCTGGCTGACTGCCCTCTACCTGCCCTCCAAGTTTGGTGAGGATTGGCTTTAGGGGGGCTGAGTTACAGCCCCCCAAAGCAGGTACCCCCAGGAAAGTGCTCTTATCGAATTGTCCCTCTGCAAGCTAGAGGTATAAAACTCGCAGCATACCTCCCTGGGAGGCCCCTCTATCTGCCCTCCAAGTGGTGTGCAGATTGGCTTCAGATTACAGCTCATCTCCAGACTGCTGGTAAGTAAACACAGCTGCATGTGAGCTGAGGGTATATCCATTTTACTCCCACAGAGCAGAATTACCAGACAGAGCTGCCTATCAAGTTTTGGAGAGCCACCATAGGTGTTTCCCGGGCTGCAGAAGGTTTGCAGAAGTCCATCCTCCTGTTGCCTTGACAACTGATTGATCAGCACCAGCATGTCTGGTGAACGAACTGCACCTACAAGATGCATGAGCCCCTGCAAAAAACGCAGTGGGTCATGGGAGACGTGATTGCACAATCTGTGTCTCGTGAACTATGACCTGGCCCAAATTCATGACAACTTTAGGCTCGTGGTTTGTTTTGTGCCCATCCCTAGGGCAAACTGCCTGGGACTTCAGGAATTCGTAGCTGAAAACTTTCTGTATGCCTTTAGAAGTAGGAGTCTCTGTCACGGGCATGTAAACAAGCAGCTTTGGCACAGCTTGAGTATATAACAGTTTCTACTTGAATGCCAGACAAACAGCTTTTGCCATGGTTTTGAAAGACTGTAGTCATTATTAGTTCAGGCAATAAATAGCTGAAATCCTGTTCTCAGCACAGGACTGTCACAATGCAATTTATAAGTAGCTCCTCTACAGCTAATAGATATACAATCTATGAAGAATGTAGCTATTAATGGAATTGGACTATTTCAGTCTCCTTAGCAGCTATGACCAATCACATAAGAAGTCCCATATAGTGGTACAAAGGCCTTCAACTGAACTCTGTAAAGAGCATGCAGGAAACAGATGGCTGTCACGTGCCTGCTGAATGCCTCTGCAATGCAGAAGAACTGCCAAATTGTGCCTGTATTGGGTCATCATCGCTTCCCAGGTAGGCATCTTCACTCCATTCTATTCCACTCACTGATTTTATTTTAGATTGATATCCATCCTCATTCTAAAGTTTTAGTGAAAATCACATTATTCTTATCTTTCTCAGTTTAAATTAAGTCCAACACATTAAAACAAAACACACATGCACACAATTCTAACATTTAAAATATAAATACAAACATAAGAGTATCTGAGCAATTCTTGTTTTGGCTTGCATCATGACAGTGTTTGGTGATTACAGACCTCATCATTCAGTGGACAACTTGGGTTGTTCAGAGACAATTCAAGCCGATTTGCAAGTCGCCTTCCATGCAAAGTCAGAGGTGTCTATCTGTGAAGTGATTCCCCCCCACCCCGGTCATAGTTTGCCCCAGTGAAACCCTTCAGGTGAAAAAGAGTTCCTCTCAGGCCCTGAGGCACAGGCCCCTCTGAGTGCTCCCCAAGCAGACTCCCTGATCCTGCCACAGCAACCAGTTATGGACCCTACCCCCAGCCAACAGACCAGGAACCACCTGGAAGGCCCTGCACTCCACTGGCACCTTCTGACGTCTAGAAGCTGCAGAGCCCTGCCAGATACTTCCCACAGAAGTCCCCCCGGAATCTGAGAGGAAGGATGACCAGGGCAGAGACAGGAAGCTGACAAAGGAACACACAATGTGTGTCTGCCTCTGCCTGGTGTCTACCTCTCTTCTCCCAGGAAGGAGATAAAATGTAGTAGCTCTTAACAGGAGCCAGGACATCAGCTGGGTCATTAGAAAGGGCAGGGATCCCATGTTCTTATGTAAGCCTACAGAAGCTTGAAATCTTTGCTGGTTCAGAAGCTCCCACAAGGCTTTCCTCTATACCCTGTTTTGTGCCTACTTTGCCTTACTCCTGGCTACTTTGTACCTGCCTTGACTCTTGCCTGCTTACCTCGTACCCTCCCCTGCCCACCTTGACTACTGCTGCTTGCTTGGGGAAGACTAGCACCTATCAGCTGCTAAACATGATACCTCCAAACCACTCTACACCATCTCCAATTTTTTAAAGGAACAATACGCTCATTTAATTCCGTACTATTGCATTGTTCATTGGATGTCTTTGCTGTAGGAAGACATTGCCATACCTAATCTTGCAGGATAAACTCAAAGCACCAGGATCCAGATGGAAGTAGTAATAGAGCTCCTCCAGAAGATCAGTATGCTTTTAAGGTTTCTGAAGAGTATCATCATCAAATCATCCCTGTCCCAGGGTTGCCTGTATTATGACTATGGCTGGTCTCCAAAGAACTGTGCCATCAATTCTATTTTTTAAAAATATATTTATTGATTTTCTACAAACTATACACACTATAACTAAAAAACCCACTAAAAACTAATCCTATATATACAGAGCCAAAGCTGTAAAAATAACTTAAAGTAGTAGCTTCAATTACTTCTAAGAAAATAGTTAAATAGAAAATCAAGGCATCCTAAGCTTACACTCTATTGTTGGCCCTAAACAATATAAAATAAACAAATAGGTGGTTTAAGAACATATGAGTACAAAGAAAAAAAAACAAATCAAACTTTCTGGCAAATCACAAAAAGGAGTTTTTTACTTTCTTTTCTCTTCATTTATAAAGTTTTTCATTTGACTTTTCAGGGTTTTGGAGCTGCTGCTCCTTTTTCTGCATTTGAGTCTTTTCCTTCGGAGCTTTTACGCGATGAAGAACCAGAACTCTCCAGTCCATATATACTCTCTTGTAGCTCCAATTCTTCCTCTGTGGATGTTTTCTCTTTTCTCACCTGCTGTTGCTCCAGGAACTTCTTTGCCTTTGGCACAAAATCAAACCTTTGCTTCTTGTCCTTGTAGGTGAAAATCAAACCCTCAGGAATTAACCATCTGTATATGGTGTCATTTGCTTGCAAAAATACAGTTAGATTTTTGAACGGCTTCCTCTTCTTTCTAATTTCAAATGGAATGTCTGTTAACACTTTAACTTCACCATCTAGTATTTTCAAGGGTGACCTGTTGGTGGCCGTCAGCACCACATCCCTTGTAGATTTCTTAGAGAATCTCACCATAATTTCTCCTGACAGGTTTTTTCCCCCAAAAAATTCTGGATAGGTTCTGTAAACCATATCCATATCACTTTGTAATACTTCCGCCTGTAAACCTGTCACTGGAGCCAATGCTTCACCTAACAGCTTCCTGAGATTCTCATCTTTTTGTTCTTATGTTGACCTTTCCACTTGAAGTTTCAAAAGATGCTCTTTATCAGTTGATCTTTCTTTTTCCACCACATCCAGTCTTTGATTAAAAATCTCAGTCTTGGCTTTGACTTTCTCCAATTCTTTAGCCATTTGTTCAGATTTGCTATTGGCTTCAGTAATCTGTTTTTGCAAGTTATTCATCTTAGAGTTCACCGCAGTCATCTCCTCCATTAGAGGGCGCAATGCATTAGCTAATACAGAAGAAAGATCTGTACTTGCTTCAGGCTTAGCTGCCGGAAGTACTGGAAAAGTCTTTGGAGAAGGTTTCTGTCTCACCGCCATCTTTTCTCTCCGTCCAGTCATTGTTATGACTAAAAGTTCCAGAAAGTATTTTAGAATAATCAAAGTTCCAGAAAGTTCAAAATCAGCTTTAAATTACGCTTATATAAACTTTGCCACCCCTTGCTCAAAGGCCAGCCATTTGAGAATGAAGCATCTCTGGATCAGTTCAAAGAATCGCTACGTTTAAAGGGGGGGGGGATTTAATCCCCTGCTTTTTCTTATGTTAAAATCAGAGACTCTGCTGCCGGGAACTCACAGTTCTTGCAGGCATTGCTCTGCTTCTTCAGGTAGGCAATTTTTCTTGCTTTTAACAGCTTCAGGCTCTGCAGCTGTCCGGTGAGCGCTTCCCATTGCCGTCCGGCGCCACAGCAGCAGGATCTATGGAGGCAAAGAGGAGCCTCTATCCCTCAGTCACCACCTTGGGAGAGGCTTCCTCTTGCGCCACAGGCAGGATGCCCCCTACAAGGGCTCCTGAGGGGCCAAAATCCAGTCGGCACCCCTCCTGGAGCTTTGCTGAGATGTGCCCACCATTGAAACGCCAGAAACCGGACCTCTCAGTGCCATCAATTCTACATACTTCAGAAGATTGACCTTGGGTTTCTCAATCAGCAGATTTACCTTGGCCCATAGCAACAACAACAAAAAGCAAACAAACAAGACTTTCAGAAAGTCGTTTGTCATATGGCCTGTTTAAAAAGAAATAAAAAATCCTGGTAGGCATACCTAAGTAGTTTTTCAGATACTTTCCTATATTTTTAGCAGGATTCTATCATGCTGTGTTCAGTAGTGAAATGTTAAATTAGCATTAAAACCATTTAGTTAATGCTAACTAGTTGTCTAAAGTACTAAACTACTAAACACTACTCAGCCATTTTAGCTTTCCTTGTCAAATTTATCATTAGAAAACAGCACATTAAATGTAATAGATTTTCTGCCAACCACACAACTACATCATTAACCTATATCATTAACCCAATCAATGTATCTCTGAGAATCTGCAAGTTATATTATGCATTTTATTTATTTTGTAACTTTCTGTTTTTAACACTAGAGTGGCTCAAAAATCTAGCAGGGTGATAGACAAACTAATCCCAGATATATGAAACAGGCAAACTAATCCTATATATATGAATCTGGGAAACACCAGACTTTAAAGAAGAAATACACCATAGCAAAAAACCCACAAACTTAGCAGGATGACTTGTAGGACAAGTAGAACCACCATACTCCTTCTTAAAATGAAGAGACATACAAGTACTTTTGTTAGTTTTCAGAGCATGGGAGATGGCAATCTAGTCAGACTGTATTCTCTCCTCATCAGGAAATAAATACCATATCAATGGCCAAAGAAAAGTGGAAATGTTTAACCGAATCCCCAAATTTATCTCTTTCTCTTTTTTTTGCACCACAATTTGTTGCATTTCCTATGGCTTTTCAAGTAGAATATTTCAGATATTTGCTTGCCTAAAAGTAAGATGCAAAGTAGCTACGTAAGTTGATTAATATACAGAGGAGAAACAGAATGCAGAAACATTCCAAATATGTGTACAGTACTTTAGAGCATTCAAAGAGCTTTAGTTTATTTATTTTTATTTATTATTTCATACTTTTACCCCACCCTCCCCGCGATCGGGCTCAGTTATATTGACACTCATCCCATAAGACAATTCAGTACTGCTATCCCCATAGTACAGATGTGGGAGACTGAGAGAACAGAGGCTTATCTAAAGACATCAAGTAAGTTCTGACAAACTACATAAGTGTTATAAAAATCTTTCTAATAAGTGTTGGGTTTGTGGAACGAGTGTTGGAACATATTATCATATGTGGTGGGTCTGTAAAGATGTTCAAAAATTCTGGTTAATGGTGAAAGGTATGGTTAGGGAGATTATGGGTCTGGATATACCATTGGCTCCGGAGATATTTTATTAAATATATTACCGGATGGTTAACGTAGCTATGAACAGAAACTGCTGGCCTATATATTCACTGCAGCACGTATAGCCCGGGCCAGTGTGTGGAAATCATCATCACTACCGGGGAAAGAAGAAGTGATTGTTAAATTGTTAGACTGGGCAGAATTGAGTAAATTAAGCTTTTTATTGAACACGGATGCAAAGGTAGATCCGATGGCTGTATGGTCCAAATTTTATGTATGGATAAGCTAATGTGTGGCTCCGAGAATAATGTATTTACATTTTGAATGGTGTAATGTTAAAAAGCAAATTAAAATAAATTTTTTAAAAAGGGGGGGGAAAGTAAGTTTTTGCCAAGAACTGAAAGCAGGGACAGTCATTCCATGATTCCACACTTTTTAACCCAATCACTGGGTGAATTACTTAGCTGAAAAGGTAGTACACTCAGCAGCCTGCTCTTAACTAAATGAGAGCATCAGCAGAAGTCATCCCACCGCTCTGACAGAGAAGCCTGTTTTGAAGGCATAGTTTTAAGTTTGCTTCGCTAAATCACCTACAGATCCTGCTCCCCTATTTCATCTTGATACGTTTGAACACACAATAGGAAACAGATGGACCACCCCTGTTTTGTCTCAGGTTGGGTTCATGCGAAAAGGCAGACAAGGTGGTAAAATTTTTCTCAAGGGTGTGTGTGTGTGCAGCTCAGTGTCTTAACCTCTGAGCCACCGCGGCTCCCTCTCAGCATATATATAGCATCCATATTAGGGGAAAGGCTGGGATAGAAATCTAGCCTTCAGCAAGCAGGGAATTTCAGTGATGCAATTTTCCATCTGCAATAGCGTAGGCCTGTAATAGTTCACTGCTTGATATTCTTATGTAAACTAGGCTGGAAGACTAAGCAGTTTTTGTTCTAAATGCAGAATGTTTCACAATGAAAACGTCTGAGAACTCTTGACCAAATCAGCCTTCTCACATGAAAGGTCTGCTATTAGTTAGCAAAGATCTTAAATGTAATGATGATAAAAATATGGGCTATGCTACCATTGCACCTCTGTGATTCACACTAGACCATCTACTTAATGCAGGAACCAGCTGCTGAGCTTTTAACTCACTGTACAGTATGCCTCAGTTTAGGTGTCCTGGACTAACCAGAGTTTGTTTGTGAAAGGTCGTGGACATGGCTGAATAATTTGAACAAACGCCAGTCTGGCTCACACCATGCCCTAAACAGGCTCATGCCAAATTCCAGGGTTTTCATGACACCCAAACTGAACACATATATTTCCGGACTAAAGCACATTCAAAATGTTTCCTCTGAACACAAGCAGTGGGTTACTTTTCATCCTTTCAATTATATTTTGGAAAGGAAACAAAGTGGCATGCATGCATGTTTGTTTCTTTAAAGGCTTTTCTGTAGCCGTAATACTTTTCTTCCTTACAAAATCTGTGGTTCATTTCTTTTCTTCCTTACAAAATCTGGGAATCATCAGTTAGACATCTCACAGTGAAATTCTGTGCAGCGTTACTGCAGTATAATGTCACTGATTTCAAAGAGCTTAGATTTAAGTAACTCTCCATAGGACTGACACTGTCAGTGACCCACCTGCCACAAACTAGTTATATACGATAAATTACAGCTTTATCGTATAGTTATATACCATAAATTACAACATGCATGATACATAAACTTACATAAATTACTAAGCTTCTGTTAATGACATCACAATGTGCACAAAATAGAAGCTGTACTCCCCCCCCCCCAAAATGTATACTGAACCATTCAACTCTAAACCTTTACTTAATACAGGGTTTCAGATTGTATCAGGAAAGCTTAACAATTCTGTAGGCTACGTTAATATGTTGACAGGCAGACAGATTAAAGAAGGGGAAAATATCTCTTCCCATGAGCTACCATTTACATTTTTACTCCTTACTTACACAGAGAGATTTCATTATCAGAAATGGGTAGATCACTATGAATGCTTACGACAAGGAATCTCTCACACACACCATGCTTCACCACCTGCAAGGGTGGAAAATTGTTCATCAGACAACAATTTCATGTATGCATTAAAATTCCAAAGGGATACTTGTACAGAATGATGTGTCTGGAACATGCATGATTACAGAGATCTAGGATCTAAGTTAGACGGGTAGTACACTAAAATTACTATTTTTATTTATTCTTTCCTATGGTGTTAGAGTAGATGCACTTTTCTAAATCACAGAAATAACAAAGCGATACTTCTTCAAAATTAGCCCCGTTGCACACTAAAATCTTATATTTTTAATTTATTTGTTTATTGCAAACAAAGGACTAGTTTAGAAGGAGCTTCGGCTATTTTGTTATTCTTGTTGTTAACCTTAACTCTTGGGATTGTGGAAATGTATACCCATAGGACCCAAAACTTTCCCCTTTGCCCATGGTCTGTATGGACAGCATGGAAATGTGTAAGAGCACTGCCTCTTTAATTCTTTGGTTCTGCTTCTTGAAGTTCTGCAGAATTTAATCAGGATGAAGCAGGAGAAATCTATTCATCCCTATTATTCTGTATCACAAAACAACCAAAATTATTTAAATCAATGTTAATATATGCTTAACGACAACAGTGAAAAGTAACTAGTACTGAACAAAGACCTTCCTTCCTTCCCAAATTTGGGCATATTCAGTAGTTTCAGACATTTCTGCCATTTTCCAAATAGTTCATAACCATTCTTTGATGGAAAGAAAAACGCTGGAGTACATCAGATGGCTGCTTTCAAGCTCTCTGGCAAAGTTAGCAATATTTGAGTTAATTTCTGAGGTAATCTCTGTTTTAGGAATTTGTGAATCCCAACAGCACATGCACAGGATTGAACACAAGGTCTTCAGCAGTCGTTTGAACATATAAGAACGTTCCCTCCAAAGTTCCAAATTATGGGACATGGGATATGTGGTTGGAGATGTCCTGCCATATTTAGGTATTTTGCCCCAACCATACTTTCTCCCTTTACTCTGACTTTATATCACCACATATTGCTGCCTCAAGTCCCTGCTTTTCAGGTTACTGCCTACTTTGTCCCACTATCAAGTCTCTTGTTCAGCCTCCTAAACACTCCTCTCTCCTATTGGTTTACATTCTCCTCCTAAATTTAAGTGCTGTAAAATTTCTTCAGAACCTGCTCTCAGATTACACTCTTTTTGCCTCAGTTCTTCACTATTTCCCTTTTTTCCCAAAAGCTTTCTTGTCTATCAATCCTCTTTTCAAGTTTCTTGTTCTGCTGCCAGCTTTGTACCCGACAAGCAGCCTTCTGTCCTCACTGCATCCTGACAGCTTACCCTACCCTCCAATATGACTTCTTCAGCAATGCCCTCCACCATGCACACATACCCAGTCAAACTGACAATGCTCCCTTCCTGCACAGAAGCTGGGCTGTAACCCTCTTTAATCTCTGTGGTACAGGATATCCTGTACATGCTATCATAGCCAAACAATGTCACGGCATTCAACACCACAAGTACAATTCAATATCTGAAGCATGAAGAGTCCCAGATTAATTGGGATAAATCCCAGAACTAGTACCATGAAGCCCAGTGTTTCCAGGTTCTGAAATTAAACGAAATACTTTACTGATGTCTCTGTGGAATTTGTGTAAGAAACTAGTTGTGAAGGAGAAAAGGGGATAGGGTGAAGAGCATAAGGACAGTAGATACAGATTTTCTAGTCCACTACAACTTCCATTTTTAAGAAAATAATAATTTTGTATTTCAACTCATATGTTTACAAAAACAAACAATGGGTATAATTAAGCATAGATTAGGAATTAAGAAATATATCTTGTTGTTTGCAGTTTAATTTTCACATTTTTCCACATTTCTGCAAATTAAGGTACGGTATACTCTTCGTGTACAACAAATCTCCATTAAAGGTATATCATCTAGCTTGTATATTCCACAAAGTAATAAATATTTTTTTAAAATCTTCCCAAGATTCACTTCACTGGAATTAATTTTATGGTCAAACATCCCACAAGCATTTATTCTTTCTAAGAAATTTTGATGGGAAAGGACAAATTTCAGGTGATACGATAGATATGGAGGGAAAGAGAAGTGAACAGATGACATACTCCTTAGTGAAGATTCCTCGAGGGCCTGAAGGAGTGCTGTGACTTGCATCAAGTCCATGTGTTTCCAGAATATTGCGGGCTGCGGGGCTTAAGCGAAAGCTGAAAAACAAAAGCAATGAATAGATTAACAGGACATGAAGAAAAGATATCCAGGTTCAGTAAGGGAGCTTATGTCTTACATACTGTAGATTGACAGCAGGGCAGGCTGTGACGATATGCATATGCATGAGTTCTAGTTACAATTAAGGAAAAAACTAGGGTGCCTGCATCTATGTTTCTCTCTAAAAACCCCATTTCTCAACATGGTAAAGTGGATCTGAGGAAAGGTTAAAGACCCAACTCAGCTTCCAAAGCATTCAGTCCAACCCAGAACTGTGTACTGTACAAGCGTACTGTCACTCTCTCCTGAATGAGACTTGTACATCTTGCAAGCACGACTTAAACCTTCCTGCTGATTATATGAACAAGCATCTGTGGGGAGCAGCCCTTTGTTCAGTGGCAAAATGCCTGCATGTAGAAGTTCTCAGATTCGATTCCCCACACTTCCAATTAAAAGGATCTCAGTAGCAAGCCTGTGAACAATTTCTGCCTTGAAATCTGGAGAGCTGTTGACGCTCTAGGCAGACAAGATGGACAAATGGGCCAACTCAATATCAAGCAGTTTCGTATGCTCAAATCCCGAACACATAGGGCTGCTAAGTCAGCCCGGGGGGCGGGGGATCCCCCGCTACAGGGGTTTCCGATCCACCGGCCAGCATTCGGCCGGCGGGGGGAACCCCACCCCCGAAGTCATCCAGTCAGGATGACTTCCCCAGCGTAATGACATCACCCGGAAGTGACGTCATCACATTGGGGACGTTGCCGGGATGATGCTCTAGCAATCGCCCCGAAACTCTATGGTACCATAGAGTTTTGGGGCGATTGCCAGAGCGTCGCCCTGGCAACGCTCCCAATGTGATGATGTCATTTCCGGGTGAGTTGCTTTCTGAACCGATAACATATCACACAAACAATCAAAAATGCTTTATACTGAGTGGTAAATTAACCAAGCACTTTGTTTCCATAGAGCAGAAGTTGCTAGAATGTCGTCTTCTAAATCCAAAGGGAAGGCAAACTGTAGCCAGATCTGTTTTGGGTGGTGGGGTGGTGGGCAGTAATGGCAATGAGAAACAAGTCAAAGTTACCACTATTTGACTTGAATAAAAAGATTTATTTAAAAGATAGAAATTATTAAAAAGATAGAAATTATCACTGTACCACAGGTCCCACAATTCTCATTAGCGCTTCTGAGATACAGGCTAGGTGAAGGCACAACTACTTGCTTTGTGGCCACACAAATCAGGATCGTGAGGAAGTGGTGATCAGAACCTGGGGCTCCCATTCTCCCATATTCGGCTCTACTCCAGTGAAATAAAATAAATATGAACTATTATGTCTTATGTGGGACTGAAAACACTGGTTCATAATTAACGCTGAAAATTCACCGTAGTTTTCCAGGCGGTTGTTCTGGTTTCTTAGGCACAGGAGATACAATAGCAGGAGAAGGGGCGGCGGGGGCGGCTGCTACTGGAGACACGGAAGGTGCATCAGCTGTGTCACTTGGTATTTCAACTTGCTTCCAGTCTTCTCCCTCTTCTACCAGCAAGCCAATGAGTGTGCCAAGACGTACATTTTTGCTTCCTTCTTCCTTCTAAAACACAAAGGGGGCGGGGAGGGAAACCTGGCTATCATATTAATTTATATATACATATAATGCTGCATAGGCTAAAAGATGGGGAGAACTTCAGACACGGTTTTAAATCTGTTAATAAAACCCAGTTTTACTTTCGAAGTTAATGTTGAAGAAAATGGCCTGAGGATATTTTTTTTAAACAACTATTCCAAAAGCTATACCCATGACCTGTATCACTACCACTTGTACACCTCAAGTTAGCAATCCATATTATTGAAGCCAGCGGAAGCTGTGGCACAAATGACCCTGGAAAGAAAGTTATTTTAAACAACCAAAGACAAGGTGAACTGACATACAGACTAAGTGATCTTGGGGTGTTTTTACTGATAACTGTCTTCAACAGGACTTTAGCAAGTGAGTCAGAAGTCAAAGAATGCAGCAACTGAGCACTTTAAGATCGAAAAGCCAAAGCCACCGGGGTAGTTCAGACAGAAATCTTGAGATACAACAGAAACAGTTATGGATATCCCGAGCTTGAAGAAAGCTGGAAGAAGTCAGGAAGAGGCCTCCTGATTGGTAAAGGGCAGGACATGATGCAGGGAGGGGAAAGCCCACCGTGGAAGCCCAGTAAGGAGAGCAGTAAAGGGGCATGCTACAAAGTTATCAGCTTCAGGTATGAAATTCATTAATTGTTACAGGCTTTGACTTGGGATCCTAACGCAGTGTCTTGTCAGCACTGCAGCAGCTCCTCTGACAAAATGCTTTTTCTGTCTGTGGAGAAGGAAACGTTTTAGGTGCTCCCCCCACCCCCGCTGATGCAGACTCTCAGTTTGCTTCAGATAGGGCTGCCAAGTCAGCCCGGGGGGCGGGGGATCTCCCACTAAAGGGGTTCCTGATCCACCGGAACCCCACCCCCGAAGTCGTCCAGCGAGGATGACGTAATGACGTCAGCGGAAGTGACGTCAGCACGTTGGGGGGCGTTGCCAGGGCAACGCTCTGGCAACGCCCCCAACGTGCTGACGTCACTTCCGGTGATGCGGCTGGGCGCGTGCAAAGCGCGTGTGCCAGGAGAAACTCCCGGCTGGAGGAGGACTCCCCCCCACCGGTGAGTTTTGAAGACTTGGCAACCCTAGCTTCAGATCTACTGATGGACAGGAGCACCATGGGGTGTGTGTGTCACAGAAGGCTACATTGAAAGGGGAGAGACAGGGAATGCACCTTGCTCTAGCACAAGTCCTCTTGCGCTACTCAGGAGCCAAGCTTATCACCAGGGATCCTTTTGTTCAACAAGACAAGGCATTAAACTAAAATGCCTGGAACAAGACTCGCAGAGCTGGCCACACGTCACTGGCTCAGTTTGCTTCAGCTTCTCCTTTATGATTGCCCCTCGTGACGTCTTGGTAAGTTAGACATGATCTCTGATGAAGCAGCACGCTCCTGCTTATTCTGACTAACTCCTTTCTCTTGCACGTATCCTGACCAAGGCTTGCACACTACTTCTAAGCAAAGACTTGCAGGAACTTCTTGAGTTTAGCAAAACAGGTGGGCTGGACACAAGCTGAGGGGAAGGGACTCACGCTAACAAGGTGAAGGTCGAAGTCTCATGTCAACAGTTCCCCCACTACTGGGAGTGATTAAAAATGTTAATACAACACAAGGCCAAACAGTCAAAGCAAAGTAGGCCTTGTCTTCTAAAGTGAATAGCAATTACCTGATGCTAAAACTGGGCAACTGATTGTCCTGATCCTCCCTATGGCATTAAGAGAGAAGATTATATCTGGTTTTGTCCTGCTATCCATATCAGCTGTTAGCTCTAATCAGGGGAAAACTGCAAGCTACCTATTGGATACAAGACTTCCAGCAATTTGGAATCTATGGCAGAAAAACGACCCAATGTTTGGTTTTCCTTCCAACATGCAGTTTTCTTGATGGTTTTTAGTCAACGTTCTGAGTTTTTAGGCGGCTTGTAATAACTGTACAAACTAAACCACCAAACAAGAAGTTTTTTTTAAAAAAGGTAAGGGGGAGGAGAAGATTCCAGAATAGTCTGGTTTCCTATACAATTTTCTGGAAATAGAGCCCAGGTTTTCCTTACGTTTCTGGTCTGTCTGTTTATCAGACAAGATTTGTGTTTTTCTTGTTTTCGAGGTATGGTAGCCATTCTAAGGAGGCTTGCCCAGAGGAAGAAGCTTAGCAGGCTTCCATGCGCAAAAGACACTGGGATGGACCATGACCAGGAAAAAAACAGCCACTGTTCAACAAGTTCTTTTACACAAGTATAGCACACTACTATAAACAGCAGGCTCTACAAGCTGTCTTTATGCTTCCATTTGTTCAGTAGGTTTGAAAGGTCCTCCTCAACTGGAAGCAGGTTTAGGTTCACTTTTCTCATGCAAAGAGCATAAGGCATAAAACAGTCTTTCCGTGAGCTGAAACTCCCTTTTGCATGTGGGAGGGCATCTCTGGATCCAACTCCACATGTTCTGTCTACAACAAAAGCAGGACAGAAAAAACCAGGGGTCATTTCGTAGAAAAAGAGGTGCAGGAGCTCATTAGCATAACTCATTTGCATATGCCACACCCCCTAACATGCCGGAAGTGTGTTAGAAGGCAACACCCACCCCTCAGGCTCCACTCCACAGGTGAGTGAAACTGACCTGCTCTTCCTCCATTCCCTTCCCCATCCAATACTTTGTGCAATAAAAATAAGCGTAAAGAACACACCCTCATTCTCTTCCTGCTCCCTTGAAACCACCAGGTTTCAAGTAGACTTGAGATACCCAGGACATGTGCACCACCCATCCCTTCCCCTTCCCCTCCCCACAACAAGACACCCTGTGAGGTAGGTGGGGCTGAGAGAGGTCTTTTGAGAACTGCTCATGAGAGAACAGCTCTGAGAGAACTTGTGACTGGCCCAAGGTCACACCAGCAACTACACGTGGAGGAGTGGGGAATCAAACCCGGTTCTCCCAGATTAGAGTCCAACTCCTGACCACTACATCAAACTGATAAGGTGGAAGCTGTTGAAGGGTTGGTGAAATTTCTCCAGTACTTATGTGCCATGTGCCCAGATAAAAAATGGTATTTTTTTAGAAAATTTGTATGCCACCTTGAGCAAGTCTCTGGAAAAGCAGCACACAGCCATAAAAGGAACAATGATAAAATTATCAATATTCAAACAAAACATTCAAAACAATAAAGACCCTAGCAGGGCTTTCCCCGGGGCGCTGCGCCTCTGCACTGCTCGGGGAAGCCGAGGAGGGGGCGGGGCTTGGTCATGTGCCCGCCCCCTGGGCCCCTCACTCCCGGAGCTGTGCTCCTGTGCGCTCCTGCTACAACGGACCCCGGGATAAAACCCATCCTGTAAGTAAGAATTTAATTACAAATTTATATGAAGCAGCAATGGGTGCACATCTTATGTTGTCAGAGATGTTGTATCTTAATAAAATGGTGGCCCTGTTATTCCATATTTCCAGCAGAGCCTTTTTGTGTGTGCTGAGTTTCTTCCTTAACTAGTCAGGCTGGTATCTTAGATGTCATTTGCAAAGGGAGGGAGAGCATAAATGCTGACTGCAAGTTCAACATCAGAATCAGTGATGTGACATGAATATATATAAGGGACTGCAAATCATGACAGAGCCTTAATGGGATCTTAATGAGCAACTTTAGCACTCTTCATAATAGACTTTAAAGGCAGCCTTAGTGTAAGATATGCTGACAAAGGGCTTTTGTACATTACTTTGCTTGGTTAGCTGTTATCTACTCAGCCCCCTTTTCCCACAACATCATAAAGAGGTAGCTATAACAAAGAATGATAAAACCACAAGTAACACTGAAACATTTTGCAGCTCTTCTAATCTGAACCAGATTATAACCATCTATTGTACCAATGATACAAAATAGTCAATTTTTTTCTAAAAGCAATAATGTGGTGTGAAAACACAATTACTACAAGATGTATACCAACTTCTAATAAGATATGTTCCTCCCATAAAAAGATCACCCTGTGGGCCTTACGGGTCAGTAAGACCCAGGTCTCCAGTTATTGGATACTCTCTAACCACTACATCATAATCATACCCACGCCTACCTGTAGTTTAGTCATTCGCTGGCTGATATGGATCTGTTGAAATTACTGGAGAAAGATCAACTGCACTGGATAAAACACTATTTGTGAAACCAGATATATTCTCAGCCTCTTCAACACAGTGGCCTTTTCAAAAGATTCCAGTTAAAAGTTCTCCACATTCACTATGCACCAGACTGCTTACTGTGAGTCTGCCGACACTCATACCAGGATACATACCACTGGTTTAATTAATGCAGCCACTAGTAAGCCCATTTCCACAGCGTGTTATCATTTCTCAGTATTGTCAAATGGCTACTTTTTGTTTTAAGCCACTGTTAGGGCGCGATCACACCAGAACATCTGGCAAGCGACCTGCACCCGTCAGCAACCCGTTTCTCTCCGCCAAAGAAGCGGAGTTAAAAGATACTGGGGAAAGTCCAGTATCAAACAGGTTTGCTACGGGCTACAGATGGACTTTCCCTGTGTGATCGCTCGAGTGTGCACTCATGGGGATAGTCTGATCAGGCTATCCCTATGCCATGCCGTTGTTTCCCCCCCCTTCTCAGTACGCGCATCATCGCATACTGCCATAGGAAGCCCTCAGGGCAGAGATGCAATTCATCGATCCCCGTTTAAGCGCATCGGGAAAAAACGGCAACCCCCCCCAACTCACCCACGATGGCGTCTGATCATGCAGTGGCGGGCTGTGCCCGCAGCTTCACAGAACTGTGAGATCGCGCAACTGCGGGTCATATTACTCCAGAGCAAATAGCCTCACTTCCCCCCCGGATTATCTTGCTCATGTGACCTTAGTGTACCTTAGTCAAAATGCGGTACATATAGAGGACCTTAGTGTACTGTATACTTAGTCAAAATGCGGTACATATAGAGATCATATAAAAGGAAATTCTTTTGCCAATACATTCTAACAAATGAACAGGGAAAAACCAGGCCTTGTAGTTAAAAATGTATTAACACCAGCAGGGTTTATGTACGGCATAAAAGAGATTTACATGTGCATATATGTATGTATTTTTGAAATATCATTCAAAGGAGATACAGTAGAGAGTTTATTGCCTAGTGAGCTATCATTGCAGAAAATCATAACATACCATTATTTTAGCCAAGATGCCATCGTCACTCGACTCCATGGTAACAACTGCTTTGTCGGTTTCAATTTCACACAACGCATCTCCAACACTCACAGCTTCTCCTATAAAATAAAAAGATTCATAAAAGTAATATTGAACTATTTACTATATATACTAACCTTAGACTGAAAATTTTTGGACCAGTATGACCACAGATGCCTGAGAACAGCAAAGGACCAGAGAATGGCAGAAAAAGGTATAAGAAATGTCCAGAGATGGCTGATTACTGGACAGTCTAAGGGACCCAGACTCAGTAATAACCAGGATTCATGTGATTGTTTGTTTGGAGCTTCCAAAAAAGGCTTTTTGACAACCAGTCTTTTAATTTGAAAATGTGTGCAGAGATCAGCAGCCCTCCCCCACCACGACTCCCTCACAAATGAGAACAAATCTGAGTCACGTCTGTAAGCCTATTTCTTTTTAACTGAACCAAGGAATTCTCTTTGAAATGAAAACCTGTGTAAGGTAGAACACGGGTTTCTAAACATGGTGCATCTCTCTAAAGTGGAATCACTGTAACAAGCATTTTTGTCCAGTTTTAAGATCATATTCACATATCGCTGCCTTGCGATAACAGACCGACGAACCCAAAAGCTTTTGTCAGGCGAAGATGGATGCCATTGGCTGGATGTCTGCCATTAAAACAGGATTACAGTGGAAAGATTCCTGAATGGTTCTGGGGCCAAGACAATTGAATACACACGTTTTCTTTACAGAGCACTAAGGCAACAAAAAGCTTGCTTATATAGCAGGCTTGTGTGCAATGCAGCTTTTTGTTAAAATATGAAAAAGCTTTTAACTGTCTTGCCTAAAGGAAGGAAATAAAGTGACTTGTCTAAGCCCTAAATTGGATTTGTTTCTGCTTTCTTTATGAAACGCTTGAGTAATAACAGTGGCAATTTGCAATAACCCTGTCACTGAAATGACACATAGCTTTGTCATGGCTTTCTGTATTATGCTTATGAAAAAACAAACAGACAAAATCGAAAGACAGTGTGATGTATGTAACTTGGTTGCCTTTAGCAACAAGGAAACAGCTGCCACATGCGAACTCCTTTCAAACCAATGTTTGGTCTCTGCACATATTGCACTTGAAAAGACTGAATAAAAGGCTATTTATCTGTCCAATTAGCACCTGTAAGAAAAATTCTTTTTATTAAAGAAGAAGAAGAAGAAGAAGAGATTGGATTTATACCCCGCCCTCCACTCCCCAAGGGAGTCTCAGAGCGGCTTACAAACTCCTTTCCCTGTCCCCTCCCCACAACAGACACCCTGTGAGGTAGGTGGGGCTGAGAGAGCTCTTTCCCAAGCTGTCCTTGAGGGAACAGCTGGTACAGAGCTATGGCTTGCCCAAGGTCATCCAGCCAGGTGCAAGTGGAGGAGTGGGGAATCAAACCCGGTTCTCCCAGATTAGAGTCTGCGCACTTAACCACTACACCAAACTGGCTCTATTTTTACACCAAACTGGCTCTATTTTTATTAAAGCCCAAGGAACTGACTAAATAAGACATCTATATTTTAATTCAGAGGCTTTGCCTGAATTCTAAGGTTCTAGCCTCTTGGATCATGATGGGATCATAATGTCAAAGCTCCATAAAACAAATATATCATGGCTCCTTTTTGAAACATAGATAGATAAGGTATTCACGCTCTTTAATTTAGAGGTACTGTCCGCCCTTAAGGCAAAGATTTAAAGCAACTTTATAAGACAGTTCAAAAGTATATACTAAATAACATCTATTTAAAATTTGTCAGCTCCATAAATAAACTCAAAGATAGCTCCCTTTACATTTTATCTATTAGATTTGTAAGCCACTTTTTGACCAGTCCAGGACCCCTAAAGCATTTCACAACATGTATAAAATGCATCTGAACCCAACTTAAACAGAAAAAGAAAAGAACATACCTTTCAGATTAAAACAAACAAACAAACAATACTTGGGAAGCATAACCCCGAAGTATCAACGAGGGCCGACCCAAGGATTTGGGGCACCTAGACTAAAGCACCCGAGCACAGGGAGGTGGCAAGACAGTATCTGTCCCTCTCACCTCCTATGCCAGGCTGCACTGAATAGCTGCAGAAATGGGGCAATACAGGCCTCTCTCACCCTAGAGGGTGGGATGCAATCGCCCCCCCTCTTCACCTCTCCACACACAGTCAGGTGAAGCAGGTACCTGGGCAGATCCTGATGCCACAAACAGGCTACTTGATGCTCCTCTGCCTAATCGATGAGCCACGCTGGTATCAACAAGATTCAACTTGGTACTGTAAGAAGCTAAATGCCAAGCATTCATGGCTAGCTTTTGGACACAAATGATCACTTACACTTTGTTACACTTAATGTAACAAATATAGTGTAACATGGTGACACCTTTGTGAATTACACAAGTGAGGAGAGAACAATTATCAGCAGTTTCACAAGCACTGAACATTCTTCAGAAAAAAAATGCTGCCTGTGGCTTCTCATTGTTCACACTTACGAAGGAAGAATATGATATCAGAACAGATTAAAATAACAGGCAGGAGGGAGCGCTCTCTTTTTTTTATGAATGGGAACGATTATACCCAAATTTCAATGAAAGGGTAGGATTCCAGTAAGATCAGTGAAACAAATGGCTTAAAATAACTGGAATCTCCATTCTGAGTAGTGTTAAAGACCTCTCTAGCAATACCCTCTTCCCCAAGGGGCTGAGACACTCAACCGTTATGTGGGTTTTCCAAAAAATTTAGAATTTGAAAAATTTCAGGAAAATCATCCAGTAATTTAAATACTACCTTCAAACCAATTCAGTTTTTTTTAATGAAAAATTGTATTGATTATAATAATGCTTATAAAGCATTAAAAACAATTGAGCAGATACTTCCCTTATGCTGTTTACATAAGATGCTATAGACACAGTTGTCCATTCATCTATTCCAACCGAATTTAACTCTCTTCCATGTAGGTCAATGACAATGCAGTCCTACTTATGGTGACTAGTAGACACCATAAAAGTTTACACCAGCCCGAGCATGGAACAACTCAAAGAAATGGAAAATGTAGAGAGAGCTAGCCCACAGAATCGCCAAGAGTCAGACATGACTGAATGGCTAATAATAACAACGAGACCATTGCAATATTGGTTAGTTCCACATCAGACTGGCGATTACAACACCCCATTCACTAAAAAAATCCCTTTCACTAAAACCCTTTCATTTTTAAAAAAATAATGTCATGAGATTCTCCCACAGATCTAAAGTGCAGACCACTGGATTAAAATTCTCTTTCTTTTTCAATTAAGGTTTCCTTTTTAAAAAAAGAAAGTTGAACAGTACTGACTTAATAAAAAGAAGAATTATGTATGGGTGACAAGAATCCAAAAGAGCAGTGGATGATGAATAATATCCCAAAATATCATTTTATGAAAGTTAGTCATTGTGGGGTTTTTTTAAAGTAAAAGCCTTTCTTAATTTAGAGAGTACATTAGGAACCTGAAATATTTTTTCAAGAACTCATTAGCACTAAAGATAGGTGTTATTAAATTATTAATTAATAGCGACATTCTGGAATCCTTGATAAATTACTGTTTTAAAATGTCCAAAAATTAATTCTGAGAAACTCTCAAAAGCCATGTTGGACTTTGTTCTTTATCCCAGCTCTTAATAGGGTTTCCAGGTCCCTCCTGACAACTGGTCCCTCCTGGCAATTGGTGGGGGATGGGGGGGACTTATTGGAAACAGCAGGGAGGCCCATACAGAAACTGCCCACGTGACCCGGAAGTGATGCAATCACGTTTGAGACATTGGTGAGACGCTCTGGTATTTGGGCAAAAACTCTATAGAAAATTTGGCTTCTACCAGAGCATCACCCCGACATCGCAGATGTGATGACATCACTTCTGGGTCACGTGGGCAGTGATGTAAACATGTCGCTGCATGTCAGATGGATCTCCATCTTTTTCAGGGTAAGTCCCCCCCACTGGCAAGCTGATCAGCAGCAGGGAGGTGGGGCCGGGTAGTGAGGGACTCCTGCCTCCAATAGGTGGTCTGATAACTCTAGCTCTTAGAGAGCACCCCTTTCAGCCACTGAGACCTGGTCTACACATGCAGCAGCATGAAGTGTTAAAGTGGTGGCAGAAGCACTTCAGCTCAGTGAATGACATTTGTTGCAGTGCTTCCCTACATAGAAACCTCATACAGAAAACCAGCACAGCAGGGAGCAGGTTAGAATGCAACCTTTTGCACCGCTTGGCTCTTTTTATATTTGCAAGGAGATTTTCTAACACAGATTTCAAAAGTGGCACCCCTCATTTCCATACTGAAGAACTACAATCCACTCTAATGTTGCAAGATGCCTTCCCTCATTCGAGTCTACTGCAGGCATAGACCAACCATCAGTCAGCTCTTGTAGAACAAATATATTAATTAAAAATCCAGTTCCAGCCCTTAGGCCTGAGAAAGCCAGGAGCGCAGCCATAACACTTCTGGCCACTGAGAGTTCTCTGCAACTGAAGACTTGCACCCAGAGCCAGTGACTCTAGATCTTGAGCCAAAAGGAAATCCACCTGGCAGAACTGAAAGTACACTTAACTCTGCCTACAGATAATATTAGTTTGCCTTGCCATCAGATCTCAGAAAACATGGCTTTAGCAGCTATAAGAAAGGGCAAGGATACACAAGCAAGGATTGAGATTTCTTAAGCCTCTTCATCTCCTAGCTCACCCTGCAAACAAACAGAACACCAAGAAACATATGAGCCCTAGAAATACACTGCCTGGTTGGAAAGAAAATAGGGAAATCAACATGTTTAAAAGCTGGATCAACCAATATATGGACTTTTCTTCTGAAGTACAAACGGGCAACCTGATTTTAACAGCAGTTTCTTTGGACATTTCAGTTGTCTTAGTTTAAGACCAATCCACTCTGCTAATGATCGCAGAGAATTAACGGGCTGGTAGCAATTTTTCTACATGTGATAATTATGGTAACCCTTTTTGATGGGATGGGCAATGATGGAGCAGACTGAGTTGAAAGTAAAAAAGGTGAAATTCTCAGTGTTCACCAGTAGCATTAAGTAGCTCAGATCACCTTCCTGTTTCAGCCATTTCACTATGTTTCCTTCTTCCATGGTGGGTGAAAGTGCAGGCATGAGGATTTTAACAGCAGGGGTACCTGGAAGAAAAAAGAAAGATAACCTTGAAAACAGTATTGTGTCATTACCTCAGGGTAATATTGTAACAAACAGGCAAAAGATAAGCATGGTTTCTCAGAAGGAAGTCCCACTACATTCAATTAAATACTTATTTTTTACATATAAACACACATAATATAGGGAGGGTTGCCAAGTCTTCCTTACTTACCAGCGTGGGGGAGTCCTCCGTCGTCCAGGAGCTTCCCCGGCGCGCGTGCAAAGCACGCGTGCCTGGTGACATCACCCGGAAGTGATGTCATCATGTTGGGGGCGTTGCCAGAGCGTCACCCTGGCAACGCCCCCAACGTGATGACGTCACTTCTGGGTGATGTCATTACGTTGGAGAAGTCGTCCTGGCTGGACGACTTCAGGGGTGGGGTTCCCCCCGCCGGCCAAATGGTGGCCAGCGGATCGGGAACCCCTGTAGCGGGGGATCCCCTGCCCCCCGGGCTGACTTAGCAGCCCTAAGGATAGGCCTCCACCATTAAGCCATGATCCTATGTGCACTTGCATAAGAGTAAGGTCCACTGAACAAGCGTTGCCAACTCTAGGTTGATTCCTGGATATTTGAGGATGGAACCTGGGAAAGGCAGGGTCTGGGGAGGGGACGGATTTCAGTAGGGTACAATGCCATAGATTCCACCTCCCAAAGCAGCCATTTTCTTCAGGGGGGACTGATCTTTGCAGTCTGGAGGTCTCCAGACCATACCTGGAAGTTATCCTTTCTACAATGAACTCAGTGAAATTTGCTTCTGAATACCTATGCAGATTGGATGGCAATATGTATCATATTTGTGTAGCCAGAAGGGCAGGTTAAATTGTGGTTGTCAGGAAGATGATTCACCTCAAGTCTAACTTGAAATTTGTGGTGGCACAAAATTGCTGCATGGTATTCTGCAAAAGGCAGAATAAAGTGAATTGAAAGGCAAGTTATTCACATATGTTTAATTCATACCACTTTGGTCCAATTACCTAGGCCAGGGGTGGGCAAACTGTGGCTCGGGAGCCGCATGCGGCTCTTTCACATATATTATGTGGCTCCCGGCAGGGCGGCTGGGGAAGCGAAATATCATTAGCAAACAAATATCATTGGACAAATTAATATCATTATCAATATCTGCTTTTACCCCTTTTGTTATTATTTTTGGCAGTCTCACTTAATGTTAATAAAAAGCAAATTTGCTTATTTTTCAATAAAAGCAGGTAATATTTGTTCATGTCTTGTGGCTCTCAAACATCTGATGTTTATTCTGTGCGGCTCTTACGTTAAGCAAGTTTGGCCACCCCTGTTCTAGGTGGCTCTTACGCTGAGCAAGTTTGCCCACCCCTGACCTAGGCCATGACATATACCTTACCTAACAATTCCTTTGATAACTGTTTAAACAGATTAACCAAAGCACTGTATTAATTTTATAAAAAGACAGCAACCACAAAACTGAATTATGCATGTAGAAAGCTATTCCTTGTAACAATCCTCTATAAAGTTTCCTTCCCTGAGGTTCCCTATTAGCTATATCTGTCTTGACAACATGAACTGTAAACACCAAACTGTAAGACCAAAACTGAACTGCACAGATGTCAAATCATGAGCAGCTATACTAGAGAGAGTGTCATTTTGGAAGCTGTGCTTGAGGCAAATCTGGAATCTGCTCTAAGAGTTTTTATTTATCTACTTCGTTTTTACCCCGCCTTTCTCTGTAATGGGAACCCAAAGCTGCTGACATTGTTCACCTCTCCTCCATTTTATCATGGTAACAACTCTGTTAAGTAGGTGAGGCTGAGAAAGTGCAACTGGCAGTCAAAACTTGAACCTGGACCTCCCAAGCCCTAGCCTGGCGCTCTAACCACTGTAGCACATTGGCTCTGACCTTCTGATCTGACCTTCCCATTTAATCCAGGCTGTCAATAAAATTAGTAGTAAGTAATCATAAAAACCTAGTAAATTTTAAGAGTTTCTTTCAGGCATTACTTTTATATTGTAGTGGTGGAGATATTTCTTAAACTGTGCCCACCTGTTAAGGAAAAAGAAACTCATTATCTTGCCTCATTATCTAAAATAGATCATTACACATTAGGCAAGAAAGGAAGAGATGTTCCAAAATACATTTCACAATATGCTCTAATTTTAAAAATAACTAGTGAAACCAGACAGTTCCCTGTGGGTGAGCACGTGTATCTACTATATCCAAATGCCCTTGACAATTTTGCCTGCATAACAAAGTATAACATTTCCAGCTAGTGCAGCAGATGGGCTTCTGTACATGTATGCAAGAAACTTGGATTTTAGGTGCTGTAGGGCATTTTGTTAAGGGAAGACAACATGGCATATCCTGATCTTATCAGTTCTCGGAAGCTAAGCAGGGTCAGTACTTGGATGAGAGTCCACCAAAGAAGGTCTCTGCAGAGGAAGGAAGTGGCAAACCACCTCCACACACCAGTTTGGTATAGTGGTTAGGAGCGCAGACTCTAATCTAGGAGAACCATGCTTGATTTCCCCCTCCTCCTCCACATGCAGCTGCTGGTGTGGCCTTGGGTTATTCATAAGTTCTTTCAAGCTGTTCTCTCAAGGGCAATCCTTGAAAGAGCTCTCTCAGCTCCACCCACCTAACAGGGTGTCTGTTGTGGGGAAGGGGAAGGAGATTGTAAGCTGCTCTGAGACTCCTTCGGGGAGTGAAGGGTGGGGTATATAAATCCAATCCCTTTCTCTCTCAGTTCTCATTTGCCTTGTAAGCCCCTTGTTGTGGTCACCAGTGTTCCCTCTAAGCTGAGTTAGTGTGAGCTAGCTCAGAGTTTTTTAGCCTCCGGCTCACACATTTTTCTTGTAGCTCAGGAAGGGTGGCCCCAGAGCAGACTAATTTATGCAGTAGCCAAATCGCTCCCTCACATCTTTACTGCCTGAGAGGAGTGAATGGAGAGTCTCCGTCTTATTTTGACATATTTATTGCTTTACAACCATTGACCTTATAGCCTTAGCTAGTTATTTAGTTTGTCTTCACATATCTTAAAACATCTTCATCATGTTACATGTTCATTTGCTGTTCAGCCCGTCTGTAAGTTTGAACCTTACCTTCCATTCTAGTGTATTTTTAAAGAACGTGCGTGCACACGGAAGCTCATACCTTGAATAAAACTTTGTTGGTCTTAAAGGTGCCACCTGACTCTAAATTTGTTCTACTGCTTCATACCAACATGGCTACCCACCTGGATCTAAATTTAATGCCAGTAGCTCACAAAGTAGAATTTTTGCTCACAAGACTCTACAGCTTAGAATAGGGTTGCCTGCAGGGATATCCCAATTTGGGAGGGGGGCTCCTTCCCGCTGCCAGCCAGTTGGCCGGCGGGGGGGGAGCCTCGCCCCCAAGAGCAAGCACCCAGCAACCCCCTTTAAATCTTGCTTAGAGTGCAGGCACGTGCGGCCTTCCCCCCACCTCTTCCCCACAACATTTAAAGAGATGCTGTTTGGAAAAGGTGGGGGCCGCACATCCAAAAGTTGTTTGGGGGGGGGTCACCTGCACTGCAAGCCATGATTTCATGGCTTGCAGGGCAGGCATGACTGGTGCCCACTCTTTTAAAGCAGGGGGCGCTCATGCCTGCCCTACAAGTGGTGAGATCACAACTTGAAGGGCAAGCGTGAGTGGCTCCTGCTTCAAAAGAGTGGGCACCACGCATGCTTGCCCTACAAGCAGCAATCTCGAGTCTTGCAGGGCAGGCACGGGCGGTCCCTGCTTTCCCCCAACCATTTAAAGGAAAGGTTCCCTTTAAATAGTTGGAGGAAAGTGGGGGGGGGGCACGTGCACACAGCGCTGCGTCCCTGACGTGATGACATCACTCTGTGCGACATCATCATGCTGGAGCACCCCCTCCCCCTCCTGGCATGCCCCCCACTGGAGGGGGGGGGGGAATAGGACCTGGCAACCCTAACTTAGAGGGAGCACTGGTTACTCTAAGTGGGTTGCAACTTGACAGCACATAAGTAGGTACATAGGGCACACTGGAAAACTCCAAGGTATTTTTCATTTAGATTGTAAAGTAATTGCTGATGGCCTATCCTATTTTGTACCTGCACAGTCAATACACCTTTAATCTGTTATTTTTACAGCTTATGAAACCTCCATGTTAAGATTCAGTGTACCACTGACAACCACATGACTGAGGAGGCTATCATTTTCATGCCCAATCCAAGGACTTTCTGGAAGCATGTGACTGCTAGAGATGAGGAGGATAAGTATGTCTTCATGAGTTCAAAGCCCTTAAGGTACATCTTTCTGTAATTCTTACAACAACCTTGTGAGGTATGTTAGCCTTATCATCTCCATATTACTGATGGAGAAGGGTTTGTTTTTTGAAGCTAAGAAAGATTGGCTTACCTAATGATACCTAGTCAATCATAGTAGAAACAAGATTCAAAACAGAATTCCTGACTCTTAGCTTGGTCTCCAAGCCACCACACTACCGGAAGTGACGTGGCTGATTGAATCTAACCTTGATCTGATCCAAAAAGAACCATCTTAAGAAGTACGCATGCCTTGCATTTGCAATATATCCTCCAATCAACATAGTAGACAAGATTTATAAACCTGCATTTATTGAATATTAGCATAAAATACAAGCCAATTCTTTTGCTAATAAGAAAATAAAATATTTGCAGAAACTTATATTAATATAGTCCATGTCCATTAATATAATAAAAGTGAGATTACAACACCATCCTAAGAAGCATTACACTTGTCAGCTAATGCTGCCATCTCCTGCCCGGGAGGTGGGATGAGTGAACCCTTGATGTCAGGTCTGTGGAATGTTATGTTATATTTCTCATGGCATGCTTATCGCTCTTCGAGCTGCTCTGACCTTGGTAGACTGATGGTGCCTGCCCATGTATCTCTTCTCCTGTCTGACTCTAATTCTTCCCGCTTTTTCCCTGAGAACCGTAAACCAGTATTTTAAGCGCCTTTTCTTTGGCTTGGTGATTGGTTGCAATTCCTTTTTCAATTCTGTATCATTGTCCTCCTTGGGGCTGTGTCAGCCATTACTAACACATGAAGTGTAGATGACCATAGCAGACCTTTCTCAATTAAGCATTCCTGTTTAAGGACACTTGTTGGTGACTGACTGTAGGACTCTCACAACACTCTGCTGCGACTGTTGAAGTCAATGGGCTTTGAGGGTGTAACTCTGGTTAGGACTGCACTGTAAGTTATCTAATCCTTTTTCACTTTCGCACATGTCCAGTTACCCTTTGATCTGCTTATGGTAGCTTAGCTAACAGTATCGGTCCAAACAGAACTGTAGAAAGCACTGTTTCAACTCAAACACAATAACTGTCCAGGTACTATATAACCTGTTTCTGCCACCTGGAGATTAAAACTATTGAAGAGGCATCCAGTGTGTTACAGGTGTGTTACTGCGCTATGCATGTAAAGCACACTAGACGCTTGGAATGAGCAATAGAAATTGCTGTGGGAGGTCATCCAGATATTTGAACTGGGTTGTCGCCAGTACAAGGATGATACCTCACACTTCTGGCAGACCCCCAGGGATGATGTAGTTTTGGCTGTTTTGGGATAGATCAGGGTTCCCCAACTTTTTTGAGCCTATGAGCACTTCTGGAATTTGGATACAAGGTGCTGGGCGCAACCACTAAAAGGCTGCCACAGGAGGTGAAGCCAACCACAAAAAGGCCACTGCAGGAGATGGAGCCACACACAGAGGACACCCAAGTACAAGGGACAAGAGTGGTAATTTTAAAAAATACACTAGGAAAGAGGAATGTGAAAGAAAATAAAACTAACACTGTTTTGGCAGCTGCCAGCAAAACAGTCAATCCGTTCTCCAGTGGCCAATCAGAAGCCCTGCTGGGCAAGAGCCCCATTTGACCTCATCCCCTTTGGAAAAATACTCAGCAGGTGCCATGGCAGCCCCGGGCACCACGTTGGGGACCCTGGGATAAATGATAATAAACTGGAATTTAACCCCTGCAAAATAGATTTGCTACAAGTAAATGGAAAGATTGGCCTAGGAACTGAATTATCACCTGCTGCTGCATCATAGCTTGCTTCATCAGACTCTCTCAGTCACTCAGCCATTTCATGTTTTCCCTTGGGTCCTAGACTCAGAACTCTGAGCATGAGATTTCCATGGTGAATGTCAATAAATCAAAAGTAGGTTTGCAGCTTACAGATACACACTTGAACATCATACTCAAGATTGCAACAGCACAGACATTTTGATGCAATGATTCAGAGCAAGAGGTGTCAGTTGTCAGTATTTTAAGTTAAAAAAACCTTTGTGTTTGTGTCCTTTTAAAGTTTATATCTCCACTATCTGGCATTACATTTTATGACACACATGGCCCGGCCCAACAAGGTCTCATTTATGTTAGATCTGGCCCTCCTAACAAATGAGTTCAACACCCCTGATGTAATTACTTTGAAACACTTTCTCTGATGTTACCAACAATTTATCTTTAACAATTACATTGGCTTTGCAAATGTTATTGTTCAGTTTAGTAAATTACAGAAGGTCATTACAGAAGGTGACCCAAAAAACAAACATCTTTCTTTCTCTTTAGGCAACATTTTCAAAACCTGTAACCCCTCTCCACTTTGATAAGCATTAATATTTAGTTGACTTAGATTTCAAGCCACGGCTGTGTTGTTCTGCGAGTTGCATTCTGGCCCATCCAAGACCCAAAGTATATATACATAAAACAGAAATCAAGTGGCATTTTTCAGACTAACCACATTTATTCCAGTATAAGCTTTCCTGAGTCAGACTCAGGGATCCCTGTACTGGAATAAATGAAGGAGAGAGATGGTTTGAAGAGTACATGACCTTTAAAACAGAACTGATGTTTTCAAGGCCATTTTACCAGTATCTAAATACAAAGGTTGTTCTCCGGATAATTTCTACCACCAAGGGTACTGGACCTCAGACCAGCAGTAATTCACCAACAGCTACTGCAATTAGATCAAAGTTAAAGCTAGAGTCATACCTACATTAATCAAAAAGACAACTGAACATGTTATTGTAAAACCAACGGTTCACTAACAAACACACACGATTTTAGGTGTAAACACACACAAAGAGAAATCAGCCATATCCTTCCTTGTCTTTGTTAATGCCATCAAACTTTACTCTCTTTCTAATGAAGCTGTCAGTCCTGTGTACAGGCCCACCCCCTAGGTTTTCTCTTCAATTGTCATTATCTTCACGTACGAAATGCAACTCTCAGCACTTGGGAATGTATAATTAACGGGGGACATTAGATATAACGAGCCAAACACTCACCCAGGAGTTCCCTGGTCTTATGCAGAAACCTCCAGCCCGCTGCATGAGGCCGAGCAGCAAAAGCCCCTTGCAAACTCCTGCCTAAGAGCCGATTTATCATCCTTCCACCGCCGCTGCAGTTCAGCCACAAGGAGGCTGCCATCTTTCTCCTCCTCCGGACTCTAGGGCTGTCCTTGCCGCTGCCTGAAAGGAAAGTATCTAGACTCCCCCGACGGCAGCCTGTCTTGTACTGCCTGCGCCAAAACACACACCGCTCCGTTTCCCACGAGAGATTGAGAATAATGACAACTACCAAGGCTATCTACTGAAAAGCCACTCTCTGGATTATGATGGTGATTCGGTTTGGCAAAAGCGGTAAAGAGCAGCTGAGAAATCTGCCTCTCTGAATCTAAAAGAAGCTTGCTATTTTATTTTTTTTAAACTTTTGACATTTTTTTTTAAATTGCTTCTATTCTAAAAGCTACACAGAAATCAAAAGGGAGGGGTGGACGACAAACTACAGGAGAGAGGAAAGAAACCACTAAAACCCCAAGTAGCAGCGGTCATACAATGCAAAAGTGGCTGACTAAAATACAGCATTCACTAACGTCTAGATATGTTGAAGGTGATATATAAAATTCAGTTGTCATCAAAAAGCCAACCATTTTAACTATATAAAACGTTCAGTGTTTTTCTTTCTTTTTTCTAAGTTCATATCCTCGTCTGGTATCAGGGATTTTAGGGGCAGCCGCCCCAAGTTCAGAGTCTGATTCTTCTTCAGTTGAGGTTGATGGTAGTTTTTCATTCCTTCGAAGGTCGCTTTCTTCTAGCTTGCTATATTTTTTAAAGGGAGAAGGGACCTGAACCTGTAAGAGCTGCCCAACAGGCTTAAAAAAGCAGCTATAGCCTGTCTCAGCACTGCTGCCATGCTAGAGAAAGCTGCACGCTTTTTTCTGCCTGTCGATGATGCAGGGCTCCATTCGTTAAAAAATGTGACAACACATCTGACTCCAGATTCACGTTTCAAAGTCTTAGTTACCATAAAGAGAAACTAGTCTGAGACACAAGCAAATGTAGTGTGTTTATCTTGGATAAAGTCCAGAGGGATAAGCCATATTAGTTTGATACAGCCCCCAAAATTATGAGCCTTAGGAAGCAATCCTAAAAAGGCTTGGAAGTAAATCTTAGATTATCCAATGTATCTTGCTCCCAGGAAAGTGTTTTTGGGATTACAGCCTTGAAGTATCAGAGTCCTGTGACATCTTAAAGAGATCACATTTATTTGGCATAGCATTTCATGAGTCAGAGGGTTCCCCTGTCACTGGTTTGTAGTTCTGGGTATAAATCTCAGCCAGTTGGAACTTAACACCTTATTCACTTCATTTATACCGCTCTTACCACTAGGGGCCCAAAGTGGTTTTACACCATTTCTCCATTGTATCCTCACTCTGTGAAGTAATGAGTGTGTGACTGCCACAAGGTCACCCAGCAAGCTTCCAGCATTTCATGGCAAAGTGGAGATCTGAACAGGGGTATCCCCAATACTCTTACCACTAGCAAAGAGCAAAACTACTCTTACCACTAACTACGCCATACCAAGCTGGCTCTCACACTGGCTCTTGTGCACCTGACAAAGTATATTCTGGTCCACAAAAGTTGCCACGCTATTAAATTCATTATATTTTAAAATGCCATAGAATACTTTAGTTTTCAAAAGAGTTTCAAACACTCCTTTTAAGCCATCTTGTGACCCAGATCCTGCTCCCGCCTACCACGTCATGTTCCTGGGGGACCTTCCGGACCGGCCCATTCAGGTAGCGGACATCTCCCGGCGCACCGCCCGGGACTGCCCCCTTGCTGGGGTCTTGGACTGGGCGGGAAGGGGGTGGCCTGCCAGCCCGGGGCCGGAGTCTTCTGCATACTCCACCCGGCAAAATAAGTTGTCCATCCACAAGGGGTGTCTGCTCTGGGGCTCACAGGTGGTGATCTCGACCCACTCCGCAAACAAGTGCTCTACATTAGGGGTATGTGGCCTAACGTGCAAATTAATTCCTGCTACAAAAAAAGCCCTGGGTTTTGACAACAAACAAGGTAAATAGAATAAGAAGCAAAATTTGTGAAGTCCTGTCACAAATCAAACTAATAACTGGACACGAGATTCCAGAAGACCCAAAAACGATACTTCTGCACCTATGGCAAGAAAAACCAATTCCTAGATCAACCAAAGACTTAATCACAATACTTATTGCGGCCGCAAAATTGACAATAGCCAGAAACTGGAAGAACGAAAAACCACTCTCCATAAATCAATGGTGGAATAAAGTATGGGATTACTATATAGAGGAAAAATGTTCAGTTTTTTTTGACCCAGTAGTAGGTGAGAGGGAGCTCAGAAACCCGACTGACAAATGGTTTCCATTCTCAGAAGTTTTATATGTAGGTGTGTTAAAAGTAAAACTTAAATAGTTGGAATAAGGTTTAAAACAGTTATGCGAATAAGGCTAGAAGACCATGTGAATGTAAATGAATAGTCTTGTTAACCCAATCTTCCTTCCCAATATTGATTGGTAAGGACTGACAGTTAATAGAAAAGAGTTCTTGAAGAGATGTACATTGTTAAAGGCATTTATTATTGTGTAAAACATAAAACCTAATAAACAATGTTAAAAAAAAAAAGAAGCAAAAGGGGGGTGTGGCTGGATGACCGCTCTCCTGGTAATGTGAGGGTGTGGCCTAATATGCTAATAAGGTGTGCTGTCAGTGGCGTGGCCTAACATGCTAATGAGTTTCTGCTGTTGGGTATGGCCTGTTATGCTAACGAGTTCCTGCTGGGCTTTTTCTACCAAAAAAAAGCCCTGAACTTACTTATTACAATTCTTATTATTATTATTATTACAATTACAATTCTTATTATTACTCCTCCTCCTCCTCGTAAGGCAATCTTATACAACGGAGTAATCCTAACAAATGCATTTCTGTGCCAGTCCCTCGCTGTTCAGCTTTTGCAAGGCTGGCTTCCTGCGCGGCTCCGGTTTCCCCCGGTCAGCGGCTCAGGCTCCTCCCACCTCCAGGCGTCGGGAAGGGCCCGGGGTCTTTCTTCGCTGTGGCTTCTGCGCCGGCGCGGGAGGAGCAGAGAACCGGGACGAGCCCTCGGCTGCTTGAGCGGCATGGCTGAGCAGCAGCAGCAGCAGCAGCAGCGGCGAGATGAGCGCGCCTGTCCCTGGGGTAACGGCGCAGAGGTAATGGCGGAGAACAGCTCCCGTCTCCGCTCAGGGGACAGGGGGAAAGTGCTCTTGCTGTGCGAAACTTTGGCCGCCTTCCCCTGCGGGGACGGGACGTGACTTTCGGGCGCCTGTGCTCGATGCTGAGAGTAGCCCTTGGGTAGGGGAAGGACTGAGTCGAGCTGCCGGTTCTCCAGAGCTTTTGACACCGCCGCGGCCAGCAGAAGTCCAGCAGGCAACGGGGAGACCCAGGCCAGTTGCATTCCTGAAGTGGGCTCCAGTGAGCCTCCTCTAAAGCGCGTGCAGGAATAGCGTGTTGTTAGTCTTTCAGGCGCCCTTTGGACTCCAGTTTATTTTGGCTGGCATGCCCGCTGTGTAAAGCCGCCTTGCCAGGAATTACTGTCGCTGATAACAGATCCAGTAGGGATGCCAGCCTCCAGGTGGGACCTAGGAACCCCCTGGAATTGCAGCTCATCTCCAGACTACAGAGATCCGTCCTCCTGGAGAAAATGGATGCTGTGGAAGGTGGACTCTGTGGCATTGTAGCCCACTAAGGTCCGTGTTCTCGCCAGACTCCATCCCAAATCTCCAGGAGTTCCCCAAACTGGATCTGGCGACTCTCCCCCCCACACACACACATTGTTGGCCAGAGGGGACTTGGGAACCCTAAATGAGGGAAGGCCATGACTGCATAAGCCACAGGGCCCCTACGCTGCTTCTTTTCAGAGTGTGCAGAATAGCGACCATTCGTGTTACCAGAGGGATGTGATAGTGGTGGTGTGTTTCCAGTGCAACAGTCAGAAAACAGGACGTTGTGTTGCTAGGGTGCCCCTTCAGGCTTTTGGTTATACCCACACATCATTGGCTATTGTTGCGTTATAGCAATTGTTGGCATGATAGCCATTGTTTTTCATGGTGGCCAAGTCAGCCCCACTGCAAATGACTGATGCAGTACAAGGGTCCCCAACCTTTTTGAGCCTGCAGGGACATTTGGAATTCTGGCAGGACAGAAGGACTGCCACAAAATGAGTGCTGCAGGAGGCAGAACCAGCCACAAAATGCTTAAGTGCAGTAACATACTGCAGATCCTTGTGTTGTGACAGCTGCTGCTAAAGCAGCATTTTTTTAAAAGAATCTGCACAGCCAACCAAGTCTCCCGTAGTCAATCAGAACCCTAGCTGGGCAAAAACCCTACCTAGTCTTGGCCAATTCCTAAAAACACTTGGTGGGGGCGAGAGAAGGTGACTGTGGGCACCATGGGGAATCCTGCTGCAGTACAATATCCAACAAATTATTGATGCAGCCTGGTTGTTAAATAACAGACCTTTTGAATAGTTAGCAAGCTCCTGAGGGGGTTCGTTGTGATGGTTGGAGGGGGAGGAATCAGGTCTTTACAAAATAGTCTCAGCTCGGCATAGGGTTGCCTGCCCCCAGGCCAGAGTGGGGAATTCCCCACTTTTGGGGGAGAAAACCCACCCCCAAACAGCGGTGTCCCTGTGTGACATTGCTGACATGATGACATCACACAGAAGTGACACCATCACATGGGGACAGTGCCGTGCTACACTCTGGTTTGAGGGCAAAAGGGGGCAAAGGTAAAGGTTTCCCTTCCTTGAAAGCCAGTTGAATCCGGCTCTAGGGGGCGATACTCATCTCCGTTTCCAAGCTGAAGAGCCAGTGCTGTCCGAAGACTTTTCTGTGGTCATGGGGCCGGCATGACTAGACGCTGAAGTGCACGGAACGCTGTTACCTTCCCACCGAAACGGTATCTATTTATCTACTTGCAATTTCTTGCTTCCGAACTGCTAGGTTGGCAGGAGCTGAGGCCAAAGATGGGAGCTCACTCCGTCACACGGCACTCAGGTCTCGAACTGCCAAACTACCCATCTTCTGGTCTGCAGTTCAGCGTCTTAACCACTGAGCCACCGCGGCCAGAACTCTATGGTAAACCTCAAACCAGAGCATCGCCGCACAGCGTCCCTGACATGATAACGTCACTTCCACGTGACATCGTCACGTCACGTTGGTGATATTGCAGAGCCCCTCCCCCTCCCAGAAAGTTCCCTCACTCCCCCTGCCAGCAAGAGGAAAGGTCCTGGCAACCTTAGCTCAGCACCCTGTGCTTAAAGCTTGGTTGTCCTGGAGTCGCAAAGGGTGTAACTGCTCTAGGAATGCATACTAAAATGTATTTGGTGAGGTTGTAGAATCATGTAGGCCTCCAATTTTAAATATGAAAAACACTTGTTCTTCAGATATTAAGAGTCTGAGAAGCACTATGAAAGAGGGCTAGGATGGATATGAGAAATGAATGTCCATGATTGTTCTAGGATGTTATGGGGCCCATATTAAGGCATTGCCAGTGGGTTTCCTACCCTGGAAGAGAGAATGCAAACCAGGAATTCTCTCCTGCTGTATCTTTGATGCTCCATACAAACTGATAAGGATGGTTTTTGTCAGGAGAGTGGGCTTTTTGCTAGTCTTGGGATCCTGGCAAAAGCCCTGCCCCCTCCCCCTCTAGAACCACCTCTCTACGTCTCAGATTCTAATTCTTGCTCCACTGTGAAATTTACTGAGTGGGATTAGGGATCATTCTGAAACTTCGTGGGTGGTCTTGGGTGTTGCTTCTTTAGCTTATCTACCTTATAGGGCTTTTCTAGAGCAATAAACTTTTGGTATAAATTTCAGTTCCTCATTCCCATTTGTCTTTTCACATGTAACAGAGGATTGCCTTTTAAAATAGGAAAATAATAATTTGTTTACCCGCCTTTTACTAGTCCAAAACACGTTTGTCCACGGCAGTTTGCAAAATAAAGCACACTGCAGCTAGTTAAAAAAAAACGAAGACAGCAACATAAACCAGACAAAGTCTCTAGGTTTAATTAAATTAATCATTAATGAGTCTTTGGGTATCCTTACATAAGAAGAGAAGAAGACGAAGAGATTGGATTTATACCCCATCCTTCACTCACTTAAGAGTCTCAGAGCGGCTTACAAACTCCTTTCCCTTCCCCTCCCCACAACAGACACCCTGTGAGGTAGGTGGGGCTGAGAGAGCTCTTTCCCAAGCTGTCCTTGAGGGAACAGCTGGTACAGAGCTATGGCTTGCCCAAGGTCATCCAGCCAGGTGCAAGTGGAGGAGTGGGGAATCAAACCCGGTTCTCCCAGATTAGAGTCCGCGCACTTAACCACTACACCAAACTGGCTCTCATAAAAGATGAGCACAATATCCCAGGAATTTTTTGGGGGGGGGGAAGGACAATGATTTCCAATTAATATGTGTGTTTGTAAAATGTCTTCATGTCACAGCTGACTTATTGCAACCCTTTAGGGCAGGGGTGGGCAAACTTGCTCAGCGTAAGAGCCACCTAGAACAGGGGTGGCCAAACTTGCTTAACGTAAGAGCCGCATAGAATAAACATCAGATGTTTGACAGCCACAAGACATGAACAAATATTACCTGCTTTTATTGGAAAATAAGCAGATTTGCTTTTTATTAGCATTAAATGAGACTGCCAAAAATAATAACAAAAGGGGTAAAAGCAGATATTGATAATAATATTAATTTGTCCAATGATATTTGTTTGCTAAGGATATTTAGCTTCCCCAGCCGCCCTGCCGGGAGCCACATAATATGTGTGAAAGAGCCGCATGCGGCTCCCGAGCCACAGTTTGCCCAACCCTTCTTTAGGGTTTTCAAGGCAAGAGACTAAGCGTGGTGGTTTGTCATTGCCTTCCTCTGCACAGCAACCCTGGAATTCCTTGATGGTCTCATCCAAATATTAAGCAGGACTGACCCTGCTTAGCTTCTGAGATCTGATGAGATCAGGCTAGCCTGGGCCATCCAAGTCAGGATTCCAATTTCATACACTGATAGTAATAGCAAACAACAAAACTGATTGCATATTTTGGTCCTTCCGAAGCTACAATGGTGGGATGCAGACAGGACTGGAATCTAGACTGAAGCTTGGGCAACCAAATACTGTTAGCTAATAAGTTGCAGTTTTCTGTTTTGTTACTCTGTGCAACGCTTCATAGGTGAATAGTGCTTTTATGACTGTATTACTCTTTTAGACCCAATTCTATCTAATATGATAGGTTGCTCAGATGCTTTGAAGGTGCGCCATCTCCTGAATGACCTGTCACCTGAATTAACTGAAAAGGTTGCTTTATTTCTAAGTTTGGCAATTAAGGATTGATTGCGCAATGCATAGCTACATAAGATTAACTCATTTTTCCCTTGTTACCTCTCTTTCCATTTATTTCTCTTTCTGTAACCCGGTTTATGCCAATAAAGGTATATGTATGCAGGGGTCCGTTGGAGCGGGAGCGCACAGGAGCACAGCTCCGGGAGTGAGGAGCCCAGGGGGCGGGCACATGACCAAGCCCCGCCCCCTCCTCGGCTTCCCCGAGCAGTGCAGAGGCGCAGCGCCCCGGGAAAGCCCTGCTAGGGTCTTTATTGTTTTTAATGTTTTGTTTTAATATTGACAATTTTATCATTGTTCCTTTTATGACTGTGTGCTGCTTTTCCAGAGACTTGTTCAAGGTGGCATATAAATTTTCTAAGTATACCATTTTTTATCTGGGCACATGGCACATAAGTACTGGAGAAATTTCACCAACCCTTCAGCAGCTTCCACCCCATCAGTTTGGTGTAGTGGTCAGGAGTTGGCCTCTAATCTAGGAGAACCGGGTTTGATTCCCCACTCCTCCACATGCAGCTGCTGGTGTGACCTTGGGCCAGTCACAAGTTCTCTCAGAGCTTTCTCTCATGAGCAGTTCTCAAAAGACCTCTCTCAGCCCCACCTACCTCACAGGGTGTCTTGTTGTGGGGAGAGGAAGGGGAAGGGATGGGTGGTGCACATGTCCTGGGCAGTGTTCCCTCTAAGCTGAGTTAGTGTGAGCTAGCTCACAGTTTTTTAGCCTCCAACTCACAGATTTTTTTCGTAGCTCAGGCAGGATGGCTCCAGAGCAAACTAATTTATGCAGTAGCCAAATCGCTCACTCACAACTTTAATGCCAGTAGCTCACAAAGTAGAACTTTTGCTCACAAGACTCCACAGCTTAGAGGGAGCATTGGTCTTGGGTATCTCAAGTCTACTTGAAACCTGGTGGTTTCAAGGGAGCAGGAAGAGAATGAGGGTGTGTTCTTTACACTTATTTTTATAGCACAAAGTATTGGATGGGGAAGGGAATGGAGGAAGAGCAGGTCAGTTTCACTCACCTGTGGAGTGGAGCCCGAGGGGTGGGTGTTGCCTTCTGACACACTTCCAGTATGTTAGGGGGTGTGGCATAGGCAAATGAGTTATGCTAATGAGCTCCTGCACCTCTTTTTCTACAAAATGACCCCTGTATGTATGTATGTATGTAGACTGTATTACTTTTGCACTGCGTAGATAACACTGCTTATCAAGAATCCCCAAGCCAAGGGATTCTTGGTACAGGCCAACAGAGCCCAAAATTACAAAAACCCTGGGGTTTTTCCACACACTCACCAGTTCTGATACCTGCTACCAGTCCCTTGGACTACCCACACAGTCAGAAGCTGAGGGGCAAGCTTCTGACCTTACAGGGATTAATCAAGAAAGTCAACCCTGCATGGCAGGCCACTTGCAGAATGAGTTTCCACAACAATTAACCTGGTAGGTGGACTCTTATGGTCTAAGGTACTAGAATAGGATTAAAGCACCAGAAGTACAGAACACACCAAGTGTAGTCAAAAGTTATTTATTAAAGCATGTAGTGATATTTCAAAAGAATATCAGTGAGAACTGAAACAAAGAAGCTACATTTAAGAGACTACACAGTATTACATAAAGAGCGATTTCCCACAAGCGCTGCCCCAACGTCATTCCTCTGTTTGCCCCGATTGCCTGCTTGAATTTCCCACTATTTGCCGTGGGGTATATTTTGACCCGGGGCTTCGCGTGACTTCCTCTGATTTCCTCCGCAGCTTCAGCGATCCTCAAAAAACAGGATCATTAAGCCGCGGGGGAAATCATGCGAAGCCACGGGTCAAAATGCGCCCCGCGGCAAATAGTGGGAAATTCAAGCAGGCAACCGGGGCAAACAGATGAACGATGCCGGGGCAGCGCTTGTGGGAAATTGGTCTTAGAGATGTAACATTTGGGGGGGGGGGGGGCGGAGCGACGGTGCAAGATGGCGGGCATCTTTTAGAGTAGCTCCTGACTCCCTCTCCCTAAAATCGCCTAAAACCCAACAATACCAGTAGCAATCGACCACGGAGAATGGGTAGAACAACCAAGAATAAATCGCTTCCAAATAAAGCGACACCGACGACAGTAGAGTCCTTTTTCTCGCCGGGAAAGCCGACGGATATGCGAGACTCACAGCTCAGCCCGACTGACAAAATGGCGACAGGCGTTTCTATGGAGCAAAGAGAACCTGTAAACGATGACACGCCATTATGCAGAAAGGATTTGCTAGATCTCCGAGAAGATTTACATCAACTTGTGAAAACGTCCATGGCAGACCTCCTACAGCCTGTACATTCGAAATTAAATGATTTAGCAAGGGAGCTCAAAGAAACGTCCAAGATCACAGAAAATGCTTCTGAGCTTTCCCTAACACTGCAAGATGAGGTCAGACATCTACAGACGAACGAAACTACAGTTAACACCAGGTTAGTGACATTGGAAAATTGTGGGAGAATGTTAAACCTTAAGTTTAGAGGGCTGGAAGAGGGCATAGAAGAAAACACCGACCTGGCATCCTTCATCTCCTCATGGTTGGCTCGAGCTCTTAAAATGGAGGAAGGAGTAGCCCCTGCCATTACAACAGTTTATAGATTGCGGCCGATAGCCAGAGCTGGCAAGAGCCGACCCAGAGACGTAATTGCCACCTTTATCTATGCAAGATCTAGAGACAAAGTGTTAAGAGAAGCCAGACTCGGAGGATTTCTACTATATGAAGAAAAAAAGATTCTAGTGTTATTGGGCTTGCCGGCTGCAATGCTGGAAAAAAGAAGGTATCTGAAACCTTTTACTTCCAAGCTTTTTGATGCGAAAGTGAAGTTCCGATGGAGCCCAGTTTCTGATATCCTGTATATAAAAATGGATCCCTACTGCAAGCTTCTGACAACATTTCAGGCTGTGCCCTGTTAAAAACCTTAGGAATTCTGAAACCCCCAAAGATGGTGTTTGACTTTTTGTTCACCTTTAGAAGTATGATAATAGGCAGTAGATATATGGTGTTGCTTTAGATAAGATTGTAACTTGGATTTGTTTACCAGTTAAGTTTTGTACTATTATAGTTATTGTGTCTTTAATAATAGAGCTTGCTTAACTGGGTTGCCTTGGTAAAATAGAAGAATTTATTCTATGGGTGCGAATGGCAACCAAGTCATAATTAAGACTTCATGGAACATAGCGTTGGTTACTTTTATAAACAATTAATATCCTTATTTTTATTGTTAAATGTTTAGTGTAAAAATATTTTATTAAAAGAGTAACCAATCATTAAGTTTTATTTCTATCATCCTAGGGTGTTTTATATGAGTACTATATATCTGAAGTCAAAACATGCCTTTAACATAGTAGTCACATTTAAGTCTTCTTTATATATATTTTTAATAGTGCCTTATTTTATTTTAGATTGCAAGCCAATGCATTTAATATATATTTAAGTATTGTTGGTTTATTAATATAAATTGGGAGATGGGGGACGGGACCAAATCCTTATATTTTTTTAAAGTAAGAATTATCCCCCATAATATAGGGATTCTAGGCAGGGAGCACTTACAGTCCATCTTCTCTTCAACTATAGTAGTTAGAAGAGTCCCTAGAAGCAAGCTCCTTTGTGGAGCATAGTTTTTTGTTATTTGATTGTAAATTAGGATTAAAGTTAAGACCATTTTAGTTGTATGGTCTTGGATTTATTTTTGAATTGAAGAAGTAAAGTCCTAATAGGACAAATTTTAGTTATTTTTAGCTGCGTTGGCTGGTTAGAGTTTTTTGGGGGGTTTTGAAGATTGATTAGAATAGTATTGGGGTCTCATTATGTCTGTTCAATTTAAATGTATTACATGGAATTGTAGAGGGTTTAAAAATCCTATAAATCTCTTTTGCATTAGAGATTCTTGAAATCTTACTGTTTTTGCAACTAGAGTCATAAACAGCAAAAGAGATTAATAATGAGGTCTGGTGTTTAATGAAAGAACAAGAAATTGACCAAAAGGTCCAGTTTCTTGGCACTGCTGTTTAGGTCAAACATGGATAGCTTGTGACCTGACAGTCTTAACACAGTCAAACAACCATTGTGTCATTATATAATGGAATGAGAAAATTAGCCATTAAATAATTTCATTAATATTAGTCCGGAACTGTTTTTGTTAGGTTGTCAGGTTCCCTAGTAAATCAGCACTCAACAACCGCCCTTAAGTAGGTTCAGTTTATTGGAGTCAGTATTTTCTAAGACACTTCCTAAGCACTTCTGTGTTAAGACTAAAACAGGGAAACAGAAATGGGATTATATACACAATTCAAACTGTGGTGTTAGCTGGCTACAAGCCAATGAACTGGTACTGAGAATAACGGCTTCAACATTCAGGCAGGAGACTCACCAGAGAAACCCGAGATCTTATGTAAACAGGGGCAAATGTTAGGAGAGCATCAAAGGTGACATTCCAGAGTTTACAACAGCAGTTACACCAAACCTTCTCCCCCCCCTCCTTTTCCTCATAGCAGCGTCTCCCTCTCTCCCGTCCTCTTAGTTACGACCGCCTAGCTGACATGGGTAGATTCTGTGTTTAATGTTCTTCATGGGTTTATTGCTCATATTACAGTGAAAAGTGGTACTTACAATTCTCACTAGTGAAGATAAGAAGCCAGACAGGCGCTGGAGCTATACACCATGGCATGGATGGACATTCTTTGTGACTTCCTTTCATAGTTGGGAAAGCCACACAATCCAAAATGGCAACCAAAATGTTATGTCCCATCTTGAACACACTACCATATGTGTGGGAATGCTGTAAAGCCTTTATGAAGCCTGAGGCCTCCCTAGCCTGGATAGGGTCATCTCTCCTTCTTCCCATGTCTCCTGTAGATAATGTGAAGGGACAGGCGGAAGAGTTCCCATCTAAGTCGGGAAATACTATTGCACTCCTGTTGATGTCATCAGGAGCATGGTGGGGCCCACATTCCATTCTTTAATTAATTAAAAGAATGAATTAAGACTTCAGGCTTCTTAATTAATTGGTTTCTAAAGGATTAATTGCAATCCATAGATGGGGAGTTTGCCCATCATTCTTTGTCATCCAGCAGCATCCTGTTGGCCAGGACAGGCTTCTTATGTAAATGTCATTTTGTGGAGATAAATGATTCAGGTTATCAGGACAGCTGCTTTATCCATTGTTACTTCCAACAGTTTATCAATGCTTCTAATAATGGGACTGAAAGAAGAAACACCAACCCAATTTCTATTTTGAATTTTGAAAATTACAGAAGCTCTGATTATTCTGGCTTGTAGGTCCTACCCTGTAATTAAGCTGTACTCAATTTGCTCCAAAAATAAAATTCAGAATTATATACTGTGGGAATTATTTTGATTCATTTTGTACAAAACGGACTAATTAAAGGTTCTGTTGTTGCTGTTTTTAGCCAAGTGATGTGAACCTTCTACCTTCTTCATCAAATTATTTTGAATGGAAATGTACTAGTTTTAGAATAATTGTAAAAGCGGGGGGGGGGGGGCAGCTGATGCAAAAAACAGAAGCAATTTGCCCATCTTTTAGCTTTTTCCTCTCACAGAGATTGTTTTTGTGTTCAAACTTTGTGTCTTTTGAAGCAGTAAAAAGGCTTCAGCACTGCTTTAATAAGCGCAGTGTAATGGGTTCAGTGTAATGTATACCATATAAGTGAAATATAGATTTCTTTCACAAGATTTCTTTCACATTAAGTCTTCTTAGAATGTGACATTACTGAGTAGGCATTAATACAATTACTTTGTAACTAGTACATAGGATAGTATGTGGGTCATGGGTTTCAGCAGAGCATTCTTCCAAACAAGTCAATGGAAATGTTAACCTTTGTGTGGAAACTGCTGAATATGCTTCCATGTTGCATGTGGCAGAGCATAACATTAGTTAGGTTTGCTGCTTGAGTCAGCCCACTCATGTAGAATTGTTTTGTGGCAATGTTACATCTTCCTGTTGTGTGGGATGAGCGGCATTTGCTTCTTACCAAAATAATATTTAACCTTCGGCCAACTGCCACACAGTGATATTATATATATTTGTAGAGGTAGTCTTTGGTACGTTGCTTCATTACTCCATATATTGACTTTGTTTAAAATATCTCAAGAAAGCTTACACCAGTTCATTAAAAAGTCATCTATTAAAATCAACAATAAAAAGGTACTATCTATTAATAGAAGTGTAGTTGCTTGAAGGAAACAGAACTGAATTAACCAGAAGTATTGTCCAATATTGAAGGCAATTAGAGGTCAAAAAGTCTTATAAGGGACCTTGCCTGGGATCTGAAAGATGCCAAAGTGACACCAGCTAAGTATTTTTAAAGAGAGAGTTCCCTTTAAAAAAAAATGTGGGCCTCCATTGGTTATTTCAGAAGATGTGCAGGTTGATAAGAGAAAAGGTGATACATATGCATCCTAGCCTTCGTATGTTTATTTATATGGTTACTTTTCTTCTGAGCATCTCAGGACCCAAGATGGATGACAACAATATTAATTAAACAATGTTACAAAACAAACATTTGAAACAAGAGCTATAAAAACATTAGAACCAGTTTGGTTCTAAACATTAGAACCAGTTTGAGAGCCAGTTTGGTGTAGTGGTTTGGTGTAGTGTAGTTTGGTGTAGTGGTTAAGTGCGCGGACTCTAATCTGGGAGAACCGGGTGTGATTCCCCACTCCTCCACTTGCACCTGGCTGGATGACCTTGGGCAAGCCGTAGCTCTGTACCAGCTGTTCCCTCAAGGACAGCTCGGGAAAGAGCTCTCTCAGCCCCACCTACCTCACAGGGTGTCTGTTGTGGGGAGGGGAAGGGAAAAGGAGTTTGTAAGCCACTCTGAGACTCCCTTGGGGAGTGGAGGGCGGGGTATAAATCCAATCTCTTCTTCTTCTTCTTCTTAAAAACACCTTATGCTCCTTTGCAGCAGAGTGGTCCTCCGGGCTGGAAAAGCAGGATGACGAGAGCCTCCCTGATCTTTTCCTGGTTTCAAAGCATGGGGTTGCCATGGAAAAAGCTTGAGCCCAGACTGTTACTAAATGTACCTTGGACAAGGGAGATAACTGGTAGTAGAACCTGCTGGGCAAGACAAAGTTGAACATACAAATTGTTTAGATCCTTCAAGTATGTGACCCCGTCATGAAGGGCTTTAAAGGTGAGCTTCAGCACCTTGAATTGGATAGACCCAGGTACTTACTGACAGCTAGTGAAGAGACCTTGATGTAGCAGCGACATTCAACTTCAGTTTGTTCTCCCTCAGCCTTTTGACTACCGCATTCGGACGCTGGGCTACACAATGCCCAGTCTCTGCCCATCATGGCTGGTGAAATCTTGCTGGGATGTGGTAGAAGGTCCCCTGAGGGAGATTATAAATTCCTCTCTCTCTCTCTCTCTCTCTCTCTCCTTAAAGGAAGCCATGGTTAGACTTATCTTAAAGAAACCTTCTTTAGACAATGAGGAGCTAGCCAATTACCACCTAGTAGCAAATTTACTGTGCCTGGGAAAGGTAATTGAGAAAGCAGTTGCTGAGCAGCTCCAGGACTTCTTGGATGAGACATCTGCACTTCATCCATTCCCATCTGGGTTAAGACCTGGGTTTGGTACCAAGACGGCCTTGGTGGCTCTCATGGATGACCTCTGACTCCAGCTTTATTGGAGCATCTCAGCACTGTTGATATTCCTGGACTTATCAGCAGCATTTGACACAGTTGACAATTCAATCCTGATCAGCCACATACCCTCACTGGGGGTGCGGGACATTGTCTTTTCTTGGTTAGCCTCATTGCTCCAAGGACACACTCAGAGGGTAGCCACTGGGGACAGGACTTTGACCAGGTACCTGCTAGAAACCTGGGGTTCTGTTATTAAAGACAGAATTATCAGACACATTGATGAACAAAAACTACTGAGGAAGAATTAGCATGGATTCTATAAGGGGAAATCTTGTCTCCCTAACCTTTTAGAATTCTATGAGGGGGTGAACAATGTGGACAAGGGTGACCCCAGTAGATGTTGTTTACCTAAACTTTCAGAAAGCTTTTGATAAAGTTCCCCATCAAAGGTTCCTAAGTAAATTCCATCATGGGATAAGAGGACAAGCCCTCTTGTGGATTAAAAACTGGCTAATTAACAGGACACAGAAAGTGGGTGTCAACATGTCAAATGTGGTTCAAGATATGCAAGTACAAAGGAATGCACACTATGTCTGGGGCAGTGATGCTCTGTATTCTTGGTGCTTGGGGGGGCAACAGTGGGATGGCTTCTAGAGTTCTGGCCTTGCTGGTGGAGCTCTTAATGGCACCTAGGTTTTGGCCACTGTGTGACACAGAGCGTTGGACTGGATGGGCTATTGGCCTGATCCAACAGGGCTTCTCATATGTTCTTATGGTCGTGCCTAGCCCTCAATTTGCCCATCTGAGTGTGGCCCAGAGAACCTTTTACCAGCTTCAACTGGTTAACCAGCTGGAACCTTTCCTCGGCAGAAAAGACCTGGCCATTACGGTGCATGCCCTGCTGACATCTAGATTAGATTATTGCAATGTGTTGTATGTTGGGCTACCTTTGAAAAGTACTCAGATATTTCAGTTGCAGAATGCTGCAACCAGGATGGTGACCTGAGTTAGTCATTGGCCCAGATACACGGGCTCCCAGTGTGTTCTCAGGCACAATTCAAGGACCTAGCCTTATTTATTTATATATTTATTCAATGTATACCCCACCCTCCCCACCAAGGCGGGCTCAGGATGGCTTACACAACATTTCATAAAAATACAGTTAAAACCTGTATAACATATGAACGTATAACATAAAATAGCAATCAATTAGAACACAACTAGAATGCTGGAACTTTATCGAGTAAAACAAGAGCAAAAGTTATTTCTAATACGACTTAGGTGACCATATCATTTCCATAACTTTCATACCGGCTCAGTTCGCTCCCTTGTTACGCAGTGGGCACAGGCTGGAGATAACGATGTAAGGCTGGAGGTGAAAGATGGCAAAGCCAGGGCACAGGGACACTCCTTGGTGTGTGATGCGGCTCCTTAGTCAAACGCCTGGGGGAAGAGCTCTGTCTTGCAGGCCCTGCAGAACTGTAAAAGGTCCAGCAGGGCCCTGATCTCTTCTGGGAGCTCATTCCACCAGGATGGAGCCACCACCGAGAAGGCCCTGGCCCTGGTTGTCACCAGCCTGGCATCCTTATGGCCTGGAAGGGCCAACTAATTTTGCATCCCTGAATGTAGTGCTCTCCGGGGAACATGTGGGGAAAGACGGTCCCTCAGGTATGCTGGACCCTGTCCATATACAGCTTTAAAGGTTAAGACCAGCACCTTGAAAAGAATTTGGTATGCTATCAGCAGCCGGTGAAGTGCCTTCAGTATAGTACAATGCCTTCAGCTCCCACATAGGGATATCCATCAGCAGCCTGGCTGCCACATTCTGCACTAGTTGCAGCTTCCGGATTTGAGACAAGTGCAGCCCCATATAGAGAGCATTACAGTAGTCCAGTCCATCGCATGGATCACTGTTGCCAAGTTGTTGCATTCAAGGAAGGGAACCAACTGCCTAATCAGCTGAAGATGATGAAAGGGTGCCCTGGCAGTGGCTGCTACTTTGGCCTTCATTGTTAAGGAAGCATCCAAGAGCACTCCCAAACTCCTAACCGCCGGTGCTGGCACCAGCCATACCCCATTGAAGGTCGGGAGTGGGATCCCTGCCCCAGACTGCCCCGACTCAGGCACAGGACCTCTGTCTACATTGGATTCAATTTCAATCAACTCAGTCTAAGCCAACCAGCCACAGCTTGCAATGCCCAGTTCAGATATTCCAGTGTAGAGTCAGACTGGCTGTCCAACAACAGATAGAGCTGGGTGTCATCCGCATATTGGTGACACCCAAGCCCATGCCTTTGGGCAATCTGGGCAAGGGGGCAAATGTAGATGTTAAATAATGTTGAGGAAAGTACTGCCCCTTGGGGCACTCCACAAATCAGTGGATGCCTTCCGGACAGCTGTTCTCCTAGTGCCACCCTTTGTCCTCAACCTTGAAGAAAGGATGCGAGCCATTGTAAGGCAAGCCCCTGAACTCCAGTGTCGGTGAGGCGGTGGATCAGTAGCTGATGGTCGACCATGCTGAACATTGTCAACAGGTCTAACAACAACAGCACTGCTGATCTGCCTCGATCGAGATGCCTCCGAAGGTAATCCATGAGGGCTACTAGTACTGTCTCCGTCCCTTGTCCCAGGCAGAAGCAGGACTGGAAGGGGTCTAGGATGGAAGTCTTGACCTTCAAACTCTATATGTTTTGGGATCAACATACCTGAAGAACTATGAATCCTTATGAACCTGCCTGACCACTATGGTCATCTTTGGAGGCCCTACTTTGGGTGCCCTTGCCTTCTGAGATTAAGTGGGTGGCAACCTGGGAAGAGGGCCTTCTTTGCGTCAGTGCCCTGGAACTCTCTCCCTATTTGTCCCCTTTTGTTACCATCTTCTGCCAGTGGGTGAAGACTTTTTTGTTTCATTTGCCATTCCTTCAGTAATTCTTCCTTTGTGACCAATGTTTTAATCACTGATTTTATGTCTTTGTATGTCTCTGTTTTTAATTTGTGTGTGTGTGTGTGTGTTTGTGTGTAGGGATTGATTTTAATGTTTTTAAAATGTGATGTTATCATGCATCATCACCAAGGCTCCTTGGTGGCCCTTGTGAGGGCAGAAAGGTGGAGTATAAATTTTGTAAATAAATAAATACTATAAATAAAATTGAGGCTAAACTATTGTATGACTCTGCTTAGGTCTGCCCTTGAAGACAACTCAGAAAATCCAGCTGGTACAGAACACTGCAAGTTGATTACTATTGGAGGCTAGGTAGAATATGCATAATGTACTTGCTCTGCAGTCATTCCATTGGTTACCAATTTTGAATTCAATTTGCTGTTTCTTGCCTATAATGCCTTTCATGGCCTAGGTCCCACATACCTGCAGGGCCACCTCTCTCTGTACGTTCTGCTATCTCATGCAAACAACTATCTCATGCAAACAAAGCCTTCTGAAGGTACCACACTTCAAGCTTTCTGTGTAATAATGGATCTCAGCTGGTGGAATGGCCTGCCTGATGAAGTCAGGAAGGCTCCCACACTCTTATCCTTCCACAGAATTTATAAAGTGGAATTTTTCAGGAGAGCACGTTTATAACCAAAATAGGGTTTTAGTTCTAACGTCTGTGAAAAAGTGCAGGCAGTTTTATTATATTCTTGTCTGTGTGTCTGTGTGTGTAAAAAGGGCATTTTGGGGGGTGGTTTAACCCGCCGCTGGCCAGCTGGCCGGTGGGAGAAGCCCCGCCCCCAAGCCCGAACACCCACAGCCACCCCTTCCCCTTCTCTTTTGCGAGAGGGGTGGGAGAGGGGCAGCTGTGGGCTGCCTGCTGCAAACACTTAAAGGCAATCCTTTATTTTATTTATTTATTTATTGTTCACATTTTTATCCCACCTTCCCAGACAACTGGCTCAAGGCGGCTTCCAGCAATAAAATACCCTCAAAGTTATTTAGAGTTTAAAACATAAAATAAAGGTATCAAAGTTAAAACAACATAAACAACAACGAATACAGGCGGCAATCAGAGTTCTCAAGGTTGAGGTGGCGGCAAGAGGTTCGGCCCGCGGTTCCAGAGTGATGTTATCGTAAATTCCCACGGTGGCAGCTCCTAATTGAAAGCCTGGCAGAAGAGCTCCGTCTTGCAGGTCCTGTGGAATAAGTCCTGCAGGGCCCTGATGTCATACGAGAGCTCGTTCCACCAGCATGGGGCTGCCACTGAGAAAGCCCTGGTCCTAGTGCTGGCCAGCCGAACGTCTTTCGGACCGGGGAGGTTCAAGCAAACATATTTAAGTTTTATTGGCTTTAACAGTAATTCTGTAAATCCTTAGTGAATCCTTTGCAAATGTCTGGTATCATGTTGATACTTGGCATAAGTAGAAGCTCATCTTGAAAGATGTTATAGTGGAATGAAACTTACTTCCAGCTTATGCAAATGTGTATCATTTTTCTTTGCAGCAAATAGCATGTATAAAAGCTAGACTAATACATAATGATATGAAAGGTTTCGAAGGGAGTTCGATTTTGTAGCCAACTCCGGATTAATAATGATGCACTACATTAACTGGTATAAACCTGCGTAGTTGCATTCTGTTCAATAGAGATGCAGCTATTTATATTAACTCCGAAGCTGCCCCAGAGTATTTACTTGGCATCTGCTAAAATGTGGTAAATGAAGAATGACAAATTGCAGCTGTTAATGGTAATTTTAGCAAAACTGCATTTGAAAGTTATCTTTTAACACTGTTACTCTGCCCTATCAAGCTGAATGAGTTTCAGAAATCTTAATTTATTTTTCTCCAATTTAAATTTAAATATTTAGGGATCTTGTGAGTGGTTCTCCTTGGAGATAATATTCATCAGTTCAGTTCTAATGAAATATTTAAAACGAGGTTATCTACTGTGCATCCTAAAAGGGTATATTAAAAATAAACTTTTCAGAGTTCTGCATCAAAGTACAGCCAATTTAATTTTTTATAAAAATGAAATACACTAGTATTGTGATCTTTTTGCCTATCCAGATAGGTAGAGGCAGGGCTATTTTTGGGCAGGAACGCACAGGAACGGAGTTCCAGCTGGCTCTTGAGATGGCCACACCCAGCAGGAACTCATTAACATAATAGGCCACACTCAACAGCAGAAACTCATTAGGATTGGCTACATTAGGGGTATGTGGCCTAACATGCAAATTAATTCCTGCTACAAAAAGAGCCCTGGGTTTTGACAACAAACAAGGTTAACAGAAAAAGAAGCAAAAGGTGGGTGTGGCTGGATGACCACTCTTCTGGTAACATGGGGGTGAGGCCTAATATGCTAATAAGCTGTGCTGTCAGTGGTGTGGCCTAATATGCTAATGAGTTTCTGCTGTTGGGTGTGGCCTATTATGCTAATGAGTTCCTGCTGGGTAGAGGTAATCCCTCTTCCAGATTCATGTTCTTATCTGATGCCAGTGCAGGAATACGCATGGATTCTGCGATTTGGATCAGCTCCCCAAAAGGATCATAGAACACAGTACAAGGGAACAGAAGAAGCACTGCTGAAATTCACATGCATTAGTAGATGCCTTTTGTCATGCAACCCTTTTCTGTGATACATTTGATCCCAAAAGCTGGTACAGAACCATACCAGACTACATGGGGGCTCCTTCTATTTCCGTGCCTAGGAGACCAAATAGATTTGACGATAATTTTGATCCCCAGACATTTGTATTATGTACTGATAAACTATGCTTATTATCTTACATTTGGGGCAATTTTCACACATGCTTAATGTGTGACCAAGATGGAGAAAATACCTCTTCTAAAACAACACTGGCCATTTGCTGTTTTTGTAAAGTACTTTAAAAGTAAATTATTAATAATATAAATCTGATGCCTGCTTAATCAGGATCAGGCCTGGGACCCACATATCTAAGGGACTACCTTTTGTTTGGTGTAGTGGTTAAGTGCGCGGACTCTAATCTGGGAGAACCGGGTTTGATTCCCCACTCCTCCACTTGCACCTAGCTGGATGACCTTGGGCAAGCCATAGTTCTGTACCAGCTGTTCCCTCAAGGACAGCTTGGGAAAGAGTTCTCTCAGCCCCACCTACCTCACAGGGTGTCTGTTGTGGGGAGGGAAAGGGAAAGGAGTTTGTAAGCCGCTCTGAGACTCCCTTGGGGAGTGGAGAGCGGGGTATAAATCCAATCTCTTCTTCTTCTTCTTCTTCTTCTTCTTCCCATATACACCCCAAAGAGCATTATGCTCTATGGACCAACATCTCCTGGTTGTCCCTGGCCCGAAGGATGTTCATCTTGCCTCGACCAGGACCAGGGCTTTCTTTGCCCTGGCCCCTGCCTGGTGGAACATGCTCCCAGTCGAAATTAGGGCCCTGCAGGATCTTCTTCAATTCTGCAGGGCCTGCAAGACGGAGCTCTTCCGCCAGGCTTTTGGCTGAGGCAGCAGATGTCCCTATATGGCCTCCCTGAGGTTTTTGACACCCAACTACCAATCCAAATAATATGCCAGGGAGCCTCCACAACCAGTTGGCTTGTCTGAATTATGATTGTGTTTTAATGTTTATTACCATTTTAAATTGTTTAAATTTTTAACTGTATTTATTGCATTGTTCTATGATGTTACACACCCTGAGCCTGCTTGCGGGATGGGTGGGCTGTCAATACAAATAACAAATAAATAAATAGTTTAAATCACACAGATCTAATATTAAAGGAACTAATGCAAACAATTACTTTCCCCGCTGTATAGGACAAGCTGCATCCAAGGAATCTCATCCCAGAGCTTTGCCGGCAGTTTTATCACTTAGGATGGGTTACAGGGACTGGTGGAGGGATCAGTATGAAGCACGGGTGAGTGGTTTGTATGTTCTGTTTTCCAGACCAATAGTCAGATGGATAGTTCAGCAAAGTGATGGGGAAGTGACTAGTAAAAACACTGTAGACAGTTCCGCAGGGCCTGCAAGACGGAGCTCTTCCGCCAGGTCTTTGAATAGGAGCTGCCACCGGTGACGCCGGTGATACCGGTGAAACCATCCATCATTTAGCCATCTGTGATGCACCCGGTCCAGTATGGCCCTGGCAATGCTGGCAGGGGGGAGGGCTTGAACCTGCCATGGGGTCGCCATTAGAAATTATATTGTGGAAGCTTTTATAGGTACTAACTGTATTGATATTGAATGTTTTTTTACCTGATTTTACAGGTTTTAATTGTTTTGATTAGGCCTTGGGCCCATGTAAGCCGCCCTGAGCCCGCTTGCGGGGAGGGCGGGATATAAATCCAAATAAATAAATAAATAAATTGAAGCTGGCAGGAAGTTTAAAAAAGAAAGCCACTTAATGGCAGTACACTAACTCAGGAATTTCTAATTCACATTTTTTATCCCAGATAAGGAATATGTCAGTATTGGATGTCTTAAGCAAGTAACTTTTTAAAAGCGGTTAGCAGAATATAAATAATTTCCAACATCTGAAGACAACATATATATATATATATATATATATATATATATATATACATACACACACACACACACACACACACACACACACACACACACACATCCACATAGATAAAATTCAATGCAGGTGCATTACTTTAAATAGATCTAAAAATGAAATGTTTACCTGTTTCGGAGTTATTAGAGCTGCATCTTGGTGTCGATGGATATATAGCTCCTCTTAGTGGTGATGAAAGGGAAACAGGCAGTCTGCAGAAGGAACTTTCTTGGGCAAGGTTTGTCTAAGTGAAGGCATATACTGGAAAGAATTTTATTGAATGGGCAAACAGCCTGCAGTCAGTGAGTTGCATGCAGGTTCAAGTATTGAAGCGGAGGTGCTAAGCTGTGCAAAAACGAGTTGCTGGACCTGCTGCTTCCTTCCCTCCTGGTGCTGAGCGGAGAGGTGAACAGAAGCAGGATTTGCAAAAGCAATGGAAACATGGTGCGTAAGGTCTGGAGGTCCCCTGCTAGTATGAATAGAATGAGGGACATCACAGAAGACAGGCTGGAGTCTAGAAGGAGGGGTGAGCTGGGATGAATGTCTTTGGAGAAAAGTAACAGAAAAGAACCAGTTGTGAAAATTGCAGGGCAAGTTGAAGGAGGGAGATGGGCCGGTTTGGATGTAAAAATCTGTTATTTGGATCCAGTCCTTGAGTTTGCACTCTCCCTTCTGTCTGATAAGTTGTTATAGACCAGGGGTCCTCAACATAATGCTTGTGGGCACCATGGGGCAAGCCCACACCTTTCCTGGTGCCTATCAAAGAGTTTTTAGAAAGTGGGTGGGGCCGGGGGGGTGGCCTATCAGGGCACCTGGTTGGCTACTGGAGATCTGATTGGCTCTGCAGATTTTTTAAAAAAAGTTGTTTTGGCAGCCGCTGCCACCACAGCACACGTATCTTCACTGTGAATGACTATGAGTATGCAAGAGAATACGTTTAAACAAAATGTTTGTTTACAAAAATGTCCTGTTAAACAGGGCTTCTGCCTGAAATGTTTGAAGAGTTACCATTAGAGTTTTAAAAACTATTAAAGTTTTACATGACTTTGCTCCCTGACATGTTGTGCTTGGCTCAGTCTCTTGTGGCAGCCACTTCGTAGTTGGCTCTGCCTCCTGCAGCAGCCATTTTGTGTCTGTGCCCACCATCCTGTGTCAGAATTCAAAAAGGTGTTCACAGGCTGGAAAAGGTTGGGGATCCCTGGTTGCATATCTTTACTTTTCAACTGGGCTTCTTACTTGGCTGGTTTCTGTCCTCTTTTTTGTGCATGGGGTCACTTCATGTTATAGATTCAGGAGATATGCTGAGGTTATATGGTTTAGATCTGTATTCTGTTGTATGTGATTATTTTACTAGCTTGCCTTTTACTTTGGAAAGATTTTGCATCCTGCTAGTGGGGCAGACTACCCTAAGAAAATCCTGTGACTCATTTGCTTTTTTAAAAGAAGAAGAAGAAGAAGAGATTGGATTTATACCCCGCCCTCCACTCCCCAAGGGAGTCTCAGAGCGGTTTACAAACTCCTTTCCCTTCCCCTCCCCACAACAGACACCCTGTGAGGTAGGTGGGGCTGAGAGAGCTCTTTCCCAAGCTGTCCTTGAGGGAACAGCTGGTACAGAGCTATGGCTTGGCCAAGGTCATCCAGCCAGGTGCAAGTGGAGGAGTGGGGAATCAAACCCGGTTCTCCCAGATTAGAGTCTGCGCACTTAACCACTACACCAAACTGGCTCTCAAAAGCAAGTACAGTGCCGAATCCTAAACCAAATTCTGCAAGTTTGTACTAAATTATGCAGCCTGCAAAGATTATTCAGGTGTTACTTAGTTCTTTTGATCTAATCAGTCAGATTTCATTTATTAAACGCCTGCTTCAGTCTGAAGTGGTTACAGATTCTCTGAGACTCTGTCCCATGCCTAATTAGATAACTCACTTTATTATTCCATGATCATCACCATATTTTGCAATCGAGAGAAGGAGAGAAGTGACTGGTGAAATCACTAGCAGAAGGTGGTTGGGTTCATGGCAAAGGACAGGGTTTAAAATATGTGTTTTACAGTCCTCTGTAATCCCCAGGTCATTTCGTAGAAAAAGAGGTGCAGGAGCTCATTAGCATGCCTATTAGCACTCATTAGCATAACCAGCCGAATGTCAGTTTCAGCCCTATTATATCCTGTGGGCCATTGAAGTCAATGGCAAAACATCATAGGGTATATGAGGGGCTGGAGGAGAGGGGGTTTGAGGGAGAGGCTCGAAACTTGCAGGGTACCTTCTGGGACCTCTCTCCGAAATACCCATCAAGTTTCAAGAAGATTGGACCGCGGGGTCCAATTCTACGGGGCCTCAAACAGGTTGCCCCATCCCCTCCATTGTTCTCTATGGTGGGAAAAAAGTTACTTTTTCCCCATCATAGAGAACAATGGAGGGAATGGGGGCAACCTGTTTGGAGGCCCTGTAGAATTGGACCCCGTGGGCCAATCTTCTTGAAACTTGGTGGGTATTTGGGGGAGAGGACCCAGAAGCTACTCTGCAAGTTTGGAGCCTCTCCCTCAAAACCCCTCCCTTACAGCCACTTTTAAAGCCACCGCCGAATTTCGGCGGCAATTTGGCAGCGGGCTGAATCAGATCAGAGAATCTGATTCGGCCCGTGGCTGCCCTACTGCCCACTCCTGAGCTGGCAGAGCAGCGCTCCGTCTCGCTCCGGCCCCAAAGGATCCCTGGTAAACCCCATCGTGATCCTGCCTGTTCTCTAATGCTTCTGTAAGGACAGGAGATGTCTACTCATCTGTCTCTCCAATTATGAGGGCCCATAAATTGCTGTTTTTAGAAAAGAACAGCTAAGAGTCACGAGAGGTTAATTTAGTTGATACTATATTGGAAGTGAAATTGTGCATTTCATTCTGTGATTGGTTATCTTGTGAATTACAGAATGGGATTAATACAGTTGGTGCTTCAGCCGCGTGCTTCATACTCCGTCAGGAAGAGCCATAAACCCCTTACATGAATGTTTGTGTGTGTATGCAGGTTTGCTGAATAGAACAAGTCTGGTGGACAGTGTGTTGCCAGGACTTCCAATTGTAGTAAATCTTTAAACGGGGTCTTCCCAGGGACTAGGCTTGAGCCTTGCTCTGGGAACCACTGCTTCCCTCTCATATATTTAGTATACACTCAATTCCTTGCTTGACATCTGTTAAATTATACTCATTGAGCTGAATGAAAATAAATTGTACTGCAGATTTAAAAATTAAGCAACTTGGGGAATACAGCCTCAAGTTTTTGTTTTTTAAATATGCAAATTATAACAGAGTAACAACCCACTCTCTTTCCCTTAACTGTGATCACGAAAGGAAATGCCATGGCAATAATTAAGTAACACATAGTTTTTTTAAAAAAAAAGCGTTAAATAATCTCTCTTTTCAGACTGCTAGCTTTAGTGGATGACTTCTGTCTGAGCATAGGCAAGGAAGGCCATGCATACATCTCTATTGCTCTTGTTGAAATTATCTGCAGTCTTTGATGCAGTACATCATGCCATCTTGTTGAGACACTTGAAGACAGAAGTAGTATCAAGGGGTGTCCCTTGAATTAGTTCAAATCATTTCTCATGGGTTGGAGTTGCTATTGGAAACCAGTTGTCATCAGTGTGGGGTTCCGCAGCGCGTGGTTCTACCCCCCCCCCCCCCCCCCCCCGTGCTTTTCAATCTCTATGAAAAGCCCTTAGGACAAATCGTTAGTAGCTTTGGGGTTGGTTGGCATCAATACGCTGATGATACCCAGCTTTATATATCCTTATCCAAATCTCCTGGTGATGTGATAGAGGTCCTGAGTAGCTGCCTAGTTGCTGTGTGGTTAACTGACCAAAAGTGAACAAACTGAAAGTAAACCCTGAAAAGGAAGAGGTATTACTAGTTGGGAAGGTGAAGGTCTTGAAGGAGATTCTTCTCCCCACTTTTGATGGAATTCAACTGACCATTGCTGACTCAGTTTCAAAAGCCTTGGGGTTATACTGGATCCAACATTATTATTGGAGAAGCAAGTTAATACAGCTACACTTTCTACCAACTCAGCCTAGCCCATAAGCTGGCCCCTTACCTTGATACAGCGGAACTGGCCGCCTGGATCCATGCGACAGTAACATCAAGACCAGACAACTGTAGTGCACTGTACACTGATCTCCCCTCAAAATCAACTCGGAAACAAATAAATGTAAACACTGGGGGGGGGGGGGGGGTTAATTGGAAAAGTGATGTTCTTTTGGTTTGATTTCACTCAAAAGTTTTTTTTTTCTGTTTCAGCAACTCTACTCATGTGCAATGCACCCTCTAAGCTGTGGAGTCTCTTGAGCAAAAAATTCTACTTCGTGGGCTACTGGCATCAAAGTTGTGAGCGAGCAGTTTGGCTGCTGCAGAAATTAGTTTGCTCTGGAGCCATCCTTCCTGAGCGAAGACAAAAATGTGTGAGCCAGAGGCTAAAAAACTGTGAGCTTGCTCACACTAACTCAGCTTAGAGGGAACATTGCTCATGTGTCCTTTTTTTTTTTGTTTCCATGCCACACTGTACTCATGCCTGCTCAAATTAACAGCCTATTTTTTCCTGCTAAAAACTGTTTTTTTAAAAACAAACAAGCAAACAAAACAGAACATTTGGGGGTGGAGTGGGGCATCTTTCCCAGCATGCCATTGTTGGGATGATCTTTTTCATGTGTCTGGAATGGAAGGTATGCCTTCTGTTTGAATGAAAGAAATGCCCCCTCCCTTCGCATTTTCACAGTGAATCGCCTTGGCGACCATGCTAATATCAACAAAACTGAGGTGTTTAAAAAAAATTGTTTGTGATCAAGGCAACATTATGATACTGTTACTTCAGTGTGACAATATAAGTGGCAAGGGTTTTTCTCTGTTCTCTCATTAGCACCTGAAAAATGCTGAAGTCTTCTTTCCCCCTCCTTCAAGCAGTAGGGGACTAATTAGTCTTCAGTGTAGGCGACTGCAGTGGAGCCCCCAGTAACTTCCAGCAGCAAAGGACTCAAGTATTGCATTATTCTGGAGCAGTGCTATGCAAATACTTTTAAGTATAGCATTATATTATTCTTGAGCAAAAAGGGTAGTATTGCATTATTCTTCAGCAGCACTATGCAAATATTCTTCAGTAGCGCTATGCAAACATATGCACCAAATATTTTTAAAAGATAGGCAGAGAATCATGATGATGGGATAACAACAGTGGGGGGGGGGATGCAGTTCACATCTGCTGTGAAAGGGAAACCAAAGGGGTGGAAAAAACCAGATTATCCTGTGCTGCGTGGAATCTCTGTTGCCAGTACGAACTGAGCAACAATCACACTGACAACATGGCCACCGAGGAAAAAACCCCTCTGCGTGAAATCAGCCTTTGTCTTGAAATAGCAGGAAAATTATTGGCAGTCTGGCTGATTTTCCACTAGGTGTCTCTGCTGTGCAAGGTTCAAAGTAAGAGTGTCAAAAGTCCCATGTCGTTTCCATAGGATTAAAAACACACATCTCTGAGTTTATATTCTTCTTTCTTCACAAGTTGTAGGCACTGGGGTCTTTATCCCTCACTCCCAGACATACTTATTTTGATACAGGGCTGCTTGGCTTCAGCAAGCTTTGCTTCTACTTCAGCTCGCTGGGAATACGGGCCCTCTGCCTGTTCAAATTAGAGCCATTGCTTTGTTGCTTCAGTTTGAAAGCTTGCAAGATTAATCACGTAGCACTAAAAGACATCTAGCAGTAATGACATCTAAGTTGTATTAGTAGTGGATGATCCTGACTAAGTATGCGGCAACAGGTTAAATCCACTGCTCAGATGCAGATTATAAAATGGTACAGACATCTTCTGTACGGTGTGTTGTATCTGTAAAAAGTGCTGTGTGTTTCAGAATACCCTTTACCTAGATTTTTTACTTTCTCCCCCCCCAGTCATGAGATCTACATTGCTCCATCTGGGGTCCAAAAAGAAAGAATTCAGGTAGGTCGCATTTTTTAAAACTCTTAATATCATCTTTGGAAATCCATCTACAACCTTCTCTTATCCATGTTTATACAGAAGCAAGTCCATACAGTGAAGGTTACGTATGTGTGTTATATCATGTCACAATCAATTTATGGAGGCCTCAGCAAGGGTCTTTCAAGGCAAGTGAGAAGCAGAGGTAGTTTGCCATTGCCTTCCTTTGCACAGACTTCTTTAGCGGCCTCCCATCCAAGTACCAACCCTGCTTAGCTTCTGAAATCTGGCAAGATTGTGCTATGCCATACCATTTCACTCTTGAATTGGCCATTAGATAGAATTAGATTATTTTGCCTAAAAATGTATACAATGAAACATGATTAATCAACAAAAAGTCGAAACTATATTGTTTGTACTGTACTGCGGCATTATTCCTGTCAGTGTTCATATGTAAATTTTCTGATTAAATATTTATTCAGTGCTTTATGTATTTCCTACATTTGCATCTTGTCAGAATCAAAAGAGGAATTCCAAGGAATCTCAGCTTTGTTTGCTTGTAACCCTTGAAAGAGAGGAGTTTGAAAATGGATTGCTACTCGTAAGGTCGCAGCCACACGAGCAAAATAATCCGGAGGGGAATCGAGGCTTTTTTGCTCTGGAGCAATTTGCCCCGCAGTTGCGTGATCACACAGGTCTGTGGACCTGCCGGGGCAACTTGCCACTGCGTGATCAGACGCAACCGCGGGCGAGTTGTTGGGTTTTTTTGTGGTTGGTCTCCGAGGTGCTTAAACGGGGGATTGATGAATTGCCTCCCTACCCTAAGGGCTTTCGATGATGCGCACACGAAGAAGGGGGGAAAAAAACAACAGTGTGGCATCGGGATAGCGTGTGATCCCTCTATCCGCAATGCCACACTTCGGCACTGGAGTGACCACATGGGGAACCGCAGCAAACCATTTGATACTGGAGTTTTACTAGTAGCTTTTTACCACGATCCCCCACCGGATCAAAATGGTTTGCGACGGTTTGACGACCGTTGTGGGATGCTGGTGTGATTGCGCTGCTTTGATCCGGTGGTGAATCATCCCTCTTCCATGGCAAATGAGTGCGTATGATCGCGCCCTAAGACTTGCTAAAAAAAGACAACTCCTTAATCAGCACACTTATTAAATTGGAGTAAAAAAAATGTAAAGAAAATATAACTAATCCTGCAGAATGTACAGTTTTATTTACTGTCCATAGGCCACCTTTTGAAAGGTACCTTTTTATAAAGGGCATATCAAATAGCATGTAGTGTTGTTATTATCCCTGGCTGTTGACAAATTTCTCAAACAGGTTTTTGATTTTTTTTGGACCTTCATAGTTTCATTTCAGATGTGTGTATGTGCCTATAAATACTAAATCTATATATCTAATTCCAAAGGCACCCCCTGTGTGCGGATATCTAAATCCACGTGGGGGGGCACCTGGGGGGCAGGGGGATTTTTCTACACACAGGGGGGACTCCCCCCCGTGTGCAGAAAAATCCTAAAAGTTTTAAAAAAACTTTTGGGGGCTAGTTAAATCCCCCCGGAAGTAACAGAGCATCCCCTGTGCATGTGCAGGGAACGCTCTGGGAATTGCAGCAGCCGGCAGTTGGTAGGCCGCCACTCGGGCTGGGGTGAAGGAGGGGCAGGAGGAACCACGGCCCAAGTGGCTCCAGGGTGAAGGGGGGAGGAACCACAGCCCGAGTGGCTGAGAGCCACTCGGGCCGGGGCGAAGGGGGAGCTGGGAGGAGCAGTGGCCCGAGTGGCTGTCAGCTTCTCCCCCCCATGAGTATCACGGGTCCCCCCCTTCTTGTTATATTATAATGTCTAAACCAAAGAGAATGGGTCATCTTAAGGAAACAGATATGTACCTAAATGCTTTCAGGAATTTTGTTTGTTTGTTTGCTACAGCCTGAGGATATGTTTGTGTGTGACATAGAAGAGCGGGACATCAGTTGGCCTCCACCACACAAGAAATTAAAGAAGAGTCAGTGCACTCCACTCTTCATGAATGCTTATGCCATGAGAGGTATGCAGCAAGCAGCGTTGAAAAAATCAGTACGTTGGGTTGGATTCAATGAGATATGAATGGAACAGAATTATACCTTCTCTCTTCCCCCCGTCCACCTCCATTCATGCACGCGCACACCCACCCCTTGAAATTCTACGCCTAAGGCTTGGAGGACCCTCAGGAACAAAGCTGAGGCAGTATTGGTGAATGGAGCAAGAAGGGTGAATTGTTCATTCACACGGGGGTTCAGGGGCTTGCCTTGCAGTGGCTTGCCTCGTTCCTCCAAGGTCGGGGACAGAGAGTGGTGCTGGGGGAGGAGACGTCCCAGAGGCACCCGCTAGTGAGCGGGGTGCCACAAGGGGCGGTGCTGTCCCCGATGCTGTTTAACATCTACATGCGCCCTCTTGCCCAGATTGCCCGGAGGCACAGGGTGGGTTGTCACCAGTACGCTGATGACACCCAGCTATATCTGCTGTTGGGCGGCCAGTCCAGGGCTACCCCAGATGACCTGGAGCAGGCGCTTCAGGACGTGGCAGGCTGGCTCAGGCTGAGCCGACTGAAACTGAATCCGACGAAGACGGAGGTCCTGTGCCTGAGTCAGAGCGGACCCGGGGGTAGGGATCCCATTGCCGGCCTTCGGGGGGGGGCACCATTGGTGCCAGCGCTGAGGGTCCAGAGTTTGGGAGTGCTCTTGGATGCCTCCCTACCCATGGAGGCCCAGGTAGTAGCCACTGCCAAGGCAGCCTTTTACCATCTGCAGCTGATTAGGCAGTTGGTTCCCTTCCTCACACACAATGACCTGGTGACAGTGATCCATGCTATGGTCACCTCGAGGCTGGACTACTGCAACGCTCTCTACTTGGGGCTGCCCTTGTCTCAGCTCTGGAGGCTGTAGCTAGTGCAGAATGCCACGGCCAGGCTGCTGGTGGATCTCTCGGTGCGAGACCACATCCAGCCTGTGCTGAGGACACTGCACTGGCTGCCTATAGCATACTGGATCCGGTTCAAGATGCTGGTATTAACCTTTAAAGCCCTGTATGGTCAGGGGCCTGCCTACCTCAGGGACCGCCTTTCCCCATATATACCCCAAAGAGCACAGCGATCAGGCACCCAACACCACTTGGCCCTCCCCGCCCGAGAGAGGCCAGGTTGACAACCACCAGGGCCTTCTCAGTGGCAGCTCCTTACTGGTGGAAAGAGCTCCCGGATGACATCAGGGCCCTGCAGGACCTTTTGCAGTTCCACAGGGCCTGAAAAGTGGAGCTCTTCCACCAGGCCTTTAATTAGGAGCCGCCACTGAGGGAAGGGGGCCTCTGGAAAGTGCCGAAATAAATCAACTGGTGCAAGCTCCTGACTGGGGGCCTGGAAATTGCTGTACTTCACTCTGGAAGTAATGTTGGCCACCAAATCATGTGAAATTTGATGGTCCTTGTTGCTTGTGTGTTTTTAAACTGTAAGTTTATGATAATTTATATTGTTGTGTTTAACCTTTGTGAGCCACCTTAAGCACCTAATGCTGGCTAGGTGGGATATAAATCCCAATAGATGAATGAATGAATGTTTATGTTCGGGAGAGGTGATTTCTGCCGATTTGTTCTCAAGCTGCAGTCCACTGCATCTTATCCAGTTCTGCTCCCTGGGGTTCACCATTCTTCAGGGGTAATCTTTCAGGAGATGCAAGAGACTTTAGTGGGAATGGGGAGATATCTGTTAAGTTCATGGGTCTTTGATTCCAGCTCTGAGTACGAAGGAAAGTGCATTTCATTGATAAAATGGAGATTCCTCCCCCCAAAAAGCATGGCTGATAAGAAGTTATACCAAATATTGTGCAATCCCTGCAATAACTGCAGCAATCTAAAGTTTTTCTTTTGTTTTACAAGTAAAAGGCAATTGTAACAAGCACTAACATATATAATAAACAATACTTGCTGTGCAAGTTGCTGGCTGATATATTGTGATATCACACAGTGTTCATGAGCGGTCATCCTGTTGAAGAGAAAGTCATCAGTCGAAACACGTTGACAGTTGATCCACACGGTTATCAGTTGGCGTGGGGGAAGACCTGACAGTTGGGCCTGGGAGATGGAATGTTGTGCTGCAAAGTGGCAGAGATCCTATAAGGTGGTCTGGGGCATACTTTTGGGGAAAACTTCAGAGAAATCGTGTGAATAAGAAAGACTGTGCAGTTTATAGTAACAAGCAAAGGGTGATAAAAGCTGGATTTTATATTTCAAAAAACTTTTGGGAGTTTTAAAATCAGAGAGGACTGCAGTTTGCAGGTTCAAAGCAAATTCTAGAAACCAAGAGAAAGTGTTTTTGTGTAACTGAATCTGGATCTGTTTCTGAATTGCATTGTGAAGATGTGTGTCTTATAATAAAGAGGGGGTGGTGTTTAAATAAAATCGACAGAGGTGGAAGCTCTAATTTTAAGTATTTTTCTTGGTATTTTTTCTCTCTTCACCTTACGTATATATGTTCAGTTCTAGAACTATAGCAGCTGTCCCGCCTGAATTGCTGTTTTGCTTGTTGCAGCATTCCCCAGCATTAAGATCTTTGGGGAGAAGTAACTAGGGAGTATTATAATGGGCGTCAATTATGTGGCTCTTATTTTCTTAACATTTTAAACCAGCCTAACAAAAAGTTGAAACGCTACATGCTTGATAGTTTTCTACTATGTTCTGGGCCAGTACTGATGAAACACGTGGAGCATTGGCTGGTGTTCTTCTTTTCTGGATATTTTGACATTCCTCTTGCCAAAAATGTTTTTGTTTTAAAAGAAAGGTTTATTCAGCTCCTTTCAGTAAGGACCTACAAAGAAAGCATGGAGGAACATGTATTAATAGGTTCATTTGTTAGTGATGCGTAAGACTGTAGACTGCTATGTTGATTTGAAGAAGAAGACTGTGCATTTCATTTACACTGCAAGTACAGTGTAATTTCTGATTTCACAAGGCTATTCAGGAATCACAAGTTATACTTCAGGAACATATAAAAAGAAAATGCTTATGTTTAATGGAGAGGGATGTTGCGCTGTTGTAGGAAGCTTGCTTTTAGGGTTGCCAAGTTGTAGGGACTCACCGGCAGGGGGGAGTCTTCATCTGGCCGGGAGTATCTCCTGGCTCGCGAAGCCTGGTATCATAGAGTTTTGGGGCGATTGCCAGAGCGTCGCCCTGGCAACACCCCCAACGTGCTGACGTCACTTCCGGTGATGTCATTACGTCGTCCTCGCTGGACGACTTCGGGGGTGGGGTTCCCCCCACCGGCCAAATGCTGGCCGGCGGATCGGGAACCCCTTTAGCGGGGGATCGTCCGCCCCCCGGGCTGACTTGGCAGCCCTACTTGCTTTCCGTTCAGAATATCACAGGTTCCATCTGGCATCTCAAGGGAGAGAGGGTGTCAGGAAACAAGTGATGGGAAATAAATGCTCAGTGGCAACTTGCAAGTCATATTTTCCTTTCAAAAAATACAGAGAATTTTCTTCCCTTAACTTGTTCCCTTAGGAGCAGGGGCAGTGATCCATACTCACTCCAAAGCTGCTGTCATGGCCACTCTTCTCTGTACAGGAAGTGAGTTCAGGATTACTCATCAGGAGATGATTAAAGGAATCAAGAAATGTACCACTGGAGGATATTTCAGGTAATTGTCTACAGATCAGATTCGCTGGTTCATAATGCATTTTCCTACATACATACACCACTGATTTCAGAATTATGTCTCAATTCATACCTAAGTAATCTGAAATTATTTTTTTTTTCATCTTTGCACATTTATCAGATTTGGTACAAAATAAACTAAATAGTTTTTTTGTTTCTTTCCACTAAATAAATAAAAAAAATATGTATTTTTTCTTTTTACTAAAGAAAAATGCGCCAGTGTTTTCCTGTTGGCTGAGAAGAAAATGAAAGAACAATACTTGGTGATTTTTCAGAAAATATAAGACACAAACCGCATCTACTGAGTTTTATAAATCTTGGTTAACAAGTGTAGTTACAAGCATGGCAGCAGTTTCTAATAACCTCACCCATTTGATGCCTGTGCACTTTAACTGGCATGTTAGCAATAAACAAGAAGTGTGGGGGGAATCCTGAAAAAGAACATGGGATAGGTCAGCAGAAGCATCACAAATACTGTGTTGCTCTTATTATGGCCGAGGACAGACTGGCAATCTGCCCCGGGAGAGCTCCACTTGGGAAGCGGGGGAAGGGAGCCCGTTCAGACATCCGCAGCTGTCCCTCGTCTCCCTTCCGCACTTACACGCTTTGAGTCCGGTTTCCGCTCACTGTAGAAGGACACTGGGAGAAACCGGTGTCCAGGGGCTGTCTTCCGCATGCCTCCCGCTTTCAGGCAGTGTGAACCGGAAGAAGGTGGGATTCAAGCGGAGGTGGCTGTGTGAATGTGCCATTTCGGCAATGTGCACACATGCGCTCATGCGCACATTGCCGAAACAGCCCTGCCACGAGCTGCGGAAGCCAGCCCACCCAGGGCCGCTTTGCAGCAGTCTGAACGCTCCGTAACAGCATCCTTGTGCAATGCACTGGCCAGTGTGAACGGCCAGCCTCGGGGAATTTTTCCCCCACAGCTTTTGCCTCCGGATTCCTCCCGATCCAGATTGCCAATCTGTCCTCGGCCTATGTTATGTACTGAAGGCATGTATTCTAGGTTATATGAAAGTATTCTAGCATTATTGAAATTCCTATGGGTTAAAGCCAGGGCTTTTTTGCTGGCGGAACACACTGGAACAGAGTTCTAGAACCTCTCCGAAACAAAATTCTTTTCAAAATGTTTAAAAGTTTGTGAGTTTTCAGTATATAGATTGAACACTTCATTTCCCGACACCTCTCTCTCTCTCTATTTAAAAAGCCCTGCTTAAAGCCATGTATCTTTATATATAACAATGATATATCTCCTAATTATATCCTACTTTAAAACATGAAGCTCAAACATGTTTGATTTTTAAAAAATTTATTTTGTTTAAAGTCAAGTCATGTCTTATTTATAATTTCAGGCATGTTTCCAGTGTCTGTATAGGCAGTGTTATGCTAATTTTAATTAACAGTTTTAAAAAATTCCAGGCAATCTTAATCCCACTTTGGTATTCATTATGCAAATTCCACTGATGAACACTGTACAGCTTGTACACAGAGCCAAAATTCTTGGAATGCCGTGGGTCTTCTGCTAGCAGACAATTATGATTGGGAGCCTGACATCAATTTAGTGGAAGTCAGATCATATTTTTGTTAACTTCCATTCAAAATACAAGAATTCAGGAACATTACACAATGTATAATTTGGAATTCACTGTCACAGTGCATGGTGATGGTGTCCACTGGTATAAATACAGAGTATAGAAATGTCCCGACGACGGGACTCCCAGGGAGCCAGGAGGGCTGGAAACCCCCTCCCTCGTCACTCCCCCACCAACAAACATCCTCTCCCCATTCACCCAGCCAGCATGGAGTGTGGAGGGGCCGACAGCGAATAGCCGAGGGGGAACAGCAGAGAGACAACAGCAGCCGGGAGGGAGAGCCCGCAGCTTGCTCCGTGCTCCGTGGCTAGGCTGGCCAGAGGGGAAGGAAGGGGGAGGAGCACTGAGACAGGATGCTGGGGCCTCTCCAGAGGCTTGGCGTCTTGAGTTAAGAAGGGAGTCTAGAAGGAGGAGGAGGAGTCTAGAAGGGAGGAGAGGTCAGGAAGGGGATGTTGGGAGGGGGGAGGGATAAAAGAGGGCAGCCAGAAGGGGCCGAGGAGGATGCCCTGACGTGAGACTGATTGATGGTTCCAGAGAGAGAGTGAAACCCAAGTCTGCGCAGGAGGGACTAGGAGAGGGTGTGGTGACGTAACCCCCCTCCCTTGTCCTTGCAACTGAGGCCCTGGCTGCCCTACGGGGTTCGAATTGACAGTGGCGGAAGGCGGCGCCACTCTGGACTCGAGCGACAGTTAGGCGGGGTCTAGCGACTCAGTTGACAGAAATTTATTAAATTCATGTTTTACAGGTCTGTTGGAGCTACTTGCAGTCATAGCAAGAACACAACCTTTCTGTTCTCACCTCATACTTATGGCTACGATATGCAAGTGAACAATAACAAGGGCTTAATATTGCTCAGTTTGTGCTTTCCTGTAGCATTGGTTGGCCACTGTTTACAAGCCAAGAGTGTAATCCAATGCTTGCTTTCTGTTAATAAATGGGCACTTCTTCCAGCAAAGGGGGGGGGGGGGCATGATTTTCACCAGTTCCCCCAAGCACTGTCCCTAGGTGTTCCTGAAGCCCTGGGTAGTGTTTGAAGGGCACAGTGGACTGCTTTGAGAGGGGGGAGGTGGGCAAGAAAGTAAATGGAGCTCTGTTGGCAGTACTTTGTATTTGACCCAGAATGCTGAACAAGTTCTTTTGCTTCTGTTAAGTGCTATAGGCATATATATACAAAAGCCAATATAATTGGCTTGATCCATCCACAATTAAGCATTTTAAACTTCCATTAAATCCCATTAGACTTAAGTGTTTAAATCTTGCTGAACTGTGCTCCCAAACAGTCCTGCTCAAGGCTCTCAACAACCTTACCCAGCATTAATGCGGTGATGAATATGTGGAAACAAGTAGGATGAAGATGATGTCAGACAGATGCTCATTTCCAAAATTCTGTAATGTGAACATGCTTGATATTTTGCTATCTCTTTGATATTGTAATTCTTTTAAAATTGAAATTATCATCTCTGTGCTTTATACAGAGATCATTTTAGAGCTGTGGCGTTTGAGAATTATGTAACAGGATTCTTCTCTTTTGATATTTGCTAAAAGGAAACAACGTGATAATGACCTCAAAGAGAACATGTCTTTCACTGGGAATGTTAACAGCAACAACCACATCATTTTTTTTCAGATATGATGACACCTTAGTTGTTCCCATTGTTGAGAACACACCTGAAGAAAAGGACTTGAAGCAGAGAATGGCACAAGCTATGAATGATTATCCAGATTCCTGTGCTGTATTGGTCAGGCGTCATGGAGTTTATGTTTGGGGAGAAACTTGGGAAAAAGCCAAGACAATGTGAGTACACCTAGAAAGAAAGCTGTTGTAATGGTAGCTCTCATCTGCTGCAAGCAGGGGTCATTTTGTAGAAAAAGAGGTGCAGGAGCTCATTAGCATAACTCATTTGCATATGCCACACCCCCTAACATACCGGAAGTGTGTCAGAAGGCAACACCCACCCCTCAGGCTCCACTCCACAGCTGAGTGAAACTGACCTGCTCTTCCTCCATTCCCTTCCCCATCCAATACTTTGTGCAATAAAAATAAGTGTCAAGAACACACCCTCATTCTCTCCCTGCTCCCTTGAAACCGCCAGGTTTCAAGTAGACTTGAGATACCCAGGACATGTGCACCACCCATCCCTTTCCCTTCCCTTCCCCACAACAAGACACCCTGTGAGGTAGGTGGGGCTGAGAGAGGTCTTTTGAGAACTGCTCATGAGAGAACAGGTCTGAGAGAACTTGTGACTGGCCCGAGGTCACACCAGCAGCTGCATGTGGAGGAGTGGGGAATCAAACCCAGTTCTCCCAGATTAAAGTCCAACTCCTGACCACTACACCATACTGATGGGGTGGAAGCTGCTGAAGGGTTGGTGAAATTTCTCCAGTACTTATGTGCCATGTGCCCAGATAAAAAATGGTATACTTAGAAAATTTATATGCCACCTTGAGCAAGTCTCTGGAAAAGCAGCACACAGTCATAAAAGGAGCAATGATAAAATTATCAACATTAAAACAAAACATTAAAAACAATAAAGACCCTAGCAGGGCTTTCCCTGGGGCGCTGCGCCTCTGCACTGCTCGGGGAAGCCGAGGAGGGGGCGGGGCTTGGTCATGTGCCCGCCCCCTGGGCCCCTCACTCCCGGAGCTGCGCTCCTGTGCACTCCCGCTCCAACGGACCCCTGGCTGCAAGTACTGATCCATGTTACATTCAGATATAACTAAAGATTGCGTGGAGATTTTAGGACCACCACAGACGACAGCCTCCTACCTCTGTCCCGCTCTTTCCTTCTAATCAGGTATGAATGGCCCTCACGCACAACAGATGGCATATCTGCCCAGACAGATTGTTCTGTCTTTGTAATCCTTTTACAAATATTCCTGGTGATACAACCCCTCGTTTGATGTTAGCTTTAGAAATTTAAGCACAAAATTAAAGCAATTAAAATCCTGTTTGCCCAATAATTGTGATAAATACTACCAGCCCCACACTAGCTGGGATAATGTTTTTAATGGAGGGAAAGGAGTTACCAGATTACTGTTGCACAAATGGGGGGGGGGGGGGAGGGCACTGACATTTAGATGCCAAACTGAGATTTGTTCGTTCTGTTTTACATTTCAGGTGCGAGTGTTATGACTACCTATTTGATATCGCAGTGCAAATGAAGCAGCATGGCCTTGATCCTGCCACGGTTCCTAAAGAAGAAAATGGGATTATTTAATACTTCAGCACTTTGTTCCAAGACACCCCTAATGTGTCAGTGCAATTTATCAAGGGACTTTTTAGGTTTCAGTGTCTAAAGAACTCTCAGCATTTCTAATTTCTAATTATGTGTCATTTTACTGTTTATTAAACCTTGAAGGCTTGTCAAGTCTGAACTTCCACCTCCATATCGAGGTTCATGGATCTGCCATATTCCACAGAACAACTGACAGTAATTTTGCCTTGGGGGTCTTCCTCGTGATTCATATTCTAGAATGTTTTTAGGCAGCCCAGCCCAAGGTCTTGTTTTGTTGTCATTTTTAAAAAATAAAAAGCTGTATTGCTTTATGAACAGGTAATCTGGTACTTGCTAAGAAAGTGTTCTGATCAGCTTTAAGCCAGAAAGTACTGAAAGAGTGCCATAGAAAAAAGCATGCCAGAACATTTGAAAAATGTCAAAGTAATGATCTCTTTAAAGTCCTCTTCAGTTTATAAAGTTCAAATAAATTTTTCCATGCATTGTTTCCTTTGATTATTCTAAAATGCATGTGTAAAATACACAATGCTGATCATAGGAGGAATTATGTAGCTGAAAAGTCGAAGCATTTGTGAGGGAATGGGAACTTGGAGTAAAAATAGTCTGTGGAAATAGATGGCATCTTTCACAGGTCACTTTTACTGTTCAACAGCTTTTAAGAACAACATATTTCATGTGCCAATGGAAAAAAATATGATTTTCTATTTCAAAGCTCTTAATCCACAAGAGAGCCCTGCTCAGGTAACAGTTTCCCCTTCATCAGAAGTAAATGATATTGATCACCACTTTCCTGGTCTCAGTTGTCACAAAAGGCTTAGAGAATACTGCACAACACACTTGAAGCACAATCCTGTTGGCTTTTGTTGTGGAGCATCCAGAGTACAGGAATGGACCCCAATGGACTGTACAGCATGGCTGATTATAAGCTTTCACTTACTACAGAAGGCAAGTCCATTGATGGAATGGAGCTTTCCTTCCTCTCCCCATCCTATTGCAGCACACTGATCTCACTGAAATGCTGCTTCTGAGGGGCAGGACTTTCAATGTCAACTTCATTAAAGATTGCATACCATTCACAATGGATGATTTGATCCAATTAACAGAGATGTCGAGCTGCCCTTATAAAATCTTTCGTAGTGTGCCATCAGATTTTTTTTTTCATGGCATATGGTATGCTTTGGAGGTGGGGAGATCTTTTTGTGTACTCTTGTGTTTCAGTAGTACTTTGATGCTCTTCTGATAGTCCTTTTCATAAATAGTTTTGTTTACACTATGTAAAGAGCTGACTCCATAGAGTTTTGCCCAAAATACCAAAGAGTTGCTGCGTGATGTTGCTGGCGAGATGGCATCACTACTACGTGACTGTTATGATCTGTGTCGGGCTGGAAGACAAGCCTAGTGCGGCCTAGGGGTAGAAGGCCTACAATTCCCATGATGCTTGGTGGCGGTGGTAGCCAATGGGAATTTGGGGGATGTGTGAGGAGACTGAATTTAAGCTTTTGTGAATGTGGATCGGTGTTCTTTTCTCTTCTGCGGCCTTTCCTCAGACAGAGTCAAGCTAAAGGGACAATCCAGTCTAGGAGAAAGATCCCTCACTCAGGGCAGAGTGATTACAGGCAGGAGGCCTGATATAAGAGACCGTAGGCCTTAAGTAGTAACAGTCGAGTAAAATAGTTAGTTGCATTAGATTCAGTCATTTTTCCTTTAAACACTGTTATTCGTTTTAATGCATCTCGTCTCGTTTTTCCTGCCCCAGTATTGTATAAATAAACCTTTTTGTTAAATTTTTCTCTGCCTGATCATCACGCCTTTGTTTTCTCGGTTTAAAAAGGGCATTTGGTTGGGCTTGGGAGGGTACCCTGGGCCTTCTCAAGAGACCCTGGCTGAGGACAGACTGGCAATCTAAAGCAGGGCAGGCACGCTTCGCAAACGGAGGAAAGGAGCATGTTCAGACATGCGCATCTGTCCGTCGGCTCCGTTGCGTACTTACCTGTCTCCCAGTCGCTTTCCTTCCGCTTTACCCGGACACCGGTTTTTCCCGGTGTTCAGGGGCCTTCCTCTGCATGCCTCCCGCTTCCAAACAGTGTGAACTGGAAGAAGCGGGAGGCATCCGGAGGAAGTGTGAATGCACCGGCAAAAAGTTTTGCGCATATGCGCATGTGCGCACATGCGAAAAACATCAAAGGAAAACAAAAAAAAAGTGCAGCGGCACGCGCGAGCCGCGCGCGCTGGCTATGCGGCAGTCTGAACTCTCCGTGGCAGTCTGAATGCTCCGTATCGCCGCTGATCCGCATTGCTCTGGCCAGTGTGAATGGCCAGCTCCGTGGGTTTTTTCCCCCGTTCCAGTTCCCTCTGCTTTGCCTCCGCTTCAGATTGCCAGTCTGTCCTCAGCCCCTAAGTCCAGGGTGATGGCGGCGGAAGGTGGCAACCCGCAGGGGTCATGACAGTGACATCATTATGTCACACACACACATCACACCCATTCCTGGAAAGGCCCCCCCCACACACACACTACAGTCCCCCCCACACACACTACACAACCCTACAGTCAAGTCAGCTTTTTTTGAAAATGGCCCTGGAAAATGTCCTCAGAAGTGTTGAACCTAATTCACTGGAGCTGCTTTATCTTCTGCCAAAACACACACTTATGGGTTGTATAATACTCAGTTCATACATTACTGGCATGGAATGGCTTCCATTGGAAAACTGCTTTCACATTGTTAGATGTCAACACCTTACAGCAGTAGAGATATCTCAGTACGCAAGATCTGATTCAAATATGCAGAAATAGCATGTGGTGTCTTCATCCTGGACTTGTATTATGTTTGAAAGTATCCTACAATGTCAAAACTTTTAAAGGAAAGAGTTGTAGCTTATCCTTTTCTCTTATGTTCTAGCTTTGTCTGGGCAGTATTTTTTGACACATGAATAACACTCAAATGTGATTTACCCCACATGCATATTGAAATTATACTGTCCCAGGACTCTTTATGTGTTTGAACTGGTTCATAGGTGTTAACATTTGAAAGCAGATTACATCCCATTATAATAACACGGGCAAATAGGATGCAGAATTATCATTGGGGTAATTACAGAGTCAAAAGCTTGGCCTGGGAACTATTACTTTTCAGATTGACGTGCACAAATTTCATTAAATTACCCCTGGAAATCTCATAAAGCAGATTATTTTTTCCCCACAATTCATGTTTAAGAATAATGTAGATACTCCCCGTTGAGATCAGGGCCCTGCGGGACCTACTTCAATTTTGCGGGGCCTGCAAGATGGAGCTGTCCTGTGAGGCCTTTGGCTGAGGCATATATGGCCTACCTGAGGTGTTTGTCACTCTGTTAACAACTATGGCCAGGAACCTCTCAAAACCAGAATTTTTTTTGTTATTAGCTGTGACTACCATTTAAATATTTATGACAATGTTTTAAATTTTTTAATGTTATTTATTGACGAAAATATTTTGTATAAATGATATGTTGTTACCTGCCCTGAGCCCGCTTCTGAGAAGGGCGGGCTATAAATGAGAAGAAATAAATAAATAAATAAAATATTCAAAGAGCAAAGTATATTTAAGAGCCTTAGTTATACAACCATTAGTTTGAAATACACATTGGCATTCTACAATCACATAGAGAAGTGAGATTCCTACACCCGACATGCCTTCTTACTTGCCAATTTGACATCACATGGATCATATTCCTCAGAAGCTATTGCAGACATATTATTGATCCATGCAGTCCCTTTCCAAGCATTCAGAAAAAAAGATCTGAACCTTTAAGGACGTTTGTCCCCATTTTAATGAGAAATATTTGAAACAGATGTTTGTTTGTTTGTTTATAATTTCAATTTATATACTCCCCTTCTCTGAATTCACAGAGCTCAGGGCAGTTAACACCATAGTATTATACAGTTTAAAATCCAAGAGATAAAAATAAATAAAAACAACTTCAGATGGCATCAAAAACAAATTTACAGACGGCATCACTGTGTTGCAATGAGTGAGAGAAGCCAGAGTGGGGGAGGGGAAGGGAAGGGAGTGCCAGATGGGATGGAACCCATTGCTGTCCTCAATTAAAAGCCTGGTGGAACATCTCTGCCTTGCACACCCTGTGGAACTTCACAAGGTCCCACAGGGCATGATGTTATTTGGCAGAGAGTTCCACCAGGTATGAGGTTGAGGACAGCTGGATGTCTTCAGGGCTAGGGACTACCAGTAAGTTGTTCTCAGCAGAGTGTAAAGCTCTTTGGGGAACGTACCAGAGGAGCTGGTCCTGGAGATACATGGGTCCCTGACTGCTCAGGGCCTTAAAGATCAGAACTAGAACCTTGAACCTGACCCGGTACTCCAATGGAGCTAGTGCAGCTGGTACAGTACAGGTTGAATGTGTGCTGTCCGTGGCATACCCATCAGGATCCGTGCTACCACATTCTGGACCAGTTGGAGTTTCCAGATCAGTCTCAAGGGCAGACCAACGTAGAGCGAGTTACAGTAATCCAATCAGGAGGTGACCATTGCATGGATTACTGTGGCCAGGTCAGGGTGAGACAGGAAAGGAGCCAGTTGCTTCACCTGGCGCAGCTGGTAAAATGCCAGTTTGGCAACATTCATTATCTGGATCTCCACAGATAAGGAGATATACAAGACCACACCCAAAGTCTTTTAAAATATATATTATTTTATTATATAGTTGAAAGGTTACAGAAAAAGGAGGGGGTATCAAGAAATCAGAAAGTCATTTTTCATCAGTTTTTGCATTTGACCTTTGTTGAAGATACAATTCTGATATTTAATACATAGATCCAAAATTGTTCATAACTGGGTATGCTTTGGCATGATTTTACAAGTAAAAAGTACATTGATAATACTGAGAAATTATTGTAATAAGAGTTGACCACGCCCAAACTCTTGACGGCTTGCGCTGGTACTAGAAGCATACCATCAAGAGTGGGAAGTTGGGGCCCCAATCCTGCATCCCACTCAGCCAGCCACAGAAGCTCCATCTTAGTTGGATTTAGTTTCAATCAGCTCTTTCTCAACCATCCCACCACAGTCTTCAACCCCTCAGCCAGATTTTGTGGGGTGGTGTCCGGGCAGCCACCTATCAATAGATACAGCTGGGTGTCATCAACCTACTGGTGACATCCCAGCACGAAACTCCATGCCAACTGGGCAAGGGGGTGCATAGCATCAGAGAGAGGATTGCCCCAAGGGACCCCACTAGTTGACACCCTCCTCCCTAGCACTACCGTCTGTCCCCGGCCTTGGAGAAATGAGGTAAGCCACTGCAAAACTACCCCACGAACTGCTGTGTCAACAAGGTGGGGGGGGTGTCAACAGATTGTGCTCACCCATATCGAATGCTGCTGTAAGATCTAGCAATAACAGCAGCACTGACCTGCCTCTATCCAGTTGCCTGCAGAAATCATCCATGAGGGCAATCAACACTGTCTCATTCCAAAAGCCAGGGACTTGCTTTTATAACTCTGAGAAATCTTTACTGATTTTACTAACTACAACCACTAACAAGTAAACATCTTTCCTTATTATATAAAGCTGTTTTCAAGTGACAAGATTCCATGGGGCACCAAAATCAGTTGGCTGGAAGGACTGCCATTCAAAAGGGGGTCCCTGGCCACTAGCTGCATTCTCTTGCTGCTTTGCCTCAGTCCCGCCCACAGAGCCACCGGCCAGCATCTCAGCCTTAGTCTGGAGGGAGCCAGCAAAGGGGAAGGACTGGGTGCTGGGTCCACTCTTCTCCGCCCACTGCCAGGTGGGTCTAACTGTCCCCTCAGTGGCCTGCTTCTGTCAGTAAAAACACAATGGACTTTCAGCATAACCCCCTCCCCCACCTGACTTTCTGACTTTCCTGTCAGAGTAAACTGAATATTCCTGTCAGAATAAAGGCTCTCTCTCCTGCTTAGCTCTGCCATGGCTGACTGGCTAATGAGGTGGGCCAGCAACCATCAAACCATTCCCTTTAACCCCCTGCTGTGTGGCTGACTTTCCCCCTAGAGTTGCCAATCTCCAGGTGGGACCTGGAGATCTCCTGCTGTTACAATTGATCTCCAGATGACAGAGATCTGTTCCCCTGGAGAAAATGGCTGCTTTGGAGGGTGGACATTATGGCATTATACCATGCTGAGTCCTTCCACACACACACCAAATGCTGCCCTCCACAGGATCCACCCCCCCAAATCTCCAGGTATTTCCCTAATCAGAGCAAGCTACGTTGCCAAGCTGGCAGTGGACGGGGGAGGGGTTATGCTGAAATATGCATATGACCCACACCGTCCACTGAAATCTTTTTTTGCAAGCCCTGTTTTGTAAGATGAGGCATGTAGTGACCAGAGAGAATGGTGCCACCTTGCCTGTGGAATGTCTATCCCTTTTAGACTTGCCTGATGCCTATTGTGCTTTTTCTAAGGCTCCAGGCCAAAACATTTCTTTTTGCACAGGCTTTGAATTCAGGGATTGATCTGTAGTCTGAAAACCGCTTAAAATTCATTTTGTGCTGCCTAATATTTCATGTTTTAACACTCTGGTTGGATTTGAATGAACAACTTCTATCATGTGTTATATTTTTTATTACATTTGATTTTGTAAACCACCTCAAGCAGGTTCTCTGAAGAGGTACCTGGAAATGTACTAAATAAATTCTTCAAGTTAAAACCTCAAAAAAAAATGTCTGGGGAATAAATGCAACACTTGCATATCATTGTGCCATTAACAAAATTTGAGTCCAGGTGGCACCTTTAAGACCAACAAAGTTTTCGTTTGGGTATAAGTTTTTGTGTGCTTGCACACTTCTTCAGATTGTGCCATTAAATGGTTGAGATCCTCACGCCTACATTTATGTTGCAGGGATTCGCTGGCTTGCAGTCCTAAGAGGGCTGTATAATGGACAGTAAGGGAGAAGGTAAGAAAGAGTGCTGTGTTGGAACTGTAGGTAGTAACAGATCCTTGCATCCCTTTCTGAAAGCCAGTTGTTCTGACCTTGAGATAAAAGGAAGGCTGAGAGCCCAGTTCTTTATCTAAAACACTCTTTATTTAAAATGTTTCTATCCTGTTCTTCCTCAAAGGGGCTCAAGGCAGCATACATATCTTTTCTTCTGTAATGTATCTTCAGAACATCCCTCTGAAAAATAGAATATGTTGAGTCAGTGACTGACCCGAGGTCATGACAGAGCAAAGATTTGAACGGGAGTCTCACCAGTTCTCATTCAGCACTCTAACAACTGCAACCACGCTGGCTCTCTTATTCAACAGACACGCAAAAAGAGGCCGAAGGACTATGCTATAAATTAGAATTTAGAACAGACATCAGAAAGTAGAGACCTGAACGTAAAATTCATTTCCTGAGAAGTACCAGTTGTTAACTCTGAGGTAAAACTGGCGTAAGAAGGGAGTAGTGGCTGTGGAAATTAGGTGGTGAGGGAGGAGTCCTGCTCTACTATACTTACAGTTCTCCATAACTTTTTCATTTTAAATTAGTTGTTGGCCAGCAGGCCAGGCATTATCCACTTCTTCAAATGTCTAGAGTACAAATGTGTTCTTTAGACATCAAACATATAATTTAGGTTTAGTAGACACAATCTGGTAGTTTGCATGAACACATTCATAACTATGACTGTAATTTCCTGTCACTACTTGCATAATCACGATCTGGGAAATTCTAGGGGAAATCTGAAGGATTATTTGGTTGCCAAGCCCAAACTGTCTAAAAGCTTTTTTATTATTCAGTGTCTCAGTCTTAAATTACCCAGGAGTCTATTCTGCAGCAACAGGGTCATGCTTCTCACGGAGCAGACGCTACCCACAAAAACTTCTCAAAGGATTACTATAAATTTGCTTTCACAATGGCTGCATTTTAAGTCACTCAATAAAATTCAGTCTCAAATGCCAAATATTGTGCTGCAAGATTTTGTTGGGTCAAAGCTCTATTATGTGCACCAGCTAGCAGGTTACAATGACTTTTGATAAGCCTATCATGCTACAAAAATAAAAATTCCAGTCTACACCTAGGAAAGATCCAGCCAAAAAGGAGACAATAAAATTTCACAACATGGTTAGGTGTGTTTTGCTCAGTTTGTCTGTAAATAGAGGAGTGTCAGTGTAGGAGTATTATAAAGGGAGACTCAGGAGAAAGTACATTAGTAATTAACAATGTCACATAAATCCATGTGAACCCATTTTAAACCTTAATCATTGGCTGTAGGATAGAGGCTGAACTGGATTTTGAATCAATATGAATTCTCAAACCAAAAGAATGTAAAAACAAAAAATCTACAACAAAGTATTGCCCCTGAAAGCCACAAGCAGCCTGTGCATGAAATACTTCTGTTGGAACAGAAAATGTGGATGATATTGGTATGTTATTTTCCTGTTCCAGAATAGCAGGGACTGAGAAACAGATGGAGTGCCTAACAGTGGCTGAGGACAGACGGGCAATCTGGAGTGGGATGAATCTGGAGGCAAAAGCTGCGGGGGAAAAATCCCCTGGGGCTGGCTGTCCACATTGGCCAGGATATCGCGCAAGGATGCCGTTATGGAGCGTTCAGACTGCTGCGGAGTGGCCCCAGGTGGGCCGGCCTCCACAGCTCGTGATAGGGCTGTTTCGGCAATTTGCGCATGTGCGCTCATGCGCAAACTGGCAAAACGCCGCATTCGCACTGCCGCCTCCGCTTGCCTCCCGCCTTCTTCCGGTTCACACTGCCTGGAAGCGGGAGGCAAGCGCAAGACGGCCTCCGGACACCGGTTTCTCCCAGTGTCCTTCTAAAGCGCAAGAAAACCAGCTTCGAAGCGGGTAAATGCGGAAGGGAGCCGAGGGACAGCTGCGCATGTCTGAACAGGCTCCGTTCCCCTGCTTCCCATGCGGACCTATCCCAGGGCAGATTGCCAGTCTGTCCTCAGCCAGTATAAGGATGATAAGAAGAGCTAAGCACAGGGAAGAAACATTGAAAACTGTGCGAAACAGTTGCCACTGGTCCCCAAAGAGAGTGTCATCCACTGGAGAGTAAATTCAAAGAGCTAGGGTTCACGAAGAAGGGCATTTTTACGCATGGGACTTGAAAACCCTTGAGGCTCTCGTGCTGTTCTATGAATGGTCACTCGCATAAAATAGAAAGCAAACAAGAGGCAAGTGTAATTCAAATGAATGACCCATATAACTTTTACATTCAATTGTGAGCTGATTCAAGCAAAGATTCCACTTTATGTTGTATCTGTGAACACACAAGATTGGGTGCATTAGCACTAGGCAATTAATTCAAACAGCTTTTGTGGGAGACACGGAGAAGTCCTGTTGGAGCTTAAGAAGACAGTGAACTGGTACAGAGTGGTACAGAATACTGGTTTTAAAAGTGGCTGGAAATTATTTATATATTTAAAACCTTTATGAGCCATCTGTCTTCCATATGGAGCTCAAGGCAGCTTACAATATAGAAATATTACCTCCCTTCTTCTGCTTTGAGAGACGGTACCAGAAATTTAAATTACCTTAATTTCTGCACACACTCAACTTCTTATTTTTAAATTACTGTTTAATCATAAAAACAAGGAGAAAACGGCAAAATAAAACCCAGTAATCTCTAGAAAACTGAGTGGGGGCAGGGAGTGGAGTGAATGTCTATTTTTGTTGAGCACCTTCCCCTTCTTGATTATCTGTCATAGGCCTTTTGTGAAGACCACTTTTTTCCTCCTCCCACAACGTAAGGATAAGAATCACTACATGGCTATCATTGTAGACATCAGATTTCAATGCAGTCAAAAAAAATATCAGAATCAACCATATCAAAAGCTATGGAGAAATGTGTTAGAATCAGCACGGAGGTATTCTACCTTCAGATCCTCTTCCATTCCACAGCCAGATCTCAAGCGGCATAGACAGAAGGGAAGAGATTTAATTCAAAAAAACCCGGAAGTTATTATTCTGCCTCAATGATGATGAACTTTTTGGTCTAGAAGTTCTGGATCTGATAACCCTTGAGTTGGGGACTGCAGTTTCAATACTTTTCCTAGGCCAATCCTACTCCAATCTGCCCAGTGCACATTTGGATAAAAGATGTGCAGTCGTCATGGATTGCCAGTGTTATGGGTTTTTCCCTGGAAGGACTCCTATATCTTTTAAGTACATGACAAGAGTAAATTTAGCTGGTGACGTTTCTGTCATTACAAAAGTTGGTATTCTTGTTACAAGCTATATGCACAATCTATAGAAAACTCTCAGATGAGTACACACTCCCGTAGAATGAGAACAATCAAAGTCCAAAGCATCCTGTGGACATGTTGGTTAGGCACTGTTTTCTGATCCTATCATTTGCACTTATACCCTTCTTGGTTATTTTCTTTTGGGGAAGGGATGGCACAGGCAAGACATTCCCTTTTTTTGCTATCAATGAACAACATGGCACTTTACAAAGACCAACGAGTCCCTGCTCCGAAGAGCTTCTCATCAACTTGTGATGAGAAAGTTGTGACTAGAAAAAGAGAAAGATGTGAAGCAGGTGGAAATGGAGATAAAGAGCAGCAGAATGTGTTTCATTCCATCTGTACGGGCCTGGATTTAGTTTCAGTAGGGAATGAGGATATAAAAGATTTCTGCCCTCATACCATCTATATTTTCTAACCCTAGCAGACTCTTTGAGACCTTGATACTTAGTGTTTAGCTTAGACGGGAACCAGCACTGAACAGTGGCTAAAGCAGTGGTTCCCAAAGTCAGCACAGCAGTACTGTCCCCCTGGGGGGGGGGGGAGGATTGCCTAGGGGATGCTAAGAGGCAAGGGGGCAGCAGGGGTGTGTTGGAGGGGGGGCCTTTCATTGTTCACTTCTTTAAAATTGGTCAGGCTAGAGTCTAGATGCTGGCAAATGGCACTCCCAAGCAGGGGTGTAGAGTTTTGGAAATCCGGGGGGGGGGCTCCTTGGCGCGTGCGCAAAGCATGCACGCTCGCTGGAGCGATGTTCTCCCCCCCCCCAGAAACTGCCCTGCCTCCCCGGGCCCTTCTGAGGCCTGCCAGCCGCTGCTGCTGGTGCCTCTCTTCCCCCCGCCACCCCTTCCCTCTCCCTCTCCAGCAGCGGCCGCCGGCCTCGGAAGAACCCAGGGAGGCGCAGCGGCAGGCGCTCCATTTTCCCGGGGGTGGCTGAACCCCACCCAGGAAATTTTGGGGGTGGCTCAAGCCCTCGAGCCCCCCCCCCCGGACTCTACGCCCATGCTCCCAAGTTTCTCCCTTGCATAGTGATGGAATCTGGCGGAAACGATGGGAATTTTTAGTAAAATCTCCACCAGATCTCTAGTCAGACTGGTATACCCCATTTTAAGAAGCTGTCATCACCACATGTATTTTTGTCTGTCATTTTTCAAGTTTTTGCTGGTTAAGTCCTGAACATAATAGTATTCAGTGTGGTATTTATTTTCCCGTCACTGAACTTGTTAACTATGAAGTGCACTTTTTAGCTATTTAAGAGTTATTTTTGTTGCAGTCTACTCAATATTAATATTTCTAGGTTATGTGTATAACTCATCGGGTTTGGCCCTCTATTGGAGATTGGGGGAAAGGTACTTTGCCCCTTAGTGGGAACTGTAGGAGAATTCTGAGGGAAAAGAGAGGGTTCTGAGGAGAAAAAAGGAGACAGAAGTCATCTGGGTCCGAGGGCAGAGAAGAGAGTAACCTGAGAAGGAGCCTCAAGAGACTCTGGAGTTCTGTGGCAACACAAGAAGCCAGAAGAGTAGCACCACCACCACCACCACAGAGAGCCACCCAAGCCACAGCAAAGTGTAAGAGATTTGCAGAAGTCCTCACAGAATAGGGGTGTGTGCTCAATATATACTGAGCTGAATAAATAACCGAAAAATATCTTATTTATTAAGCTAACAGATTTTCTAATCCAATTCGGCTACCAATCTAGCTGAGCCTTAACAAAAGCCAATATTATTTGGCCTTTATTTGGGCTCAGCTTCATTTGCCAAAGTGATGCAAAGTCACCCACCTTCCAGATGAACTTACGCTGCTTCCAGGTTCCTCGTGCATGGCTTCCCACATTACTCGCAGAGTCATGCAACCCCTGCAGCACAACTCTGCGAGTCAAGCATTTAAACTTTAAATCCCTCCCTCCCTGAGTCACACAGCAGCAGCAGCACAACTCCAGAGAATGAAGGGGTTTCTTTAAAAAAATAATGCCTCCCCTTCCCAAGTCACACCGCAGGGGTGTCAGGCTTCCACAAGGGAAGAGAAGGCAATTTGCCTTCCTTTCACTCATGGAAGTGTGCCGCCGAGGCAGCATGACTCCAGAGAAGGGAGGGGGCTCTCTAAATGCCTCACCTTCCTGAGTTGCGCTGCAGTGGCAACATGTCTCCAAGAGGAAAGGGAAGGCAATTTGGTGGCAATGTTCGGTTTAAATAGGAGGAAGCTGCGTGGCTTGGGGATCCAGTACCCATTATACCCTATTGTGAGATTGTGCCAGTAGATGTAGTCCACAACAGGTCTCCTTAAACAGAAAGTCCTTTATTTGCAGAAAAGATCTTGTTGGTCAAATACACTCCTTCTGTTAGTAAAGCCCAAGCATAGTAATACAACTACAATTATACCTAATATGAAATAAGCCCCCCTCGACTTCCACCAATCAGTTGGGAGAATTATTGGCACCCAAATATACTGGCCCACTGTTCCCAAGGAAAGCGCGGCAAATTAATTCCCAAGCAAAGACACTGTCAGGATTTGTGGGGCGGATGTTCCCAAGGGTAAAATCAAGCAAAGGAGCAATTTGCACCTGTGAGTAAAATAACATGTAGCAGGAGGATTCCAGCTCAAGGCCGTGAGCGAGTGAGAAGCGAAAGAGAGATAAGGGCGAAGAAAAGCTAATAAGCAGCAAGCTTGCGCAGAGCGAGCAAGAAGCGCATTCCTGCGGTGGGAGTCATTCTACCGATGCTATCTCCCCTCCGGGACCTAGAGGAGCAAGTATGGAACTCAAAACAAAGGCAATGTTAAGTGACCATCAGGAAAGGCAATAGAAACTGACATGACTGCAACAAAACCATTGGCAGTGCTAACTGACACCTATGGAGAACGGTCCCCACAGGGTAAAATGGAGCCGAATAAATTCAGAAATATCTATTATTTCCCGAATCTCGATACAATATTGATAATTGGGATTTGGAAATACTGGTGTATACTGATATTTTTCAGGTTTGGCATACCCGAACCCGAAAAATTCTGGGTTTTTTGCACACACCCCTATTGCAGTAAAAGACTCAAATCACCTCTTTGGTTCCAAATGTAAATCGTGTTGTCTAAGTCTGAATTTTGTATGTGTGTATCAGGCTTTGATTCCCCATTCCTCTTTGTTGAATTAAACCCTACTTCAGTTTTATGTTTTACAGGGGTATGGTTATAGCTGATTGGAGGGTCTGGGAGTTACATTTGAATTTTTCTTCTTTTTGCCTAATGGCCATCCCTCTTGTTAGGAAGTAGAGAGCAGCGGGCTGGAGGCACCACCGCTTTCTTTTTGTCACCACCACCCCTCCATTAACAAGCCCAGGTCCCATAATTTCTTCCCTTAACTGGGGTTGATGGGAGAAACCGCAGTTACATAAATGATTTAAAATGTCTCAATCACTGTTTTCAAAAAGGAAAATAATGGATTTTAAAGGAAAAAATCAGGGGTCTATGAGGCTGCCCCCGCTTGCCCTGTGATAGTCGACCTTCCTCTGTCTTGCTTGCCTCTCCGAGGGAGGTCCCAGGCCTCAGAATAGGCGTGAAGGGGATTGCATCACCTTATTCCTTCTTCTCTTTCCTGACTGGACATGACCCTCTCACAGGACAGGATTGTTTGTCCTTTTCTCTCCCTGGCCTGTTCCCAAGGACCTCCTTTTATTTCCCCTTTGGTCACACACACCCAGGCTCCTCCTGGCTCCAGCCTGTTCTTCTCATGGGCGCAAACAGCCACTGGGCATTCCTCCCTTCCCCTCCAGCTCACTTTCCCATTGGTGTCTTCGCCTTTGTGCCCCTCACCTCCACTCACCCCTCACCCATTCTGGTGAGAAGGGATGGCATCAGCCTCTTCTGTTGCAGGCTATTCCTTGCTGGTTCTGCCTCCTGGATGCCAGAGGTTCCCAATACCCAGTGAGCCGGCTGCTGCTTTGTTGGGCCCTCCATCCACTCGGAGGCAGCTTAGGCTGTGGCTGCTGCGATCTGGGGACTCCTGAGTCTCTTCCCCAGCTCCCAGATGGCTCTGACCATGGCTGTGGTGGTCCACCGGCTCTCTGATGCTCCCGAGTGAGTTCTGGGTGTCAAGGGCTGGTGGGGAGGGCCAGAATGTCAAACTCTGCCATGGTGACTGGAGAATTCCTATTGGGGGGGGGGGTGAGTGCTGGAGTGTGTGAACCACGGGATTGTAGATGCTATAGCTGTAACTCTTCTGCAAGATATCTCCCTAAAAGCCAGGGACCACCCTGAAGACAAAGCTGTGCCTTTTTCGCTTTCATAGATAAGGGAGCCATATATTCCCATGGGGGGGGGGGATATGCGCAAAAATTAGGCGGGAGGTTGGCAATGTGTAAGTGGTGCACTGATGGGGGGGGGGGCGTTCATTTGAACTGTCTACATCTGTAGAGGTTCCCATTTGGATCTCAGTTCTGACACAGTACTACTCTGACCTGAATCATGCAGCTATCTCAATAAACAAATCACTACCAAAGAGAGTGTTGTTGGGATTCTCTTGACCAGAGGTCTGACATAGTGTCTGACATACCCGAATCCGAGGGATGAAGCAAGGCTCTTGCACTGTCTGTGAGTACTCAGATGAGCTTAAAACCAGTGCCACCAAACTGCAAGGTTGGCCTGAGGAGGTGCTCATCAAGTTCTACCAAGGCCTCAACCCTACCATCCTGGAGAAGGTGCTGGCCCAAGACAACCCCTTATCCTGAATGGCTGGATCCAAGTGGCCTGTGAAGCTAAGAACCACTACAACCTGGTCTGCAGGTACTACCCAAAGACTCCAGGTAAGGGACAAGGGGGATTGAAACTTGCTTGAGCCTGTGTCATTGGGCCCGGGAGGGGATCGCAACTGTCAAATGCATCTGGGCCTTTGCCTGCAGTGCAGTACTGTGGGTCACTTTGCAGCTGCCTGCCCACAAAGGAAAAGCCCTAAGAAAGCAAAGAAAGAAGAGGCTAAAGGGAGAAGACCGAAGACCCTGGGGAAGAAGCTCAAGACGTCCAAAGCCCTGCAATTGGGATCCCGAGATGAACTGGAAGACACCTCTTCCAGCGACGGAGAGGAGCCTCAGCCAGCGAGAAAAGGCCAGGACCTGCTGTGAAGAGCACCAACCAGCAGGTCTGACAACCATTGGCGCAAGATTTGGTGAGACCCCCATTGCCCCCTCTTTTACTTGATTGTTACCATGATAAACCCAGTGGGGGCAATGCACATCAGGGTGCAGGCCCTGATTGATTCAGGCTGCACCAGGGACATGATTAACCCAGCCATCGTTACGGCTCCCTCCACCCCTCAGTGGCTCAGGCTGTGGTTTCCAGGATCTGGGGACTTCTGATCCCCTTCCTCGGCCTCCAGATGGCTCTGACCATGGCTTCTGCAGTCCTCCAGCTCTCTGCTGTTCCTGGGTGAGTTCTCGGCAATGGAAGAGACTATGAAGGCTGGGGGGAGGGGGGGGGGGCAAGGTGCATATAGCCCACTTTGAGGGTGTTCCAGGCTTTCCTCTGCCACTGTGGGGTGTGGAGTTGCCCTCAACCCTGGAAAGGGTAGAAGGAAAAAATTGGGTAATTGAGGGAAAACGGTATAAATTATAAAAATTCCAATAATAAGAGGAAAAATTATAATAAATAAATATAAATATGGGGGTTGGGTATATTTTCAGCAAATTTTTGTAAAATTTTGCATGCTAAATGCTGTCAAGTCTTCTCTGACTTATGGACACCCTATCAATTAATGTCTTCCAAAACATCTTATTGTTTACAGCCTTGCTCAGGTCTTGCAAAGTGAGGCTCATGGCTATCTTGATCGAGTCAATCCATCTCATATTAGGTCTTCCTTGGGGATGGGCACAAACCAAGAAATGAACCACAGTTTGAGCATGAACGAGGCTGGATCATGGCTCATTTCGAGCCAGTTTGTTTGGTCACATCATTCCTGAATCCAAAAACAAACCGCTTTCCCCCCATGGAGGTTCATTTGGTTCATTAGAGTGGTTCATTCTCCAGACAGCCTGTTACTGAGTCAATCAATTCCTAGTCAACACTGGGGGTGGACTTGTGGAGAGCCCTAGAAACACCCATAGCAGTTATCCATTGCTTGATTGGCAGCTCTGGGAGCCAACCACGGAGCTTCCATTCTGCTCTATGGGAGCAGATATTGTGTGTGTGTGTGTGTCTATGTATAGACACACACACACCACACCCTGACTCAGCTGTTTTCACATTGCAGCAGGAGGAGAGAGTAGTTAGTCGTCATGTGAGAGTGAGAGGAAGAATTGCTTTCTGCATGGCTGCTTTGAGGGGAGGCTGGAGCTGAGCTTTCCTGTGGGCACCTGCTTGGGAGGCTATAACTCACACATCTCAAATCCAGTCTTCACCAAACTTGGAGGGTTGGTGGAGGAAAGCCTGCTGAAGACTCCCTGTGAGTTTGGCATCTCTAACTCATGAAGGGCCTGTTCTACCATCTCCCAAACTCATGAACTGAATGAACTACAAACTGGTTCAGGAAATGGGAAACGTTTGTGGTTCGTGTAATCAAACAAACCAGAAACCACCACGAACCACCATTTCCCCAGTTTGTGCCTATCTAGTCTTCCTCTTTGCCTGCTGCCCTCACACCTATTTGTTTTAAAAACAACCATAGCTTTTCATGATCCACACAGGTAAAATCTTTGCTGTAATCTATGAATCACTGGCTGGTTTTCTTTCGCAATTCTCCTGTATGCTCCTGTAACCGAAATAAATTTGTAATATGGTCTTATCCAACATATCCATTAAATCATGTAAGGTAAGCCAGGCATCATTTCAGAAGGGGTCTGAGACCAAGACAGTTATGACTTGCCAAAGACTACATAGTGAATTTATAGTGGAGGTCAGAGTGGAACCAGGGACTTCCCATTTCATGCTCATAGCTACTACACAACACTATATGGCAGAAACCTTCAGTCTTTCCAGAGTTTGGACTTACCTTTAACTCTCTGATTGTTTGAAGCAGAGTGAAAAGGCACTCTAAGAAATAAACATTTAGAAATGATATACATCTATCTTCTTTCTGAGCATGGTGACAGATAAATTCCTCAGTTGTTTATTTTGGCAGATCTTTTACTGTTTCAAACTAGTTACTCCCTGAAATTTGCATGGATAATCCCTTTCATTGACAAATAAGAGTATCTGCAGGAACTTGTCTAAAAGGATGCCGCTGTGCAACTTACTAGTTATTACAAGAGTGCCATTGCGTTGACCGGGAAGCCTCAGCGAGGATACCTGTTATGTCATACTATGGGAAATGATTAATGTCCCATATTATGACATAACAGGTATTATTTTAATGTTTCCCGAACTATCAGTAGACACAGTGCCAGGCATAACGGAAGTCACTGATGTTTTTTCCCCTCACACAAAATGTCAGAACACCTCCTTTTCCTCCCTTCCTTCTGTACTGTCTTCTCACCCTCCAAACTGCCGCAAGTCCCTTTTTCTCACCATGGGTTTTTTCCACATGGATTTGACTGCACATTAATGATCCCTGCTGGCTTCTAGGAAGCATTACGTCATCTACCAAACTGGGTCATGCCCACATGAGGTACCTTCTAAGAGCTGATTCATACATGCATGTTCATTATTTAACGTCTGCATCATCACCATGATTTGCATGTATGAGAGGGCATAACGTATTTAGCACATCACTTGAAATGAATTGCTTTTCAATGGTGTCATTCTGCTCTATGACCTTGAAAGAAATCATGGTTAGATCCAACCACTTTTTCAGCTGGTGAAAAAGGAAAGGATCCCCTTTCACCATCCAAAAAGGCCATGCTGGTGGTCACGGGACCTGCATTTACAAAAACCATGTGGGATGGGGTCTGTTGTAAGGAGGAGTAATGAGTGAGATTGAAAGAGAGCTGACTGGATTCAACCCCAAATGTGCAACTCATGTATAAAGGATCAGGTTTGTACTAGGTCCACTCATGGGCCTGTTTTAGTAATGATATCAGAGTTTATAAGCTTGCTAGTTTGACTTTCCTATTCCCATTTCAGTTTTACTTCTCCTTTTTGAGTAATGGAACTGCAGGTTTTTACACTGTCTACTTCCTTATATTAAAAACTTCCTATAAGAAGGTATGCATTTTTAATTTAGGAGTGTGTAAGACAGAACAGTTCTAGAGGCCTTTCTATTTATTTTAGTCCTGTTGTATGGACTATGGATTTCGGCATGGGTGTTGTTCTGCTAATTATAGTATGATATGTAGGGGGAAGGGAGTGTTTGTTTTTAGTGTTAGTACGCTAGTATTTGTGGAAATTGCCCCAGGTCAACTACTCAGAAAAGCAAGTCTATACATATTTTAATCAATAATAAAATCTTACATTATCGCAATGGATATAAAGGTTGTACAATGGTGTATACATATAAAAGGCCCTCACCTGGATAGTCCAGACTAACCTGAGCTTGTCAGACCTCAGAAGCTAAGCAGGGTCAGCCTTGGTTAATGTTTGGATGAGAGACCACCAAGGAAGTCCAAGGTCGCTACACCTTGGCAGGGCAACAGCAAACCACTTCTGAACTTCTCCTGCCTTGAAAACTCTACAGGGTCTCCATAAGTCAGCTGTGACTTGACAGTACTGTCCACCACCACTACAGGTAAATGAAATTAAAAAGTTGTAAAAGAAAGAGAAGAATTAACAACAGCAATCAAAATGAGGCAGAAGAAGGACAACATGCAAAATCAAAAATGAACAAAAGTGATATCATTTGGCTCAGGACAATTTGGGTTGCAAACATCCAGGTGGGGACTGGACAAAAATATATTTCCATATTGGTATTATTATGGTGGGAGGAGCCCATGAAGGCAAAAGTACCTAGGGCCCATAAAAGTCATAATGCGGCCCTGGAATTCGAGATCTGGAATTACAACTGGAGAGATCAGTTCCTGTTGGGACAATGGCTGCTTTGTAGGGTAGACTCTATGGCGCTATACCCTGCTGAGGTTACCCCCTCCCCAAACCCTGCACTCCCCAAACTCCACCCCCCAAATCTCCAGGGATTTCCCAACCTGGAGTTTGCAACCCTAGCCCCCATACACTTACTTTCATAGTCTGCATCAGGCCCATGTCCCTACAAACTCAGCAGTAGTATTGTTTGTGGTGGGCTTCCCTGCTAAAAGATGAGATATTTCTGGTTTTATAGGCAAGCGTGGTTCATGACAATACATGGAGAAATGGTGTGGAATTTTACTTTTGTGACAGGCTTCTGGGATGTGACAGGCTTAATTCCCTTCCCCCACCCCTATACCCATTCACATCCCATGCCAGCCTTTTAGCGGGGTTGAATCCGCAGTTGACATATTGGTATAGGATTATAACAAACTGTCAGTTCCTCTGAATTCCCAGCTTTATTTAAAAAATAAAGCAAGCCAGTAGCCCTTTTCACTATGAAGATAAAAGGTGAACAATATATCTCCTTATTTATTTATATTTATTTATACATTCGATTTATTGATCGCTGCTTCCCACACGCAGGCGGGCTCGCAGCGATTTACAATTTGTTTGAAGACAAGGGACTAACAATTCAATTCAGTGGGGGAAGGAAAGACTACACATATAACTGAGTTTTTCTGTTGGCTTTTTGAGGAGTCATGTTCCGAGCTCAGTGTTCGTTCCGTTCCTTCTCAGCTCCACACCACCACCGCCTGGCAGGCTGCTTCATTGCAGGAGATCGGGATGAATTCCTGTGCAAGATCTTCCAGCTTAATTAGCCAGCGCTGACAGATGAAACTCAGATACTAACAACTAATTATCCGAGGATTAGGTGTGCCCACTTTCTTAACAGTGGTTCCCAATTTTATCTACTTGCCGAAGCTTTCGAATCGCTGGGTGGACGATGAGCTGGGGATGAAGCTGGCTGCTCAAACCAGCGCGGGGCTTGAACCGGCAGAGGTCTGCTTAGTTCAGCTGTTCCTTAATAAAAAGAGCTAGGGAGTTATTTTTAAAAAATCTAGGAATTTAGAGGAACTAGCAGATAGATCATATAGTGTTCTAACACTATATCTATGTTAGTTTTGCCACTATCCTATGAGCTATATAGTCCAGGGAGGGGGAAGGCAGGTCAGGAGAGCAGGCCCCAGCAGCCAGCACCACCATCAAGTGACATAAGCAACAGGCCTGTAGCTAGGAACTTTTAAATTGGGGGACATTTAATTTTCTTGGGAGGCACTTAGCACTGTCTAATTTAGATAATTTAATTATGATTATTTGCTGCCCCGTTTCTCCCATGGACCCCCTTCTCCACTCCTGATGGGGGGGGGGAACCCAGGCTCCACACAAGGCCCGCACTCTCCCCTCTGCTGCTGCTCCCCCCCCAGCTCAGCGTTGTCCTCGCCATGCACCCCCACCCCCACTTGCTCCTCAAGCAGCAGGAGGCCAGGCCTGGGAAGCAGCCACTGCTGCCATGTGTGCCTTGTCCTCCCCTGCCAGCTGCCTGCCCGCCATGGCCCATGCGGGGCCTCCTTCTTCTCTCCGTCACCACTGCTCGCAGCAGGATGGACCAGGAAGCAACAGCCGCTGCTTCTATGCACACTTTGTCCTCCCCTGGCCAGCCTCTTGATTGCCGTGGCACATCCAGGGGCCTCCTCCTTCTCTCTGCTGCTGCAAGCAGCAGGCCAGGATCAGGATGCAGCAGCAGCTACTGCTGCCATGCATGCCTTGTCCCCCAGCCTCCTCCTCTCCGCCACGGCCACTGGCCCCCTTGCTGCCCCTGACTCCCAAGGTGGCTGAGGAGGGGGACAAAGAAGAGGAGCTGCCCATGCCATGGGCCTTGTTGCCTCATTCCTCCCCAGTGCCCCAGGCCCAACACTCATCACCCCCTGTGGCTGCAGCAGCTGTCCCATGGAAGACAAAGCCCCACCGTGGGGGAAGGCAAGGAGAGGTGACGCAGCAGTTCAGGGGGAATTTGAAGGGGCCTTTGAAGTAAGTCAGGGGACCCTGCCCCCGAAAGCCCCACTGTAGCTATGGGCCTGATGAGCAACGGCTCTTGGGCTGAGGGCACTGTTATGGGCTTCTGCTTGCCACTGGCAAACCTCTTTTGGATCCACTGGTGCTCCCTGTCATGAGTCCTTCTGAGGATGCGGCCCCAGCTCCAGCTGAGCCCACGTTCCTGGCTTCAGCAGAGCCCACACCTGACCCTGATGAGACTTCAGAGCTCACCAGCATATCCCTACCACCTGTGGTGGAGGAACAACGCCTGACAGGCAGCCCCCCTGACTCACCTCCTCCGATGGTGCGTTTGTGGAACCAGCTCAGGTGAGACTTAGCATCCTGGCAGAGGGAGGTGCACCTGTGCAGCAGGCAGTCCCTCAGCCCTGAGTTCTAACAGAAGCCGGGATGCACATTCTGAGCACTAATTAACCCCGGCACCTGTGGGGTATTTCACTTCCCCTCCTGACACTAGTTCCTCATGCCAGCAACTAGTCAGTTTGACAATGCTCTGCACCTCCCTCGCCCATGCTCCTGATTCCTGATTCCTGCTCTGAACTCTCGGCTCCTTGACTCAGCTTCCAACGACTACACTCTCAGTTTGTACTTCGGACTCTGTTCTTTTGGCTCCTGCTTGCTACCCCTTGATTCTGACCTCAGACTGGACTTGGACTTTCGCTCTCTCTCACCCTGCCTGCACCCAGCCCGTGACACTCCCATCTTCAGGCACCCTGAGCAATCACGTAGGTCCATCTATGGGCTCTCTCAAGAGGCAGGGGTGTAGAATTTTGAAAATCCGGGGGGGGGGGGGGGGCTGCTTAGCACGCGCGCAAAGTGTGCTTGCTCGCTGGGACGATGTTCTTCCCCCCTCCGGGAAACCGCCCCGCCTCTCCAGGCCCTTCTGAGGCCTGCCAGCCGCTGCTGCCGGTGCCTCTCCCCCCCGCCACCCCTTCCCTCTCCCTCTCCAGCAGCGGCTGCCGGGCCTCGGAAGGACCCGGGGAGGCGCAGCGGCAGACGCTCCATTTTCCCGGGGGTGGCTGAGCCTCCCCCCGGAAATTTCAGGGGTGGCTCAAGCCCTCGAGCCCCCCCCCCCCCCCCCCCCCGTACTCTACACCTATGTCAAGAGGCGGCCTTCTCAGTTGTGGCACCAAAATTGTGGAATGGTATTTGTCTGTTCCCTTCTATCACCATCTTCCCCCAGCAGGTTAAGACTTTTCGGTTTCATCTGGCATTCCTTCAGTGACCCCTTCTTCCTGCTCTTTGTTTAAATTGTTGGGTCTCTTGTTTCTATATGTGGGTCTAAAGTAGTACAATGATAACTTTGTAGTGTTCTGCTTTTAATTGTTAGCACAAAGGCCCGCCAAAGGGTTCCAATTTGATAATCCATTGGTCAAGCACAGAGGATGTGCACCCACTGTACCTAGGAAAACACAACAGTGTTCTTCCATGCAGTAGTGCATGCAATTGCTGCTGTTGTCTGCTGAGTGTGCGTCGTACTGATCACAGACTCTGGCAAAGCTCTAGTGGTACAGGGGTCCGTAGCCTCTGTCTTCAAATGCCCTTGAGTTACCGACACGGTGATCCATTCCCACCCCACATAAAGTGCTTTCAGTAATGTAGGTAGGACAGGATTACCATCAGGTGAACAAACAATTGGTTGAAAACCGCCTTCAGAGAGCAATAATTAGTAACACATGTTTTTAAAAAGAGATATCCATGGCAGGCCTAGGTCGATGTGCAGTTTCACCTTTTAAACCCCTTGCTTTGTTGAAAGTGCTTTGCTTTGCTGAAGGTCAGTTGCTTTGCTGAGAGCCAGTTTGGTGTAGTGGTTAAGAGCACGGACTCTAATCTGGGAGAACCGGGTTTGATTCCCCCACTCCTCCACATGCAGCTGCTGTTGTGACCTTAGGTCAGTCATTAGTTCTTTCAGAGCTGTTCTCTCAAGGGCAGTTCTCGAGAGAGCTCTCTCAGCCCCACCTATTTCACAAGGTGTCTGTTGTGGGGAGGGGAAAGGAAAGGGATTGTAAACCACTCTGAGACTCCTTCAGATAGTGAAGGGCAGGGTATAAATCCAATCTCCTCCTCCTCCTCCTTCTCTTCTTCTTCTTCTTCCTCTTCTTTTCCTCCTCCTCCTCCTCTTCCTGGGTGATGTGAAAGAGACCGCCAAGATTCTAAAGAACACATAAAAAGACTCAACACTGGATCATGGTGGGATGATTAAAATTGTGTTATATTGAATATTACCTAACAATGCAAGACAGACACATATAGACTGCAGCAAAATTTAGGAGAGCAATACAGAGAAAACTTAAACTTCTCCAACAATATATTATGGCACAAAGGACCAAAAAGACTTTAAGCAAAACTATCTTTTAGGAAACTGGAATATCACAAGTCAACACTATTAAGACCACATTTGTAGTTCTGGACTACAGTTTAAAAATAATAAATTAGAAAAAAATACTGCTAGCAAAGTAGATGTTAAAATTCATATAGGTTGGTAATATGAAGAAATTACATACATTTAGCCCTCTAGTAGATTGAGTGCAGCCCACTAGCTATGGGTCTAGTCTACAACTGCAAAACTGCCCAGTCTACAATTGCAAAAAAAGAGTGTTATCCAATGGTAGGCAGACCCACAATGCATAGTTAATGGACCATGTCCAGTTTAATGGAGCACAGTGTGTACAGCTCTGGTTCTCTAGAGTGTGTCCATCTCGTCAGGCTCCTAAGTACATGATCATACAGAAGGACAAGAACCATGTTTGTGTGTAAATGTGATATCCTAAAATCCCATGGATTGTGGTAGCCACAAATTAATTAAAAGGCCAGTTTGGACAATGGTGAGAAAATCTCTGTTGGATGCTGTTCATTCTGACTTGTTCATTTTTGGCCTGGAAAATATTATGAGAAAAATAAGAAAAACTATAAAGTAAGAAGCAAACATTTTTAATCAAGATGCATGAAGTATTCCTATTGTCACACATGCATGTTTATGACTTAATTGCAAAATCAAGCAGTTTATGGCTTGTGTGAAAGAGCAATCATGGATCACAATACAAGAACTCGTGGGCACTCCATGAAATTGCTGATCAGTCGGGTTAGAACAGATAAAAGGAAGTACTTCTTCACCCAAAGAGTGATTAACATGTGGAATTCACTGCCACAGGAGGTGGTGGCGGCTACAAGCATGGACGGCTTCAAGAGGGAATTAGATAAACATCTGGAGCAGAGGTCCATCAGTGGCTATTAGCCACAAGGTACTGAGATAGGAACTCTCAGTCTGGGACAAGTGATGCTCTGTATTCTTGGTACTGGGGGGGGGGGCAACAGTGTCCTGCCCCCACTGCTGGACCTCCTGATGGCACATGGTATTTTTGGCCACTGTATGACAGAGTGCTGGACTGGATGGGCCATTGGCCTGATCCAACATTGGCTTCTCTTATATACTTATGTTCTTATGTTCAAACACAGAGAGTTCACATCCATTTTTCCACTGTAGGGCATGATTTTGTTTTTATATGAGATAAGTAAAGCTATTTAGTGGTTAAGAGTGAGGCCTAGAATCTGGGAAATCCACATTCAGATCCTTGCTCTGTCATGGAAGCTTGCTTGGCAAACATGGGCCAGTCATACAGTCTCCGCCTAACCTACCTCACAAGGTTGTGGTGTGAGGATAAACTGAAGGAGAGGAGAATGACGCAAGCCACTTTGGCTCCTCATAAATGAAGTAAGTAAATAAATAATAAAATACCTTAGAGAATATCTTAAACCCCACCCACCCATTAAATAATCATATAGAGCGGGTGTTTTAATTTGGGGTATTTGTGCATGCTATTAAATAGAACCAAAATGCATTTGGTAATATGGTAAAAAAAAGAGAAGATTATTATAAAGTGCTAAATGAAGACAGCTAGGTGCATGCAAATTGGGGGAGGTGAAAAGAAAATAAATGTGTCCTTTCATAATACCATTTGCTTAAATTAACACAAAGCCTTTTTTCTTTTAAAAAGAATAATGTAGATTTTCCTAAGTTCATTTTCATGACATCTGTTTTGGGTAGGGCTGCCAAGTCAGCCCGGGGGGCGGGGGATCCCCCGCTATAGGGGTTCCCGATCCGCCGGCCGGCATTCGGCCGGCGGGGGGAACCCCGCCCCAGAAGTCGTCCGGTGAGGATGACTTCCCCCGTGTAATGACATCACCTCCGGGTAACGTCATTACGTCGCCGGCGCGTGCGCAAAAGCGCACACGCCAGAAGAGCTCCCGGGGGGAGAACAACTCCCCCCTGCCGGTAAGTTGCCGGCACTTGGCAGCCCTGGTTTTGGGGAGAGTATTAGTTATCTTGCCCTGACCTGGATAGTCCAGGCTAGCCCAACCTCATCAGATCTTGGAAATTAAGCAGGGTCGGCTCTGGTCTGAATGCCTATTGCCTTGAAAACCTTATGGGGTCACTGTAAGTCAGCTGTGACTTATCAGCAAAACAGAATCAGTTATATTCCTTTGTTCTGCCTTCTCCCTATCTCCATAGTTTACCTCTTGAAGAGACTGAAACATGGTATGAGCTGGTGCCAAGTTGTCTGCTACCAGCTGGTACAACAGAGATACCAAGAGGCAATCCTGAGATACTAGGAAGCTGATCTCCATGAAACCAATGAGACTTATTTCCAAGTCAATGTGTTAATAGTGAAGTGCAAGGTCACCAACTCTTTGTACACACCAGTTGGCCACAGGGTATGGACGAGTTCTAGTTTCTCATTACTGACCCCAGTCATTCCAGCATGCCGCATACAAATGAGGTGACTACGGAAGTGGGAATGTTCAGCAAGCAGGGCTTTCTCAGCTCATACAATGAGATTGCTACTGTTATAACTATGTAGGAGTGAACACACTTTGAACATAATACATATTCAGAACAATAAACATTCCTGCAAAGCAGTCATGGTTTGTAGATTAACATTAAGGCAATCAGTTAACGAACACTGCATCTTTGACAGGCTGAAACTTGTCCAAGGTTTAGGGTTGCCAGCTCTGGGTTGGAAAATACCTGGAGAACTTTGGGAGCAGAAGAAAAAGAGTTGTGTGGTTTTTGGGTTTTTTTTATGCTGCTTCTACCCTAGTGAGGCTCAAAGCAGCTTATAATCTCCTTCCTTTCCTCTTCTCACAGCAGTCACCTTGTGAGGTAGGAGGGGCTGAGAGAGTTCTGAGAGAACTCAGTGACTGGCTCAGGGTCATCCAGTAGGCTTTATGTGGAGCAGTTGGGAATCAAGCCCAGTTCTCCAGATTAGAGTCCACCCACCACTATTAACCAGTACACCACACTGGCTCTCATGCTGGTGGAACCTGGGAAGGGTGGGGTTGGGGAGGGGAGGGAATCTCAGCAGGTTATCTATATATCTAATTCCCAAGTGCCCCCCTGCGTGCGGATACTTAAATCCGTGCGGGGGGCACTTGGAGGGCAGAGGGGGGGTTCTGCAGGTGGGGGGTAACCCCCCCGCTTGCAGAAAAATCCGAAATCTATCCAAAACTTTTCAGGGGATCTTTAAATCTCCCGAAAAGTAAAAGAGCATCCCCTGCGCATGCGCAGGGAATGCTCTTGGAACGGCAGCGGCCCGGCGAGAGTCGCCGAGGCCAGCTGACAGTCTGCAGAGGAGGGGGAAGGGGGCGAGCGGCGGGCCCGGCGAGAGCCGCTGAGGCCCGCCGGGAGTCTCTGGGGGGGAGGGGGCAGAGGAAGGGGGGAAGGGGGCGGAGGAAGGAGGAGCAGCTGTCAGCTTCTCCCCCCCCCCCGCGAATATCGTGGGCGCCCCCCTTGTAATGCTATAAAGACTACCCTCCAAAGTGGCCATTTTCTCTAGGGAGACTGATCTTGGGCACTTGGAGATCAATTGTAATAGCAGGAGATCTCCAGGTAGGGTTACCAGCTCCTACCAGCGATCTGGTGGGGGGCTCCTGCAATCTGGTGAGGGGCTTCGCATGTGGAGCATAATCATGTCACTTGGAAGTGATGTCATTGTGTCACTGATGTCAGGGGGGTGATGCTCTAGTTTTTGGGCAAAACTATGGGTTTTTTTGCCTTCCAAACCATAGAGTTTGCCCCAAAACTAGAGCATCATCCCCTGACATTGGCAATGCGATAACGTCATTTCCAGGGGGTGTCATATCATTTGAGGGGTGGGCTTCCCCCACCAGCCAGCTGGCCAGGGGCAGACTGAAGCCCCCAAAAGCCCCACTTTGTTGAATTAAAGCCTATTTCTATTTTAAGTTCTATTTGTGTATGGTTATAGGTGATTGGAGGGTCTCGGAGTTGTGTTTGAATTCCTTCCTTCCTTCCTTCCTTCCTTCCTTCCTTCCTTCCTTCCTTCCTTCCTTCCTTCCTTCCTTCCTTCCTTCCTTCCTTCCTTCCTGTTAAGAAGTAAAGGCCAGTAGGCTGGAGGCACCACTATTTTCTTTTTTGACACCCCCACTCCATTAAACAAAACCAGGGCCCATAATTTCTTCCTTCAGCTGGGATTGGTGAGAGAAACTGGGATTACAGGACCATATGTTCAAAAAGTTATTAGTTATTACTGTGTGCTTGCATGCAAAATAACAAGATTTAAAAAAAATATTTCTTTTTGTTGTAATTTATGGTATGAGAATCCACTTGTGTCTTCCCTAAATAAAAGAGCCAGTCCTGGGTTTTGTCCACCTCACTGAAGCAGAAAGTGTTTCAGCAGAGCCAAGGAGGCATCATCTTTGTTTCTGCAGAAACAGTCTTCTCCATCATAGAAGGATGCTGGCTTGTAACCTCCCAACATTTTGTGATGGGTTCCAGACTCTGTGGCAGCCATTTTGTGGTGGCACCCTTCAATGTTCTCAAAATTCTAAGTGTCCACAGGCTCAACGAGATGTGGACCCCTGAGTTATTATAAATTAGAACAATGGCCTATCTAGTCCAGAGCTGTCAATCATTCTTCAGTCATGGGGACTGTCTCTAAACACCTTGGGAACTTTGGGGTTATACTTCTGGAAGACGCATAGTAGTTTGTAAAATTTTGGATAGTGGTGGGAAGGTCATAGAGAAAGATTGTTTCTCCCTGTTTCATAACACTATAACTGATGGTTTCTCAATGAAAGTAAATCCAGGGCAGAGGAATTAAAATATTTCTTTATACGATGCATATTACACAAATAAGGAATCAGTACCACAAGATATGGAAATGACCAGGAGTTTAGATTACTTTAAAGGGGATTAGACATAAACTAATGGAGCCTTTATGTTCAGAGGTTTCAGGATTGTAAATATCAAGTGCTGAGGGCAAACAACAGAGAAGAGTTGCTGCCTTTATGCCCTTCTTCTGAGCTTTCCAGAGGCATCTGGCTGGCCAGTTTTGAAAACAGGATGCTGGAGGAGATGGAATGCCGGTATGCTCCAGCAGGGCTCTAATGATCTTTCCCAATCCTACTGCCAGAAAGCCTGGATCCTATAGAACTGGACTTGGAACCTGTGCATATAGAGCATATCTTCTACCATGGACATCATGACACTCCTCAATATTGCAAGGTGGTTAGTCCAGCATTTCAACATGTTTTGGATAAATGTATCTGTCAGTATTTTATGACCATAAGTCCCTGTCCTAATTGTAACAATGTAAACATCAGAAAGAATAGTCCCTTGAGAACAGAGCTGGCCTAGAGAGTCCAGCAATATCAAAAGTCCCTTTGTGCAAACAAGCTATGTAAATAATTAGTCTTATAAATCAAGAGACTATCTGTGCAACACGTACAATGGTGAGTGCATAATTCAAGCATGTAAACAAAATGAGTCCATTCTTGACCTGGGACACTGCCCATACCCAGACTGCATACAATAATGCCTTTCATGTTCCGCATGAAAGGATATACTGCAAATGAATTTTGGTACAAAGTTCAAATAAAGAATTACAAAGTAATAATTAACTCAAAGTGTCATTTATTATGACGAGATGGTGGAGCATGGCCTGTCTCTTGTTATGCCTCTAACACAATGTACTCAGTTCAAAACTGGTACAACCAGTTGGTGAGTCATGCACAGGTCCCAAAAGACATGCCGTTCTCATCATCCCATACAATGTTTTCCTTTATGAAGCCAGTTGTTGTCTAATATGTAAACATCTGAGGGAAAGGAGCACAGCAGAAGTTGCATTTGAACAATTCTGTCTTGTCTGATCATGACAATACATCCCTGGTTAAAAGGCAGCCTTAAGTTTTATTCTGTAGTTACTTATGGCACTTGTATCAAGGTTCTAGAATAATATATGTCTGACATAACTAGCAAAAAAACTGGCAGTGTGCATAGTTTCAATCAATATTCATTACTTATTAGTCGATTTACAGTGTTGAGAAGCAATCGCAATTGAATCCCATGTCAAAAATTCTCTACCCACAAGGATTTGCAGGGAGCATTTCATTTTCTCTTTCACTCTTTCCTCTTTCCTTTCCCTAAAAGGGCATATGGCTTCTTCTCTTTTCATGCTTTCTTCTCTCCTTCATCTAGGGTTGCCAAATCTGGGTTGGAAAATACCTGGAGACTTTGGGGGTGGAGCCAGGAGAGGGTGGGGTTTGGGGAGGGGAGGGGCCTCAGCAGGGTACAATGCCATAGAGTCCACCCTTCAAAGTAGCCATTTTCTCCAGGGGAGCTCATCTTTGTCAGCTGGAGATCAGTTGTGAAAGCGGGAGCTCCCCAGGCCCCACCTGGGGGCTGGCAGCCCTACCTTCATCTCATATCTAGCTTTTTCTCCTTCCTTCCCCCTGGCAGCCTCTCCCCAGGAAAACTGCAGAGTTGCCTTGTTCCAGCCATTGGGCCAAGCCCGGTTGCATGGTGCTGGCCATTGGGCTGGGCTCAGTTGCACAGTAAGAAACCCACAAGAATGTGCAGGGGGCACCTCACTTTTACCCACTATTCCTTCTCTTCTCCTGGCAGCCCCTATTTCCTCATCTCTCCTATCTTCTTTCTCTTCTTCCCACTCACCTACCAACTTTTCTCTGACCCCCACATCTTCAGCTAAATTGAGCATTTACTCCATTCATTCCCTGCCTTTCTCCCCCAGCGGGGACCCAAAGTAGCTTGAATGAATGATTTGTCATGGTCATAGACTAGCACAAAAAATACATACAATACCATAAACATTTACATAAAAACCATTACATAGATGATATACAAATAGCAAATATAATTCATTATTAATATAGAACTATGGTATACTCTAGCAATGGCACAAAATCTGGCCACTCTGTCTGTAATCCAAGGCTCATGATCTGAGAGAAGAAGGGAAGTATAATTCCTCTGATCTGCCAAGGGTTTTTTGAAGGATATGAGTAATAAAAGCATATCTGAGTTCCCTATAAAAAGAGCAAAGCAGCTTACAAAATTCTCTTTTCCTCCATTTTATCCTCACATCAACCCTGTGCAGTAAATTAGGCTAAGAGTGTGTGGACAGCTCAAAGTCACCCAGTGAGCTTCCACAGCACAGTGGGAATTCAAACCTGGGTCTGCCATTCTAACCACTACATCACACTGGCTTTCATTGCCGGTTTTTGGCTGTCCAGAGGAACTGGCTGGCCACTGTGTGAGACAGGATGCTGGACTGGATGGACCACTGGACTGATCCAGCAGGGCTCTTGCTATATTATATTAGAGCCAGTTTAGTGTAGTGGTTTAAGTGTGCGGACTCTAATCTGGGTGAACCGGGTTTGGTTCCCCACTCCTCCACTTGCACCTGCTGGATGACCTTGGGCAAGCCATAGCTCTGTACCAGCTGTTCTCTCAAGGACAGTTGTCTCAGAGCTCTCTCAATCCCACCTACCTCACAGGGTGTCTGTTGTGGGGAGGGGAAGGGAAAGGAGTTTGTAAGCCGCTCTGAGACTCCAAGTCAGTGAAGGGTGGGATATAAATCCAATCTCTTCTTCTTCTTCTTTTTATGGAGTGGATACTGTTGAAAGGTAGCTAGTACTGAGTGAGTCATGGAAGTCACATGGTATCAAGCGGCCAGTGGTAGCTGCCAGGCCTGGCCCCAATGAGTCATCCCCCAGAGGCCAAAACAGCCCTGGAAAGTGCCCTGATCCCTTCCCCTGCCTTTTACTGAGAGAAACTAAGGTTTGAGGGCTGACAGTACTGTTGTGATTCCCTAGCAACAGCTGTAATGGCCAGTGAGAATTCACTCAGTTCTTAAAGCTACAAGCAGCACATTGTTATAACCTCTCCCTCCCTCCCCCTCCCCTCTCCCCTCTCAATCTCAGATTTTCTACAAACCTGGGGTGCACATTTGCTATCACATATAAAGCCCTTCATGTCCTTTGACCCTCATATTTCTGAGACCGCCTTTCCCCCTATGTTCCACCACAACAGCTTCCCTAATTTGAGAAGGGTCTTTTACAGGTGCCAAGCTGCAAATGGGCCAAATCAGCAAGTGCCTGTACATGTGCCTTTTCCTTTGTGGCCCCAACTCTGTAGATCTGCCTGCCTAAGGAGGTCAGGAAGGCTCCCACTCTCATGGTTTTCTGCAAAACTGTGCAAAACTGAATTATTTAAGAGGGCGTCTCTATGCAGGCAACAGATTTGCACTGAACTAAATTATTCACAAAGTTACTTAAAAATATTGGGGACTGTAGTTTATATTACTGTGTATAGCTTATATTTATTTATTTATTTATTTATTTATTTATTTATTTATTTATTTATTTATTTATTATTTTGACTTTTACCCCACCCTCCCCGCCAAAGCAGGCTCAGGGTGGCTCACAAAACCAATAAAAACAATATCGGTCAGCCCAGGGGCTATTGGAAAGCCTGCCAGAAAAGCTCCATTTTCATGGCCCTGCAAAACTGTGAGAGGTCCCACAGGGCCCTGGTCTCACCAAGGAGCTCATTCCAGTAAGCCAGAGCTGCTAAGGAAAATGCCCTGGTCCTAGTCAATGTCAACCTGGCATCCTTTGGACCAGGGAGGGCCAGGTGGTTTTGTAGTCCCGATCAAAGTGCTCTCTGGGGAACATGTGGGGAAAGGTGGTCCCTCCGGTAGGCTGGTCCCTGACCATAGAGGGCTTTAAAGGTCAAAACCAGCTTGCTGAAACTTGGATCCTACTATGGAATTTTGCATCATTTAGTATGTCATATTAATACTTATGCTTTGTTTCAGTTCTGTTTTTAGACTTCTGGTTGGTTCTACAACCCTAATCTTACTGCACTGTTTATTGAATGTCCCATCTGTCAGTGGTAATGACTCTGTAATCTGCCTTGAGTCTAAGTGAGAAATGCGGACTATATTTAACATAAACAAATAACTAAATTTGGGGCTGTCCTGTTTGTACAGCTGCCCCAGACCCTCCAATAGATTCTTCACTGAAAATAATGGTCCCAAAACTCTGGAACCAACCCCCCCCCCCCCCCCCACACACACACATGGAATTGAATCCTGAGCCAGCAATGTCGTATGCATACGCAATTATGGAAAAAAATCCCTCCCCCTCATGAACCATGGATATGAAAGTATAATGAATTTTGTTTCTTGGGGCACACCCCTAGAGATCACTCTAGATTCATTACCACACAACTCAAGCTGGCCTAGCGGCAGTGACTGTGACACAACAGGGCCCAGCCCAGTGGCTACTATAAACATATAACTTGTCCTGTCAGCTGGGCCTAGCACTGGGGGCCACCATGCAGCTCAGCTCCACATCAGCAGCCATTGTAAAAATTGCTCACACCACTTGGCCAGACTTCTGGTGAGAAGCTACCAGGGGGAGGGAAGGAGGGATAGCTGAAGATAGGGGGGCATATGAAGGTAGGTTGGCTAGTGGTGGGAAGGAAAGAAGGAACCAGAAAAAGGGGAGATGCTATGGGGGCTGCCAGGGAAGGGAAAGAGGAAATGCATCCTTGTGGGTGCCCAACTTTTTAAATTTATGTATGAAGAAACTTTATTACCTGGAAATCAGAATCAAAATTTAACTTTAAATACTTTTCAGTATCTAAGAGTTAGTTAACCTGATTGTAGAACAGTTGAAATGTTTTTTCATCTCCTGCCTATGTAAATACGACTAATCAACACTATCTTATATATTAGAATTATTCTTATGTCATTGAGATTTGTATCCAGGAAACACAAGTGAATGTTTAAAGTGGATTTACATAATTACCCCCTTTATAATCTGGGTGATGGATACAGTCCCTGAGAAATTTGTCCCAGTTAGGTTATGGGGGAAGTTATAAATTTTCTATTGAAAACTGTGAGAATAACAATCAGGTACATTTCCAAGTATGACAAACTCCCCCCCCCCCCAGATAAAGAATCTGAATCAATTGTTGAAAATGACAGTGCCACCTTCCAAATCTGACATTTTAGTTTGCTCATCACCCCCCTTAAAAGGGACTACCGGGCTAACCTCATGTATTGCTGCAGCATAACATATATTCTGGCCCTCAGCCACTATGTCACACGAGCTATCTAATCACTTCCGAATGAATGTTGGCCAGCAGCTTCCCGGTCTGTGCATGTATGCATGATGAACCTCTCTCTTGTTGTTGTGGTTTAATGATCCCAAACAATCAAGCAATTAGAAATCAATGAGCTCTGCTGCTCTGGCACTAAAATAATTATATTTTATAAAGGTACTAATTAGTCACAATTCATGAATTAGTCCTAGCTAATAATTAAGGTCAGACTGACTTCCTGCTGTTTTATGGAGCATTGTACAAGTAGTCTTCCATGTAGTCGTAGGTAATTCAAGGCCAGTTTGGGCTTTGTATAAGGAGTGTGTCATTAACATGTCAAATATGAGCATTTATCTGTGAATTCATGGGCTTTATTAGAAAAAAATGACAACAGGTAATTGTATTTCAATCTGTCTCTATGATTATTTGGTTGGGTTTTATCATGGCTCAGCATAAGGAAAAATATCTGCTATATAGTTATGCATTCTTTGATATTATAATACACATATGGATTGGGATGGATGTCCATCTGTGTTAATGATTATATAATTGCCCTTCCTCATGGATACCTTACTCTTTTAGTCCAACAAAACACAAGTTGAATCCATTCATGAACCAGTTCTCTCCCCCCCCCCCCCCAGCTTCCTGAACCACCAAAAGCTGACACTGAAGGTTGAAGAACCTTTAGGAACAGAGTAGGAAATAGTGTGGGGGACCATGGCTCAAGGAGGAATTGGCAAAAATCATTGATCACACCCCCTCCCATCATGCATTAATTCTTCTTCAAGAAGGGGGTAAGGAATTGTTTCCTTAAACTCATTCCATTCATGTTTTATTGGATCCAATTCATGAATTCCAATGAAATCAATAATATTGGTTGACTTCTAAGCTAATGTATTTAGGCTTGGGACCAGTTTAGAAAAAATGAAATTCAGTTGCATATAGTATACAGATAATCTTTAACACAGAAGTAATCTATGAGAATTAAAATGAAAAACAAGGAAGGAAAAAGATCTTATATTTTTAAATGATACTAAAATCAGTAGTGCATTCATCCATCCATATTTTAAAATGCCTAACAAAACAGTCATGGAGGAAGTTATCTTTAATTGCAGAGAGCCCCCCCCCACTTCTTTCCAGATTATAAAGGGTGTAATTATGTAAATCTACTTTTGAAGCTGCCCCCCCCCCCTTTTACTTCCCTAGCTGGCCTGCCAAGGCATTGGGGGGGGGGGGGGGACAAAGCGAGAAGGGGTTTAAAGTTTAAACCTGTTCTCTCAAGAGTCACGCCGGCAGTGTCAGCATGATCTTTCCATTGTATTCTATGGCCCCATGGAATACAATGAAAAGATTGCCCCTGCCAGCGCGACTCTAGAGAGAAGGGGTTTAAAGTTCAAATCCCTTCTCACTTTGCTCCCCCCCACCCGCCTGCCTGCCTTGGCAGGCCAGTTAGGATAGGGAAGGGAAAGGGAGGCTTGCGCTCCACCAGCCCAGGAGCAGGCACCAATGGCAGTGGCAGCAAGTCCCGCCCCCAGCTCCCAGCGGGCCTGCGGAGGAAGCGAAGCCACCACTGCCAGCACAACCCCTTCTTGAGAGAAGGGGTTTAAACTTTAAATCCCTTCTTGCTTTGCTTCCTCTGCAGGCCCGCTGGGAGCTTGCTGCCACCACTGCTCCGCCTCGCTTCAGCCCCAAATGACCCCAGGGTTTACCAAGTGTGTGTGGGTGGGGGCTGGAGTTCTCCTGGAATTACAACTGATCTCCAGACTACAAAAGTCAGTTCCCAAGAGGGAATGGCAGCTTCGTGGGATCCACTGTGAGATACTATACAGTCTAGCAGAAACAGAAGTCCTAGAGTGACATCACATCTACACTGAGCTCCCTTCCTTCCCCAGCTCCACCTCTCCCCAGGGACCATCCCCAAGTCTCCAGGAATTTCTTAGGCTGAGTAGGCAACCCTAATCCCATCCAACTTTCACACTTCGGAGCTAACTCACCACTGCATTTGTGGCTACACACACATATACTCTCTTCCCCAAATGGTGTTGGGCTGCATGTGAGGCTAGGAGAGTGGATGGCAGGAGAACTTGTAAGAGGGCAGGCTGCAGAGGGATACAGATGAGGGGGTGGCAGCAGGGGACCACACCAAGAACTCCTCCTCCAACTTGGGCTATGCTGATGCCACAGTCTTGACTCCATGAGCTCCATAATGTGTTCAGTTCTCAGACTATGAGTACTGTAGTGCCTAGCATCTGGCAGGAAGGCTGTGGGCAGGGCTGAGTAAATATGGGGAGGGCGCATGAGGGGTGATCTGGATTTGCTAAAAACTACCCCCATTCCTTGTGTGGCTTCACCATATGATTTCCTCCTGGACTCTGTCCTGGATGTCCCCCTTGGATTTTTATTCTGGATCTGGTAAAATAACAACAACAATAATGCCCCATGGGGTGGCTCTAATATTTCATTGGATAGCTCTAGGAATCACCAGAAACAATATGGTAAAATCATGGCGCTTCTTGTGATTCCTAGATCTAAGAGATAACACTTCCCTTTTTTTAGCAGAAGTAGCATGATGCCACAACCAGTGTCACAGTTTTAAATTTTTGTTTCCCACTGCTGTATTGTGGTGGTGGGCAATGGGAACAGGGGTGGGGGAATTCCTCACCCTGACTGGGGTCTTGACAGCTCTCTGTATATTTTTGACTAACTCAAACAAGCAGTCTGGGCATTTACTTTTAGAAACATGACTTTGTCAGCTACTGAAAGCATGTTAAGTTCACTGCAATTCAAATCCCTTTACATACAGCAAATGCCCACCAAACAAATGTACACATCAATATATGCATTTTAGCAGTGAGGCCTACAATCCCACCTCCCTCCCCACACATTAACTCACAATACATTTGTCAAGTGAAATGGGCTCAAGGCATTTCTTTTCAGGGCAGAGAATGCTTGCGACAGCCACTCCTCCCTCGCTTAGAATCTCTGGCTGTAATCAGACGTCCAGTTTGATCCATTGCCATTACTGTTCCTTTATGGATTTAAAGTGCACAATCAGACAGCAACATCTGTCTGTCATGTCCCAGTCGTCTAAGTCTCCTCCCCCCCTTCCCCCTCCTTTACTGCGTGTTTATTTGATAACAAAAGTCCGGTCTTTTGGGGCTGAGCTGGTTTCAAACCGGACTTCCTGTTGCCTGATCACCCAGTCAATCAGGGAGCTCTGACAGGTCTCTTGTTTTTCAGCCACCATTTTTTTAGTAGTTAGCAAAGTGCGCTCCACTGCTTATTCGCACCACTCTCTCTCTCTCCCCCTCTCCCACAGGGGCTGCTCTAAACATGGTTTTCTGCATAGAAACTTTCAAATAAAAACACCCCTGCACTTCAGCTTTTTCCTGTGCTTTGGGGAAGGGGAACCTAGAGAGTAAACTTTTTTAAAATGGCAGATGGTCCCATGAACTATGATAAGTATTGGAGTCGGGAGTCCATGGAATAGTGAAACAGCTAGATCTTTATTGCTGGTCCGGATGAAGCATACAACCCAGGGCTCGAAGCCCTCCTTTTATGCTGGTCAGGGACAATCCCCTGACCTCACCCAACTGGCCTGATAGGCTATTAGAAGTCTCTTTACATTTCATAGGTTCCCTGGGAGAAACCTAGGTACAGGATTGGTGGCCGGTTTGAATCCACCTGGCCTTTGTTCTACCTGGCTGAAGCTCAGGTAGTTTCTTGGCCATGTGCTCTGGCCATGCTCTGGCCATGTGCTCTGGCCATGCGGTCACAATGAAGAGAGCACATGGCGACCGCATGGTCAATACATAACACCCCTCCCCCCATAGTCCAGAACCCCTCTGCACACATAGTCTTTGAGATAGTCCAGGCGTCTGCGCTCACGTCCAGAGCGCCGGGGGGTTGTAAGGCGGGGTGTGTTGCTTGTGTCGGCAGGTTGCGGTGTGGGTAGTTGTTCTGCTGGCGGGGCCTGTCTGCTCGGGGGTTGTTCAGGTGTGGATGGTGCGACTGCTTCGTCCGCGGGCAGGAGCGGCATCTCCGCAGTCTCCGGATCAGGGTCTGGCGCTGCTTCTGGGGTCGTGTCGATGTCACGGTCTGTTGGCGCAGGGAGTTCGGGGCCTAGGTATCATCGTGGTTCTGGGTACGGCGTCGAATCTGGTCAATGTGCCGTTTCCAGACTATGCCATCTTCCGTAAGGACCTCGTAGGAATAAGGCCCTGTGACTCGGACGATCCTCGCGGGGAGCCATGTCGGACCCCGCGCGAAGTTCTTTGCGTATATGGGGTCTTCAGGAGCGAATCCTCGGGCAGCTGGCCGGTCCTCCGTTGTCGGGTTCCCCTCAATTGCTCAGTCGGGATGTAGGCGGTCCAAGACGGTTCCCAGTCGTCTTCCCATCAGAAGTTCGGCTAGTCGGCGCCCAGTCCCTGAGTGGGGTGTGTTCCGTTGGCAGAACAGGAACTTGTACAGCTGCTCTTCCCAGTCGCCATGCTCCATCTTCTTTAACGCGTCCTTCGTTGTCCTCACCATGCACTCGGCCTGGCCGTTGGTTGCGGGGTGGAACGGAGCGGAGCAGATGTGGCGCAGACCGCAGGCTTCCACAAACCGTTGAAACTCGCCGGAGGTGAAGGCGGTCCCGTTGTCAGTCACGAGAGTTTCTGGCATTCCGTGTGTCGCGAAGATCGGCCAGAGACTTCTTAAGGCAGCGTTGGTGGAGGTCGAAGCTACCGGCACTACCTCAAGCCACTTGCTGTAGCTGTCAACAACGATAAGAAACAACCGGCCCTGGACTGGTCCCGCGAAGTCTAGGTGCAGGCGGGACCAGGGCTTGTTAGTAGATTCCCAGGATCGGACAGGAGCGTGTGGTGGATCTGGCCGTGACTCCTGGCATTTGGTACACTTCTGGACCCGCCCCTCAATGTCTTTGTCCAGGCCTGGCCACCATACATAACTCCGGGCCAGAGCTTTCATGCACACAATTCCTGGGTGAGCCTCGTGGAGGGCCTCTAGCACTCGGGGCCGCAGGGGCCCGGGGATCACCACTCGAGATCCCCATAGCAGGCATCCCTTGTGGGCTGATAGTTCGTGCCTGCATGCCGTGAAAGCGGCGAAATCTGGTCCCGGTTTTTCCGGCCACCCCCTTCCCACCCAGTCCGAGACACGGGAAAGGATGCGGTCCTGCTGCGTGCGACAGGCCACATCCGATACCTGTACGGGGCGCTCCGGTAGATCCTCTAGGAGTGCGATGTGGAAAGCGGGAGCCGGATCAGGGTTGCAGGACGGGAGGGGAAGACGGCTGAGGGCGTCTGCATGACCCATCGCCTTCCCCAGGCGATGTACCAATTCGTAGGAGTAGCCTGACATAAAAATTGACCACCGCAGGACCCGTGGGGACAGCATGTGAGGGGTCTGCCTGTGGGGGGCAAGGAGACCCAGCAGCGGCTTGTGATCTGTGGCCACGGTGAATGACCGTCTGTAGAGATAGTCATGGAATTTCCTGACGCCGGCTACGATTGCTAGGGCCTCCTTGTCGATCTGGGCGTAGTTCCGTTCTGCCGACGACAGGGTCCTGGAGTAGTAGGCAACCGGTACCTCCTTTCCGTTGGGTAGCCGGTGTCCCAAGACCGCCCCAACGCCGTAGGGGGATGCATCGCAGGCCAGGATGACAGGGAGCCTCTCATCGAAATGCGCTAAGACCGCATTTGAAATTAATAAGTCCTTGACGGCCCGGAAGGCTGCATCATGCTTGGGACCCCAGGCCCAAGCCGCTCCCTTGTCCAGGAGACGATGCAGGGGTTTAGCAACCACCGCCTTGTGCGGAAGGAAGGCGTGGTAGAAGTTCACAAGTCCCAAGAACGCCTGGAGTTCCGCCTTTGAGGACGGGCGGGGTGCACCTGTAATTGCCGCTACCTTCTCCTTTGTAGGGTGAATGCCATCTGCGGTGACTTGGAACCCCAAGAAGGTCACCGAGGAGACTCCCAGGGTGCACTTGTCTTTTCGAACCTTGAGACCCGCATCCTGGAACCTTTGCAGCACCATCCAGAGGCGAGCTGCGAACGTGTCGGCGTCCGGGGCGGCGATGAGGACGTCGTCGAAGAACGGCTTCACTCCTGGAACATCTTTTAGGAGAGAATCCATTAGATTTTGAAAGATTCCAGGTGCTACGCTGACCCCAAATTGGAGGCGTTTTACCTTGAACGCTCCCTTGTGAGTCACAATCGTTTGTGCCTCGGCCGTTGCTTCGTCTACGGGAAGCTGCTGATAGGCTTGGGCCAAGTCTAATTTTCCAAATATTTTGGCGCCCGCGAGGGAGGCCAGAACATGGCTGACCACCGGTACCGGGTACGCGTTGTACTGTAATGCCTTATTAATTGTACATTTGTAATCCGCGCAGATGCGGACTTCCCCATTAGCTTTGAGGGGGGTCACAATGGGAGTCTCCCACTTGGCGTGGGAGACCAGCTCGAGCACCCCTTGTGCCACGAGCTTTTCCAACTCCGCCTCCACTTTGGGCTGGAAGGCGAGTGGTGGCCGGCGGACGGCCACGCGGATGGGCCGGACTGCCGGGTCCAGGTTGAAGGAAACCGGGGGTCCTTTGTAGCAGCCCAATGAGCCATCGAAAACAGCAGGAAATTCCTCGCAGATGGATGAGAAGTCAGTAGAGCCCATGCGGTGTATTCCGGTCCACTGCACTCCGAGCGGCTTGAACCAGGCGCGACCTAGGAGACTGGTTAGATTGCGCTCCACCACGAGAAGGTCCAGCAGGCCATTAAAGGCATGGTACTGGACCCGGACCCTGGCTAGCCCCTTAATAGCCACTGGGTTTTTCTGGAAGTCCCGGAGGACCAACCCAGCCGGCAGCCGCAGCCAGCGTGCCCCCTTCGGGCAGAGGCGGCGGAACGTAGCTGCGGACACAATTGAATATGCTGACCCTGAGTCCAGTTCCTTGGAGCAAGGAACTCCCTCTATTCGGAGAGACACGGAAATTGCGCCCGGGATGGGCTGAGGCAAGTTCATCACCGTGGCCGTGGGAACGACACTACCCACTTCTTCGAAGTTCGCTGCTGGGGCACGGTGGCTGTTCCTCAGGCGGCAGGCCCGGGCGAGATGTCCTGCTTTCCCGCAGGCGCGGCAGATGGCATCACAGAAGCGGCATGTCCTTCTGTCATGGGGGTCCCCGCAGCTGGCGCACGTTGGGGCCTGCCTGTTGAGGGAAGCAGAAGAGGGAACAGAGACAGATGCTGGGCGCCATCCCTTGGGCCTGGGGACGCCGGGCTCACCCTTCTTCGAGCGTGGTTGCATCCGGTGGACGTCCTCTTCTTCGCTTGAGTCGGGTTCGGGAGGAGCCACCTGGTGGACTTTGGTGGCTGCCTTGTCCTTTTGCGTTGTCTCGAAGGCTGCCGCAGTTTTGAGCATCTTCTCCAAGGTTGGCTCCGGCATTGCAATGAGGCGCCGGCGGAGCTTGGCTTCCTGGACCCCTCCCATGAAGGCGGTCTCCACATGGTCATCCATGTGGTGGAATTCGCAGCCCACGGCTAGTCGACAGAGTTCAGCCAGGAAAGTGGCAGCCAACTCCCCCGGCTGCTGCTGGCGCTGTATGAACTCCCAGCGCCTGGCCAGTTTTGATGGCTTCGGGGTGAAGTAATCGCCGAGGGTCTTGGTAAGCACATCATAAGACACCTCGGTGGGGTCTTGCGGGGCTAGTAGGTTCTGGGCCACCTGCATGACCTCCACCCCTCCGGAACTCAAGAGCCAGGCACTCTTCAGGTCCGCATCTGTGATTCCGCGGACCTTAAAGGCGCAACCCAGCGTCTTGAGCCAGGACTCCCACGTCTCGGGGCGAGACGTATTGAAAGGGGTAATTGGTCCCGGAGCGTTTGCCATATTTACCAGAGCAGGAGCGGCGGCGGCTGTTTGAGCGATGTCCTCGTGTCTTGCGGCGGTGCCGGGGAGCGCTGAGGCTTGGCGCTGGCTAGTGCCGGAGGATTGGGCTCAGAGCGGCTTGCGGCGAGGCGTTGGAGCGCTGGAGCTCGGAGATGCCTGCGGCCGGCGGGACGGAGCTCGCTGTGCTGCTGTGGTCTGCTGGAGAGTCGCTCATCGGGATCCCATCCTCGTCGCCACTGATAAGTATTGGAGTCGGGAGTCCATGGAATAGTGAAACAGCTAGATCTTTATTGCTGGTCCGGATGAAGCATACAACCCAGGGCTCGAAGCCCTCCTTTTATGCTGGTCAGGGACAATCCCCTGATCTCACCCAACTGGCCTGATAGGCTATTAGAAGTCTCTTTACATTTCATAGGTTCCCTGGGAGAAACCTAGGTACAGGATTGGTGGCCGGTTTGAATCCACCTGGCCTTTGTTCTACCTGGCTGAAGCTCAGGTAGTTTCTTGGCCATGTACTCTGGCCATGCTCTGGCCATGTGCTCTGGCCATGCGGTCGCAATTAAGAGAGCACATGGCGACCGCATGGTCAATACATAACAAACTACATATCCCAGAAGGCATAGCAGCACTTGTGGGCATGCTCGAGGAAAAAGTTATATTTAAAAATGGCTGGCAGCAACACTCCTTGGCTGCGGGGTCTGATATGCGTCTGATCGCTCAAGAACGGCATAAAAGCACTTTGAAGAGTGCTAAAAGGGGTGAGTCTCAGTGCAGGACCCAATCCGGCCTGTGCTGAGGACATTGCACTGGCTGCCTATAGCGTACTGGATCCGGTTCAAGGTGCTGGTTTTAACCTTTAAATCCCTATATGGTCAGGGGCCTGCCTACCTAAGGGACCACCTTTCCCTGTATATACCCCAGAGAGCACTGCAGTCAGGCACTCAACACCGCCTGCCCCCCCGGCCCTAGAGAGGCCAGGTTGTCGACCACCAGGGCCAGGGCCTTCTCAGTGGCGGCTCCTCACTAGTGGAATGAGCTCCCAGATGACATCAGGGCCCTGCGGGACCTTTTGCAGTTCCACAAGGCCTGCAAAGCGGAGCTCTTCCCCCAGGCTTTTAATTAGGAGCCGCCACTGGGGGAAGGGGCCAATGGCATATGCCGGGTTAAGTCTCTGGCCAGACAATCAACTGGTGAAATTGCCTGGCTTTGGGTCTGGTATTGCTGTGCTGTGTGTTGGGAGCAGTGTGGGCCACCAACTCCTGTGGTTTTCCACTGTTTTACGTGTACTTTAAGTTAACTTAGTATAAATTATATTGTTGATGTTTTAACTCCTGTAAGCTGCCTTGAGCCGGCGAATCCTGGCTAGGCGGGATACAAATCCAAACAATAAATAAATAAATATGCCACCTTCCCTGGCCCAATAGAACTCAGTCACAGCCTGAACTTTTCAAGTTGCTGAATGTATCAGCATCTGATGCCTAGGTTATATCGATGCATGGCAACATGCTGACTTTACAGTTCACTGCTGTAGTCACGCCTAGGGCTGCCAAGTCCCCCGGTGGGGCGGGGGAAACACTGATTTTTAGTGCTTATCTCCCGCTTTTCCAAAGTTGGCCACTGGGGGGACAAAATGGCTGCCTTAAAAGGGAAATGTCTGCAGAGAGCCTGCCCTGCAGTAAAAAGCCTCGCCAGACATTTCCCCTTTAAGAAGTCAGCAAGAGAGCTTCTTCCACAGCAAGACAGGTCCGCCCAGAGATTAAGGAGGGACTGAAGGAGCTGCTTTTGCATGTGGCTGGCAAGGTGAGTTTCTGTTCCAGCTCTTTTCATTCTCTCTCCCTCTTTCTTTTTTCTGTCTGTCTGTCTCTCTCTCTGTCCCCATCCAGCAGAGGTCTATCAGTGGCTATTATAGCCACAAGGTCTAAATGGAACCCTTTGTCTGGGGCAGTGAGGCTCTGAATTCTTGGTGCTTGGGGGGCAACAGTGGGAGGGCTTCTGGAGTTCTGGCCCCGCTGCTGGACCTCCTGAGGGCACCTGGTATTTTTGGCCACTGTTGTGACACAGAGTGTTGTACTGGATGGGCTGTACTGGATGGGCCGATCCACTGTGGCTTCTCTCCTGTTCTTATGATATGAAAATCATATTTAGCACTTGTGTAGCACTTAGGGCTTCATATTCTGCCGAGATGAGGAAGGATTCAGTAGGGCCATTGCTCAGTGATAGAGCATCTGCTTGATATGCAGGAGGTATCAGCCTCTTCAGCTAAAAAAGGATCAGGTAATAGGTGACATTAAAGATCTCAGCCTGAGACCCTGGAGAGCCACTACCAGTCTGAGTAGTCAATACTGACCTTGATGGACCAATGGCCTGATTCAGTATTAGGAAACTTCATGAGTTCATGTGTCAGCATGTGGAAGCAACATCACAGGATGTGACATCACAAAATGATGTCACTTCCTTTCTCCTGGCTCCACCCCCAAAGTCTCCTGGCTCCACCCCCAAAGTCCCCAGATATTTCCCAAGTTGGACTTGGCAGCCCTAGTCACGCCTCTCTTCTCTCTCCTCCCACTTCCCTTCATGCGCAGAGTGCACTGAAGGAAACTAACTTTGGTGACCCAGGATATACTAATACAGGCAAATGGGTTGTAAAACCTGGTTTACATTATGATTGAGAATCTTGGGAGGCAGAGGGAAAACTAATCCAGTCATGGGTCACCTGAATTAGTTTCTACCTGGGATTCTTTCATGGAATTTTTTAGAAGAAAATGAGGGGAAGAGAGGGATAAGGAAAAGATGCATAGGAGATAAGGATGCACAGGAAACACACATAAATTGGATTCATGCACATCCAGGATTAGTGTCAAAGTCTTTTGACATTCAAATGCAGCCCTAATGAGGTTCTATTTTCCGATCACTTTTGTAATTAAAATTTTCAAAATGTTACATTTCTAAATGGTCAACATTCTTCTGACATCCACTCTATTCTAGTCACTGGACAGGATGGCAGAAGATTTGGAAACAGTCCTTATTCAGTTTAAGTGCTGCTTGAAGCTCCAAGAACACTGGATTTAGATTGGTGTGGTGGAGTTAATCCTTCCCTATCTCACCATTTCCCATTGCAACCCCCTGCTCCCCGAGTTTTTTGGCCCAGTGGGAAAAACAGGCATTTGTATATTGCTATGCAGAGTAAATAACAGTTCTGTAAGGTGATGAGCAATTTAAATTGGAAAAATGACATTCCTCTTTGTCATCGCCATACCTGCACCATAGCTCAACATTAATATTTTCCTGGTGGCCGCTATTAACACATATAACATCTGCAGAAGATCTGGTTAAGTCTCTCCCACCACCAAATCTAGTTTTGCCCCCAACGTTCTGTTTGTAGCCATTAATTCTAGTTTCCAGAGTCATCGGGTGCGGGGACACGGCCCTTTAAAGCGGGAGGAACTGCTGTTTTCTCCCACTTTCAAATCAGCTGTTCAGACGGCTCCTGCCCCAAAGCAGGCTCACTCGTGCAACCCTCTCACTTTTCTCACACGTTTTCCGACCCCGGGAAAAACAAGTATTTTCCCAGAGGTCGCGTGAGTAACCTGCTATTGAGCCGTTCTGGACAGCCCTCTCTTGCAATGATTGTGAGAGAGGGCTGTCTGAACGTCCCTCCCAGGGTTTTTTCCCCTCTTTTGCACTTGGGCACTCAAGCGCCCAAGTGCAAAAGGGGTGGGGGACCACCCCACGCTCTGCTCCCGGCCCTGAGCCCCACCGGCCACCACCACCTGCTCCTCTGCATGCTCTAACCGAAAACTTACCAGGCGGCGACCGGTGGGGCTTGGGGCCCAGAGCAGAGCGCGGGGCGAGCCAGGCAGCGGCAGTGGTGGAGGAGGGGGGTTTCGAGCACTCCCCTGTGAGCAGGAAGGGTGCCTTCCCCCCACCACCACAGAGGTTGGGATGTATGAACACCCCAACCTGAAAGAAAACAAACTGGATAAAATCCCAGTGGGATTTCATCCGGGAATTGGGTGCTGTGTGACCACGGCCATCTTTAACTTGGGATGCTCTCTTTCCTTGAGTGGTTCTGGGTGCCCACTTCCTGTTGATTTTCTAGCTCCCCCTCCCCAGGCTAACTTGTTCTCAGACTGCGTTGAAACATCCTTGCTGATTCTGGCTCCTGGGGCTATTTGGGTAGATGTACTGAGTGATAATAACTGAGTGGTAATAACAACAAGAGCTATGGTTGGGTGGTCTCTTCTGTTAATGTCACCAAAATGCAGGGCTGCTGTTTCTCCACCACCACCATCCTGACACTCAAACTACTCTCCTGTCTGTCTCATAGCTTTATAATAGGTGTTCTTTGAATTAAATAAGCCACACATGCTGACAGGCAAGAATAAGTTTGGCCAGATAGATTTAATTACCTGGCAGACGTTTGTCGACAATTATCTTAAAAACTCTCCACCCACTTGATATGATCCTTTGCAAGAGATAGAAATGATAATGCGCCTACCAATAATTGGGTTTAGCTTTCTTTTCCCCATCATCTACAGTACCTGCCTTTTGCTGTGCCACTGGAGGGTTGTGGTGTCATCTTGCCTTTTCTTTTCTCACTGCCCCCTTCCGCACTGTCATTTTTGTCACTCGTTTGTCCCTATTGCTTCAGGCCCCCTCCCCAATGTGTCTTATTCTCTCCAGTAGCCCCAGAGGGAGCAAAGTATATGAGGAAAGGGGGGGAGGGGGGACCCAAAGCAATAGGGACAAATGAGTGACAAAAATGACAGTGCAGTGCACTATGATGTTTATCTTGATATGTTCTCCCTGGATGCCCTACCCATGACTTCTTCAGCATTGCTTGCTGCATAATACTCACCTCACCTGCTAGCTTCTCTTGTCTGCTTTGTCATTTAACTTTTGGAATTACAACTGTGATCCTCAGACCATTCACTGGCAGGCCCTATAAGAGGGCCAGACTACACATTTGGGAGCTTAAAGAAGAACCCAGACCCGACTCTTTCAACCCATGCCCAGGCCACTTTCAGCTTTTATAGGCCTTAGACATAATACAAATTAAAACTGATTATACATTATAGCAGGGGTCATTTCGTAGAAAAAGGGATGCAGGAGCTCATTAGCATAATTCATTAGCATAACTTATTTGCATATGCTACACCACCTGACATCACTGGAAGCATGTCAGAAGGCAAGAAAGAAAGAAGAGGGAGAGGAAAGGAAGGAAGGAAGGAAGGGAGAGAGAGAGAGAGAGAGAGAGAAAGAAAGAAAAAAAGAAAGAGAGAAAGAAAGAAAGAGAGAGGGGGGACAGCTACTAATCCAAGCCTCAGAAATACCACTATTCTGGGAGGATAGCTTCCGTGGTGGCTGAAGCCTTCAGAAGTCTGGTCGGAGGAACAAGGACCTTTCCAGGGGACGGGGTCATTTTGCTGCAGCCATGACACAAGCAGGCATTCCCCCTTGGGGGGGGGGGAACCGGAACCAACTCCCGGAGCTGTGCTCCCCCGAGCTCCGGCTCGAAATGACCCCTGCATTATAGGGAAAAAAACACCTAATTCTGAAACTTGTCAAATATATATAAAAAAAACAAGCAAGTGTCTAAATTTCAGACACCGTTGGATCTTGAGGATCCTGCCTCTCCCCAAGTCACCCTGTTCATTGACGAAACCACTCATGGGACACTTGATAAGCTACAACGTGCATGTACTTCCTACACAAAGATAAATATTTTTATGGGAAATTATCATAACATACGGACCAGCCTGTATTCTCTAACGAAATTATTTTCCCACAGAAGAGAATGCTTTCAGTAATGCTGGTACTAATGAATTGTTCCATTTAGAAAATTCAGCTAAGATCTCTGTGGCAGAGAAATATGAGAATAAATCACTTCAGTCGATATGGGAATGGTTATATAATTGTATACAGCATTAATAATAATTATGTATATGTCTCCAGTATAGGTTGTTGTATATGTTGTTCTTTTAATCTTTGATGTGTTTATCCTGTGTTTTAAACTGTAAACCATCTTAATGGTATTTTATTGCTTTAAGTCACCTTGAGCCTGTTGTCTGGAAAGGCGGGGTAAAAATGTGATAAAGGAAGGAAGGAAGGAAGGAAGGAAGGAAGGAAGGAAGGAAGGAAGGATGTTGAAGTAGACCTTGATCATTCCATTTAGGCAAGGCAGGCTAAATCATACTGGACTGAGTCTACCAGAGTGCACGTGGAATGGCTGGGCTGCACATATGGAACTTGTTTTTAAATGCAGAAATGGATGTACATAACATTAGAATAATTTCTATATGAAATATGTATGCAATCAAGTGTGATTAGTGAAAAGTGTATATGTGACTTTTCTGTATTGTTTATGGATATTTTTTGCTTGCTTTGCATTTTAAATACTGGGTTTTTTTAAAAAAAAGAAAAAGAAAATTACCTTTCATAATTAGTGTAATTTAATTAAATGCATATTAGTGCATAATTTCACTGCATGTTCAAAGCATGGCAGGGGGGAGAGAGTGTCCAGAGTGTAGATAGCACATACATATACAGTGTAGCTAAACTGAGGTCACAGATGTATTTGAAAGACATAAATTCCACTTATAAAGGATCAGTATGACAACCAAATGAGACTGACTAAATTACAGCTTGCAGGGAAAACCTAGAAAACTCTAGCTCAAGAAACTAAAAGCAATACAAAGCTTTTCAAAAGTATGTGAAGAAAATAAAGAAGCACTATTATAACACCCAATGGTGCACGAGGCAACAAGTAAAAGGCACAGAAAAATAGTCTCGCTTGAACTCCTATTGCACTGAATAGGATGAGTTTCCATGGTTAAGATGCAACCTTCGCTTGCACAGACTGCCCGTGCTCCTGAAAGTCACGTTTCAATTCCAGGTAGCAATGCATTGCAAAATGAAATGGTAAACAAATGCAACCCTCAGATGTCTAAACCAAAATTCAGGAGCTGTTTTTGAAAAGTACTGGAGTCGGGAGGCCGGTGGTAGTGATTTCAGCATAGCAAGTTTATTTCAGGTCTAGATGAAGCATAAGAAAACGGAGGTCAGGGGGCCTGCTTATATACACAGGTAAGCTGCACCCCTGACATCGCCCAAACAAGGCAGTTGGATAAGGTAATTGAATAAGTTCCAAGGTATTTTAATAAGTTTCAAGGTAATCCCAGGATAATAATTGGATAATACCAGGGGCAGATAAGTCTCAAGGTAATTGAATTAAGTTTCAAGGTAATTGAATAAGGTTCAAGGTAATTGGATAATCACAGATTTAATCACAGAACATAACAGTTTTGAAATGTAACACCAATAAAGCACTGAGACTTAGAAAGCAATGGAAATGGTGTAAAGAATACTTCATTAAAACACTTTGTGGAAACTAAGAAAAATTCAAGATCATGGATTTCAGACAGTGGGGTATAATTTGTCTCACCTCCATTTATTAAAATGTGTATACAGTATACCCTGCTTTCCTCTGAAGATTCCAAATGGCTTACAAATGCAACACTGGATTGCAATAATGGTAAAAAACTAACACATAAATCCCATCAATACATACTGTAAAATTAAAGCAGCCTAAAAATACACAACAGCTCATTATAGCAATCTAACACTTCATTAGCTTCCAAAAGAGGATCTTTGAAATAGGACTCCTTTACATGAATAGGAAGTGATACATGGGGGATCCACAGGGACTTGCAGGAAGCATCCCTCCCTCACTTTTTCCTATTTCTGTTCTCATTGGCTGCGTTCACACTGGCAGATTTGGGCCGGCTGCAGCCGGCTCAGATCTGCACGTCTACATTGTAACAGCTGGCTCCCGTCCACAGGCGTCGCTTACCGTGTGAAAAACCGTCTGAAATCCGAGACCACCTCCCCTGCTGGTCTCAGCTGTCGTCTTCTGGCTGCAGCCGCATTTGGAGCTGTGTGAACGAGGAACCATCTTCGAAGCACTTCCGAGTAACTCCCTTCCCCTCCCTGCGGAAGCCTCTGGCTTCCGCTTTGCGTCCGCCATTTTTTTTTTTTACTTTAGCGATGATCGCATGAGCACACATACGAACATATGTTAAAAGTTCAGATGTTCAAATGGAGGGTAGTTCTACTGAGTACATGAGTTTGCGATCACGATGAGGCTATTTTCGGGTTGAAATCTCAACCCGATTTCTATTGGTCGAAGGAAACAGTGATTCAGCCGGATCAGAATGCGCATGCGCAAATCGATTTCTCTCATCTATGTGGATGAGCGCGTGTGCGCATACATAAGTGGCGAATTTTTTTTTTTAAAGTGCCGAAATCCCTCCCCCCCCCCTGTCGTTAGTGTGAACGCGGGGGAGCCGCTTGAGGGCAGCTCGAGGAGAGGTGAGTGTGATCGTGATTTGTATAGAACAAGCCGTTTGCAGCCGCTCCAGCAGGCTCCAGCACTCCAGTGTGAACACAGCCATTGTCAACCCTTACCAGTCATACTTTCAGGTCTGGCATGGAGATCACCTGGAATTACAACTGATCTCCAGACCAAGAAGATAACTTTCCTGAACAAAATGACTGCCTTGCAGGGTGGACTCTATGGCATTGTATCATGCTGAGGTCATTGCCCTCCCTAAACCCCACCCTCCCCAGAGTCCATCCTCAAATCTCTAAGAATTTCCCAACTCAGAATTGACAGTCTTGGTGACTGGACCAAGGTCACCCAGTGAGCTTCCATAGCAGAGTGTGGATTCAAACCTGGGTCTCCCAGATTTTAGTCTGATACTCTAACCACTACACCACACGGGTTTTTGTGGAGTGGCTGCTGTTGAACAGTTGCAAGCTGCTGGGCCTGAGTGAGTCATGGGATTTATGTGGTAGCAAGTTGTCCAGTGGTTGCTGCCAGGCCTGGTCCCAATGAGACTTCTTTTAAAGGCCAAACTAGTCCCAGAAAAGGCCTTGCTCCCTTCCTCTGCCTTTTGCTGACAAAAACTAAGGCTTGAAGGAAAGCAATACTCTTGTGGTTGCTTAGCAACGGCCACTGAAGACTTTTGTTTCTAAAGATGTAGGTACTGCCTTTACTGTTTTGGGCAGTTCTAACCCCCCTCCCCATTTTTAAGATTTCAGATGTTTTTGCAAACCTGGGCACTTTACGGGTTTTTAGAAAGATCTGTCTTGTCTGTTCCTGGCTCCGTTTCTGGATTTAGGTATCCTCAGATTTGACCCAATTGAGAATTAGATCTAATGATGGGGATGCCTCCCACTTGTCCTCAGGCAAGCCATTCTGTAACAACAGTGACACAGCGAAAAGGAGGGGGGAAAAGAGGGGACCACGAGGAGGAGGTGGAGATGCAGACTGATTGGAGAGGGGACCACGAGGAGGAGGTATAAGGCAGTATATGAGGAGATGCAGTCTGTCAGATAGGACAGTTCCAAGCTGTGAAGAGTTTTAGGGCTAAGAAACAGTGCCTTGAATTGACAGCAGAAGCAAATAGTTAACTATTTGTTGACGAACAGATTTTGTATGTTCAGCTGATTAACTCTTTGACAGAAGCCTGGCTGCTGAATTTCGTATCAGCTGGATTATCTTCAAGGGCAGCCCTATGTAGACTGTGCTATAGTAATCCAGTCTGGAGGAGACACTGGTCTAGATCAGCATGGCTAGTCACACTGAATCTACAAAGTGGGATAATTTCAAGAGGAAACATCAAGAGGAAATTAGATAAACATATGGAGCAGAGGTCCATCAGTGGCTATTAGCCACAAGGTATAGATAGGAACTCTCAGTCTGGGGCAAGTGATGCTCTTTATTCTTGGTGCTTGTGGGGGGAGCAACAGTGGGAGGGCTTCTAGTGTCCTGCCCCCACTGCTGGACCTCCTGAGGGCACCTGGTGTTTTTGGCCACTGTGTGACAGAGTGTTGGACTGGATGAGCCACTGGCCTGATCCAACATTGGCTTCTCTTATGTTCTTATGTTTTAATTTATGAGCAAGATTTAACTGAAAAGGGCACCCTTAGCAACAGCCCCAACCTGTTTTTCCATCAACAAGGCTTTTAAGATGCTGAGCTGAGGTCGGTAGTTTGGCAGTTCGAGACCCTAGTGTCACATGATGGAGTGAGCTCCCGTCTCTGGCCCCAGCTCCTGCCAACCTAGCAGTTCGAAAGCAAGAAATTGCAAGTCGATAAATGGGTACCGCTTCGGTGGGAAGGTAACAGTGTTCCGTGCACCTCAGCGTTTAGTCATGCTGGCCACATGACCATGGAGAAGTCTTCGGACAGCGCTGGCTCTTCAGCTTGGAAATGGAGATGAGCACCGCCCCCTAGAGTTGGATTCGACTGGCTTTCATGCAGGGGAAACGTTTACCTTTACTTTTACCAAAAAATGTTACATAATATGTTGGAGGAACTTAGTGTACCTTATAATTTTTCAATTCTAGCAAAAAAAAATTAGGTAAAAAATGTGACTGGAATCATTTCTCAAAAACTGAGAATAGGCCCAAATAATCCTGCTTAATTTGTAAACAATGGCATCCTAAACCAAGTTACGCTTTAATGGACTTCAGTGAAGGATGTTGTTTTGCTCAGGATAGCTCAGTTAGCTACAGTGAACTGTATAAATTAGAGTGAAAGGAAACAGATATGTTTGCGAGTATAGCATTACAAACAAGGTGGGCAGGTTTCGCAATACAAAGAAAGGAAGACTGAAACTCTCAGGTCAAGGTACTAGTCAATTACCAAGCAAACAATTTATTTGTCCTTTCTAAACCCCATGGCAGGTATTTGTTCTTGCCATGACATTGTTTTTGCCTTATTCAGATTGCTAAAACAAACAGAAGGTGCTAGACTGTCAGATATTCCTAAATCCAAATCTTGATAATAGTTCTTGGTCCCGTAGAGTTCATGATGGGAACATGGAGTAATCCAGAGGGCAATTGCATTCCTCACCAAATTGAACCTGCAAGGGGCCTACAAACTGGTGTGCATTGAGGAAGAGCCTGAATGAGGAAAGACCTTTCGGATACACTACAGGCATTCTGAGAATTCATTTGGAACTTTAACGATCGTTATCCAACCTGAAGCTAAGCAGAGCAAATTATCTGGAGTAGTCAGCAGCCTTTCCAATCTGACAGTTATTCAGGCACTTTGTTGTCTGGTTTCATTTTCCAGGTGGTAGAAGGCCACAGGGGCAGCAAGGAGGCATGAGTTCTTTGTCAAATGAGTTCTTTGTCAGTACCTCACCAAGTTCCCTGAGCCCGCCGACACCAATTGCCTGGAGGACTGGTCATGCGAGGCTGTCATCTGGCCCAACATCTCTAGCATGGCCACGAGCCTCCTCTCCTGACCTCCCACCAGTGTCCAGAGTGAGCAGGTGTTCTCCCACCTGGGAGACATTCTCAGCCCCCATCACTCCTGACTGGACCTGGCCAGGGTGGATGAGTTGGCCTTGCTCAAGGTCAGACTCCCTGAAAAGTACTGGAAGTGGAGTCTGGTTGCAGTGAAATCAGCACACATTTTATTCAGCAGGATCAGATGAGGCATGCAGGACGGAGGTCAGGGGCCTGCTTATATGCACAGGTAAACTACACCCCTGACCTCGCCCAAACAAGGTAATTGGATAAGTTTCCCACCAGAGAATATCCTAAGCCTCTGATAGGGAGACATTTTGGATCCTAATGTACTATTGTTCTCTGGCCCCAAGCTCAGGGCTTAACTGGGCCATGTGCTCTGCGGGGCCATGTGGCTGCCGCCAATACATACATTACACCCCTCCTCCCATAAGTCAGACACCACCCTGGTTGCACACATAGTCTTTTAAGTAGGATGGTGACTTGTGCTCTCAACCCGAGTGCCGCAGGGCCGCTGGCGAGGGGGTGGCCTCTGGCGTTGTTGTGACAGATGCTGGAGGAATTTCTGGTTTGGCTGCGGCTGGACTTGGGTCTGGTGGCAGCTCGCGGATGACAAGGTGCTCTGTTGTCTCCAGCAGTTTCTCCAACTATTCTCTCACCTTGTGTGTGTGTGTCTGTGGTTCCTCATCCAGGACTTTGGGCATCTCGATGTCTGGTGACAGGAGGCGATGGCGCAGCTGGTTGATATGTCGCTTCCATATCTGTCCCTCTTTCCCCGACATCTCATAGGAGAGAGGACCCATCGTGCGGATGATGCACCTGGGCAACCACGTCAGTCCTGCCACGTAGTTCCAGATGTAAACTGAGTCTTCTGGGAAGAGCCCTCATGGTGGCTTGTGCTGCTCTACCTCGCCGTTGTGCTCTGGGGCCCGGTCCGGATGTAGACGGTTCAGCCGTGTTGTGAGCCTTCTTCCCATCAGGAGCTCCGCAGCATTGGATCCGGTTGCTGTATGCGGAGTCATCTGCTGGCTGAAAAGGCATGTGGCCAGCTTGTGGTGCCAGTCACCTCGGTCCATTCTCCGCAGGGCCTCTTTGGTCGTCCTGATTATACACTCTGCTTGGCCGTTTGTGGTAGGGTGAAAAGGAGCAGACCTCACATGGTGTATGCCATAGTACTCCACAAAGTTCTGGAACACCTGTGAAGTAAAAGCTGTCCCATTGTCAGTCACTAAAGTGTCTGGAATGCCGTGGGTACTAAAAATGTGCCACATGCACCGGATGGCTGCTTGTGATGACGTGGCCAATACTGGGGCTACCTCCAGCCACTTAGTGTAGCTGTCAACCAGTATAAAGAAGAGCTGACCTTGGAATGGACCCACGAAATCCAGGAGTAGCCTGGCCCACGGCTTGTGTGTGGACTCCCAGGGCCGGACGGGCACTCCTGGAGGCTCGGGGCGGGACTCTTGGCATGTCCTGCAGAGGTCCACTTTCTCCTCGATGGCAGCATCGAGCCCTGGCCACCATACATAGCTGCGAGCCAAGACCTTCATGCTCACGATGCCTGGATGGGTTTCGTGTAATGCCACCAGGACCCTTTCCCGGAGTGGAGTGGGGATGACCACCCTGGTGCCCCACAGCAGACACCTCTTGCGGGTGGACAGCTCCATCTGATGGCATGTGTAAGCAGCGAAATCAGGGCTGGGACTGCTGGGCCACCCCCTACCCACCCAGTTAAGGACTCAGGAGAGGATGCGGTCCTGAGCTGTGAGCTGGGTGACATCTTTTACCTGCACCGGAAGGCAGGGCAAGTCTTCCAGTAGCGCAATGTGGTGAGCGGTTGCTGGATCAGGGTTGCAGTATGGCAGCGGCAGGTGGCTGAGGGCATCGGCATGCCCCATGGTTTTCGCCGGGTGGTGGACTAGGGAGTAGTTGTAGCCAAACAAGAAGATAGACCACCTCAGGACCCATGGCAATAGCATCTGTGGTGTTTGGCGGTCTGGAGCCAGGAGGCCCAGAAGGGGCTTGTGGTTGGTGGCGACCATGAAAGGACTTCTGTACAGGAAGTCGTGGAACTTCCTGACCCCCACGATTATTGCCAAGGTCTCCTTATCAATTTGTGCATAGTTGCACTCAGCTGAGGATAAAGTCCGAGAGTAGTAGGCGACCGGAACCTCCCTGCCATCGGGAAGGTGGTGTGCCAGGACAGCCCCGACACTCTAGGGAAGGCATCACAGTCCAGGACCACAGGCAGAGCTTTGTCAAAGTGCGCTAAGATGGCATTTGACACTAGAAGGTCCTTCTATGCACAGGTAAACCGCACCCCTGACCTCACCCAAACAAGGTAATTGGATAAGTTTCCCGTCAGAGGCTATCATAGGACTATTTGCATATCCTAAGCCTCTGATAGGGAGACATTTAGGATCCTAGTGTACTATTGTTCTCTGGCCCCAAGTTCAGGGCTTAACCAGGCCATGTGCTCTGCGGGGCAATGTGGCTGCTGCCATTACATACATTACATTCCCTCTGCTGGGCTACCTCTCTCTGGACCTCACAGGGTACGATCCAGGCCTACTGTTGTCCCCGTGTGTCCCCCTATTCCTCCTCCTCCTCCTCTCTGGATGATTTGGCCTATGGCTTGCAGGTTGTGGCCTTGGCACTTGATTGGGAGATACCCTCCTTGGCCAGGTGGGTGTGGGTTGTCCCCACTGCCAGTCCTTTCTCACCGAAATTCCCCCACTAGGAAAACCATTGGATACCCCCTTTACTTACCCTCCAGAGAAAATCTCCCTCACCCAACACCTACTTCATGAAACAATATCTATCTCATAACACAACACCTACTTCATAACACACGACCTACCTCATGGAACAACATCCACCTCATCAAACATCTGCCTCATGAAACATCTGCCTGTGCAAGCATGCCCCTGTTTGGCTACCCCTTTCCACTGCATTTGTACAATTTGCAATGGGTGATGTCTTATCTGTATGATGTATTCCAATAATGGTGAATAATCAGAAATTTTACCTAGGGGTGGGCTGTGACCAGAGACTCTATGTGTTTAGGCCTGAGGGGGCCTGGGAGTGTTGTGGGCATGCCTCACTGAGTTCCAGTGCTTGCCAGGGTTCACTGTTAAGCTGTCATGGGATTACTTTGGGGGACCCTCTTTGAAACTCTGGGTATGTCTGCCTTTCTCTCCTTCAGAACCTGCCTTTGGAGACTTGGGGGTGGCCCTGCCAGCTCTACAGGTGTTTCTATCCCCTTGCTGTGTGGAAGAATACACCCTGGTTGATTCTTCCTTTGCTTGTGTTGTGTGGCTAGGGTGCCTGCCAAGCTGCCATGGGGTTACTCTGGGGTGCCCCTGTCAAAACTCTGGGGATGTCTGCCTTTCTGTCCTTCACAATCCGCTGTTGGAGACTTGTCAGGGGGCTGTGAGCATAGGGGAGGGATGCTTTCTTTGATTCCAGTGTCTGGTTGGGTGGGGGGTCTGCGCAGGTGAAATTTCCCTGTGAGTTTGTTGTCACTGGCTTATTCCTGAGCCATTCCATAGACTCCTGTAACTGCAGCTGTCTTTTCCAGAGAGAGCACTGGGGAGACCTTTTTTGGGGGGGAGGGGTCCATAACTAGGACCCCAGAAATGTAATCTGTCCCAAACATGGAGAGATTGTAGAGTAGCTGATGGCATGGTGAGGTTTCCTGTGTGTTTGGTGTGTGTAGCTTGCAGGGGGTCCATTCTATACACTTTTGAACTGGCATCTGAAATTTCTCCCAAAAGCAATTTCCTGGGACCCCCTAAATCCAATTTACCATAACATGGACAGCATGTAGAGGAGCATCAGGGGGAGGTCTCTGGAGCGTTTAATGTCTCTAGCTTGCACAGGGACCATTCTATACACCCCTGAACCTCCTGAACCTGTGCCTGTCATTTCCCCAGAAAGTATTTGCCGGGGAGTTATCTCCTTTGGGGAGCCGTAACTCAGACCCCATAAATCCAATCCTCGCCAAACTTGGAGGGCAGGTAGAGGAGAGTCCACTGAAAATCTATGCAAGTTTGGTGTCTCTAGCATGTGGGGGGTATTCTACCACATTACAAACCTCATGAACTAACCTGGTTCATTTGATACTTGAAAGTTCATGATAGTTCATGCCTCACAAACCGGGCACACCACGAACCAAAATGAACTGCATTTCCCTGGTACATGCCCATCCCTAATTGGAAAGAAAAAGAGGCTCCAGAAAAGTGCAGGTGGATTGCCAAAATAAATGAGATTTGCTTAATGGTAAAATTTACAGCCCTTCAAAGAAATGAGAGTGTTGATGAGATTCTGACCGAGTGTTGTAGTATAATTAATCGTATTCAGTTGAAATTTGAAGAATGTTAAAAACACACCTTTTGGGCTAAAGTTATATATTTTGTCATTTTCTGTATGTTTTTTAAAAGTTGTAAAATTTGATATAATACAGATTATAATTTTTCAAAAAAAAATTCAAGGGGCGCATATACAGTTCAGATTTTAATTAGGCATGATCCTTTAAATCATCTTTTAAAATTTAGGCTAGTCATAGAATATTAGATGGTTATTGCAGAAGGAAGTTTGAACAGATAAAAAAAGATAGGATCAACTCCCTAACAAATTAAACAATTGTTTTCTGATAAAGTTCTGATAAAGTTTTTTTAAGCAGTTATGGTGTGAAAGTCCTATTTGATCTCTGTGGCTTTCCTCAGTGTTTTTACTTTACTTCTTACCCCACCTTTCCCCCTTTGATGGCAAAAAAAACCAAAACTCTAGCAAGTCTTTTATTTTAATAAGCCCCTATTAAAAAAAAATTAGCTGGCCTCTGTGCATTAATGGTGTGTTAGCCAAAGAGTGGAGGTGATATTGTGTAAACAGCGATGAGCAGAAACAGGGCTTTTATTAACCAAAACACCAAATGCAAACTTAGTTGGCTTCAGATGAATCTGATATGCACAGGGTTGGGTTTAATTCCGGAACAAACACACTTTTTCAGAGTCAATAGCTGCTCAACAGCATTAAAAAAAAACAAAAAAAACCCCTCTGACATTTAAATCTTGATTCTAGCCCTTCACAGCAAACAATTCCACAATGGTAGTCTCACAGTACATACTGCAAGAAAGTCAGTTATAGAGCCAGTTAGAGAACTGAGCAAGGACCCTTATCATATATTTATTGGAGGCCTTTGTATCCTGTCTTTCATTTACAGTCCAACACAGACCATCATTTCTGACCTGGCATGTTTATTCAGCCTGTATATTGCTTGCACTCTTCATTTCTTCAGTCTCTTTAAAGATTCTACATGCTTTTCTATTAAGTGGTTGTCAAGGTTTAGGAGGCTTGTTCTGTTGGACAGCACTTGCACTCAATGTGGCTTCTACAGATTTGGTAACACAGGTTATAGCCAGTCAATTTCTTGTCTGCAGCCCAGTTAAATATAACAAAATCATTTACTGAATTTAGAACATGTCAGATTTCCCCGTCCTTCTTTCAAGGACAAGAAACCTGGTAAAATTGATTATGTACAGAATGTCATTATTTCTCGTGCTCTCATGCTCAATTCATTTTTTTACCTTGGAGAGAACAGAAGACTTTTGCATCCTTCCAGGCATTTATTCCATCTCAGTTTAGAAGGGGGGATTTAAAGAAAGTTAAAGTGTCAGGCTAGGACTGGAGAAACTCCGGTTCAAATCCTTGGTTAGCCATAGAGTGGATGATCTTGGAGCAGCCACGGTCTCTCAAGTCAAACCTTCCTTGCAGGATTGTTGTGAAGAGACAATATGGAGAATAAACCATGTTTGCTACACTTCATTCTTTGAAGAAAGGAAGGGGTAAAAATATTTGGCCCAAACACTCAGAATTTCTGTTAAAAAAAAAATCAGTGTATTTGTGTAAACTTTTATTGGGTCTACTAAAATCCCATTCTTTTTCTTCCAGTTTGAAGACGGAAAAAAGGAAGTTAACCTCAACTTCAGGAAGCAAGAGGAGGGGAAACAGTACTGGATTAACGAGCAAATATTTCTTCCAAATGACAGTGCCCATCCCTACTTTTAATATATAATGGAGAAAATCTGCTTTTTACCTCTGCCCTTCTCTGTTTTACAAAGTTCATATTGAAATAAGGATCTTAATCCCCAAGAAGCAGCAATATTTTTGCTGGAGAAAGTTGCACAACTTGTGGTATGGACCAATGCCATGTATTAGCTGTGAAGCAAGGTTTGACGTAGCTAAAGAACACCAAGTACAATACTACATTTTATCAAAACCAAGCAGCATAACAATGCACACAGGGGCCTTGCAGATGTATCAGATCTTTCAGATTTCAACATGATAAAGACAATATAGAGGAGAATTATCAAGCACAATGAGTCTTCCTAAAAGGCCTAGCCATTCTACTTTGTTTTCCTACTAAAGTCTTGGTCCATTTGACAGGATTTTCCTCTTCTGGGGAGGAAAAGTTAATTTTGAACCATCTCTAAGGTCTAGGGGATTCAAGTTATGGATCTTTCTCCAAAACTGTGCAAGTTAATTTCTGATTAAATACAGCTAGGCCTGAAGGAAGGCAGAATTTGTAGTGTTATGTTTTAAAGCATCTGTAACCCTGAATCTCTGCTCTCTGGCCCCCTTAATACCAAAGGAAGAAGAAGAAGAAGAAGAAGAAGAAGAAGAAGAAGAGATTGGATTTATACCCTGCCCTCCACTCCCCAAGGGAGTCTCAGAGCGGTTTACAAACTCCTTTTCCCTTCCCCTCCCCACAACAGACACCCTGTGAGGTAGGTGGGGCTGAGAGAGCGCTTTCCCAAGCTGTCCTTGAGGGAACAGCTGGTACAGAGCTATGGCTTGCCCAAGGTCATCCAGCCAGGTGCAAGTGGAGGAGTGGGGAATCAAACCCGGTTCTCCCAGATTAGAGTCCGCGCACTTAACCACTACACCAAACTGGCTCTCTCATGCCAACAATACCTCATGCCAACAATATGTAGTCTTACAAAAAATCATAACAGCCGCTCAGAGTCATAGAAGTGTTGCAGTGACTAACATAACATGGAAACGTTGCGCACAGAAATGCCTGTTTGGGCATCTTGCTTGGGAAAAACATCAGAAAACTCCTTCAGTTGGACAATATCCTACCAGGTGCATACCTGCAAAGTCACCTTCTCCCTTGACTTTGTCTCACTTGCTGCCTCCAAAACTGAAGGCAAACAGCAAGACACCAGAATAATGATTCTAGTTGTTATACAATGTTCGAAATTATTTCAGTCAGATTAGTAATATTAAAAAATGGATGTGACAGATCAGATTTTGATGATTATCCAACCACACATCCTTACGTTACATGACACAATAATATCAACTGTGATTTACCTGGAACTTAATATATTCGAAATAGTCATGACTATATTATCTAATACATGCAGTGTAGGTTGGGTTACGGCTGGGCTAGTATGGTATTTCTGAAAGTATTGGCTAACATCTCTCATTTCCTTCCAAGGAACTCCGTTTAGCATACGTGCTCACCTATCCGTCGAAAGGTCATGCAATATTGCACTTCTTGGAGGACTGATGTAGGGTTGTCACTGCTTGAATTACAGAGGGAGAGGTAGCTCGTTCTTGATGAAATCTACTAGTCCTGCACCCTGAGCCCCATCAATTTCTCCTCATTCCTTGGTAGTTTTCCAAAAGTATTGAAAAAAGACATCACTTTCTCAATAACAAAAAACTATCCTTGCAGAATATAGACTCGTTTTCCTATTTATCATTCTGTTTTATTCATTCATATAGTCTCTGCTCATCAAGACTTCATTGCTATCTTGCATTAACTACATAAAATATTACAATTCAGCCTGTTCGTCTATAGAATTATGAAAATATATATATTGGAGCTGCAACAATAAACTAGAGTTTTGTGGAAGTTTGGTTATCCCTGTAAAAGCTACTACTCAATTGTGGGGTTTGGAATTAGCCTGCAAACCAACAGAGCTATTTGTACTGCACCTTTTACTGATTTTGGGGAATACTGAATTTGGCCACCAAAGAGAAGGATGACTCATTTAGAGGAAGATTGATCTTCAGATGGGATTTTGCTCATGAGGATGGCTTGCCTTACACCAAGAAGGCAATATTACCCAATTTGGCTCAAACTAATCTTCATCTTTTTTTAAATACAAGAGGCAAGACCCGCGATACTCGCGCGGGGGGGGGGGGAAGAAAACTTTACAACTGTGAGGTAGTCCAGCATTGCAGGGCATATGGGGGGGGGGGGGGAGATCAGGGCTGGCCCCCACTGCACCACTCAAGCCAGTGGGGGGGTTTTTTCCTGCTGGGGGGGGACAGCCAGTGAGGCCGGGGGCACTCACCATGGCGAAGAGCAGCACCAAGGTGTGGCTGGAGGCTTTCTGCTTGGACCAGCTGAGGTAGAGCTTCCACCATGGGCTCCGGCGGGCAGGCGGTGGCAAGCAGGGGGGTGAGGCACGCTGAGGGGCCGACCAGTTGGGTCGGCGCTTGCTGCTGCTGCCTACTCCTCCGTGGTGTTGCGGTCCTGCCGGCTGGCTGCTGCTACGCAGGGCCCCTACTGTGCCTCCTCCTCACCACCACCACCCCATGGTGTCCGGCTGCTTGGTTGGTGCAGCACAGCTGGCAGGCCCACTGATTCCCCCCCAGGCACCGGCAGCAAGGCCTGAGCAGCTCTCAGCTGCTGGGCCCACCGATCTCCCCTCCCACACACCGGTGGCAAGGCTTGGATGCCTCCCAACCACCACGCCATCACAGAGTTCCAAGAGCATTTCCTGCACATGCGCAGGGAATGCTCTTTAACTTTTGGGGGGATTTAAATATCCCCCAAATGTTTTTAGAACTTTTTTTATTTTTCTGCACATCTGGGGAATTCCCCAAGTGGGCAGAAAAAAAATCTCTCTTCCCCCCAAGTACCCCCTCTGCACGGATTTAGATATCCACATGGAGGGGGCCACTTGGCTATTAGTATATAGACAAGAAGGGGATACCCACGTTTCTCACCCCACTGCCCCCAGCCCCAGCTCCTACACTGGGCCCAAGTGGCTGATATTTAAATATCCCCCCAAAGTTTTTTTTTACTTTTAGGATTTTTCTGCACACGGGGGGAGTCCCCCCTGTGTGTAGAAAAACCTCCCTGCCCCCAAGTGCCCCCCCGTGCGGATTTAGATATCCACACAGGGGTGGGCCACTTGGCTATTAGTATATAGATAAGGGCAACCACATTTTTATTTTGCTCTCATACAGGGACCTGTATGTTATACAGGGACCTATGTGTTAAGGGCTGGAACCATGAGAGTCCCAACAGGCTGACGAGGTCTCTCTCCACCACTAGGAGGTCTAGGAGGCCACTGAAGTCCTGGTACTGGATCCTGAACTTGCCCAACCCCTTAATTGCTACTGAGGTTTTCTGGAAAGGTCTTCCTGGAGTAAAGCCGTTCTTCGACGATGTCCTGATTGCAGCCCCGGATGCCGCCACCTTCAAGACCCAGCTGCGATGTGTCTTCCAGTGATTCCAGGACGCCGGCTTAAAGGTGCACAAGGACAAATGCATCTTAGGCGTCCCATCTGTGACCTTCCTTGGCTTCACAGTTGATGCCCAGGGCATCCACCCCACCCCAGAGAAGGTGGCAGCCATCACAGAAGCGCCCCTACCCACATCGAAGGCTGAGCTGCAGGTGTTCCTTGGCCTCCTGAACTTTTATCATGCCTTCCTTCCCCACAAGGCAGTGGTAGCTGAGCCCCTCCACCAGTTGCTGGACAAGGGGGCCAAGTGGGTCTGGGGCCCACGCCACTCAGCAGCGTTCAAAGTGGTGAAAGACTTGTTGGTTTCTAACGCTGTACTGGCTCACTTTGACGAGCCCTTGTCGGTGATCTTGGCTTGCAACGCATCTCCTTATAGGGTGGGGGTGGTCCTGGCCATCAGCTTCCTGATGGGCAGGAGGTGCCAGTGGCTTACTATTCCAGGACTCTATCAGCGGCGGAGTGGAACTATGCCCAAATCGATAAAGAAGCCCTAGCCATAGTCGCGGGAGTAAAAAAAAATTCATGAGTGCCTGTATGGTAGGGTGTTCACCATGGCCACAGACCACCAACCACAGACCACAAGCCGCTCCTGGGCCTCCTGGTTCTGCACCGCCAGACCCCGCACATGGTGTCCCCATGGGTGCTCTGGTGGTCCATTTTCCTGTCGGGCTACCTGTACTCCTTGGTACATCGCCCTGGGAAAGCCATGGGCCACACTGATGCCCTGAGCTGTCTCCCACTGCCGTCCTGTGACCTGGACCCGGTGCCTGCCTTTCACATCGCTCTCATCGAGGACCTCCCGGACCAGCCTGTCCAGGTATCTGATGTGGCCCACTGCATGGCCCGGGACCAAGTCCTCTCCTGAGTCTCAGACTGGATGGGGAGGGGGTGGCCCAATCATCTGGGCCCTGAATTTGCCTCCTACACCACAAGGTGGAATGAACTGTCCACCCACAAGGGGTGCCTGCTATGGGGACAAGGGTGGTCATCCCGAGCCCGCTCCGCGCCAAGGTCCTGGCAGCCCTTCATGAGTCTCATCCCAGAATTGTCTGGATGAAGGCCCTTGCCTACAGCTATGTATGGTGGCCAGGCATGGACAAAGAGATCGAGGACCAGGTCCACGCAGCAAATGCCAGGAGTCGCATCCTGAACCTCCTCATGCCCCCGTCTGGCCCTGGGAGTCAACCAACAAGCCCTGGTCTTGACTCCACCTGGACTTCGCAGGGCCGGGCCAGGGCCAGTTGTTTTTTATCATTGTAGATAGCTACAGCAAGTGGCTGGAGGTAGGCCTGGTGCAGGCTACCTCGACCAAGGCAGCCGTCCGAGCCACGTGGTGCATATTCACCACCCACGGACTTCCAGACACCCTCGTCACAGACAACGGGATGGCCTTCACCTCCAGGGAGTTCCAGTGCTTTGTGGACACCCTCTGCATCCGACACATCCGCTCAGCACCCTTTCATCCTGCAACCAACAGGCAAGCGGAATGAATGGTAAGAACTACCAAAGAGGCCATCTGGTGGATGGACCAAGGTAACTGGGAATTCAAGCTGGTGAAATTCCTGTTCAGCCAGCGGTCTACCCCACACACCAGGACTGGACGCAGCCCAGCAAAGATGCTTATGGGCCGGCGCCTCGGCTCCATGCTAGACTGGCTCCACCCCGACCGCACCGCCAATGGCAGCACCAAGCCCAAGCTCCGGCAAGCTCCCTGAGGATTCTCCCCCGAGGACCCAGTCTACATCTGGAACTACACCAGAGGTCCGGCATGGGTCCCCAGAAGGATAATTCATTCTACAGGACCAATCTCCTACAAGGCCCTCACAGAAGAAGGGTTGGTGTGGCGGTGCCACATAGACCAGCTCTGGTGGTGCCTCCCAAGCAGCGCAACCAACATTCCCATGGCTCCTGCACCCACAGAACCAGACCAACTCCCGCTCCAGGAATCCAGCCCAAACTAAGACCCTGCGGTGATCCCGCTGCCTGACAGTCCAGGCGAATCGGAACCGCCGGCACTGCTTCCAGAACTCCCTACAGAAACTCCCATACAGTTGCCTGCTGCCCTACTCCCCGGTCTGAGCACCACCCTGGGACCTGCAACTCCCCGGCACTCGGGACGCGAATGTCACTGGCCAGAGTACTTAAAGGACTGTGTTTGCAAGGGGGAACTGGACTATGGCGGGAGGAGTGTTGTGTATCAATATCGTGGTCACCATGTACTCACGTAATGGCAACTGCTACGTGGACTTTTGCACATGGGCTGAATCTACCTGAGCTTTGGCCAGGTAGAACAATAGCTGGTCGGATCCTAAATGACCACCAATCATGAGCCTAGGTTTCCCCCTGGGGACCTATGAACTGTAACCACTATCTTAAATTCCTATCAGGACATTTGGGTGAGGTCGGGGGATTATCTCTGACTGGCATAAAAGAGGGCTCTGAGCCTGGGGTTGTTCATGTTCCATCTTGACCCGCAATAAACTACAATGCTGTTTTCACTGTTACCGGCCTCCTGACTCCAGTACTTTTCACAAAGGCTGGTCCACTTGTATATTAATTTGAAGGTCTGCTATTGTGTATGTTTATTTCATTTTTCATGTTATCTTATGGGCAAGATCAGGGCACAAGGTCTGGGGTGGTTCCAGTGCCACACTACCTACCTATCCACTGAACAGCTGAAACAAACAGCACAAACAGTCCATCTTTGGGTGCGATCATACGCACCCATTTGCAACACAAGAAGGACGATTCTCCGCCGGCTCAAAGTGGCGTGATCACACAAGCACATCTGGGAAGCGTCCTGCAGCCAGTGTCAAAGTGTCGCAAACCACTTTCAGCCGGTGGGAATCGACTTATTTAGCTACCAGTGAAAAGGCAGTCTCAAATAGTTTGCGACGGCCCAGAACTGACCTTTCCTGGTGTGATCGCGCCAGCGCAAACAAGTGGCGTTGGGGAGTGGGCTTTTGGGGTTTTTTTCCCCCTCCCATCCCGGTATGCGCATCATCAGATGACCCCAAGGGTGGAGAGGCAAGTCATCGATCCCTTGTAGAAGCAGATAAGCGCACTGAAAACGGGCGGAAAAAAACCCCAACTCGCCCGCGGCTGCATGTGATCACGCAGTGGTGGTTCGCCCTCCACGGACCTGTGTGATCCCGCAAAAGTGGTGCAAATTGCACTGGCACAAATTTGTGTCACTTCCCGTTCGGCTTATCTTGCTCGTGTGGACTGGGCCTTTGTTTGTCAAGATGGCAACACTGGCTTGCATGGCCAGCATAGAATTAATATTTGGGTTATATTTTTATTTTTAATGGAAAGAATGTTCATTCATGAGCTCTTAGCAAACATGCATATCTTTGAATGTATACTCATATCCTTTGATACTATAAAAACAATTAAGCATAATTAGACTGGTAAGTATCAAGCAAAAAACAGTTGTTTTTATTTATTTCCATAAGGCATGTTGTGGTTAAAATGCTGGATTTGTATCAGAGAAACCTCCATTAGAATCTCCACTTTGCCATGTAGTTTTCCGGGTGACTTTTGGCCAGTCACTCTTGCCTAACTCACCTCACAGGGTAGTTGTGAGGACAGAATGAAGAAGGGAGGACAACATATGCTGCTCTGAGCTCCATGGAGGCAAGGTGAAATAAAAGCAGTCCAAGATAGGATAGATACAGATCTTGGTGTACAAATGTATCATCTTACATGACGGAGATAAATCAAGCCTGCAGATCATGCATCAAAGTTGTGAAATGAGCCACGTATGCAAGAAAACAGAAGGAACTCAAAAGCCAAACAAATAGAAGGGGCACAAATACCGCTCCTCCCTCTGGGGCACCAACTGGTCTCGGGCCTGTCCTATAAAGTCAAACTAGAGCATCCAAAAAGGATTTTTAAAAAGTTTTTCTCTATTTTTCATGGCTTGTTTTCATCCCCAGGTTGAAATGCTCTCAGCTGGCTTGCTCCACCCTCATCGTTCATTAGCAACCTCTGATATAAGCCTAGCATTAATTCAGTAAGCCTTTCACTGTGAATTTCAGCACAATACTCATGAGAGCTTGAGAAGAGGGTAGTGGAGGGGTGGCTCCAGTTTCCTTCTTCACAGAACGTTTGTGCAGAAGTCTATAGTTCAGTGGAATTCTCTGGCAGAGCAAGAATTAATCCTATTAGTACATAAACTGCAAATTCAGCTTTGATTGAAGGAGCGGTTTGTCCCCACTTCTTCCTCTGTCTGCTCCCCCCTTACTGTTCTGCAAACATTGTTGCTGTGGAGTGGGTGTTTTAACACCAAAGATTTGAGGGCTTTAGACTGTAACACTAAAATCAATCTTCAAATGAATTCAAAAGTGTTCCAGTTTTTATCAGAGAAAATATGCAAATATGACATTCATTCTGCTTATGTTGTTATATCTGGGATACGTATGCTTTAATTACAAACTGAGGAACACACTGAATGACTGAGCATAGATTAATGGACTAGGCTGTATGGGAAAGACTGCAGATCCAAAGTCAGCCTACGCAAATGGTGACTGAAACTCAGCACATAGCAGAATATTATCTGTTTTGTAAACCAGGACTCTTGGTGACCAACCCAGCAATTTTCTCCTCCACTTAATTGACTGTAAAAAAAAGAGAGAGAGGAGCAATCAACTGATTATTCAGAGCGATATCTTTAAATTAAATATACATCACAAGCAAAAGATCACGCAGCAAACATATTTAGAAAATTCTGTCTTAGTCATAATCTGGTAAGAACTAGAAAATGACTCAAAGAAACGTCTTCTGTTGAGTGCTGCACTCATATGATCAGGGATTCTCAGCTGTGCTTGGAAAGTATTCCCAGCAGAACTAACAAAGCACAAAGAACCACAGAGGATGAGAATATCAGTGGGATCAACACAGGTGCTGTTTCAGGACATAAAGGGGAGGGCAGCAAGGACCAGGACAGACGTGTAGTGCTGCTGATTCTACAGAGTAAGGTATCCTGGGAAACAAAGGTTCATTCAATGGAAACGCTGCATAGAGTGAGCATACATACAAAATGCAAAACTCTGACTGATAACATGGAGCCTGCCCTCCCCAGCCCTTCACATGTTGAAATAACTTCCTTATATGACTGTTCATTCTGGGTTGGATCCCGAGCTGCTCTTCTGCTTGTGTACTGGCCTTCATGACTGTGGAGCAGCGCTTCCATTGGCAGAAGAGGGGGATGCATTTTCAGTGATTCTCCCCTCCCTTGCAGACTCTGCCCCCTTCGATTTTTATAGTTTCTTGGGCTCCTAGGAGCAGAATTGGAAAAGGTTCAGTAGGTTGCAACAGGAGGAAAGTCCCTTATTGCAAGCATCAATTCACTCCTTGTACCATTGGACTGAGGATTACAAGTGTGTTGGAAGGGATTTTTGACGGAGGGCTTAACTCACTCGATCTTCAAATCCACCCCTTCACATATTACAGGCAGGGTCCTGGCCCTACATCAGCTATATCATGAAGACATTTGGGCTGCGGAAATAGCCCTGGAAATAGTCCATGTGTATGGGCTACATCGGGAGGGAAAGTGGCATAGTATGGTCTGATCTCGTCAGATTTTGGAAGCTAAACAGGGTTAGACCTTGGATGGGAGACCTCCAAGGAAGACAGCAGAAGAAGGCACGGGCAAACCACCTCTGCTTTTCTCTTGCCTTGAAAGCCCCTTGCTGGGGTCACCATAAGTCAGCTGTGACTTGACGGCACTTTACACACACAGACACACACACGGGATACACATGGATTTTCAAAAGGCCCAACAGCATCCACCGCCTGTTTCACTTTTAAGCCCAAGGACTGTTTCACCTTTAAGCCCAAGGACACAGTGACTTGTTTCAAATTCCCCTCTCTTCTTGATCTACCTGACCTTCACTCTAAACAAGCAGAAATATTTGTTGGGGTGGGAGGCTGAAGGCACCACAAAGGAGTCTCTTCATCCCAGTATGCTGATGATAGACCAAAGGGGCTGTATCATTTTTTCGATCTATGCTGCTTGCTGTTCCTTTTGTTCAAAGATGAATACATTTTAGCTAAATCCAATCCGATTGCCTAAGCCAGGGGTGGGCAAACTTGCTCAGCGTAAGAGCCACCTAGAACAGGGGTGGCCAAACTTGCTTAACGTAAGAGCCGCATAGAATAAACATCAGATGTTTGAGAACCACAAGACATGAACAAATACTACCTGCTTTTATTAGAAAATAAGCAAATTTGCTTTTTATTAACATTAAATGAAACTGCCAAAAATAATAACAAAAGGGGTAAAAGCAGATATTGATAATGATATTAATTTGTCCAATGATATTTGTTTGCTAAGGATACTTAGCTTCCCCAGCCGCCCTGCCGGGAGCCACATAATATATGTGAAAGAGCCGCATGCGGCTCCCGAGCCACAGTTTGCCCACCCCTGGTCTAAGCCAGTTTGTAGTGCAACAGACATATGGATCTGACTGCTAAAGGACAGAGAAACACATGCACTAAGGTCTGTCCATTTCAGCAGGGCTACTGAGCCAAAGAGGGGGATGTTGCATGTGCATGAATATACTGCAGTTTCATTTGGCTCAGTTTGCGGCACTCACTAATACAAACCAGCTAACATTACATAAACTGAGCTGCATCTCACCAACTCCTTTTGTGTTTTGGTTTCAGATGGTAAGCATTTCATGGAAATGGTTGGAGGAGTTTATGAGGCTAGGCTTCCAGAGAATATGCCTTCTACTCCTCAAGACATTAGTATTATTTACAGTTCCAAATACTTCTGCTTAAAAGCTTTGACCTGTTTTAATTGCTATTGCAAGCTGGCAAAAGTAAATCAAAGCACATTAATCAAACTGGTTATGTGGGTTTGGTGCAGTCATCTGAGAGAAGCTGATAAGATTTTTTGTTTGCGTTCTTTTGGAGTCCTGTGGGATGTTGAATATATAACTGTTTAAATGGGTTATTGTCAAGAAAATACTGAAGTCGTGGTAGGCTACAGCACATGGTTTGAATGGTCTCAGCATTTTGCTGTGGTCCACCTCAGATTAGATAGCCAGTTATATACTATCCCAGCTGTAAATGAGTTTTGGAGATCAAAGGATTGTGGGCCACATCAGCAGATTTTTAATTTACAGAATCTGATCAGCCTGAGTCAAGCCCTATCTATCTATCTATCTATCTATCTATCTATCTATCTATCTATCTATCTATCTATCTATCTATCTATCTATCTATCTATCTATCTATCTATCTGCTTGCTTGCTTGCTTGCTTGCTTGCTTGCTTCATTTATAGCATCCCTTTCTCACAGACTCAGGGTGGATTATGAAATATAGAAGACCATTGCATCAGACAGCACAAGACGTTCAGAAACAGTGCAGTAGGGGTAAGATTAGAGAAATCAGGAAACAATACAAATAGACATTACATTAGGTCTAGAGCATAACATAATGATAATGCAGAGAATGGATTAGGAAGACAGTGCAGTAAAAGCAAGGTGATACATACAATAAATATTTGCAATGGACTATAATTCTATTCCTTTATGAAAGCTCCCTCTTGGTCTGTTCAATTATTCTGCAATTCTGATCCTTTTATAAACATTTCCTAGTGAACATTTCTGTTTTGCACACTCTGCCGAATAATCAAAGTGCGGGTGCCTTCCAGATCTTTTCAGGTAGGTTGTTCCAAGAAGTGGGAGCCACAACAGAGAATGCATGTGTACAGGTAGCTAGATTAAAGTCCAGTAGCGTCTTGGAGACTAAGAAGATTATTATTATTATTTTATTATTAAATTTGATTTATATTTGATATTTGGGGTATAAGCTTTGGGGTATAAGATATTTGGTATTTGGGGTATAAGCCTTGGGGTTTAAGCTTTCCAGAGTCAAAGCTCCCTTCATCAGATTTTTCTTTGCGTATCGGCAGCTGCTGATCTTACCTGTTTGCAGGGTGGCACCCTCAGAAGGCTTTGCTCAGATGAATGAAGCTGTCATGGCGGAGCATAGTGGGAGAGATGGTCTTGCAAATATGTGAGCAGTCAGGTTAGAACAGATAAAAGGAAGTACTTCTTCATGCAAAGAGCGATTAACATATGGAATTCACTGCCACAGGAGGTGGCAGCGGATACAAGTATGGACGGCTTCAAGAGGGAATTAGATAAACATATGGGGCAGAGATCCATCAGTGGCTATTGGCCACAAAGTATAGATAGGAACTCTCAGTCTGGGGCAAGTGATGCTCTGTACTCTTGGTGCTTGGGGGGGCAACATTGAGAGGGCTTCTGGTGTCCTGGCCCCACTGCTGGACCTCCTGATGGCACCTGGTGTTTTTGGCCACTGTGTGACAGAGTGTTGGACTGAATGGGCCACTGGCCTGATCCAACATTGGCTTCTTTTATGTTCTTATGTGAGACAAGGCCTTTAAGAATTTTGAAGGTGATAACCAGTGCCTTAGATCTACTCAGGTAAGATGCATGACCTTTTAAGAAATTCTCTGCTTGTTGAAAGTTGGGCTGTGGACAGACTGACAGTCTGCCGCGCCTCCACGGCGCGGCAGACTAAGGCGGGGGGAATTTCCCCCACGGTGCGGCGTTCGCACGCTGCCGGAAGGAAGCCGCCCGCAGCGTTCAGACTGTGGGCGGCTTCCTACGGCAGCGTGCGGATGCTGAGCAGCTCCCCCTCCTGGTGCGCATTCACACCCGCTCTGGCGGGTGGAACGTGCACCGCAGCAGCCGAGCACCACTTTGAAGTGGTGCTCAGCTGCTGCGGGAGGAGCTCGGTGCCGGACGCAATGCGTCCGGGCCGCCTCCTCGGGGGAGATGCGGCCGTCTGAACAGCCACTCTACCTCCGCTTTTGAAGCGGAGGCAGAGCGGCCGAGACTGCCAGTCTGTCCTCAGCCTTGGAATGCCAGGTATAAAAGTATAGTCAACCCCCTTTCCTGACTTCCTATTTTTAAATATTTGAGCAGGGATATTTCAAGAGGGAGCTGAGTACTGAAACCTTATCCAAGTTATTAATATTTTTCATATTGTTCCAGATTTGAACAGGTGACCAAGGGTGAATAACTTCACAGATCATTAACCTTGAACCATATAATCTTTTGCTTATATTTTTATTTGAGAGAAATTAAGCTTCACTCTTGCTTGTGAACAATTCAAATACAAATAATATTATGTGATAAACAAAAGAGTCAGCACTTAATGTACTGTAAAAAAGTCAAAAGCAGAATAAATTATACATATTGCATTCATGATATAGATACTCACTTGATCGACTAAATTTGTTAGCATGGTTTGTTGGATTGTGATAGGAAGTTGTCGTTCATGATTTCTAGAATGATCCCACGGTTTTTGAGATGTTTGTTCAACATTTGGTTATTTCAACTGGCTGGCTGTATCATGAAGTGGAGCTCACCTTATGTATTGGAGCTGTCCTGTTACCTTGTCTGCGCCATAAGATGTCATTGCTGTGGACTGTGGATGGTGAAACTCTCTATACAATGGCCAAGGCACAATGTATAAGGTCAAATAGACAATGGGTTGGACCCTGTGATCTGTCCACAGAAGGCACTGATGGTTGCCAGTCTTCTGGGTTCCACCCCTGCCCCGGCAGTCATTTCAGGGAAAAAACCAGTATGAAGAATCTAGTTGAATGTGTGGTAATTATATATATATATATATATATATATATATATATATATATATATATATATATGTGCGCACACACATACCCAGGTAGCAACAAAAACAATATCAGGTGGCACAGCTTTATATACTCCAGCCAAAAGAACTGAATGTTGTACATGTGGAAAATCAGGGGTCTGTTGGAGCGGGAGCGCACAGGAGCGCAGCTCCGGGAGTGAGGAGCCCAGGGGGCGGGCACATGACCAAGCCCCGCCCCCTCCTCGGCTTCCCCAAGCAGTGCAGAGGCACAGCGCCCCAGGGAAAGCCCTGCTAGGGTCTTTATTGTATTTAATGTTTTGTTTTAATATTGATAATATTATCATTGTTCCTTTTATGACTGTGTGCTGCTTCTCCAGAGACTTGCTCAAGATGGCATATAAAGTTTCTAAGTATACCATTTTTTATCTGGGCACATGGTACATAAGTACTGGAGAAATTTCACCAACCCTTCAGCAGCTTCCACCCCATCAGTTTGGTGTAGTGGTCAGGAGTTGGACTCTAATCTGGGAGATCCGGGTTTGATTCCCCACTCCTCCACATGCAGCTGCTGGTGTGACCTTGGGCCAGTCACAAGTTCTCTCAGAGCTGTTCTCTCATGAGCAGTTCTCAAAAGACCTCTCTCAACCGCACCTACCTCACAGGGTGTCTTGTTGTGGGGAGGGGAAGGGGAAGCGATGGGTGGTGCACATGTCCTGGGTATCTCAAGTCTACTTGAAACCTGGTGTTTTCAAGGGAGCAGGAAGGGAATGAGGGTGTGTTCTTTACGCTTATTTTTATTGCACAAAGTATTGGATGGGGAAGGGAATGGAGGAAGAGCAGGTCAGTTTCACTCACCTGTGGAGTGGAGCCTGAGGGGTGGGTGTTGCCTTCTGACACACTTCCGGTATGTTAGGGGGTGTAGCATATGCAAATGAGTTATGTAAATGAGTTATGCTAATGAGCTCCTGCACTTTTTTTTCTACGAAAGGACCCCTGTGGAAAATGCAAAGGAAAGAGATCTACAACACTGTACCACTACTTCAAGCCAGATATAAACCATTGTTTTCTTATAATGTGGCCAACTCTGAGGAATATTTTATGTGTATGCAAAAAGTAATAGCAAAAAATAACATGGACCTGGCCTCATGAATCATGTTCGCTCTTAAACTTATTTTTAAACCTCAGTATAAATGGTTGGTTCTTGTACAGCATTTTCATGGGAGGAAGAATGTCTGCTTTCTCACTTCCCCCTTCCCAGTGCAGCCTGAAATGCTTCCTGCAGTCCTGCTCCTGGGGGATAGGGGCACCTCCAGGAACAGCATGGGGGATGGGCATTTTGTGCTGCCCATGGAAATGCTCCAGTGGCTCCAAGCCAAAGGAGGAAGAAACACATCACTAGTGTAATCTACTTGCTTTGCATACTTATTATGTGCTTCTTTCATTGGAGTCCTTCGGAAGGCCTTTTGAAGTTGCGGTTGATGTCTAGGAAAATATAACCCATTATGCAATATACTGCTGCATGGTTTTTTTTATGTAGCAACCACAGCTTGTCATGAAGATTCCCTAAACTTATCTCAGTCTGATTGTCATCTCAGTTACATTACTGTTAAGCAAGGCAGAATCCATTTGAGAAATTCTGTTGCTGGTTGCCCAACCCTGAGCAATGTATCTTCATTCCTTTAAAGTCTGAAATAACCAAGTTCCATGTCCACTTCCACTTTCTAGCTGTCTGAACATATGCATATGAAGCCATATCATTCTAAGTCTGACCACTGATTCATCTCGTTCAGTAGTGTCTTCTTTGACTGATGCCATCTCTCCTGAGATCCTTTCGCTGGGGATGCTGGGGACCGAACCAGATAACTTCTGAGTATAAAGCATGTGCTCCACCAGTGAGCCCTGCAGTTCATTTTAATTGTGATTGAATAATTAGTTGTGCATGGATTTTTTTACTCACATGTTGCACTGTACCACAGTGCTGAAAGAACTTCACTTACTGCTCACTTATTTCCAGGCTCAATTCAGTGTGTTGATTCTTACCTTTAAAGCCCTACAAGATTGGAAACCAGGTTATCTAAAACGTTGACAGACCCCATTTGAACTTCCCCAGTGGTTGTGATCTTCATCAGAAGCCCTTCTGTGAGCTTTGTGTAGCAGTGAAAGCTGTAATTCCCTGCAAATGGAAAAAAGCCACCAACTATTCCAGAATGGCTAGAAAAAGTCAGAGTCTTGTATCCTAGACAAAACTTCTGAGAAATATTCAAAGCCAGATGATGATTCTTACATCACCACTTTTGTCTCAACCTGGTTTCCAGTAATTACCTATTTTTCACATACTGACCTTTTCTCATACCTACCTTCTCTAGTAGTGACGGTATGTGAGCACTGCAAAAATAGCAGAGAGACTCTGTTCCTTATATACAGAGTATTTACATTTATTTACAACTGGACAACTGGATTATATACACAGACTTTCAGTAGCAATTTCTGGAATAAAACGGACAGAGTGCTGCGCAGACAAGTGTACACTCAGAGAGAGCAAAGAATACTCCCAAATATATACTTGCATCTGCCAATCAGATTACAGTGCTAGGATAGCTGAGTCATGCAGAAAATCTGATGCAATCCTGTCACATGACCTTTCCTAGCTGTCATACTAGATCAGAATGATCTGACACTTGTTCCCATGACAGAATGATATCTTGCCAGTAATATGAGCAAATACTGTCAAGTAGATCCTCTGCTATAGCTAGACTAAATTAAGATGGCTTGTCCTTCTCTGGCTTCTTACCATCAGGGCTTTTTTTTGTAGAAAAAGCCCAGCAGGAACTCATTAGCATAATAGACCACACCCAACAGCAGAAACTCATTAGCACATTAGGCCACATCCCTGATAGTGCAGCTTATTAGCATATTAGGCAGATGGCTGGGAAAGCACAGGGCAGGCATGGAAGCTTGCCTCTCCCCCCCCCCCCGAGTTTCTCTGCCCCACTTCAGCATCACCTTTCTAGTCTCCTATCCCCCCCCTCCGAAAGATCAGGAAGGGAAGCAGACATGTTTGCCTGGCTGCCCTTGGACTTTCTAGCCCACCCGCCAAGACTCACAGGCTGGGGAGACTGAGGGCAGCCAGGCAAACATGCCCCATTCCTTCCCTGAGCCTCTCTGCTTTTGCAGAGAAACTCGGGGAAGTGTGGGGGGGCATGTTTAAATGCCTTTCTCTCTCTCCCCCCCAGATCGGGGAGGGAGAGAAAGGCATTTTTAACATGTCTGGGTTCCCTACCTGCCCTTTTCCAGCTGTGAAGGCAGAGAGAGGCCTTTCCTTGTCAATTTCACTCTCAGCTGACTGGCAGGGAGTGAAATTGACAAGGAAATCTCAACCTGGGGAGAGCAGCCTGCTCTGTAGGCCTGAAGCCAGCTTCAGAAGCCAGCTGGAACTCCGTTCCTGTGCGTTCCTGCCCCCAAATAGCCCTGCTTACCTTTGAATTATACCGACTGTTGTAAATACTTTTTCTCTTTAGTTATGGATGTAGCTCTATTGCAGGCATTTTAAAGTATTAGCTACATATAGACGTTGACCCCAACATTAGTTTAGCACTGTTTTCAATGTTATATTCCCTATATCTACAGGACCATCTCCTCCACTATGTCCCTGAAAGAGCATTGCGCTCTGCAGATAACAACTTACTGGAGATCCCTAGCCCCAAAGAGGTCCAGCTCTCCTTGACCAGGGCCAGGGCCTTTTTAGTCCTGCCCCCAACCTGGTGGAACTCTCTGCCTACTACAGTCAGAGCCTTGCGGGACCTCATGCAGTTCTGCAGGGCCTGTAAGGCAGAGATGTTCCACCAGGCTTTTGGTTAGGGGCAGCAACAGTTTTCCAACATGGCTGGTGCTCACCCCCAAATGCTTCAATTGTATAGTTGCTACTGACACCATCTTGAATTTGAAATTGTTTGAAATCAGTTTAATGTTATCAATTTTATGATATCTGATGTTTTTATATTGTATCTAAGGCTTAATGTCATATTGTAAATCGGGATGGGGTACAAGCACAATGTTAATTCAGTCCCGCAAATACCACTAGGCAGGCACAGGAAGGATTGAAAAGCTGGCTGGCAGGTTGAAGAGCAGAGGCTACATGTCTGCTACAGAGACTACAGAAGTCATCTGGATTATCCAGAAACTAAGCAGCTCTGAGCAGGAAGGAAGGAAGCAAGGAAAGGGACTATAGGTTTGGGAAGTGGGTGGCAATTTAAGGAAAGCTCATCCTGATCAGACCAGTAGCCCATCTAGTCCAGCATCCTGTCTTACACAGTGGTCAACCTGTTATTCTGGAGGACCAACAACAGGGCAAAGAGAACAAGGCCTTCTCCTGATGTCACCTTCTGGCACTAGTATACAGAGGCTTACTACTTCTAAATGTGGAGGTTCCCTTTAGCCACCATGGGTAATAGCCACTGATAGACCACTCCTCCATAAGGTTGTTTTAGATCAGAAACATTAAAAGTAAGTCAAAATATCTTGAAGGCAACGCACTCAGGGCGCTAGGCTTCTTTGACTTGTGCGGCTAGCCAATTGAAGTCACTCAGTGAGACAATGTCCAGGCAGCAAGAGGTTTTTAAAAAGGTTTTATTTGAATAAGGGACAATATACAGCCAAAAGTTTATCTCAGATGTCCACTGAGCACCAGTTGTGTTCCAACTTTTATACTCTTGGTTCTCCTCCCAGTTTTACATCATCCTTGACATCATTTACACATTCGTATTCTGATTGTCTCTACCATTCATTAGTCTTACTTTTGACAAACAAGATGTTTCTGGCTTTCTTTCAACTTTTACTGTCCTTTCATCCACAGGTGTCTTGTCAAAATCTCCTTATTAAAAGTAAAATATGGCACACTTCTGGACATTTCTTTTTTATATGTCCTTCTTTCTGTCACTCAAAGTAGCACTGGTGAAGCCTGAAGCCAGGTGCTGCTTCTGTTTTGGGAAAATACCTCCAACTTTTTACCAAAGAAGTTAAGAGCCATTACGGAAGTCTAGTCTTTTCCAAACCATGGTATGATTGGTAACAGAGTCATTGTCTTTTTCTTGAATTGTCATCGCCAAGACACTACAAGACCTGCAGTTATTGATTTTCCTTGTGGAATCTATTTGCTGGCAACCATGCTTTTAAAGTAACTGATATAGAAATGTGCTATTGACAATGAACACGAAAAAAAGACTGAGTCAATCGGTGAGAACTTATTTCAATTTCTCTACTCCACTCGTGCCATACAAAGATCATGACTTCAAATACTTTTCCTTGTTGGACGGATGCCGATAGAACTTGAGTCTCAGCAAAGCTGTAGTTGCCCTTTGCCTTGAATGCTTTCAGCTACTATATAATGCAACATGAAAAGATTTCATTGAGAAAAAAACTCTGTTAGACTCAAGCACCCCTATATAATAAGCCAGTCCTATGATCTGCTGTGTTACAGATCATAAGTGTGCACAAGAAGACACCTTCAAACTTATGTATGGAACTTTCCTTGTTGCATGTTTCCTTGTTGTTCCCTCCCCCTGCTCTCTGCACTGTGGAACTATTTTATTGCTCAGGCTGGAGAAGGCTGGAAATTAAATAAGAGCTGAAACAGCATAGCTGAAATCATCATCAATATATTTAATTATCAATGTAGCTCCATTGTGGATATTTAAACCTGGAGACTGGGCCACAAACCAAAGAAAAGCCCCAGGTTTGCTAAAAAAACACACACACAACCCCAATCAACCAGACAACCAAACAAACAAAACCCCTGACATTAAAAAAACACACAAATCAAAACACTAGGGTGTTAACCATTCCCCCAAACAATAGAAACACTGCCTGTAGCTTTAAGAAACAAATCCCCCTCTGCATCTGTTGCTAGTCAACCACAACAGTATTGCCAGTATTTAAGTTTCTGTCAGTAAAAGGCAGTGGATTGGGCCAGGACCCTTTCCAGGGCTGTTCTGGCCTTTGAGGGAGGATTCATCAGGGCTAGGACTTGCTGGCACACAACTTCCGTGACTTAATCAGGCCCAGCTACTCACTACTGTACAACACATGAAAGCCAGTGTGGTGGAGTGATTAGAGTTTCCGACTATGATCTGGGAGACTCGTGTTCAGATCTACAGTCGGCTATGGAAGTTCACTGGATGACTTTGGGCCAGTCACACATTCTCACCCTATCCTACCTCACAGGATTGTATGAGGATAAAAAGGAGTTAAAGAGAGTGATGTAAGCTGCTTTGGGTCCACACTATGGAGAAAAGCAGGGTATAAATGAAGTAAATAAATAATACATTTAGCTGAAGATTGGCAGGGTGGGGAGGAGAGACTGGGGGGTGGGGAGGAGAGAAGGAAGCAGAGAAAGGTGAGGATATAGGGGCTGCCAGAGAAGATGAAGAGGAAACAATGTGGGAGGGGGATAAGGGGAAAATAGGTCCCTCCTCTCAAGTCCTTCCAGATCCCCCTCTGGGCCTGACCCAGCCACTGGTACTGCAAAACTGGGCCAGAGTTTTCCCGGGGAGAGGCTGCCCAGTAGAGCAAAGGAGGGAAGTTGAAGATGGCGGGGGGGGGGGGGGCAATAAAAATAAGGTGGCTGGTGGGTGGGAAGGAAAGTGGGAAGCAGGAAAAGGGGGGAGGCTATGGGGGCTTTCAGGGAATAGAAAGAGGAAGTGGGGGAGGGGAAAATGAGATGCCCACTGCAAGTTCTTGCAGGTCACACACTTGTAGAATCATATTGTGAAATAATATATATGTCACACTGCAGCAAACTGAGCCAACATGAGCTACATGAACTGATACTCAATCTACTGTTTCAGGTGGGAGAGTCACTGGACGTTTCCTTTGATTGCACATCTAAAGCTTTTATGAAGGGGAGAAAGCTGGGATAAAAATATTTTTCATTTTATTCTAGTTTTAAATGTATAGGGAGGGTAGTCTTTTTTTTTTTACCACTTTGTACTTTCCCAGTTTAGATAATGATCATACAGTGAAAGAATATGACTTCCACGCTTCATGGTTTTGCACTTGAAAACAGCCCATTGTATTTTTATTAGTCTTTTAAAGGGGGGGAAAAGACAAGTATCTATCTTTTGCCTCTGTTTTTTTTCTCTAAAGGGGTGTAATGCATGGGTAAAAACTGTTCAGGAGTGAAAGGATTAACACCCAACCCCCGCCCCCCCCCGGTGTGGCTGTAACTGAGTTGTAAAAGATGCAGGTTAGGTCCAGCAGTTTCCATGAGTGTAGTGTAGCCAGGGGATCCTACAACTGTCTGGCAGCCAGAAGGTCAGCTTTTTAGCATTATCCAGGATGCACCACGTGGAGGTGAGTTAAACAACATTCTCCCAAAATTATGTGGTACAACTTGGGCTGCATCTGCTACAACACTTAGATGCTCAGCTTTGTGGTTGGTTTATAGTACTGTGGAATGCAGTGCTTCAGTGTGGCTCAACAGCTCCTATGTCCACAAACTTGATGTCCAACTCAATACAACAATGAGAACCATTAGCGGCTGTATTAAACCCAGTCTGACCAACTGGCTACCCACATTGTGCCACATTCCTCCCCCACATCTTTGAAGACAAGATGCTCTTCTTCGTGAACATAGAAAGATCATTGAAAACAGAGAGTTGCTCATCCACAAAGTCATGGCTGATGGGAGCCTATCCAGACTAAAGTCCCAACACCTAGCAATAAGATCTCCACAAATCCTGCAATCACAAAGTTTCGATCTAGGGAGTGAAGAGTTGCAAACATGGATGAAATCAGTTCCATCCGATATCCATAACCCGATAAACACCAATAAGAGGCCCACAGGCAGGGCTATTTTGGGGCAGGAATGCACAGGAATGGAGTTCCGGCTGGCTCCTGAGTTGGCCACGCCTACAACCAAAACCTCTGGCATGTGTGGCTACAGAGCATACTGCCCTCCCCATGTTACACACAAGAGGGAAAGGTGGCATGCTGTCTTTCCCTCTGGGGAGCCCATTGGGATTTCCTTGTCAATTTCACTCCCGGCCAGTCAGCTGAGAGTGAAATTGACAAGGAAAAGCCTCTCTCTGCCTTCCCTTCTCTAGCTGACATGTCCCAGCTGGAAAAGGGCAAACAGGGAACCCAGGGATATTAAAAATGCCTTTCTTTCCCTCCCTGATCTGGGGGAGGGAGAGAAAGGCATTTAACCATCCCCCCTCCAGCACTTCCCCGAGGGCAGGCTGGGGAAAGATGGCAGGCATGCAGACAGGCCTGGGTTCTCCTCCTGATCTTCTCCAGGTGTGAGGGAGGGAAACCCAGGCATGTTGGAGGGAGGGGAGGGAGGGAAACCCAGGCATGTTGGAGGGAGGGAAGGGAGGGAAACCCAGGCATGTTGAAAATGCCTTTCTTTCCCTCCCCGATCTGGGAGGGAAATGCCCCCCCACACACGCACACTTCCCCGACTCTCTCCGCAAAAGCAGAGAGGCTCAGGGAAAGAGCAGGGCATGTTTGCCTGGTTGCCCTCGATCTCCCCAGCCTGCGTGCCTTGGCGGGCTGGCTGGGGAGACTGAGGGTAGGCAGGCAAACATGCCTGCTTCCCTTCCCGATCTTTCAGGGGAGAGTAGGAGACTAGAAAGATGATGCTGAAGTTCCTGGGATCTTTCAGATCCCAGGCACTTTAGCAGTGCCTTTCCCCGGCTGTCTGGTTGTGGGGGGGTAGGAGACTAGAAAGGCGATGCTGAAGCACCTGGGATCTTTCAGATCCCAGACACTTCAGCAGTGCCTTTCCTCAGTTGTCTGGTTTGGTTGTCTGGGGGGAGGGTAGGAAACTAGAAAGGCGATGCTGAAGTGGGGTGGAGAAGCTATGGGGGGAAAGAGGCAATCTTCCATGCCTGCCCTGTGCTTTCCCAGCCCCCTCCTAATATGCTAATGAGCTGTGCTGTCAGGGGTGTGGCCTAATATGCTAATGAGTTTCTGCTGTTGGGTGTGGCCTATTATTGCTAACTGGGCTTTTTCTACAAAAAAAAAAGCCCTGCCCACAGGATTTGACTTGCCACGTGAAGTATGGAAGACGGCTAATAGAATACAAAAAGGCGTTGACAGTTGTGCAGACCTGTTGTTTAAATGGGGCAAAATATATCAGGACCCAACTGCAATTGTGGGGCAACCCACCAAACTATTTTCTTCCTGTCACAGGAATGTGAGCATCGTGCTTTTCAGGGAGATGTGATGAAGCTGTTTATATCTCCCCAGCTGTGATTGAATGGACTGAAATATTCAGATATTAGTATTTAGGGGGATTGCCCAATCTGTCTGCATGAACATTGTATCTACTTGGTTACATGTTTTATATTATTATATGCTTCCTGTGCGTAACTCTGCCATATGATAGATGAATAAATAAATAGGTCTAGCAGTTATAGCTCTCCCAAAGTCTTATCTGTTTGGACCCTGAGATGTCTTAGGCTACTGAGTGTGAGATTTGCTCTCCCAGAAACCTTGTGTTGCACATGTCGTCCATCTCCTGCCACCATTTTTTAGTGTTTCACTCACTAGAGTTGTAAAACAACAAGCCTTTCAGGAATTGTAGGGTGGGGGGAATGAACAATTTGGAAATTTTACTACACATGCATACATCTCCCTTTCCAAAATTCCACAAACTCTCAAAGTTTTCATCGTGGCATCTCTTTTTATTTTTATTCCTTTTAATTGACTTTCAGCTGCCCTCAAGGTTCTATGTTCAGTTCTCATCTGTCCCTTGTTATTAATTTACATAGCTTTCAGCTTATCTAGAGAGTCTCCCAAGTATGTAGAAGCCCTTGCACTGTTTGTGGATGACTCAGTTGAGCTGCTTTCATGACTGGCACAAGCCACTCATTTTACTGTTAGACACAGTAATAAAAACCATTCTTTCTATTGTAAAGTGTGTGTATTATACAGTAACACAGAATCAGAACTATAGATAATGAAGTTGTAGTTTAATGGCCATTGATATTTTATATAACTGGAATTCATTAGAACACAAGGTATGAGCCACATATCCTCTTTTGATCTCTAAAAGAATAATAACACTTTTTATCAATACTGTCAGTTTGGGATCTTCTCACGTAATTTTGGCAAAAAACGCTGAAATGTCCTCTGAATTGGACTAGGTAGAGGTTCTGGAGAAAAGAGTTTTTATAGTTGCCAGTGGGACAATCACAGGACTTTATCTCTTCCAAGACAGTCCATATCATCCAACACAAATTTGCAGAAAATGTTAAGGAATATCTGTATTGGCCATCTATTCTAATCAAAATTCTACAAAAAGTTCTAGAATGCAGCAGTTTGAAGTTATCCCTGCTCCATCTTTACAAATCACATGGACGTGAGCTCCATCCCAACAATATGTTTGTAATTAATTAGTATGTTTGTCATACCAGTCAAGTTATATGACTATTGCCAAAAATTCTAATGCACCTTCTTTTCAAATCCTTCATAGCCTGCCAGTGATTTCTGTGTGGAGGGCCCTAAGTATTTTACATCTTAATTGGAATGCTATGCAATGTATCTGGCAAGTGCAACAGATGAATCATCTAGCTCTTTCAGTCTGCTGTGATGTTACCAATTTGGTGAATGTTCGTTGTGCTTGAGAACTCTGACATTAAAGATATATCATTGATTAAAGCTGTTGAGGCTTGGCTTCGGCTGCTGGAAACATGGTGTGAAATACACATTATAATGTGGGAATCTAGCCCTGATCTGGATAGCCCAGGCAAAGCCAATCTTGTCAGATCTCGGAAGCTAAGCAGAGCTGACCCTGGCAAGTAATTGGAAGGGAGATCTCCAAGGAATACCAGGGTGCAGGATGCAGAGTCAGGCAATCAAGCCACCTCTCTGAAATGTCCAGACCCTACTAGCAGTTGCGAGAAGTCACCATGACTTCCAGGCATGCAAACACATACATACACAAAAAAGAAGAAAAACCCAATAATAATGTGGGAATCTAAGCAAAAACTCAAAGAAGAGTTAGATTTATACCTCGCCCTTCACTTGGAGTCTCAGAGCAGCTTACAATCTCCTTCCTTTTCTCTCCTCACAACTGACACCCTTTGAGGTAGGTGGGGCTGAGAGAGCTCTGAGAGAATTGCTCTTGAGAGAACAGCCCTGAAAGAACTGTGACCAACCCAAGGTCACCCAGCTGGCTGCATGTGGAGGAGTGGGGAACCAACCCCGGTTCGCCAGATTAGAGTCTGCCGCTCTTAATCACTACACCAAAGTTTTCCCCATTGAGGGCAATGAGAATGTGATTACTAATTTCAATAGGCCAATATTTCACCTGTGAAGAACAAGAGAAAGAATAATGTATCAATATCACCTATCTAATTCTAAATAATGGCCCTAGACTGTGGATCACCAACTAAGGCTGTGTTCTGGGATATATCTATAAACCTGGGGAAACACCCAGGTTTGAACAACAGTCTAAAAACTTGGGGGACATGGCAACATCACCCCCCCCCAAAAAAAAAATTAAAAATGAGATCACAAGATAGTTTGTTTCAAGCTCTCAGCCACAACACCTAAGATGCTTTGCAGAGGGAGGGGCTGTTGGAAGGAAAAAGGTAAAGGTCCTTAGGAAAGGCACTGGTAGGATTTGGGTGCTGCCACTGTTCCCTTTACTCCCCTCCCCTCCCCTCTTCCTCACTGCTAGAAGGGGAAAACAGCCAGGGAAAGTGGGCACTGAGTGCCAGAAGAGTTTGGGTTTCCACTGCTGCACTCCTCTTCCTTTGCTTCCCTTCTTCCCACTGCTACTTCCCCCTAGATGCTGGGCGGGGGGAGGGAGAAGCCAGCTGGAGATAGTGGGCATGAACACCAGTAGTAATGGGCCTGGGAGGGAACCTGGGCATCCATGGTCAACTCCCATGTCCTGGCAGTCCCTTGGTAGTGCCAAGTGATCTTCAAGCTGTTGAGAACAGGTGGCGTTTGGGCTGGGAGAAAGCCTGTGGCCCCCTGGATTTCTTCACAGCCCAGACACTGCCAGTGTCTCTCTCAACTGCTTTCCTTGTTCCCCCATGTCAACAGTAGGGGGATTTCCCCGCAAGATTACCGTATTTTTCGCTCCATAAGACGCACCTGATCATAAGACGCACCTTGTTTTTAGAGGAGGAAAACAGGAAAAAATGAAACAGAAAGAAAGAAAGAGAGAGAGAGAGATAAAGGAAGGAAGGAGGAGGAGAGAGAGAGAGAGAAAGAGAAAGGAAGAAAGAAAGGTGGGGACAGAGAGAGAGACAGAAAGACAGACAGACAGAAAAAAGGAAAGGGAAGGAAGGAAGGAAGAAAGATAGAGAAAGGAAAGAAGAGAGATGTCGGCATGCCATGCAAAGCCAGGCCTTTCTGTGCAAAGTAGCCACGGAGCTTAATCTGTGGGTGGGGCTTTCTGCTGCTGGCGGTCTTAAAGGGGAAAAGCACTTCAAGGGAAAGAGTACTTAGCCTGGTGGGGTTTTTCCTGCCATTTCCCTTTTAAGTCTTAACAGCTCAGGCCCAGCAGGGAGGGGCGGGGAAGGCTGGGATGCCAGCCTGAATGGCGTTCCCCTGCGTTCCTGCCGAAGAAAGAGCCCTGTTACAGGTAAGAAAAGCTCCATATTCGCTCCATAAGACGCACACACTTCCCCCCCCCCACTTTTTTGGGGAGGAAAAGTGCGTCTTATGGAGCAAAAAACACGGTATATCTTTAACTGAAGCATTCTTCTATATATATAAAAGAAAGTCGCCTCACTATAAAATCAATGCTCAGGCCAAACTGCTGGACCTAGAAACACCAAATTCAGGGAGAGCACTTCTCCCATGACGTGGGTGCTCACTAAGGGATTTTTAGACATTTGACTCCTAAGTGGGTCAAAGGGAGTAAAATGTGCTCCCCCATTGATTCCTATGTGGCTGCCAGGCTGCTGCTGCCTTGCACCCCCCCCCCCCCTTTGACTGGTCGGCTGCAGAGCTCAGTGTTCTGAGGTAAAAACACAGGTAAAAGAGACTTCAGACAGTTAAGGCCAGTTACAGAAATCAGTGATTCAAGACTCCTGAATAGACATTTCTCATAACAGCCAGCATGGCAACTGAGTTTATGAATCTTCATGGGGAGATTGTAAAGGACCTTTCTAGGAGCCATTTCGCTGCATGCCTCCCTCATGAACCTGAAGAAATGTCCACCACATCACCACTCCCTCAGACCAACTCCCCTTCACACCTCACACCTCACACTACCCCCAAGGAAGCTCCTGGCAAACACTGAGCCAGATACACCAACACTACAAGGAGGAGGCAACTTAGGAAAACGGCAAAGTTCAAGAGGCTGCAGTTTCCCCTCAAGGTCTGCCAGATACTGAAGGTGGCAGGAATTAATAGAGGACTGCTTCCCCCGTGGACCGTTCTATGTGGCCTGCTCCAGAGTGAGCTCACCAAGCAGCCTGGTGATCCCAGCACCTGAGGGCAGAGCCTCCAATGTGGTCTACCGAGAGGTCCTTCAAAGGAGAAAAAAAAAACCCAGTACGTATATCTCACTTCGTTTTTTACACGACAATCTTCTCCATTAGAATTCCTACAACAAATGTTACATTTCAAACTTCACATCATCAGTATTATAACTGGATTTACGGAACTCAAAATACCGTAGCGAAGCATGGGTGTCAGGCTAGTATATAACTAAATCATTGCCAAAGAAGTTTTCTTCCCCTTTTATTTCTCCTGTATTCCCTTATGTGGCCCCTTAAAAGCTGATGCTGAGGGCTGGGGGGACTCTTGTGAACAAAATATCATGTAGTAAGGGGGGGGGTCAATAAAGAAGGGGAATTGGGCAAAATCATGCTTGTGGAGCAATGCCTGGCTCAAGGCCTTTTGTTTGTGGGTTTTCGTTCGCAAACACTTTTCAAGGCATATAGGAGTCTGCTGTGAGAAGGATGGAAAGATCCACTATCACACTGTAGCTTCCAGCCCCAAAATTGTACTCCTTTTTGGACTTTTACTTTGGATGATGATACTGAGATAGATTGGTCCATTAGTTATGCCTACTATTTTAGGTTACAGGTAGCCCACATGTTCATTTGTATACTTCCAAGCTATTGTCTTTTTCATAAAGGGGGGGGGGAAGCATATGAGGTCAAAGGAACACAAACTAGTTCAGCATACCGTATGCTGTATACACTGGGTTTTTCAAATAGGACCCTATATCTAAAATACAGCCAGATTTCTACTGAACCTCTCAAAGTGTCCTACATGTAGAGTTTCCTTAACATACTACATTTCCTGTTTATTTACTTGTGGTGTCTGTATCACTTCATTCTTGAGCAATTGCTGGGGGGGGGAATCAAATTATTTAAAAAGCACACTAAAATAAACAATTGTTTTAACTGACTTTTATAGAATAGAAAGAGACAGAACCAGTATTTAGAATTCAGTGGTCTCTCTACAATGGTCATTTCTTTTTTAATTATTTATTTAGTGCAGTACAAAATATCCCACAACATTTTGTATTGTGAAAAAAACACACACCCGACTGGAATTTCAGGAAGAAGCTGACGTTATCCATTCCCCAACAACAATAAAGCTGACATATAAGCAGTCAGCTCCCAGGAAAAACTCATTTAAGGTTGCAATCCTATGTATACTTACCAAAAAGGGAGTCAATTGAAATCAATGTGACTTCCGAGTAAACATGCATAGGCTTGGGCTGTACTGCACCGGTTAAAAAAAATGCAGAGTATATTGACGTATTTTTGACACCATGATTTTGCTTGTAATCGTATAACCATATAAATAGAGGACAGTCTTTTATAGAGAGAGCTATACATATGAAAAAGTATACTACAATAAAAATCTATACAATCCTACCAGTGTAAAAAAAAAAAGTTCATTCAATTTTTCAAGCATATTAAAAGAACGATCTCAGAAATGCCTTTACATTTAAACAGCGATCTGATACAAACATTCATGTCTTCATTATAACCTGTTGGTTAGAACTGGTAAGAGATTCACCTTTGGCTGGGACTCTAATGTGCTTGGCAAGACCTACAGCAGTTAATAAATCTACTGTCTCCATTTAAGGCAAAGTAAATGTTTCTTGGCCTCTGTTTCCAAACCTGTAGAATTATGAAATCATATGATAAACTCTCTATTTGAAGTGCTTACTTTAATGGGAAATATCTGAACCTACAATTCTTAGTCTTTGATTAACAAATAATTCATGAAAGATTGAAACTGAGTCTAGAAGAGAAATTGTTTCCCAGATACTAAGCATACACATTCTAAAACCATCTAAATATCGAATAGCCAACATGTCCCGTCTGTGTGGATATCTAAATCCACACATTGGGAGCACATGGAGGGTAAACAAATTTTCCTGCACACTTGGGGCACTCCCTAGGTGCGCATAAAAATCTGAGATGTTTCAAAAAGTATATGGGGGATACTTAAATCCCCCCAAAACTACAGCTGGGCATGCACTCACTGAGAATGCACTCACTGAGACGCAGGAACAGTGCAAGGGAAGCCACCACACCACTAACTGCCCCGCTGCTGCTCCAACAGCCACAGCAACAACCATCCCTGCACAGAGAACGGACTTACCATTGAGAACTGTGGTGTTCTGTGCGAGGAAGCTACAGGTACTTTGGGGACTTAAAGGAACAGGAAACGTTGCCTCAAAACTGCCCCTCCCCTCTCTGTTTCTTCTGTCAGTTAGTCTGTTAGTGGCAAGGATGCTGAGTGCAGCTATGAGCCCAGCCACCCTTTGCCTGTTCCATCTTTCTCCACGTGAGGGGCCACCAGCCAGCCCTAGTCTCCTCCCACCAATGCTCTGCTCACCTCGCAGCCAGCCGATGGCTCACTTGGGTCTGCTGGCGCCTTGCACAGCAGGTCAAGGTCTCGACAGCACCTGCTCTGCAGTCTGGCTTGGCCTGACTGAGGCCTCTTGAGGCCTCCTCCTTGCGCCTCCTCCCAGCTTGAGGGCTTGGCATTGGTCAGGGGCTCATGCCTCGTGGCATCGCTCTGCTGGTTGGCCACTGCCTCACCAGCAGCCTCCTTGCTTCCCCTGAGGCTCTGTTGTGCCAGGTCAGTTTCCTATGGCCCAGGTGCCATTGCCCAGGTATGTGTTGGGGAAGTGGCAGGAAGGCTCCATCAGGCAACAATTTGTTGCAGGTCTTCTCTTGTTCTTTCTATACTATACATGCTATAATGCACACTTAATTTGGTTTTACACCAGTTCAACCACCGTGGCTTCCCCCAAACAAATACAGTATGATGAAGTTGCAGAGAATTCCTAGGTTCCCATTTTCTGGGGATAAAGAATTTTTTAAACTCTAATAATCTCTAATAATAGATTATTAATGATTTTAAGACTCTCATGATGATATATTCTTAATGTTCATACACACTTTGCAATCCAGACACCTAACACTCCTCCAAAATAAAGAGTTGCTGTTGGTAGTATCAGTATTGCAATATTGTCATTTCCCATGGATTCCACAAAAAGCAGCTTTTGCATCTATATACTAATAGTGAAGGTGCCCCCTGCATGCGGATATCTAAATCCATGTGGAGGGGCACCTGGGGGGCAGGGAGATTGTTCTGCACACTTGGGAAGCTTCCCAAATGTGCAGAAAAATCTGAAAACTTTAAAAAACTTTCGAGGGGATTTAAATCTCCCCCAAAGTTAAGGAGTGTTCCCTGCACATGCGCAGGGAACGCTCTTGGAACTCTGCGGTGGCCTGGAGGCTTAGAGCTGCTCAGGCCCGCTGCAGGAGCTGGAGGGGGGGGTTGGGAGGGAAATTGGCGGCCCGTGCTTCAGCCCGCCGGAGAAGCCAGGGGGGAGGGAAATCAGCGGCCTGAGCTTGGGCCCATCGGAGAAGCCAGGGGTGGGAGGGACATCGGCAGCCCAAGCTCGGGCCCGCCACAGGAGTCGGGGGGGGGGAGAGAAAGGCTTACCTGAGTCTGCTTCCTCCTCCGTATGGAGCTCCTTGGGAGGCCAGGTCTACCCACCCCTTTCCACTCTATTGGTAGACCTGGCTTCCGGAAGCCAAGTCTATCCACCACTTTCCACTTTATCGGTAGACTTAGCCTCTGGAGGCCAGGTCTACCCAGCCCGTTCCACTTTATTGGTAGACCTAGCCTCTGGAGGCCAGGTCTACCCAGCCCGTTCCGCTATATTGGTAGACCTAGCCTCTGGAGGCCAGGTCTACCCAGCCCTTGCCACTCTATTGCTAGATCTGGCTTCCAGAGAACAGGTCTACCCACCCCAGTCCATTATATTGGAGCCGGGGGGGGGATTGCTGGCCCGAGCGGCCGTCAGCCTCTTGGGCCTTGGAGCGGGGGGGGGGATCACCGGGGGGGGGAAGAGGACTTACCTGGGGCTTCAGCCTTTAGGAATCCTCCCCCCACACGAGTATCGCGGGTCCCTGCCTCTTGTAATGGTATAAATAGTTACCTTATGATCCGTGCAACCTTGTCTGACAGTAAGTGAAATAGCAGTATCAATCAATATGGTCTACATGCATTCTCTCTAAAGTAAAAAAGATGTGGGTCAAAAAAGAGGAAGGACTGCAGCTAGTCCAACCACTGGGGTAGACCCTAACCCTATTCTTCCACTCTAATGAGCAAAGTCTGAAGCTACCCTTCAGCTTAAGGACCCTTCCTCAAATTTAAATGGTTCTTCTGTTGGCAGAAAAGCTCCTTAAGTTGCAGGAAGGGTTTTTAGGATGCAAGAAGGCTCCTGGGAGAATGGTTGGATCCTTAAATACTAACAAAACTGTCAGTCTTCACTTTTTGTATTGTAACTTCATTTTAATTATCTTCTCACACTCTCTGAAGAAAGCCCTATCAAACTGCATTCTCTGATCCCCAGGAGCTGATTTATTTAAAAAAAAAATCCCTTACCCACTCAGTGTAATTTAATTGTTGAAACAAAATTGGATACATTTATACTGAATAAATGACATATATTATAGAGTAACAATTCCTTTTCAGTATCTCCATACTGGTTACACTCTAGGCACAAGGCAGTGATGAACTGTCCATTATTTATCATTGGTACAGTTAGATAATCAATTAGATGCCATGGGATTCAGAAAGTTATAAATGGGATGCAGGATGTACACTGATGTCAGGGGAAAGGCATATTTAGAGATAAAAGAAATGTCCAATCTAGAAAACGATACAAGAAATGACTTGCTTGGAACACCGGAGTCTTATGACTTCATCTGTAAATATGATGAACCTGCCTCCACCCACCTTATGTAAAGTTTAAAAATGTCACAAAACTATAATGGATGGTGACAGCTTTGGTAGGAACTGTACAAGGGAAGGTGTTGCCTCCATGACATGCCTATGTGTGTTTTTCTACCAGGGAAGGGGGTGGACAGAGGAGTGGTAACTCTATGTTTATGGTGTACCATTTTAAATTGCCAGTCAGAGTTCACGTGGCCATTCTTTCAAAAGTATTCGCATCATAGCCTAGCTTTCTCTATGATATATTAGATTTTTAAGCGGATTATTTTTTCCTTCATATACTGAGCAGCATTTAATCTCATTTTGTTATATGAAGTGATACAGTTTAGACATGTGGTGATTACTTCAGTGGAAACCAAGCCAGTGTTAATGTGGCTGGTGCTTTGCGTCAGACCATTTCAAATACTGATTTTTTGTCAATATCTTGTTTGTCTTATTTGTATCCTGCCCTTTTTTCAAAGGGCTCAGAGTTGCATTTTAGTTTCACAACAATCATGTATTTATTAAGCTATGAGATTGTTAGGCTATGAGATATGAGTCTTTATAACTCAACAAGGATTTAAAGCTGGGTTTCCCACATCCCAACCCTCGATGGTTCCCCTCACATGATAGTTACACCATTTATTTCAGCATAACATTTACCTTCACTGAGATTTTTGGCACTGTGACTGTCACTGATATTCCAACACATTGGCAGTGGACACAGCCTGCAAAACTGTAATTGGAGCCAAAGTTTTTAGTGAAGTATGATTTCAAAAAGCCCCCCAAAAGTCCCTTTCCTTAATGTCATGGATCCTTACAGGTACATGATATCTACTTTAATGTCTCTTCCTTTCAAGCATCAAAAGCTTTGGTTCATCCCTAAATTGGGGTGTATATATTATTAATCAAGAAATAGTATAGTACTACGTGGCAAACAAAAGTCACAAATTTCTCCTGTTTCCTTCCTATTCCTACTCGGCTATCCCTGAAAACAGATACATCCTTTGAGCTAAGCCAATCTCTTCAAGCCAGTCTTGCAAAGAAATAACAGAAACATCCTCATTTCTTTCATATGCTGAAAACAATAGGCCTTATTGGTAAGATCCTAAGTCAAAAGTAATGCCCTATGATTTCTTCCCATTACATGCATCTCTCACAGCATTGTTATAAATCACATTTCTCCTGGAATATAAACTCTTCACAAGAAAAGCACACCAAACACAATCATGCAGCGCTATCATAGGTCACATAAAACTGTGTACGCTTTTCCCCACAGAAGGACATACTTCAAATAAAATAATTTTAACAGCAATAAACAGTAGTGTTCCTTTCCCCCACTAAAATAGATCCCCTCTATTTTTGTACATAAATAAGAGAAAAGAGTCTTTGAAATATTTACATCCGCAAGGAATTCCTGTTGGTTATAATGTGGATAGTTTTTTTTTGTTTTTAAAGGTGTCTTTAGTTTTCATTTTCTCTCCATCCACGGGCATTCTTTCCAAATTTATATACCAATCTTCGACCATCAACTCGCTCTAGAATTTCTCTTTTGTAATAATATCTGTTAAACAGAAATCGTTATGTCAGATGTATAAGAATGATCCAGCTGATCTAAACGAATTTTACATATCCCGAACAGACACCCCTAACATACCACATGGAGAGCCAGTGGGGTGTAACGGTTAAGGGTGTCAAGAGCAGTGTTTGCATGACCAAGGTTTGAATCCCCCCACTCATGTCATGGAAGCTTGCTGGGTGACCTTGGGCCAGTCACACTCTTGCAGCCTAAACACCTCACAGGAATGTTGTGAGGATAAAATGGAGAAGATGAGAATAATTGTAAGCCACTTTGGCTTCCCCTGGGGAGGAAGGGTATAAATTAATTTCATAAATAATAAATAAATCATATTCTTGGGGTTGCACATATTTACCTAAAACTCTAATAGCCACCAAACCAGTTCCCTAGTAACATTCCACAGTGTAACATAGAATGCAACATCACTGCTCCCCACACTGGTGCTTCATTAAATTCCTGTCTGAAACAGTTACAGGAGACTAGCATTTGGGAGGGCACGATTTTGGGTTGCAGAAGGAGATTTAAAAAGTAACACTCAGCAGGTGGATAACCTTCCATCCACAGAAATCCTTCAGTTGGATCCAGCCCTTAGATTTTTCTTCTTGCAATACTATGCTACCCTGGCCTGGATGGTCCAGGTTAGCCTAACCTCTAGTCAGATCTCAGAAGTTAAGCAGGGTTGGATGGGAAACCACCAAGAAAGTCCAGGGTTGCCATGCAGAGGCAGGCAATGGCAAACCGCCTCTGAACGTCTCTTGCTTCAAAAACCCATGGGGGTTGCCATAAGTCAGCTGTGACTTGACAGCACTTTTCATACAAAACGTTATGTCACGTGTGGCAGTAAAACTTCAGAGAGATGTGCCACATGAAAGTAACTTTCCCCTCATAGTATTTTGAGTTTACAATATTTGATAGTCCTGTGGTTATTATAGTTCAGTGTTTTTTTAATGTACCAAAATAGTGTACACCACACTAAAGATGTCTAAACAAAGTAAATCGTTTTTTTCTCGTTACCTCATGGCACGGCTGAGCTTCTCATAAGTCATGCTGTTATTGTTTTTCTTCTTTCCCCACAGTTGAGCCACTGCCTCTGATTTCAGGAATCTGAAGACACCTTCGGTTCGATCCTCCCATTTTATTAATCCTGGGTTCTTCTCAGGATGCAGAAGAATGTCTCGGATGAATTCCCACAAGTGAGTTCCTCGAGGAGCTAATATAAAATAGTGTTAAAAGAAAAATTTACTTGGAGAAAAAACATTTCCATATGTGAAGGGAATTTTTGTTACTGTTTTAAAAGGAGAATAGTATCTGCTCATCTTTATAGATGTGTCCCTATGAAAGACTGGAAGCAAACAATCTTCCCAGCATATTGCATAGCATGCATTCAACACAGGGTAAAGATTCCAAATACATTTATTTCATATTATATTATTTATTCCTAATTAGTATATTATTTAAATAGAACAACAGAAATTGCTTTTACTTTGATATTGTAAATTTCAGTTTACCCTTGCAAGATAAAATCACCAGCTGTTTATGGAAGGGCAGGTATATGTGAACACATACAAAGTGACCCCCGGGGTGGGTGGGTGTCTGATAACCCTGGAAGGAAGACATGGGCATTAACCAATAAACTTGCAAGGCTCAGTCTCATAATTAAAAATCATGCATGAATGTAGCAAGTGTATCTATGATTTGGGGGGAGTGACTACTTTATAAAGGTAAGGGTTTCCCTTGCTTGAAAGCCAGTTGAATCTGACTCTAGGGGGTGGTGCTCATCTCCATTTCCGAGCTGAAGAGCCAGTGCTGTCCAAAGATGTTTCTATGGTCATGTGGCTGGCATGACTAAACGCTGAGGCACATGGAATGCTGTTACCTTCCCACCGCAGCGGTACCTACTTGTAATTACTTGCTTTCAAATGCTTGTCATGAGTACCTCTGAGGACCTGCCTCATGCGGACCTAAGTGAGGTGGAGGATCAGCTCCCAGCTCCAGAGGAGCCTCCACCTGAGCCAGATGAGGCTCAAGCAAGCACCTCCCAGGGTTTTACCCCAGCACCACCAGCAGGTGAGCCACAGTTAAGCTCAAGCCCACCTGATTCACCTCCTCGAGTGGAACGTCTCAGGTCCCGATACAGGCAAGACTTAGCTGCAAGAAGAAAAGAGGCATGCATGCGTGGTCGCAGATCACTAAGTCTTGAGTTCTAGAAGGAGCTGGGACCTCACTGCCAGCTGCTAACAAGCACAGGAAGTGGCTGGGTATTTAGGCACAGCACAGAGACTACCAACTTGTGCCAGCAAGAAGTCTTCTTGGCTAAGCTCTGCACCCCACCAGCTTGCGATAGCTGACTTGATTCTGGACCCTCTGGCTTGTGACTCCGGCTTTGTTTGACTTAGGCTCTGTTGACTTTGGCTCTGTTGACTCACGGGACTGGTTTACTTGTGAGTTTCCCTCTTGGACCCTGGCTTGGACTGACTCTGCTTTTGACTTAGTGTTTTGGACTTGGCAACTTGTTCCTGATTTGGCTTAACCTCAGACTGTCCCAGACTTCTACTTGACTCCTGTTCTATTGGCACCCAGCCCGTGACACTGCTAGGTTGGCCGGAGCTGGGGCCAGAGACAGGAGCTCACTCCATCACGTGGCACTAGGGTCTGGTTCAGCCAAACTTCAGACCTTCCGGTCTGCAGCTCAGCATCTTCACCACTGAGCCACTGCGGCCTGGTTTATACGAAGTAGCAAATTCACTATAAAGTATTAATTTTTTTAATGATCCCATCAAATTGAGTTTAGTTTAAGATTGTAAATTACCTGCCAGAAGCTGGTACTGGAGTATGGAAGGACAGCTAGGATCAGGGCTGGTGCCAGGCTTTTTCCCAGACTAGGCGAGGCTACCTTCTGGCACCCCCCCATGTGCCCACTGAAGCAGTGCCTGTCAGCTCTCCTTCCCCCCCCCCCCTATGGCAGGGAGAAAGGCGCTGCTTCAGTGTCTGTCAAGCTCTCCCCCCCACATAGCCAAGAGAAAGGCACTGAAGCTGTGCCTGTCAGGCTCCCCCCCATCCCCCTCCCAGTCCCCAGGCAGCTCCCCCATAAGCAGCAGGGGGTGAAGATGTGTGGACAGGAGTCCTGGAGCAGAGTTCACCACCTCCCAGCCTCTCCCGTATGCTCTGCCCGAGTTCTGAGGTCTGCCAGTGGTGCCCGGCACTTTCCCTCCTCCTGAGTCTCCAGGTGGGCGGGGGGGGGGGGGGGGGAGTCACAGATGGTGGCAGGGATCTGCAGCAGGGATCTGCTGGCTGGGCTTCTCCTGCAGACAGGCAGCAGCCCTGGCTCGGCCCACTCACTGGAGTGGCGCCCCCTCCCTCTCCTGGCATGGGGAAGGGGAGCATCACCACCACCTGTGACTGGCTTCGAGCTCGGAGGGGATGGGAAGGCAGCATGTCCTAGGTGAGAGAGAGAGGGAGGGATGGTTGGGGGGGTGTTCCAAAGAGCACGCTCCAGGCAGCGCGAGGTCCGCTGCTACATCTGCAAGGATTCGCCACCCGGCTGCTGGGGGTGAGTTGGCTGGTGTGTTGGCGGGGAGCTCTTGGCAGGAAGGCCTTTTGTTTGAACACGCGGCTCCTGACTGGACATGTGGACAGTGGCAGCATGGGGCACACTGTGTGGCTTTATGACCCTTTGTTCTGTGGCGCGGGGTGGGGAGCTCTGAGCAATGTGGTGGTCACTTCTCCTGCGCTTTGAGCAATCAGGAAAACCTTTTAACTTCTTTAAAAAAGAAAAATCCTATCATGTGTTTCCAGCTCTTTTCTCGCCCAAGTGGGCCCGGGGGCTGGAGAGGCAGAGAAGGCTCCACTGGGGCAGGGAGGCACCGTCGTCCTCCGTGCACTCTGGAGAGAGAGCCCTGCTGCTGCTGGCCCGCCTTGGGGTCCCTGGCCCTTGTGGAGGCCTGGAAGGGTGTCTTGGGCCCTGCCCGACTGTCTCTGAGCCCGCCCAAATCCTGGGGAGGGTCTCCAAAGGTATGCCGGTCGAACAAAAGGGGCAGCCTGCACTACAAGCGGGCACTCCTACTCTGGCTGCTGCCTGGCTTGGCTCCAAGCTGGTGAGTCGAGGGAGGGAAGGGCCAGCGGGGCGACTGGCAGGCCAGCCCGTGCCTGGGGCGCCCGCCGGCGTCCCCTTCAGCTGGCACCCCAGGCGAGCGCCTAACCCTGCCTATATGGGTGCACTGGCACTGGCTAGGATTCGTGGATCAGATGTATAGGAAGTTAATAGATGTGTTGACACGAGATACATTCAGAGGTACAAAATTAAGTATCCCCCCTGCTGACCAATGGAATCTACACTGACACATTGTTTGGTTTTCAACTACATGTGAAAATGGAACTCAGTGACTGGATCCCTAATGTGTAATTGAGCTGGAACACAGAAGGGAGGGGGCCTTCTTCTTATGGCTCAGCCAATAGTGGTGGGGTGGTAACCACACTGGGACCGCACTGTTTCTCCAGTCAAAACTACTATCCCCACAGCTGAAAATGTTTTTATCCCACTGGCCTCACAGCTCAAGGCAGTGTAACAGATTAGCTTCGGTAAGGGGGAAAGTTCGGGTTCTTGTATTGTTTCCCTTTGGGGTACGTGTGTAAAAGCAACTGGGGGAGGATTTTGATCAGGTAATTGCTGCAGAGGGACAACGACATTGGCTGCTTTTTGCAAGGGGACTGTTGTGACTTCATTAATCTGCAAGATAACACGTAGTGACTTCCTGCAATGCTATTAAAGACTGCTTAAAATAGTGGAAGAATGAATCTTTTATTGAAAAATTTACAGTCTGGGGAATCTTGGCTAAGAAGTCACTCCCTTACTATTAGTATTTGAGGGCCACTGAGAGTAAAAGCAAACTGAAGCTTATTTGTTACATTTCAACTGCTCTTTTCCGCTTTTGAGTTAAGAAAAAAAGTATAAAACGGAGGGATTCTTCAAACAGTACACTGTAAGAATAACTCTGTGATTGGCAAGATTTCCTTTTCATGAGAAAATAACTAACAAATGAACTGGGACGTACTGTGTCAGTCTGGTTTAGGTGGTCAGTCTGCTGGAGTATGTTCTAATCCCAATATCAGTATAAACCTCCCTGTGTGACCATGGCCAGTCAACCCTGCTCTCAGTCTAGCATATCCCACAAGGCTGTTGTAGAGATAAGATGGGGAAATATATACCCCCCGGGTTCTCAGAAGAATGGTGAAACAAAATGTAGTTTTAAAAAATCCTTTTAATGCAGATGATCTAGCCCTGGAGTCAAGGGTGCTAAAATTGGCTGGCCAGGGAGCTTCTGCATTCAGGTAAATATGACCCAGCCTAGTGCATTAGTTACTTTCTGTAATGTGGTATGCTCTGTGTAGCAACCAGCCAGCCATGTGCTCCCACGTAATGTCGCCCACCGCATGGCCAGAGCACATGGTCAGGCAGAGAGGGGAGCTTGAATCTGGAGGAAAATAGACATCCGGATTGAAAGCCTCCACCAATGTGGGACCTAGGTTCTCCCTGGAGAGCCAATGCAATCAAAGGCTCCTCCAGGGAACCTATGACAAACATGCGCATATGTTAAGCCCCTATCAGGTCTTTTGGGTGCGGCCAGAGGTGTGGCTCCGGCCAGCATATAATGAGGGCCCTGGAGCCCTGGAAGCATGCTTGTTCTGACCATCTACTGGGCATGCTGAATCACTCAATAAAGGCTTCATGATTTCACTGTTCCTGGTCTCCCGAGTCCAGTACTCTTCACTTTCTTACCACAGTGAAAGGAATGGGCGTATTCCAGGCTGCCCATTCTTCCTGGAATACAATGCCTGAACAGCAATTGTGTAATGGAGAATAATATAATTTAGGGCATCATTTGAACCCATGCACTTTACTTTGACATTTTTATGTTGCATTTCTTTTCTGTTGCTGCCTTTGTGTACCGTTCACTTTTTTCTGCACTGTTTATAATCAGCCCTCATGCACAGCGACAACTCTGTATCGTTTACTTACTGTGCTTCTTGCTGTGGGATTTTGGAAGGAGGTCTTGAGGTTTTTTTACATCGGAAGATTCTTCTGCAACAGAAAAAGGGGTCACTTTGCATTAATTCTTGCACTCTTGTTCTTGTAACCGTTGCAGAGGTGATTTGTATGATACTAAACAGAAGGGAAATGTTGCATGCAAAATGGCATTTTATCAGGCTACAAAAAAGGGAAAACTGAAAACTGAAGAACAAATTCACGACACAGATCAAGTGGACAGATTCTTGTACATCTGTTTTGCACACATGCATTGATGTACCTAAAAAGACTGAAGATTTAATTTAGACTAGAAGGTTTTTCATATGACAGTCTAATGATATTCGTGGACAGGCTCACCATACGCCTGTTTCTGGCAGGAGATCTCCTGCTGTCCACTGCCACTCTGCTGGGCAGCAGGAGGAAACTGGCCAGGGAATTGGGGGGAGGGGAGAATCATCATCCCCATGTGATGATGCAATTTCAGGTGGCAACTGTCTAACATTCACCAAAAACCTCTATAGTTTCCATGGACAGAGCTTTGGGCAAGTGCTCACTGATGTCACTTCCAGGTCATGCCAGAAGTGTCGTGCAAGGAGGATGATCTCACTCCCCCCTCCCCCCATAAGTTCTTGCCTCTCCCTGCCTCCCACCAGTTAGCAGGCCACGCCTGGCAACTTTATTCATGGAAGTAATTGCACAACCACCGTGACATCCCATGATTTTTCACTATTTTAATATTCTTGGGTTTTTAAACAAATAAAATTATTTGAAGTTCTAGCCTGCCTTTCAACCATATGTTCTTAACCAGGCTTACAAAAAATAGTAAATATAGCATTAAGATTTATCAAAATTTAGTAACAAGGAAAATCAGTATATAAATAAAACAGCAACCACATTACAAAATTAGCAAGTTCTAAAGCCATAAGAACATAAGAAGAGCCCTGCTGGATCAGACCAGTGGTCCATCTAGTCCAGCATCTTGTTTCACACAGTGGCCTCAGCCAGTTCCTCTGGAGGTCCAACAACATGGCATAGAGGCTGAGGCTGTCTCCTGATAATGCCTCCAGGCGCTGAGATTCAGAGGCTGACTGTCTCTGAATGTGGAGGTTCCCCTCAGTCACCGTGGCTAGTAGCCACTGATCCTCCTATTCTCCATGAAACTAATCCCCCCTTAAAACTTTCTATGCCTGTGGTCATCACTACATCCTTTGGAGGTGAATTCCTCATTTTAATCAATTGTTGAAAGAAGTATTTCCTTTTGTCTGTCCTAAATCTACTGCCCATCAGCTTCACTGGATGTCCTTGAGTTCTAGTATTTTGAGAGAGGGAGGAAAAATTCTCTTTGTCAACTCTTGTATCCTATGCATAATTTTATAAACATCCATCATGTCCCCCTGTCATCTCTCTTCTGAACTGAACTTGCATTTTTACAAATGACTGGGCAGCGTGCTCCATGGCTGAGACTTGACCATGGGATGACCATGGCCACGTGGGTAACCCGCAGCAGGGTGTGCTGTCTGGATGATGTGCCCTGGGACCATTTAAATCAGTACAATTTGAGGCACCACCATACCATGCCAAGCTGCCGGTGTGACCGCAGCCACCGTCTCCATGTGCAAGAACCATTACCAAATGTGTTTCAGCACCTGGCCTTCCTCACTAGTATGTCAAACTGAGCACTCCATTAAATTAACAGTAACGTACAGAAAACTGACCATACACAGAGAAGATCAAACAACATAGGCACTTCATGTTCTTGACATCTAGCTCCAACTAACAGATAGGATGCCAATTCAAAGCCAATGGAAATTCCTTGAAGAGCAGCCCCATTATAATAGCTGTCAAGAAGTTATCTACAGTGCAATTCTATACTCCATCAATTTCAGTGGGCTTAGACTGGAGTAAAGTTCTGCATAAGATTGTACTGCTAAACATCTAAGACCATTGTCCAGTTCTTTGCCTCCAGTACAGGGAGCAAGCAGCTACTCAACCGAAGCAAGTAGTTACTCAGCTGAAGCTGTTTTTGATATTCTGAATTAGCAATTCTTGAAAAGTATACATTTTAAAATGCCTTGTGGTTAGTACCATGTAAGCATAAGGACAATGAAAAACAGAACTGCTTTTTTGGACGCTCGATAATTATTTATTTAAAATATTTAGATCCCATCTTTCTTCTGACACTCAGGGTGACTCACACATGCCACAAGTTGCAATATAAATTAAAGCAGAGTTAAAAACAATATGCATAGACAACCATAGCCAAGACATCTCAACAATACCTTCTTTGTAGACACTTTATCTTCCACAAACAGCTACAAATCCACAAACAGGAGATAAAGGTGAAATCTTTCCTCCATTTGATTGCAGCCCATGCTATTCCAAGGCTTACTACCTCTGATCATGAAATTACCACTTAATTACTAGGGCTCTTTGCTCTCTATAGACCTATTCTTTTCTTCATGAATTTGTCCAATCCTTTTTAAAACTTTCTAAGCTTGCAGCCATATCTTAAGGTAGTGTATTCCAGAAGTTAATGGCATAATATGTGAACCAGTTAATCCTTTTGTCAGCTCTACTTCCCATTGGCTTCACTGGGTAACCTCAAAATTTTAATATTACAAGTGGGGGACCTGCAATGACTTGTGGGAGGCATCTCATTTCCCTCTCCCCACTACTTTTACTTTAATGATACAGCTCTATTGGCTTGAAGACCAAAAGCTGAAGCACAATAAATTCCCCTGAAATAAAATCACTCGATCATTTTCTATCTATCATTACCCTGGAAACAGATTTTGCAACCGATAAGGTTACATTAGGATCTGATCCAGCCAACAGAAATGTCTATTTGTCACCTACGGGCACATCAATAGCTTCTTATAAACAAGGAGAAACCAGATTCTTCCTCATATGTGTGAGTAAGCTATACTCTAAAAGACAGTGTTCCAACGTGTCTGGCCGCGGTCACATGGCCCCTTTAAATCTGGGAGGGCTCCCGGATCTAAAGGGGCCGCATTTATCCACCGCGGGTTGGGATGTAGCACTCCTATCAGAACCCCCTCCCCACTATTTCTGTTTTCCTTTCCCAGAAGAAAATTCCCTTTTCCTCCCCTGGCAGCCTCTCCCTGAGAAAATTCTGGCCCAGATTTACAGTACCAGTGGCCAGACCTCGTTGTGCAGCAGGAAATGCACTAAGACTTATGAGGGGCACCTCACTTTCCTGTGTATCCCCCTCACCACACTATTTCCTCTTCCCCTGGCAGCCTTTATATTCTCTCCCTTTTCTCTACTTCATTTTCATCTTCCCAACCATCAACCAACCTACATTTTATCTGCCCTAAATCTTCAACTTTTTCTCAACAGGTGGGACACAAAGCATAATTACTGCTCTTTTCTTAAAGCTACAGTGCTGCTTCTATTATTTTTTTTTTGGGGGGGGGGTTGCTTTTTTTTAAAGATGTGATTATTCTGCAGACCTGGTTCTTTTCATGGTCCCAGTCTCTGCATTTAAATATCCACAGATAGGGCCACACTGAGAATTAGACATATTGATAAGCAGGGCTTTTTTTGTAGAAAAAGCCCAGCAGGAACTCATTAGCATAATAAGCCACACCCAACAGCAAGAACTCATTAGCATATTATGCCACACACCCATGTTACCAGAAGATTGGTCATCCAGCTACACCCGCCTTTTGCTTTTTATTCTGTTTACCTTGTTTGTTGTCAAAACTCAGGGTTTTTTTTGTAGAAGGAATTAATTTGTGTGTTAGGCCACATACCCCTAATGTAGCCAATCCTAATGAGTTTCTGCTGTTAGGTGTGGCCTATTATGCTAATGAGTTTCTGCTGGGTGTGGCCAACTCAGGAGCCAGCCGGAACTCCGTTCCTGTGTGCTCCTGCCCAAAAATAGCCCTGTTGATAAGAAAGGAGGAAAGATTTCCCCACAAACAAAAACATAATGTTAAGTGTAACAAGAGTGCTAGCCCTGCCATACCTAACACAAACTCCTGTACTGGTCCTTAATTTTCCAAAAATTTCTACAGCATACAACCTTTATAGGCTCCCCACCCCCTTGTTATTATCTTGGAACAGATATAATGCATACTCTATATAGTAGTATTAGGGTAACGTACACCCACCTGTCAGAACACATAATGACCTGGCAAGCACTGTTTCTGAGAAAATGAAAATGCCAAGTGGTTATGGGGAAAAAAGCCAATGTTATTATAAAATCTTGGCAGTTAGGACTATCTGTTTTCTTGCCAGACTTATACAGTTCAATCCTAAGAAAAGTCACACCCTTCTAAACCCACTGGATTAAATTGAAGGGTGTAACTCTGTTTAGGATTGCTCTGTTAGGGACATGCTATTTTTTTTACTTGATGCAAATGCCTTGGGAAAAAATCCTGTTTTAGAGTGCTGGCAATTATAAGCTAATGAAAGATAGAGAGATAAGCTATCTTTCTATTTATAAAGATAGCCAATGAAAGATAGAAAATGTCTTCCCATCATGCTTCCCTCCCGTCTCACTCTTTAGTGTAAGCAAAAGATCCTCTGCCTAATCTATAGCTGGCAATCAGTTTTCATTTATCTGTGGGACATCCAATTTCCAGGAACCTGTGTTGTGTCTGCCCTACAGGATACTAGATGCCAGGGAAGCTTAAAGCCCACACACATTTTTCCACCTGCATACAAGAATAAACAGTCACCACAGTTTGCTTTCCATGCAAATTACTTATTTGCATGTTCAAATGGCTTACAGTAAATGCCAGACTGTGTACAAACCTGCCTGAGGTGTTTTTATTTTTATTTTTTTTAACTTTCATATGCAGTCCAGGAAACAGGTATAAACAAGAGCAGGCCTCCATTAGACCCTGCTGAAAAAAGAAAGCATGTTGGATGCTTCACTCACATCTGGGGGGGAAATCATTTCATTACACCTGTACCCTTTCCCTGCATTGCCCAATTCAGAGAGCACTATCCGCCTGCATAATTTGCTGAGCTTGTGGGAAAGCTATGAAAACTAATTAAGGCTTGACATTTCTGTCCTTATTAAAACAAACTTGCCTTTAAAACCTCAAAATATTTGGGAATGAGAATCCCTGGAATTCAAAGTTACTCTCTTCATTTTCTAAGAAAAAAAAATACCCTAAAGCCTAGTTTGAAACAACATCTTCCTTGTCTGTCATTTGAATCCGGATCTGCCAAAAGCATTTATTTGCTATTGAGGTGCTGATTCTTGCCCAGTTTATCACTTCTATGGAGACACTGCTATGGAGACAGAGAATTGTTTTGCTCATGAGGAGTTATTGAGGACAGGGCTTTGATAAATGAAAAAATTATGCATATATCAACAAAGGTGTCTTGCAAAATTTAGGAGGAAAAATAATATTTGCATATGGTTCAGGAATAAGCCACGTCTTTTTACAGAATATACAAATTTAGTTTGTACAACAGACTGTGCCCTTAAGAAGGCTACCCTCCCTCCAGGCCCAATAAGTAAGAAAATGAACACATCACAGCATGTAGTTTGACTGAGCCTCACTATTGTCAGAATGATTTGAAGAGCTGACAGTCATTTTATGAAAATTATGCAAATGGCAAGTGGAATTCAGACACACTTATGTAACTATACCAGCCTCTTTAAGAACAACAATGCCCTTTGTTCAGGATTTTCTCTTCCTTGGCTTCATCATCAAACAAAAGGGAGACTGCAATCAAGAAATCAGAAGGAGACTGAAATTGAGAAAGGCTGCCATGAAGGACATAGAAAACATCCTAAAGTGTAAGGATATGTCACTGCTGGTGAAGATCAAGATCATTCATAGTACAGTATTCCCCATTACTGTGTATGGGTGTGAAGGCTGGGCAATGAAGAAAGCCGACAGGAAGAAAGTTAAATTGCATTGGAGGAGAGTTTTACGGATACCACGGACTGCCAAAAAGAAAAATAAGTGGGTTCAAGATCAAATCAAGCCCTAACTTTCCCTAGAAACTAAAATGATCAAAATGAGGCTATCTGTCAGCTATGGCTGCCATTCCCGGCTGGGAGGTGGCACAGCCCTGCCCAGTTCGAGGCCTCTGGCCCCCCACCTATGGAATGTCTTCTCAGTTTCCACTCTCCATTCCTTATCTCACGCCGCCTCCCTAACCTTGAATGTGTTGCTTTCCGCAGCTTCTCAGCCGCCTCTCTTTTGCCAGGTGCAAACTGTAATTTTTTCCGCTTTGGGGCCTGGGAAGAACTGTCCGATAATTTTGAGTGCTATTTTCTCTGTATGGTGATTGGAGGTTGCCATGTGCATTCCACTGTTTGAATACATTATAATTGTACCCTACCTAACCCACCCACTTATTACTGACTCAAGACGTGACTAGTAGATCCACTGACAATAAATGAATTTTCTGGTTAAGAACTTCTGCTTGCAGTTTGAAATCTCTTAGACTCTCACACTATCATCCTTTGGTCACATTGTGAGAAGACAAGACTCACTGGAAAGACAATAATACTAGGAATAATGCTAAGAAAAGTAGAATACAGCAGGAAAAGAGGAAGATCCAACATGAGATGGATTGACTCAGTCAAGGAAGCCACTGCCCTCAGGTTGCAAGACCTGAGCAAGGCTGTTAATGATAGGACATTTGGAGGTCATTAATTCATAGGGTCTCCATAAGTCAGAAAGGACATAATGGCATTTAACAGGCACAGCTCCTGTGCCTTGAACAACTTCAGGAAGAGGCAGAAATTAAGAAATGCAGCATTCTTGAACATTGGAGAAGTGGCATGGAGAAAGCTTTACCTTTGAACTATAACCTGTAATGTAGAAATACGAAGATGATTTAATGCCACATGACTGAGTATAATTCAAGAGGCACTTTTGTAGCAACACCCTATTACTATCTCTCCATCCTGGAAGAAAACAAACGTCTTGAATTTTTGCTAACATGGAGGTATTAAAAGAAAGTATTTAAAGGTGGCAACACTAGTGGTAGCAAGCTGTTTCTTAGCTTTTGCAATTTAGTGGTATCAGCCCATTATTTACCCCCTCCCTTAGTTATCTGTATATTTATGATAAGTATCTTTGCAAGTACATGTTTAATTCCCATAATCGCCATCTACTCATTTCCTTTTTCATCAGCCTATAATGGCTTGGATACCAGTACATTTCCACTGATAGGAGTATTTTCACCAGTTCTTCAATCCCACTGTAGACCTCTGACTTCCCCCTCATTCTGGTCCCAAGGGTCCACAGTGCCCAAGGAGCAGCAGTTTGGGGGTCATTTTGGGCTGCAGTGGAAGGCAGTAGTTGAGGTCCCTTCTGTCAGTGGAGATTTAACATGGGATCCAAGCCAATACCTTGTACCACTGTCAACAGATAAAACAGGGTCCCAATCACACTTTTATATGAAATCTACCACAGCCACTCCAAATGTCATAAGGAGTGTCAAGAATTAGTGCACTTTCTTATATAAAAGACACTATCTTCTAGATCACAAAATGGCTGCTAGGAAAATTTCATCATGTAATGGCAGATTAATGAAAACAAATGGTTTAAGTATGTCACATCCTGAAAAGTGGCCTATTTTTATTCAGTGGCATCATATCCTTGTCTTTAGTTTATGTTTGGCTAATCTGTTTACTAAATAAGTGAAACTGCTGCAAAGTAGTTTAAAAGGGGGGGGGGAGATGTGTCAGTCTGGTATAAGCAGGAAATTGGTTTCCTTACTTTCCCTAAGGCCCATTTTCACAAATGGGGATCAACTATTTATTTTTCAAATTTTTATCCTGCCCTCCTGGCTGAAGCTGGCTCAGGGTGGCTCACATAAAAACAGATAATTACATTAAAGCATAGTTGCAGTTAAACAATACTGGTACTTATTGATGTTCATATAGCGGGAGCAGGCAATACACAAAATTCTCCACTCGCAGTCAGCTCTCAGTGTTTATTTAAGTGTCCTTGCAGGGCTCGCTGTTCTTCTAGGCTGTTGATGGCAGTTTCCAGGGTCCAGGGCCCTCTCCCTTTTTCCAACCAATGTTCTTCATTGGTAATGGCGGCTCCCAAATGCCTGGTGGAAGAGCTCCATTTTACAGGTCCTGTAAAAGGTCCTGTAGGGCCCTGATCTCCTCTGGGAGCTTATTCCACCAGGATGGGGCCACCACCAAAAAGGCCCTGGCTCTGGTTGTTGACAGCCTGGCATTCTTAGGACCCGGGAGGGCCAGCTGGTTCTGGGCCCCTGATCACAGTGCTCTCTGGGAAACATACGGGGAAAGGCGGTCCTTTAGGTATGTAGGTCTCTGACCATATAGGGCTTTAAAGGTAACTAGAGATTTTCAATCTGAATTATGTGTATAGCTGGTCTATGTTGAAGGTACATTATATGTAACTGCTGACAACATGTTGGACGCAGTCTTACAGTATTTCCAAGGCTCCTGCAAAATGCTAACAAAATGTTGTGTGGTGGCAGGGAGAATCCATGTAATGCAAACTTTAAACTAACAAGTAGCAGCCACCATGCAGAACGAAGATGAAACAAAGCTAAATCTCCCCATCAGTTCCAGCTTGCTGCAGAGCCAGCTTGTCCGGCAAGGTGGGATACAAATATAAATAAATAAATACGAATATTTTCATAAAAGGTGTAATAAAATGCAGACTTTATATAATCCCAGTAAAGATAATAAAATGTCTTGGCCTATATATAGGCTGGTTCACACATACATGTTCAGTACATGATTCTCACCAATACTTGAGAATGCAGTCTTCTACATATGTCAGAGCTAGGGATGGGCACGAACTGGAAAGATGTGGTTCATGTCGGTTTGTGGTTCATGGCCCAACCATGAACCAAACCATAAACTTATTGAAACTGGGAGCTCAGCCTGTTCCCCTCTGCTCAGCTGTTTTGGGCTTTCTTGTGCAGTCCCTTTGAAGTGCAGTCCCTTTAAACCCATCACAAACTTCAATTCGTGAACCATGAACAGGGCAAAATTTGTGATGAATTTTGCTTTGAGGTTCAGTTCATGCCCGTCCCTAGTCAGAGCCCTGATACCTGTAAACTTGAAGCTAATAAAAGTGAATAATCATGGAATATTCTCATCAGTGTTCATATTCTGAAGTCTATACTTCAAGTCTATATACTTCAGGTTTATATAAGCAGGTCTATTTAGAAATATGTCCCATGTTATTCACAAAAATGGAATGCATCTATAAATAGTAATGAAAGGCACCCATTTGAAAGGGGAAATGACACGATTTGCTTAAACAACCCCAAATGTTTCTATCCTGTCTCTCACAAAAGATCCAAGTTGGGTTACAATAAAAGCTCAGTAAGATTCAGAGGCATTTCTTAAGCTGTATCTTGACATTCTTACCAGAAGCTTGGTGAGTAGAAGTGTTGACTGAAATCTGCGCTCGACAGTAGGCCTTGCTGTCCAGCAATTCTGATGATTCAAAAAGAAACAATGTAATATAATATCTACTTAAAAGGGACCCCAAAATTATTTAAAATGTTTCAATGCTTGTTAAGTTAGTTACCTACTGTGCCACCATATCCACTATCATAGAAATAATTCTCTCCTTTCCATGACGCCATTACAGATGGATCTTAAATCAAAATGGAGGGAAAAAACGACAAACGTCAATTTTGGTAAAAAAATATAATTCCAATAAGATTAGATAATGCACATAATTTCTTTGGGAACATCTGAGCTATTTATAGTTTCTCGCGATAAACAGTGCAAATCTATGCTGGCATCAGTTCAGGGAAAATAAAGTGGTTTAGGAGCAGTCCTTAGCAGGTCTGTTTAGAAGTATGTCCCGTGTTATTCAAGGGGCTTACTTCTAAGAGAGTCTCCTTAGGATTTCAGCATTAATTTTTCTTTGATTGTCATAAATCAATAATTCAACCTGATGGGTCTGCTCAGATAAACTGGGACATTCCTGCTTTCCTCAAGAGTTCAGGTAACAAATTGGATAAATACCAGCAACCTCTTAACTTCTCTTTTCTAGGCTGAGGACAGACTTGAAGTCTGCCGCGCCTCCACGGCGCGGCATCTAAGGCAGGGGGAATTGCCCCCGCCTCGCGGCATTCACACGCTGCCGGAAGGAAGCCGCTTGCAGCATTCAGACTGCGGGCGGCTTCCTACGGCGGTGTGCAAACACCACACGGCTCCCCCTCCCGGCACGCGTTCACGGCTGCTGCGGGAGGAGCGCGGTGCCGGACGCAATGCGTCCAGGCCACCTCCTCGGGGCAGATGCGGCCGTCTGAACGGCCGCTCTGCCTCCGCTTTTGAAGCAGAGGCAGAGCGGCCAAGACTGCCAGTCTGTCCTCGGCCCTAGAGTCACAGCCAGCAATGGAGAGGCTGGACTATTTAGCTTTGGATGGCAAATCATCAATAATTCTTTACAAGTCCCAAATGGCATCAGCTGTCATGCTCGAAGCATCTTTTGCTCTACCGTGACAATGCCTATTTCTCAAGTCCATTTTTGGTTCTTTTTAAACAGCCAAATGGCTGTGCTTTTGTCCTTTGTAACAACAAGGGAAAACGTGATAGATGGCTAGGCACGTACCATTCTTTTGAATTCTGCAGAAAGTTATTAACTTTAAATCTTGCTCTTAATCTGCCAGCCTTCTGTGAGATTGGACGAGGCAAAATATATTATTGTGAAAAATAAAAAGAAACAGAAAGGTTTGTTCTTTGGGACCATAGCAAATGTGTAGAAGAAGAAGAAGAAGAAGAAGAAGAAGAAGAAGAAGAGATTGGATTTATACCCCGCCCTCCACTCCCCAAGGGAGTCTCAGAGCAGCTTACAAACTCCTTTTCCCTTCCCCTCCCCACATCAGACACCCTGTGAGGTAGGTGGGCCTGCGAGAGCTCTTTCCCAAGCTGTCCTTGAGGGAACAGCTGGTACAGAGCTATGGCTTGCCCAGGGTCATCCAGCCAGGTGCAAGTGGAGGAGTGGGGAATCAAACCCGGTTCTCCCAGATTAGAGTCCGCGCACTTAACCACTACACCAAACTGGCTCTCACACCAAACTGGTTCTGTAGTAGATCTGGTTTTCATATGGGTCAGTGTTATAGACAGAGAACTAATCTCTCTTACTTTTTAGGCAACTGTTAATTTGGTTTTTATTGCTTTTTCAAAATCCAAGGTTGGTTTGGGAATCTGTTATAATTATTATATTATCTTCTTCTTAGTAATGAATGTGATTGTAGCGGAAAATGACTCACTTTCTAAGTCACCATGCTTGGCTAGTTTACAAATTAGGGCATTTTAGCTAATATACTTACCAGCTATGTGTTTGGGCATCCAAACCGATGTCCTTACAATAGTGCACACCTTCTTATTGTTTAGACACCTGATCTACTCATTGCTTTTTCTAAAAACAAGCCTCACCCAAATAGGGTTAGGAATAGTTTTTGTTTTTGCAGTTCCACACAGTATACAATCCACTCCGATAGCAAGCTTACTTAGCAGAGCAGAATATATAATGAGTCCCACAGAGTCAGGTTAATATATTCTTTTCTGGGCTATGCAAAGAGTAATGTCATGCAGAATTTGTCAGATAGGGATGCAATCCAAAGCTTACTGAAATCGATCAGCCACCTGCTGATGATTTCAAAGCGTATGGCTTGCAGCTGTTTCAGAATTAAATCAGAAAGACAGCTTAAAACTCCTGCTATGTAACTGTTTCTGCCTAGATTTTCAAAATCACTATCCTCTTTACTGTAAAATGATATTGCTATATCAAAACTGGTAAAAAGCTGGTACCTCCCCCCCGCCCTGCAATGGAATCCCTTTGCAGAGTTTACTCCAGTCTAAGTCCATTGAAATCAGTATGGCTACTGGAATCAGTGGGTTTAGACTGGAATGACTGCACTGTAAATGAGAGAAAGGGAGAGAGGATGTTCTGCATTCTGTTTCACAATACAACAGTTTTCCTTGAGATGATGGCAACAATAGATACCTCTTTCATTTAAAAAATGAGTACTTTTCTATTATTTTCTTTTAGATATTCTGAATCTCAAAATAAAACAATAACAGATCTTTATGTCATTGTTAAAGAAACGTTTTGTACTCGATTAGCGTTATATCTCAAAATCAAACAAAACACAACTTGAGCACAATGAGCCATCAGTGATTTCCACTGACATAATGTTTCCTGGGTTGGACTAAATAATGATGATGATGATGATCAAGCCTGCATGCTCTTACCGGCGCTGTTTGATATTTATCCCACTCACTTGAATGAGATCATCTGGAATGTTGGCGCTGGAGTTGTCAAGTGCAACCCCAGGACTCTTAACTGAGTCAGCAAGGGTCAACTAACTTCCATCAAAAGTGGGGGGCACAATGTCCTTCAAGATCTTTGCTTTCCCAATCAGCATTATCTCTGTCTTTTCAGGGTTTCATTTCAATTTATTATAGCAGTTAGACAGTGATTTAGAAGGTCTACCGCATCACCAGGAGATTTGGATAAGGATATCTAGAGTAGAGACAGGCATGAAGCGGGACAATGCGATTTGGTTCATGGTGTGCCTGGTTCATGAACCACAAACTGTCATGAACTTTTAGAGGCCGAGCTGGTTCAGTGTGTGAGGTTTGTGGTTCACTAAAACAGCCCCCCCATGCGCTAGAAATAACAAACTTGTAGGGGATCTCTGGCTGACTCTCCTTTAAATGCCCTCCAAGTTTGGTGGGGATTGGAATTACGGGGTCTGAGTTATGGCCCCCCAAAAGAAGGTGCCCCCAGGAAAGTGCTTCCCCAGCCTTGAAGGGCAGGTAGAGGAGAGTTATCCAGAGATCCCCTGTGAGTTTGATGTCTCTAGCACCGGAACCTTCTGAGCCTGCACCTGTCAAAATGACTGCCTGTCATTGACATGAGGTCATTTTGACAGGCACAGGTACAGGAGGTTCAGGAATGTATAGAACAGATCCTGTGCAAGTTAAAGACATCAAAGTTGCAGGAGACCTCTCCTGGATGCTCTTCTACATGCCCTCCATTTTGTTGCCCCCCTGTTGCCTTGAAGTTTGGTAAACATTTAGAGTGAGTGGAGACAGTCTGCCTGGAAATGTATCCATTCACGAACTGGCATGAACCACCACAAACGGCTTGAAAGTTTGTAGAAAGTTCATGCTAGTTGATCTGTCATGAACTTCACTTGCCAACCAAGAACTGCCTAAAATTTATCATGAAATTTAGTTTGTGAGTTGCTCATGCCCATCGCTAATCTACAGCTGGGTATCATCTGCATATTGATGACATGTAACCCCAAAGCTTTGAATGATTTGCCCTAAGGGCTTTACATAGAGATTAAAAAGCATGGGGAATATAATTGTGCACTGTGGAACCCTACAAGATAGGCCCCACACCAATGACAACTGGTTTCCAACAGCAACTTTTTGAGTCCCATCCATGAGGAATGATTTGAACCAGTTCAATGCACATCCTCTGATAACTACTTCTTCCTCCAGGTGCCTCAACACGATGGCATGAACTACTTCATCAAAGGCTGCAGATGAATCCAGTAAATGCAACAGAGAGGCTTGGCCTTTGTCTATGCTCAGACATAGGTCATAAATTAAAGCTAGTAGAATTGTCCCATAAAGGTATCTTAAGATAGACTGAAAAAGGTCTATGGCAGGTAAGTTATACAAGAAGACTTGGAGTTGGTTCACTACTGGTCTCTCAGTCACCTCAGAACGATAGGCTGGAGACCAGGCAATAATTGGCCACATCATTTTTCTGTAGGGATGTTTTTTAAAGTAGCAGATGAATAACTACCTCTTTAAGTGGCTGAGGGAAGGTGCCCTATGTTGGTGACTGTGATCTATAATAAATGCTAAGGATTTGGTGATGTGGCAGTCAGGATGGGCAAGCATCCAGGGTGCAAATCGTGGCCTTCACAGATCCTAGGCTCTTGTCCACATCCATCATGGAAACTGTCTCAAAATGATCCATAAATAACCCAAATGGTGTATTAGGCTTTTCTGTTGGTGTACCTATATTATAACTGACATCCAGATCAGAGTATATTCTTGATACTTTATCAGCAAAAGACTTGGCAAAAGTATCACAGCTAACTGTCCACTCCTGGGATATCAGAGGCTCAGATTTAGGCAGCAGCAAATGCTGAGCTACTTTGAACAATTGATGTCAATGTGAACTAGCTGGTGCTATAATAGTAGAGAAGTAACTGTTCTTTGCCACTGTCATCACCACTTCATAGGTCTTACAAAGAGCTCTATGGCATGATCTGTCAGATTCAGTATGCTAGGGCATGTACAGAGGGAGGGACAGAGGAATTGCATTTTACTCTTTTCTTTTGAATCCCTTGCTCAATCTGGTGTTATGCTGAAAGTATGCTTGTGGACATTTTCTTTTTAATAGATGCTTTATAACTTTTGATGCTGGTAGTGGTTCTCTGTACCACATAGACCTCCACCATCTTGGACATGCTATTTTAAAAAGAGCACCAGGAGGAAGGGGAGGGACAGTCAGCTGACAAGTAGCAGCTCTCCCAGTGGTGCACAAGGAGGTAACTGACCCTGTGATAACCAGAAACTGGATAGCAGGAAACATAGAGGCAAGGCCTCAAAACTGAGAAGGGAAACTGGGGGGTCCTGGCTCTCCCAGTGGGCAATTCCTACAAAGGCTAGGTGGAAGCAACAGTTGAAAGAGAGAAAGAAAAGCCCCTCCAGGTGTTGGGAAAACTTTGAAGGGCACAGTGAAATAGGGACTGCAGGTCAGAACAGGACTGTAAGATATGTAAAATAATTCTTTTTCAATTTTTTAGATGTGTGAAATCTGTATTGCCTTTGTATGGGGGTGGCACATATTTGATATATTTTATGGCTAATATACTAGTTTAATAACCAGTTTCATGGGCTAGTATCTAATTTTTGTGTTATATTTAAATTTTTATAGTTGTAAAATATTTATTTTAAAAATATTTTTTATTGATTTTATCCACTACATCTACTAAAAACTCTACAAGAACTAAAACCCTAATCTACCATAAGGTATACAGAAGTTTAAAAAAAGATATGTTATACTGTTATTTCAATAATTCAAAAAACTTTTTAAATCCAGGCTAACAAAATTACTTAAAGTGATAATTCTTTGCTTACTAACCAAGCTAGCACACTGAAACTCAAAGAGAGTACAATAACAAAAACAACATTCAAAATTTGTTTTAAAGAAAAACACAAATTATTTTTTCTTTGGTCTTCTCTTCTTCTTTTCTTTTCCCGGGAGTTTAGGGGCAGCTGCACCTAATTCCGACTCAGACTCTTCTTCCTCAGTTCTACTGCTTTCAGACTTCGAGCTTTCCAGTCCATAAATGCTTTCTTGCAGCTCTAATGAATCCTCTGTAGAAGTGCCACCTTGCTTATTCTTGCATGAGTCCAAAAAAGCCTTTGCTTTCACCACAGAGTCAATCTTTTGCTTCTTATCCTTATAACTGAAAATCAACCCTTCAGGATTAAGCCATCGATATGGAATGTTCCCTGACTGCAACATCGTTGTTAAATTTTTGTAGGATTTCTTCCTAATCTCAAATGGAATGTCTTTTAATACTTTAATCTCCTCCTCTTGGATCTTCAGGGTAGTTCTGTTCATGGCCTTGAGCACCATGTCTCTTGTTGATCTTCTAGAGAATCTCACCATAACTTCTCCTGGCAGGTTTTTTTTCTTAACAAAATCCGGATAGGTTCTGTAAACCATATCCATATTGCTTTGTAATGTAACTGCTTCCATACCTGTCACAGGAGTTAAAGCTTCACTCAACAGCTGCTTGAGATTCTTACCTTAGTTTTCTGGAACACCCTGGAACCTCAAAAAAAAGTTTGAACATTCCATCTGTAATTTTAGTAAATTGTCCTTATCAGAGGCTCTTTCCTTTTCCATTTTGTGCAATCTTGAATCGTTCTTCTCTGTTTTGGATTTAACTTCCAGCAAGTCCTTTTCCATTTTTTCAGATCTCTTGTTGGCTTCTGTTACATTTTTCTGCAAGTTATCCAGCTTTACGTTAACTGCAGTCAGCTGATCCATCAGAGGGCACAATGCAGCTGCTAATACAGTGTTTAGGTCTGTACTAGTCTCGTTTTTTGAAACCGGAAGAGAAAAGGGAGCTTTTGGAGAAGGTCTGGGTTTCCCCACCATCTTTTCTCCCCTTCCCGACATCGCTTTTTGTTTACAGTTTAGGATAAGGAGACCAAAGTCAATTAGAAAGTTCTTTCTTTACTCATCGATAAGTAGCTTTTCCCCCTCTCCAAGATCCAGCTATCCAGCCAACCAAAAGGATTCTCTAACGTTAATACAGCGCCGCTTCTTTAAAGGGGGGGGATTTAAAGTTTAAATCCTACACTCTCCAACTTGTTAAAAATAGAGAATCTTGCCATGCATCCAACACTCACGGTTTCGCCATGCATTTCAGGTAAGTTGATTTTTTCTTTTCAGCTCATTCGACTCCTGCAGCCATCCGGTGTGCGCTCTGCAATGCCTGGAGGTGCTGTGGCGGCCGAACCTTTCGGGACAAAGGGGAGCCTCAATCCTGAGATCGCCATCCCAGGAGAGGCTAACCCCTCATGCCCCAGGCAGGGTCTCCCTCCAAGGGTCCCTGGGGGTCCGAGTCCCGCTTGGTAGCCCCTCTAAGCCACCAAGTCCGTGCCACGATTCTCAGAGCTCTGAGAAATCACGCCCGCTATTGAGCTGCCAAAACCGGAAGTCGGTTGTAAAATATTTATTGTTAGCTACCTTGATTTAAAAAATAGTGGAATATAAATTTCTAAAATAACTTTTAAGTCAATAAATAAAATATGATTTGTTAAAATATAAATGTGGTTCTCTTCTCCACTTCAAGCCTTCTCAGTTTTGTTACAGATGAACATTTCCTTTGTTCATTGCTTTGGCTTGTCACACCATAATTTTTTGTATTACCCACCTGCTTGTTCTGTCTTAACAATGACATTGTGTGATGGGTACATTTCACTTCCACATTGACCTGCAAGAGAATATGCGATGTGCAATTCAGTATACAGAAAGGAGGGATTTAAAGCAAACATTCACCTAACCAAACCAATGAATAAATGTTGACAAATCATACTCAAATCAATGCCACCTTTAATAGAGATGTAGCAGAATGAAACAGAAAACCAATTGTATGGAGTACAGTTTCTAATAAAAACATCTTTCCATACTGTTGTTCCTGGCTGCTCAACATACCCATGTTTATCTTGCAAATACATCTCCTCATCATGTTAAAGCATCACTCAACAAAGCAATTCAGAACACACCAGTGAATGCAATTTTTCATGTGGAAAAAGTTTTTCAACAAAATCATTTATTCTCTTATCAAGCATCCCAAGCCACCACCATTTTCACCAAGAAGAAAATTTCAGTTTCACTAGGGTTATGCAAAAACTTTTGCAAAGTTACAGGTCAATAAAACTGAAATTTTCCTATGTCCTCCCAATCATATATCTAGATATAGAGGGAGCTTTTGGGGGGGGGATTCTGGCCAAGGGCCTCTCCCAGGGGATCTGGCAACTGCCCCTCCCTTTGTCAGTAACTTGAGGGCCCTTTTCTGTTGAGACTGGCATGAGGCCACTGTAGAAGTCTAGATTTTACCTAGGATGGCAATGGCAGGAAAAGGATTAACACCTCTTCCCAAGAAATTGAGATCTCCATCAACCATTAGAAGATTGACTAAGTGGTTGGGAGCTTCCTCAGTGAACGAAAAGGTATAAAAATGGAGAAATTGAGCAAAAATAAGAAAAAAACATAATGAATCCAGAGGATCCACAAGGCCACAAGATTCATTATACTGGATCTAAATTTATTTTACATTAGTTAGTAAAATGGCCATTATGATTGACAGCCACATGAAAGCGGTATCATCACATACACAGCTGCTATTCCAGCAGTCCTGAAGACAAGGCTGTGAGAAGCAATCACATGTAAATCTGTCTATTCTTTGTCTGATAATTAGATGTTCTGTATGTCAGCTTTTGAGATATAAGGGTTTATTTAATCATGAAATTTATTTCCCCTTACTAATTCCAAAATGTATCGGTTGTAGCACGTTGGTCAGTGCAAGCAACTTGGCATTTACACAACAGTGCATCCTGTCCCAAGCTTTTTATCTATTAGGATGCATTTACCATTCCACTTCAGATGCTGAAGGTTGCTATAAAGAAGCTGTCCAGCTGTGCCAGCGGCCCGAGTGAAATCTTGCAAACTCATATTGCATAAGTGTTCTCCATTGATATCAAACTCCTGGAAAGGAATACAGGAGGCATCCAACTGGTTGGTGTCCAAGAGATGCTGGAGCCATTCCCAGACCTGGTATTTCGTCCAGTATTGAGGATGTATTTCATGCCACTGTGTTCCGAAAAAACTGCCTGGTACTGCAAGAAGAAAGGTTGAGGGTTTTTTTCTTCATCACTTGTCACCAAACAAAATAGGTTATTTTTTTTAAAAAAATAATAATGTGGTAAGATGACATCTGGAACCCATGCCAAGAAACAAATCTATATTCTAGGGTGACCATGCCTTTTTGAACTTTATGTCTCACATCCTGACAATGACAAATCAGCCATATAAATATACAACATCTACAGAGAGCATAGATTCTATTTAAGGAATATCAAAGGTTTGGTTACATTGGAAGAACATTTTTTTCTGTTCAAATACAAGCCCTCTATTGGTCAACTCTGGCGGGATATAAAAAGATGTAAGCTCAGCTTCTTCCTGACTCTGTAACTGAATGACATATGTGCAGGGGTCTGTTGGAGCGGGAGCGCACAGGAGCGCAGCTCCGGGAGTGAGGAGCCCAGGGGGTGGGCACATGACCAAGCCCTGCCCCCTCCTTGGCTTCCCCGAGCAGTGCAGAGGCGCAGTGCCCCAGGGAAAGCCCTGCTACGGTCTTTATTGTTTTTAATGTTTTGTTTTAATACTGATAATTTTATCATTGTTCCTTTTATGACTGTGTGCTACTTTTCCAGAGACTTGCTCAAGGTGGCATATAAATTTTCTAAGTATCCCATTTTTTATCTGGGCACATGGCACATAAGTACTGGAGAAATTTCACCAACCCTTCAGCAGCTTCCACCCCATCAGTTTGATGTAGTGGTCAGGAGTTGGACTCTAATCTGGGAGAACCGGGTTTGATTCCCCAGTCCTCCACATGCAGCTGCTGGTGTGATCTCAGGCCAGTCACAAGTTCTCTCAGAGCTGTTCTCTCATGAGCAGTTCAGAAAAGACCTCTCTCAGCCCCACCTACCTCACAGGGTGTCTTGTTGTGGGGAGGGGAAGGGATGGGTGGTGCACATGTCCTGGGTATCTCAAGTCTACTTGAAACCTGGTGGTTTCAAGGGAGCAGGAAGAGAATGAGGGTGTGTTCTTTATGCTTATTTTTATTGCACAAAGTATTGGATGGGGAAGGGAACGGAGGAAGAGCAGGTCAGTTTCACTCACCTGTGGAGTGGAGCCTGAGGGGTGGGTGTTGCCTTCTGACACACTTCTGGTATGTTAGGGGGTGTGACATATGCAAATGAGTTATGCTAATGAGCTCCTGCACCTCTTTTTCTATGAAATGACCCCTGCATATGTGCATACCAATAAACTGACCACTGATCCAGCATTAGACTTGTCCCTCCTTTTCTAGTACTAGTACTAATCCATCTTTTTTTGTTTTTAAAATAAAAACAAGTGCATAGCTATTTATGCATTTATCAGTTAATGCACCACTTTTTACATTTAAATGCCTAAGTGGTTTAAAGTTTGAGGTGTTTCTGGGTGACATCATTGTGCGGCAGCCAATCAGGACTGTGCACAGCTGACTTCTCCTTCAACCCTGCAGAATTGGCTGTGTCTACACCCTCATTTAAAAACAGCTGTGTGACAAAGTGCAAACTGGGGGGGGGGGGTGTTGTTTTTGGTGGTGGTGGTTTTTGAAGAAACAAAGGCAAACACTTCACTGGAAGTACACAGTTTTAGTTAGCTACATTTTTAAAAAAACCAGGAAGCTTCTGTTCCTACAAGTCTATACTTTAAAACTGCTGTAATGTCTCGTGGTAGGAAGGCCGCAAGATTTTAAAATTACTTTTAAAAAAATTAAAATTAAAATTAAGCATTCCACAGTTAAGGATACATATGTTCATCAATCTCCAATTTTGATGTATTTATCTTCTTCATTATGTTTCCCCAGAATTAAACGGTTAATGGAACCCTAAGCTTGTTATTCCTGTTTGGTCCTTGAATCTGTTAAATATTTCTTTATTTATATTTATATTTGAATTTATATCCTGCCCTACCCCACTAAAGCAGGTTCAGAGCAGCTTACACAAGATAAAATATAAATTAAAACAATCAGATAACCAATTGTTTTAAGACAATGCATTAAAACAATACAGTATTAAGTATTAAAGTGCTAGTGATGTTAATAATATTATTCAGATCTTCATTATGCTGTACAAGAAGGGGGAGAGCCACGATACTCATGGGGGGAGAAGGAGCTCCACTGAGTGGAGGAAGCAGCCACAGATGAGTCTTCTCCCCCACCCCACTCCACCCTGGCATCCACAGCGAGGCCTGGGCCCGCCAATCCTTCTCCCCCCCATAATGATGGTGAGGTCTGAGGCTTTTAGCCACCAGGCCCACTGCTTCTCCCCCCCACAGGCACCAGCGAGGCCTGAGTGGCTCTCACCAGGCCCGCCAACCCCCCCGGTTCTGGCGGCGAGGCCTGAGTGGCTGAGAGCTGCTTGGGCCGCCAATTCCCCCCCCACCTCCCGTATCCAGCAATGAGGCCCAAGCAGCTCTCAGCCACCAGCCCCACTGATCTCCTCTCCCCCCCCCCAGCACTGGTGACAAGGCTTGGATGCCTCCCAACTGCCGGGCCACCACAGAGTTCCAAGAACATTCCCTGAGCATGTGCAGGGAATGCTCTTTAACTTTTCAGGGGATTTAAATATCCCCACAAATGTTTTTTTTTAACTTTTTAGATTTTTCTGCACATTTGGGGAGTCCCCCAAGTGTGCAGAAAAATCTCCCTGCCCCCCCCCCCAAGTGCCCCCTCCACGTGGATTTAGCTATCCGTATGGAGAGGGCGCCTTGGGAATTTGTATACAGATGAAATGGAGAGCTTGGGTGACAGGCTGATCCTCTGATTGGCCAGCACCAGCTGAGGAAAATATATGCTCAGCTGAGTGCTGAGGGGAGGGTCATTTTAAGTTCAGTTCAGTTTGGAGCTGTTCTGTTGGGTAGAACCATTCTGAAGGCAGCCAGTTGGTTTCTGACAGAGTTAGGAGTCAGTGTGTCTGATGGGAAAAGTCAGACGGGTTCACCTACTGAGTGAAAAAGACTCCTTGTCTAAACTGTGTTATATCTATAACCTCAGGAGGAATTCAAATTAAGAATGCATAGTTTCAGTATCAGCATAAGCTGAAGTCCGCTTACACAGACACCAGAACTGGGATGTGATGTGGCCCTTTTATCTAGAATTCCACCAGGGCTCTGAAGGGCACTTGATAGTTTTGCAATGTACTGTGCTAAACAACGCCTGATCATTAATTTTGAGAAGACTAAAGTGATGGCATTTCGCAGGTGCCTAAAAAGTGGTCCTGGATGATGAAGGAGAACAAAATTGAACAAGTAGAAGAATTTACTTACCTGGGGGTAGTATTGCAAGAGACTAGATCCAATTCAGCACACTGTAATTTGATGGCTGACCATGCTATGAGTTCTGTGTATGCTGTTCTGAGATTCTTTTGTTCTGAGGGGGGTTTATATAGCTTTGAAGCTGTATCAAGCTAAAGCTATCACAACTTCTTTACAGTATTTATTTGGGTATCCCTGCTGCTAGCTTACATTCCCTCAAGAAGACACAATCTACATTTCTCTGTGCTATTCTACAGGTACCCTCAGGTATGTCTAATGCCTTCGTCCACTTAGAAACAGGCCAGATAAGAATCAAGGCTAGACTTCCGGTTTTTGGCGGCTTAATGGTGGGTGCACTCTAGCAGATCTCTGCATGGAGTGGCCTGCAACCTCAGTGAATGGGAGGGGCACTGGCCAGATTCTGGTCCCACCCGGAGCCCTTGTAGGGGGCTCCCAGCCTGGGGTGCAAGAGGTACCTCTCTCGAGGCGACAGCCAAAGGATTGAGGTGCCTCTTTGTCCCATAAGGTCCTGTCACTGTGGAGCCTCTGGCACCTAAAGCAGCATACCGGCTTGGTGAGCAACGAATGCAGTGAAGAAATGAAAATACCCCTACCTGCGGTGCAGCCTTGAACGAAATGTGAGTCAACAGGTCCACTCAGTAGGACTAACAGGCATCCTGTAGCCCTGAAACAAGGTGGTGAAGGGGGAGGGAAAGTTATCATCCCCCCATCCTTTCTTTTTAAAAGACTGAAAAGCGGAGGGCTGGGACCACTGGCACTGCATATGGGGTTCAAGTAGCGTGGAATACTTCTTAAAATTGCGCTGTTTTTTTTTTAAAAAAACTGATAAGTATTGGAGTCGGGAGTCCATGGAATAGTAAAACAGCTAGATCTTTATTGCTGGTCCGGATGAAGCATACAACCCAGGGCTCGAAGCCCTCCTTTTATGCTGGTCAGGGACAATCCCCTGACCTCGCCCAACTGGCCTGATAGGCTATTAGAAGTCTATTTACATTTCATAGGTTCCCTGGGAGAAACCTAGGTACAGGATTGGTGGCCGGTTTGAATCCACCTGGCCTTTGTTCTACCTGGCTGAAGCTCAGGTAGTTTCTTGGCCATGTGCTCTGGCCATGCTCTGGCCATGTGCTCTGGCCATGCGGTCGCAATTAAGAGAGCACATGGCGACCACATGGTCAATACATAACACCCCTCCCCCCATAGTCCAGAACCCCTCTGCACACATAGTCTTTGAGATAGTCCGGGCGTCTGCGCTCATGTCCAGAGCGCCGGGGGGTTGTAAGGCGGGGCGTGTTGCTAGTGTCAGCAGGTTGCAGTGTGGGCCTGTCTGCTCAGGGGTTGTTCAGGTGTGGATGGTGCGACTGCTTCGTCCGTGGGCAGGAGCGGCATCTCCGCAGTCTCTGGATCAGGGTCTGGCGCTGCTTCTGGGGTCGTGTCGATGTCACGGTCTGTTGGTGCAGGGAGTTCGGGGGCCTGGGTATCATCGTGGTTCTGGGTACGGCGTCGAATCTGGTCAATGTGCCGTTTCCAGACTACGCCATCTTCCGTAAGGACCTCGTAGGAATAAGGCCCTGTGACTCGGATGATCCTCGCGGGGAGCCATGTCGGACCCCGCGCGAAGTTCTTTGCGTATACGGGGTCTTCGGGAGCGAATCCTCGGGCAGCTGGCCGGTCCTCCATTGTCGGGTTCCCCTCGATTGCTCGGTTGGGATGCAGGCGGTCCAAGACGGTTCCCAGTCGTCTTCCCATCAGAAGTTCGGCTGGCCGGCGCCCGGTCCCTGAGTGGGGTGTGTTCCGCTGGCAGAACAGGAACTTGTACAGCTGCTCTTCCCAGTCGCCATGCTCCATCTTCTTTAACGCGTCCTTCGTTGTCCTCACCATGTGCTCAGCCTGGCCGTTGGTTGCGGGGTGGAACGGAGCGGAGCGGATGTGGCGCAGACCGCAGGCTTCCACAAACCGTTGAAACTCACCGGAGGTGAAGGCGGTCCCGTTGTTAGTCACGAGAGTTTCTGGCATTCCGTGTGTCGCGAAGATTGGCCAGAGACTTCTTAAGGCAGCGTTGGTGGAGGTCGAAGCTACCGGCACTACCTCAAGCCACTTGCTGTAGCTGTCAACAACGATAAGAAACAACCGGCCCTGGACCGGTCCCGCGAAGTCTAGGTGCAGGCGGGACCAGGGCTTGTTAGTAGATTCCCAGGATCGGACAGGAGCGTGTGGCGGATCTGGCCGTGACTCCTGGCATTTGGTACACTTCTGGACCCGCCCCTCAATGTCTTTGTCCAGGCCTGGCCACCATACGTAACTTCGGGCCAGAGCTTTCATGCGCACAATTCCCGGGTGAGCCTCGTGGAGGGCCTCTAGCACTCGGGGCCACAGGGGCACGGGGATCACCACTCAAGAGCCCCATAGCAGGCATCCCTTGTGGGCCGATAGTTCGTGCCTGCGTGCCGTGAAAGCGGCGAAATCTGGTCCCGGTTTTTCCGGCCACCCCCTTCCCACCCAGTCCGAGACACGGGAAAGGATGCGGTCCCGCCGCGTGTGACAGGCCACATCCGATACCTGTACGGGGTGCTCCGGTAGATCCTCTAGGAGTGCGACGTGGAAAGCGGGAGCCGGATCAGGGTCACAGGACGGGAGGGGAAGACGGCTGAGGGCGTCTGCATGACCCATCGCCTTCCCCGGGCGATGTACCAATTCGTAGGAGTAGCCTGACAAAAAAATTGACCACCACAAGACCCGCGGGGACAGCATGTGAGGGGTCTGCCTGTGGGGGGCAAGGAGACCCAGCAGTGGCTTGTGATCTGTGGCCACGGTGAACGACCGTCCGTAGAGATAGTCGTGGAATTTCCTGATGCCAGCTACGATTGCTAGGGCCTCCTTGTCGATCTGGGCGTAGTTCCGTTCTGCCGACGACAGGGTCCTGGAGTAATAGGCAACCGGTACCTCCTTTCCGTTGGGTAGCCGGTGTCCCAAGACCGCCCCAACACCGTAGGGGGATGCGTCGCAGGCCAGGATGACAGGGAGCCTCTCATCGAAATGCGCTAAGACCGCATTTGAAATTAATAAGTCTTTGACGTCCCGGAAGGCTGCATCATGCTTGGGACCCCAGGCCCAAGCCGCTCCCTTGTCCAGGAGACGATGCAGGGGTTCAGCAACCGCCACCTTGTGTGGAAGGAAGGCGTGGTAGAAGTTCACAAGTCCCAAGAATGCCTGGAGTTCCGCCTTTGAGGACGGGCGGGGTGCACCTGTAATTGCCACTACCTTCTCCTTTGTAGGGTGAATGCCATCTGCGTTGACTTGGAACCCCAAGAAGGTAACCGAGGAGACTCCCAGGGTGCACTTGTCTTTTCGACCCTTGAGACCCGCATCCTGGAACCTTTGCAGCACCATCCGGAGGCGAGCTGCGAACGTGTCGGTGTCCAGGGCGGCGATGAGGACGTCGTCGAAGAACGGCTTCACTCCTGGAACATCTTTTAGGAGAGAATCCATTAGATTTTGAAAGATTCCGGGCACTACGCTGACCCCAAATTGGAGGCATTTTACCTTGAACGCTCCCTTGTGAGTCACAATCGTTTGTGCCTCGGCCGTTGCTTCGTCTACGGGAAGCTGCTGATAGGCTTGGGCCAAGTCTAATTTTCCAAATATTTTGGCGCCCGCGAGGGAGGCCAGAACATGGCTGACCACCGGTACCGGGTACGCGTGGTCCTGTAATGCCTTATTAATTGTACATTTGTAATCCGCGCAGATGCAGACTTCCCCATTAGCTTTGAGGGGGGTCACAATGGGAGTCTCCCACTTGGCGTGGGAGACTGGCTCGAGCACCCCTTGTGCCATGAGCTTTTCCAACTCCGCCTCCACTTTGGGCTGGAAGGCGAGTGGTGGCCAGCGGACAGCCACGCGGATGGGCCGGACTGCCGGGTCCAGGTTGAAGGAAACCGGGGGTCCTTTGTAGCAGCCCAATGAGCCATCAAAAACGGCGGGAAATTCCTCGCAGATGGATGAGAAGTCAGTAGAGCCCATGCGGTGTATTCTGGTCCACTGCACTCCGAGCGGCTTGAACCAGGCGCGACCTAGGAGACTGGTTAGATTGCGCTCCACCACGAGAAGGTCCAGCAGGCCATTAAAGGCATGGTACTGGACCCAGACCCTGGCTAGCCCCTTAATAGCCACTGGGTTTTTCTGGAAGTCCCGGAGGACCAACCCAGCTGGCAGCCGCAGCCAGCGTGCCCCCTTCGGGCAGAGGCGGCGTAACGTAGCTGCGGACACAATTGAATATGCTGACCCTGAGTCCAGTTCCATGGAGCAAGGAACTCCCTCTATTCGGAGAGACACGGAAATTGTGCCCGGGATGGGCTGAGGCAAGTTCATTACCGTGGCTGTGGGAACGACACTACCCACTTCTTCGAAGTTCGCTGCTGGGGCACGGTGGCTTTTCCTCAGGCGGCAGGCCCGGGCGAGATGTCCTGCTTTCCCGCAGGCGCGGCAGATGGCATCACGGAAGCGGCATGTCCATCTGTCGTGGGGGTCCCCGCAGCTGGCGCACATTGGGACCTGCCTGTTGAGGGAAGCAGAAGAGGGAACAGAGACAGATGCTGGGCGCCGGCTCTTGGGCCTGGGGACACTGGGCTCACCCTTCTTCGAGTGTGGTTGCATCCGGTGGACGTCCTCTTCTTCGCTTGAGTCGGGTTCGGGAGGAGCCGCCTGGTGGACTTTGGTGGCTGCCTTGTCCTTTTGCGTTGTCTCGAAGGCTGCCGCAGTTTCGAGCATCTTCTCCAAGGTTGGCTCCGGCATTGCAATGAGGCGCCGGCGGAGCTTGGCTTCCCGGACCCCTCCCATGAAGGCGGTATCCCGTATACGGGGGAAGAGCAGCTTGTGGCGAGGCGTTGGAGTGCTGGAGCTCGGAGATGCCTGCGGCTGGCGGGATGGAGCTCGCTGTGCTGCTGTGGTCTGCTGGAGAGTCACTCATCGGGATCCCATCCTCGTCGCCACTGATAAGTATTGGAGTCGGGAGTCCATGGAATAGTGAAACAGCTAGATCTTTATTGCTGGTCCGGATGAAGCATACAACCCAGGGCTCGAAGCCCTCCTTTTATGCTGGTCAGGGACAATCCCCTGACCTCGCCCAACTGGCCTGATAGGCTATTAGAAGTCTATTTACATTTCATAGGTTCCCTGGGAGAAACCTAGGTACAGGATTGGTGGCCGGTTTGAATCCACCTGGCCTTTGTTCTACCTGGCTGAAGCTCAGGTAGTTTCTTGGCCATGTGCTCTGGCCATGCTCTGGCCATGTGCTCTGGCCATGTGGTCGCAATTAAGAGAGCACATGGCGACCGCATGGTCAATACATAACACCCCTCCCCCCATAGTCCAGAACCCCTCTGCACACATAGTCTTTGAGATAGTCCGGGCGTCTGCGCTCATGTCCAGAGCGCCGGGGGGTTGTAAGGCGGGGCGTGTTGCTAGTGTCGGCAGGTTGCGGTGTGGGTAGTTGTTTTGCTGGCGGGGCCTGTCTGCTCGGGGGTTGTTCAGGTGTGGATGGTGCGACTGCTTCGTCCGCGGGCAGGAGCGGCATCTCCGCAGTCTCCGGATCAGGGTCTGGCGCTGCTTCTGGAGTCATGTCGATGTCACGGTCTGTTGGTGCAGGGAGTTCGGGGGCCTGGGTATCATCGTGGTTCTGGGTACGGCGTCGAATCTGGTCAATGTGCCGTTTCCAGACTACGCCATCTTCCGTAAGGACCTCGTAGGAATAAGGCCCTGTGACTCGGATGATCCTTGCGGGGAGCCATGTCGGACCCCGCACGAAGTTCTTTGCGTATATGGGGTCTTCGGGAGCAAATCCTCGGGCAGCTGGCCGGTCCTCCGTTGTCGGGTTCCCCTCGATTGCTCGGTCGGGATGTAGGCGGTCCAAGACGGTTCCCAGTCGTCTTCCCATCAGAAGTTCGGCTGGCCGGCACCCGGTCCCTGAGTGGGGTGTGTTCCGCTGGCAGAACAGGAACTTGTACAGCTGCTCTTCCCAGTCGCCATGCTCCATCTTCTTTAACACGTCCTTCGTTGTCCTCACCATGCGCTCGGCCTGGCCATTGGTTGCGGGGTGGAACGGAGCGGAGCGGATGTGGCGCAGACTGCAGGCTTCCACAAACCGTTGAAACTCACCGGTGGTGAAGGCGGTCCCGTTGTCGGTCACGAGAGTTTCTGGCATTCCGTGTGTCGCGAAGATCGGCCAGAGACTTCTTAAGGCAGCATTGGTGGAGGTCGAAGCTACCGGCACTACCTCAAGCCACTTGCTGTAGCTGTCAACAACGATAAGAAACAACCGGCCCTGGACCGGTCCCATGAAGTCTAGGTGCAGGCGGGACCAGGGCTTGTTAGTAGATTCCCAGGATTGGACAGGAGCGTGTGGCAGATCTGGCCATGACTCCTGGCATTTGGTACACTTCTGGACCCGCCCCTCAATGTCTTTGTCCAGGCCTGGCCACCATACGTAACTCCGGGCCAGAGCTTTCATGCGCACAATTCCCGGGTGAGCCTCGTGGATCTTTCTATGGATCTTTAACTCCTCTAAGAAGTAAACACTGGCTGGCAGAAGAGAAAAAATGGCATCCAGAGGGAAACCCTCTCCAAACGCTACAGCTCCTTCTCTTCCTGTTCTTAAACAGGAAGCTGCCATAGACTTTCCAAACATGTTGTCGGTAGCATTGCACCCTCTACTGGATCAGATGACTACAATGCACCAAAGTATTGATGCACTCCAGAAAGAAATTAAAGAATCTAATGCTAAAATAGAAGAGCTGGTTAAATCAGCAAAATCAGCTGAAACCAAAACAAAAATAATGAATCAAAGACTACAAGTGGTGGAGAAAGAAAGAGCAACTGACAGGCCAACTTTTGAGGCTGCAAATGAAAAAAGCGTCTCATATTCTACATTTTCAAGGTGTTCCAGAACAAAAGCCAGAGAATTTGAAAGATATTCTAAGTGAAGCTTTGGCTCCAAAAACAGGTTTACAAGTGGATTATTTGCAAAGTGAAATGGATATTGTCAACCGGACATATCCTGATTTTGTGAAGAAAAAAAACCTGCCTGGAGAAATTGTGGTGAAATTCTCTAAGAGAACAAGAGATGTGGTGCTCAAGGCCACTAATGGGACAATCCTAAAAATCAAAGATGTGGAAATCAGACTCTTGAAAGACTTTCCATTTGAGATAAGAAAAAGAAGGAAGCAATATAAAAACTTGACGAAATTCTAGCAAAAGAACTCTACCCCTTATAGATGGATTTTTACGGAAGGTTTCGAATTCAGCTATATGGAGAAAAAAGAAAAGATCACCTCCTCCAAAAGTGCAGAGACTTTTCTGGATCTGCAACAAGGACTAACAAAAAGAAAAGAAGACAGCAGAGGAAGAAGAATACATGACTTGGAAAGCTCTGCAAGTTCATTGAGTAGCTCTTCAGAGGACTCCATCTGAGCAAAAGGGGCAGCTGCCCCTAAGCAACTGGCAGTCCAAAGGGAACTTGCTAAACCCAAGAGAAGAAGGGAGGAGGAGGAAATAGCATTGTGTACAACTTGAAAGTTTAAGAAATTTATTTTGCCACATGCTTGAAGCTACATATGCATAACTCGTATTATGTGAAACCTATTATCACGTTTCAGTATTTTGTACTTTGTTATATGGGGAACTTCATTCATATATATTTTAAAAACGATTTGTATTCTTTGCTTTAATTAGGGATAGTTTTGTAGCTGTATAAATAGTTTTTTATAGTTTGTTGAAAATATTTTTCTTAAAAAAAACAAAAAAGAATTGAGGCTAAAATTTTGTTATTAACTGCTTTTCAGTGGCTTAAAGTTCATACAAATCCAAAAGGTCTCCTTCCCCTAATAACACAAGATCTCTACCAGCCAAGGTGGATGTGAATGGCGGAGAGTAACTTAGAAAGAATGAGGGTGCAGGCACACAGCCCTTTAAAGCAGGAGGAACTGCTGTTTCCTCCCACTTTCAAATCAGCTGTTCAGACAGCTCCCGCCCCAAAGTGAGCTCACTCACACAACCCTCCCACTTTTCTCGTGTGTTTTCCAACCCTGGGAAAAACAAGTATTTTCCTGGAGGTCATGCGAGGAACCCGCTTTTGAGCCATTCTGGACAGCCCTCTCTCACAATGATAGTGAGAGAGGGCTGTCTGAACGTCCCTCCTGGTTTCCCCCCCCCCCCTCTTTTGCACTTGGGCACTTGGGCACTCAAGCGCCCAAGTGCAAAAAAGGGGGGGAAACACCCCACGCTCCCCTCCTGGCTGCAAGCCCCACTGGCACTGCCTCCCCCCCACGTGCTCTAACTGAAAAACTTACCAGACAGTGACTGGTGGGGCCTGGGGCCCGGAGCAGAGCACGGGGCGAGCCTGGCAGCCAGGATGGATCCACTGCTGCTGGCAGTGGCGGCTGGCAGCAGTGGTGGAGGGGGATTGGGAGTGCTCTCCTGTGAGCAGGAAGGGTGCTTCCCGCTGCCCCCACCGCTGGGGTTGGGATGTAGGAACATCCCAATCCGAAAGAAAACAAATGGGATAAAATCCCAGCGGGTTTGAAATTTTGGCTGTGGTCACACACACTAAAGAATCCACTTTCAATCCACTTTCAGTGCACTTTCCAACTGGACTTTACTGTGTGAACTGGCAAAATCCAGTTGGAAAGTGCATTAAAAGTGGATTATTTATTGTGTGCGACCGCAGTCATAGCGCATCAACAAGACTTAATGAAATCACCAAACTTCATGGCTCCCATGAAGCTTAGATATGTTATGACCATGGCTCAATATCTTAGCCAGTTAGATATTCCCTTTTATAGGACAGCATTTACCCTGGCTAGATGTGTGGCTGTGCCATCAATAGTACTTGAAGGGAGATATAAAAAGATCCCATATGCAAAAAGACTTTGCCCCTGCACTACAAATGATGTGGAACTGCTGGGACACGTCTTTTTCCATTGTCCTTTTTATAAAGAACTATGGGATAAGCAGGAGTCCGTTGGAGCGGGAGCGCACAGGAGCGCAGCTCTGGGAGTGAGGAGCCCAGGAGGCGGGCACATGACCAAGCCCCGCCCCCTCTTTGGCTTCCCCGAGCAGTGCAGAGGCGCAGCGCCCCGGGAAAAGCCCTGCTAGGGTCTTTATTGTTTTTAATGTTTTGTTTTAATATTGATAATTTTATCATTGTTCCTTTTATGACTGTGTGATGCTTTTCCAGATACTTGCTCAAGGTGGCATATACATTTTCTAAGTATACCATTTTTTATCTGGGCACATGGCACATAAGTACTGGAGAAATTTCACCAACCCTTCATCAGCTTCCACCTTATCAGTTTGGTGTAGTGGTCAGGAGTTGGACTCTAATCTGGGAGAACCGGGTTTGATTCCCCACTCCTCCACATGCAGCTGCTGGTGTGACCTTGGGCCAGTCACAAGTCCTCTCAGAGCTGTTCTCTCATGAACAGTTCTCAAAAGACCTCTCTCAGCCCCACCTACCTCACAGGGTGTCTTGTTGTAGGGAGGGGAAGGGAAAGGGATGGGTGGTGCACATGTCCTGGGTATCTCAAGTCTACTTGAAACCTGGTGGTTTCAAGGGAGCAGGAAGAGAATGAGGATGTGTTCTTTACGTTTATTCTTATTGCAGTATTGGATGTGGAAGGGAATGGAGGAAGAGCAGGTCAGTTTCACTCACCTGTGCAGTGGAGCCTGAGGGGTGGGTGTTGCCTTCTGACACACTTCTGATATGTTAGAGGGTGTGGCATATGCAAATGAGTTATGCTAATGAGTTATGCTAATGAGCTCCTGCACCTCTTTTTCTACGAAATGACCCCTGGGGATAAGATTATTTCTCCCCTTTTAGAGAGACCAACAGCTTTTGTGGATAAGGCCTATTTTGCATTCATGTGATAAAATTCCATAGTACGTAACAGAGCCATACATGCGTAAGGGTCCACCTCGTTTCCTTTTGGTATGATCTTAATGGTTTTAATACTTTATATTTTAAACGGTATGTATGTATTTATGTATGTACAGATTACTGTGAACATATATATAAAAGTTTTTGTACTATCAGTACAAATTCTAATCATTATTATGATTACTTAGATTTAAAGCAAACACAGTTATGAACCATAATCCTTGATAAGGTTAGAAGAGCCAGTGCAGTGTAATGATTAGTGAGTTGAACTATGACCAGGAAAACAGTTCAAATCCCCATCTACTATCACATTCACTGGTTGACTTTGGCACGGTCACTTTTAAAACATGAACACATGAAGCTGCCATACACTGAATCAAATCATTGGTCCATCAAGGTCCGTATTATCTACTCGAACTGGCAGTGGCTCTCCAGAATCTCAGGCTGAGGTCTTTCACATCACCTGATACTTTTAACTGGAGATGCTGGTGACTGAACCTGGGACCCTGCTTGCCAAGCAGATTCTCTAGCTCTGAGCCACAGTCCCTTCTCTCCAGCCTAATCTATTTCATAGAGTATCTGTGAGGATAAAATTGAAGAAAGGAGATCTATGTATGCTGCTCCAAGTTCCTTGGATGAAGGGTAGGATAAAAATGCCAGACAGAAAAGTGAGGCAGAAATCAAGAAGAAATTCAAATAGCTCCACATGCTATTGTAGAAGATAGAATTCAACAATGCAAGCAAAGTAGCACTAGAAGAAGGCAGTTTCTGTGCAATCCCCTCACACTGCAGCCTACTGTGCCCATATAATTGTGCTCCTACAGAAACAGTGTGGGGAGCAAATCAGGAGTTTGCAGCAGCAAGGAGGAATCAGCCAAAATCTGAAGAAAAGGCCATTCCATTCCAACTGAACAGCACCTCAGAATCCAAGCCTTCATGTTTTACCTGAAAAAAGTAGTGTAATTTTGTTGGTGATGCGTCTTTTCTACACGCACATGGGACACAGGCCATTACAGTTAGTTATGCTAAAATCCTACAGGATCCATTACAAGAGGATTTAGAAGCAAGTACTTTTCTTTGGATATTGGAGCCAACCAATGTAATGCTTCAGAAAGCTCTTTTGCTCTTGGTCTATATGATTTTAGAGGATGGTCTGATCTGGAATTCTGAGTTCGTTGCTATTCAAAGCTGCAAGTGAGCTTGGGAAGATAAAAGGCTGGGATCCTCCCAAGCGACTCTTCCCTGCTTCTTTTGGCAGAGAGCTATGGTTGCAAACTCCAGACTGGGAAATTCCTGGAGATTTGGAGGCAGAGCCTGGGGAGGATGGAGTTTCAGATGAGGAGGGATCTCAGCATAGATCTCAGCATAGATCTCAGCATAGAGAGCCAGTTTGGTGTAGTGGTTAAGTGCGCGGACTCTAATCTGGGAGAACCGGGTTTGATTCCCCACTCCTCCACTTGCACCTGGCTGGATGACCTTGGGCAAGCCATAGCTCTGTACCAGCTGTTCCCTCAAGGACAGCTTGGGAAAGAGCTCTTTCAGCCCCACCTACCTCACAGGGTGTCTGTTGTGGGGAGGGGAAAGGAAAAGGAGTTTGTAAGCCGCTCTGAGACTCCCTTGGGGAGTGGAGGGCGGGGTATAAATCCAATCTCTTCTTCTTCTTCTTCTAGATGTGTTGCTACCGTCTGCCCCCCAAAGTGCCAGGGGAACTGAACTTTGCAGTCTGGAGTTGTACTTCTGAGAGAACGACAGGCCCCACCAACCTCATACAAATGGAAACAACCATTTTTGATGAGACAACACAGCCTACATAAAATTCATTAGTAAAGGCAAGTTCACCACAAATACTTGGCATGGGTATATTAAGGAAAAGAGTTTTGCTTTTCTAAAGTAATAATCAGTTCTTTTAGACTAAAGAGTGTTGATTTTTGGAAAAAGAGCACCACACAGTAAATTGTAGGAAGAAACTGATCAATAATGACATTATGTGGTTGTGTTATCAGATTTTAACTCAATGCTGCAAAACTCTTTACAGTTCAGATTTTTAAAAATAAATTGAGTATATTTATAGGTTCATAGCCTTCGTACTATCACAGTTCTAGATGGAGAAATTACTGAGATTGACTTTAATTGTTTATTCTTCAATAAGTAGCTGGACTATTGTGAGGTTTCAATGACCTAACAGTCCAGTGGATGCTTCATTCAAGTGCCAAATGATGGGGTTTCTACCTCACCCAAAATTACTTTAGGCAATATGCAACATTCTTATTTTTAACATAATGACAATCAACAACAAGAACTGGAATGGAGACTTTCAAGTTGTAGAGGTGATCTCCCAGATCCCAGGGTCAAATTAGAATATGGTAGGCATTTGGTTAGCAGTTCGAGTAATTGTTGCTGCTAACAGTGTAATCTTTGAAAGCAATTTTATGTAAAAGAGAATTTAAGGGAAACAATGAGGCAATGGTCTCAAAGAGATTCCAGTGAATTACAAAGTTTTATTAATATACTGAAATTCTATTCTATTTATTAATTTATTGTACTATAGTCAGGGGTAATTTCATAGAAAAAGAGGTGCAGGAGCTCATTAGCATACCTATTAGCACAACTCATTAGCATATGCCACACCCCCTGACAACACCAAAAGTGTGTCAGAAAAGGAAGCAAAAGGGGGAGACATCTTCAAAAGTCTCCCCTTCCCCAGCTGGCCTGCCAAGGTGGGGGGGGGGGGAGCAAAGCGAGAAGGGACCCATAGAATACAATGGAAAGATCATGCCACCGCTGCCGCAGGACTCTAAACAGAAGGGGTTTAAACTTTAAACCCCTTCTCGCTTTGCTTCCTCCACAGGCCCGCTGGGAGCTGGGGGAGGGGCTTGCCACCACTGCCATTTGTGCCCACTAGGAGTGTGCAAATAAAATTCAGGTCACATCTGTTCCGGCTGCCCTGTCAGTTTCAGCAATGCAAGCGATTTTGGAGTCATTTCCCTGGCAAATGTCAGTTTCGACCACATTATGCCCTATGGGCCATTGAAGTCAATGGCAAAAACTCATAGGGTATATGAGGGGCTGGAGGAGAGGGGGTTTGAGGGAGAGGCTCCAGACTTGCAGGGTAGCTGCTGGGGCCTCTCCCCGAAATACCCACCAGGTTTCAAGAAGATTGGACCAGGGAGAGAACAATGGAGGGAATAGGGGCAACCTGTTTGGGGGCCCTTAGAATTGGTCCAATCTTCTTGAAACCTGGTGGGTATTTGGGGAAGAGACTCCAGCAGCTTCCCTGTAAGTTTGGAGCCTCTCCATCAAACCCCCTCCCCTCCAGCCACTTTTTAAGCTGCTGCTGAATTTCAGTGGCAATTCGGCGGTGGGCCGAATCAGATCAGAGAATCTGATTCGGCCCGTGGCTGCCCTAGTGCCCACTCCTGGGCTCGCGGAGCGCCACTCTGCCTTGCTCCAGCCCCAAATGACCCCTGACTATAGTTATTATTATTAAAATTCATAATTTTATGACATTCTATGAATAATTCCAGAAGGGTAACCGTGTTTAAAAAATAAGGAGTCTAGTGGCACAATAAATATTTACACAGTTTTATTCTAGCATAAACTTTTGTTGACTAGAAGGTAGAATCCACCCCATAAAAGCTTCTGCTGGAGTAAAATTTTGGAAGTTTTCTAAGTGCCACTACATTTCCTATTTATTCTGCCAACAAAGTATAAAACTGATTGAATGTTTTTCCAAATGGGGGTGGGCAAGGGAAAGACATATAACTCCCAAATGTAGTCACAGATCAGAAATCACTGTTGGTAAATTCTTCCTACCATTACATGTGGGATATCCATCTGTCCAGGATGGCTGTTCATGGAGAAGACCTGTGACGGAATTAAGACTCATTCTGCCAGTTCCTTCTAAAATCATGATCTGTAAATAAATCAAAGAGCTTACTTAGCTTGCACTTCTTTTTCCAGAAAAGCCAGTAATATCCCATTAGTACTGAAACAAACAATGCAAAATGAGAAGACACAACCCAGGTTAAGAACACGTCACCCCAGCCCCTTTTTGGCTGAAATAAAATCGCCTTGTTGCACACATTACCATGCTTGATTTTCATCAGCACAAGCCAAGTTTTAACATCACTCATCCATAAAAGAATAATCTGTGGTTGAGAATGAAGTGGAATAAAAAGGCTTGCTTCCTGAATCACCAGTGTGTGAAAGTTTTTTTTTTTAAAAGTGTAGTTTCTCATTATTTCTTTGAATTAGTGTTATAAATGAAAATGCTACTTAATTTATTTTCTGTGGTATTAAAAAAATTCTTGGAACCTTCTCTACACTGTTCATTCGCATTACATTATCATGGAATCTGCATGCATCCAGGGGGAAAAACAAACACACACAAAAACCACTAAAACATTGGAATAAACAGCCATTAAACAAAGTTCTCAACTGGTACACATTCACTGTAAAATATTTTATTACCTTTTGAAATGTATAACTATGGTAAACAATATTAATATGTCAACAGAAAACAATTCAGGCTTCCAAAGATTGTTAAAGATTAACGACGAACAAAAAGTAAGCAAGGAGGAACTCAGACAAATGAAGGAGGCAGAGAAAAGGGTTACAATGTCAAACTGCTTTCTGAACTTTATTAAACCATGTTTTTACCTGGAAGTAAACCTCACTGAACATAGTGGGATTTTTGTGTGAGTAGATATGTATAGGATTGTTCTGCAAATTACTCTGCAGTACTTAGCATACATTATTTTATCTCAGGCTGCTGATCTATATTTTTTGTCTAGTGTTTCAAGATTATATTTCAGATTCCAAAGGGGGGAGGACTAATCCATATAATGGATGACAAGAAATACTCCAAAGATTCCATGCAAAAAGAAAATAAACCAAACAAAGGATCACATAGCTAAAAAAAAACAAAACCCTACAGACATGCCAAAACAGTGCTATTTTACAACTGTTTTGTGACATTAAATTAGAGATGTATTGGAGTACTGGAGAATTAGATTGCACATTTAGTACAGTCTGTTAAATTCTTCTGCCAGTCTCACGGAGCTCTAAGTAAAACCTTTAGTGGGCTCAGTCTAATGATTCTAAGGCCGAGGACAGACTGAAGATCTGTCCCGGCACAGCCGCGGGGCCAAAAGCCCCGTGGGAAAAGCAGCCCAGCACACCCCGTTCGCACTGGCTGCAAGGGTCAGAGGTGTGCAGCTGCTGGCTGCCTCGGCGAGCCGCCGCTATGTGCAGCCAAGGCAGCTGGAGCAGCCCATCCACACCTGCAGGAAGTGCCGGCGATGCGCACGGAGATGCCTGGAGACCAGTTCCCAGGGGTCTCCACCTGAAGCGCGAGGACAGCACTTCAGGCACAGGTGAGTACACGCCAGCGACGGAAGACAGCTGCGGCTGTCTGGATGGCCTCTTTGCCTCCGCTTCTAAAGCGGAGGCAAAGCGGGCCACAACTCCAACCTGTCCTCGGCCTAAGAAATTACAAAAAAACACACTTTAAGGCTCCCCCTCCATTTATTTGTTTTAATTATCAAAACACAAGCCACTGTTCCTCCAGTTCTCTATAGAGAGTCTAGAAGTGCTTCTATATGTTTTCAGGATTTTATATATATTTGGTCGGGTTGGTTAACATGGAGAATAAAACATACGTAATGTTTTGAGGAAGAAATATAGCACAAGTACCTGTTGTTAGTGGATGGTCTTAATGCTTCAGATCATTAGGCATGAATGCACAAGGCATAACTAAATTGTTCTACAGATGATAAGTTTGATCCAGCAAAAGTTAGTCATGCTTCTCCCCAAAAAACAATGACTCTTGAGTAAGTCATGATTAACTGGTTCTACTGGTTTCAACTGGGTTTAGCTATGACTAATGTTATGTGGATTAGTACTGATGCCTACCTGTAAATAGTTTGACAGAATTTTCATTATTTTTATGGGTAACACCATTTGAAAGTTTCATGGATTTTCATATGGAGACAAAAAAGGACCATCAGAAACTACACAGTGACCCTGATATCAATCCCCTGGAAAAGAAATGAAGGGAGCTAACCATCTTATCACTGGCAGTGAATGGACAAGTCAGACGCAACCCACAATAGCAGTTTAATCATGATAACTTTGCCAGGTTGCATCTTTCACCATGACTGATTCTCAAGTGAAGTGAAGTGGCCACCTCCACAGACGGATTCACCACTCCTGCCTCTCCCTCATCCTTGGCTCTGCCATCTTGCTCTGCCAATTAGCTGGCCACCCACACCCAGGACCCAGAGCAGCTAATGCAGCTTCCCAACTTGTTTTGCAGGTGTCTTTAAAACAACACAAGTAGTTATCTCAACAAATGCAAGCCTCTGGAAAGCTTAACTGGGCACATGCAATTTGCCTCCCTGTCTTTAAAGATGCCTGGAGAATGAGGAGGGAAGGCATGTCATCTGCTCCAGCTCCAAGGCAGGGACAGGGGAAGGGAGAGAGAGTGGAGTAAGTCAGCAATGAGAGGTGGTGGAGTGCAGCACAGGCAGTGACAAGTGGGGGTGGTGAGTGAGGGAGGCAAGGAAAGGCAGCTGAAGGCAACGTATATTGAGGTACCACCTTGTATTAAGCAGCCACTGCTTTGAAGCATCAAAACCTGTGTCCTACAGAGTCCTTGTCTGCTTGTTCCACACAGTCTGATAATCAGACAACCTCACACGCAATGAGGGAATTACAGCCACTTGATGGCCAGCCATGCCCTCTCTGAAGACCCCTGGGGGATCCACAGATTTACTTCATGCAAACACAAAACTTGGGCAAACCAGTGGACTTCTGGTTTTTGAACAGCAGACGGTCATGCCAGACTGGAAACTGCTCGAGAATGTGTCACCTGTTTCAAAGCTGGTTTAGCATGTGGCATGGAAAACTGCTGTTCAAGACAAACGTGTAAAAAGCAGCCTAAAGGATATGAGACTAGTTGTGTGGTCCTTTGAATCCCAGGCTATGTTATCACCGCCTGTATCTGCTGAGACAGGTGGGCTACACCAGGAACAGGTAAGGCTCTCCTTTGTAACAGATAAGGGTGTGGACCTTTTTAGATTATTTCACAGTTGTTGTTCTCCTAGGTTTGTCATCTGAGTCTCTGGTTAAATTACTCTTCCATCAAATTTAGATCCTAGTTAGAGTGTGCAACGTCTGCAGAATCAGGCTGTAAGCCTCTGATTCCCCTAGCCTAGCAGGAAGGTATACATTTACATATTTTATATTCTCCCTCAATTAAATCGACATAGCAACTCATGAAGAAATGAGAACAGATTTCTGCACAGTGTTCTCCGAAAAGTCAAATGCCATGTGATATGCTAGCTTGGTGGGAAAGCATCTTGCATGGTTTTATTTTAATAAACTATGCTATATATATATATATATTTGACGCCCTTATAAATATTTAACCTTATGTCACAGATTGATAATCTGGAAGGGTTTGTGGGCTCTAATTTGTTTTTATAGTATGTGATATGCATTTGCAACGTGTGTACACCTGTGTAATTATGTTTATTGATGAACACATGTCTTGTAAAATGACGTCATTTCAGTTTTAATTATGACAATATTTCAACACAAACAAATTATTGGTAATAACTGACCCTTTGCTGAAATTAACCCTTTGCTGAAAGGCCAGGAAGGAATATTTCTGAGAGGATTTAGTTTAAGATATTGTCCATCTGTTGTATCTGTATGCATCCTGAGGCAACTAAACAAACAACAGGCAAGAGGAATCACATTTCCCTCTGCTTTTCCCCTCCCTGCACCATCTCTGTTCTTCCTCTTTCTTCCCCCTGGCATTCCCTTTATCTTCTTTCTGTTTCCTTCTCTCTTTCCCACCCCACCCCACCCACCTACCTACCTTTTCCTGTCACCTTACACAGTCTTCAGCTTTCCTTGCTTTCTCCTGGTAGCTCCCACGGCCTCTCTCTTTTTCTGCTTCCTTCCTTCCCTCCCACCTACATACCTATATTGTGCCATCTTTTGAGATCTGGATAACATTGTGGCTTGAATCCTAAACCTTGCGTGCATTAGTGCCCTTTCCCATTGCAAGGGCAGTCCTCTGTTGCAGAGTGTGTTCCTACAGAGCTAGGAGCTTCTGCGTACACAAGCCCAGTTTCCTTCAATAAGCCAAAAAGTGCCCAGTGCCAGAGGAACATGATCTCTAGTGGAAGACCACCCCTGCAACAGAACAAGCAGAAGCACAGAACAAGCAGAACAAAGTTTAGGATCCAAGTCTCTGTAATTTACCCTGTGAATAAATTGTTTGAGCAAAACATTAATGAATTACTAAAGTGATCAGTCTGAAAAAGCTCTCTTTGCTACAGTACTTCCCAAAATTTTATTCCGTACCACAACAATAGATACCATAGATGGCAGCTAAGAAACCAAACATGCGTAACAGCTTGGTGTTCAGCTTTATGAAATCTGCAGTAAATCTAGACATGGTGTTCTAGACACAATCGCCACAGTAGATTATAATCTCTGCTTCATCGATGAAAATGCTTTTGAAAAGAAGGAACAGTCTACCTTTTACTTTCTGAGGAATATGGCACAGTGATTAAAGCTTGTTATGGGATAACTAATCCATGTTAAATGTTTCTATCTGCATTTATATGTTTTATATCTTTATTTAGGACATTTCTGTGCTACCTCTTCAAGAAACCTGCTTGAGGTGGTTTACAATTATAAGATGGTAAAAATACCAAACAGATTAAAAATAGCTAAAATCAAGAACACTTAAAAGAGCATTAATTAGAACTGAGTAGCCCAAAAATGTTGATATATTTTCTATCCATCTTTAAATTTCCACACTATTACATGGTATAAGGCAGACATGACAGGAGACTTCTGACAGGGCCTCCCCAGATACTGCCCCCCTCAAGATGTGGTCCTTGCTCAAGACTTCTCAAACAGCATCAAGTCTGCATGTCTGCTGCATGAGAGGCAGGGGGATGGGGAAGTCCACCTATGCCATGACTGTGCGTTTGGTGGAACAGAAGAGCACGGTGCAGGATGTCATCTCCTCCATGACCATCCTGCACAGGGAAGAGGAGTTCAGCATCATCTCCAACAACTGGCTGACCCTCTTCCAAATGGTGCATGTCCTCAAACCCTTCCAGGACACCACTGATGTACTCTGCACCCATAGGATCAACCTGGGTTGCTGCACTGGCTGCCCATAGCATACCGGATCAGGTTCAAGGTGCTGGTGTTAACCTTTAAAGCCCTTTATGGTCAGGAGCCTGCCTACTTGAGGGACCGCCTTTCCCCATATAGGCCCCAGAGGCTACTGAGGTCAGGCACTCAAAATTGTCTGACTTGCCCTGGTCCAAAAGACGCCCAGTTGGCTTGTACCAGGACCAGGGCTTTCTCGGTGGCAGCTCCCCACTGGTGGAATGAGCTCCTGCATGACATCAGGGCCCTGCGGGATCTATTGCAATTCCGCAGGGCCTGCAAGACGGAGCTCTTCCGCCAGGCTTTCAATTAGGAGCCACCTCTGGGGGGGAGAACTGATTTTGTAACATCGCCCTGGTCTTGTGGATCGCACCCCTGCAGCCGCTGTTCGCCATGAGAACTCTGAAGTTGCCATCTGTTGGATTTGTAGTATATTGTATGTAGCACGTGGTGCTAATTTTAACTGTTTTATATTGTAAACCCTGAGGGTATTTTATGCTGTTAGCCGCCTTGAGCCGGTTTGCTGGCAAGGCGGGATATAAATGGAATGAATGAATAAATAAATAAATAAATAAGTCATCCCCCTGACTCGGGGGCTGGACTGGGCACTGGGCACCACACTGCAGCCAGGCCCCAAGGGGATGGCTGTTCTCACATAGGTCAGGACTTTGGCAGAGAGGTTGCAGGTGGGCATCACCACCAGGTTGCATCCTCTCTCCAAGGAAAGGGGGCACAAGCTGACCTGTATTTGTGACCCCCCCCCAGATAAAAGGCAACATTGCTCTCTGGAATACAGAGCTTGTGCAATAAAAACGTGAGCTCTGCAAAGAAGTTTGGCGTCTACAGGCCAGCAGACATGGCCAGAGGGAACAATGGGTGGAAGAAATGGGAGGGAGGAACCGCAGCCTGGCACCTCTGCTTCAAAGAGCCCAGCCAGGGAGAAGCCTCACTACTGGTTGTCAGTGGTGGTCACCAGCGACAGAAATGCCAGGCATGCAATGGCAGAGGATTCAGAAGAAGTGAAGGTGAGGGACTTCCTCACCAAGTCTCCTGAGCCAGTCTCTGCCAATCCCCTCGAATACTGGTCATGCAAAGCTGCCATCTGGCATCTCTTGTGTGGCCATGAGTCTTCTCTCCTGCCCTCTCGCTAGTGTCCAGGGCAAGCAAGTGTTCTCCCATCTGGGAGACATTCTCAGCCCCCCACTGCTCCTGCCTGGACCCGGACAAAGTAGAAAAGATGGCCTTCCTCAAAGGCAGTCTCCTCCTGCTGGGCTACCCCTCTCTGGACCTCACAGGGTAAGATCCAGGTCTACTGCTTTCTGCCTGCGTGGCCCCGCATTCCTCTTCCTGTCTTTGTGATCCAGCTTGCAGGTTTGTCCCTTGGCATTTGGACGGGAGGATGGTCACCTCTGCTGGGTGGGGGTGGGCTTCATCACCCAACACCTACCTCTTGGAATGACATCCAACTCATAACATAACACCTACCTCTTGGAACAACATCCGCTTCAGCAAACATCTACCTCAACAAACATCTGATTGTACAGCCAAGCCCTGTTCGACTACCCATTTCCATTTTATTTATACAAATCACAGCAGGTGGTCTCTTATCTGTACAGTGTGTTCTGCCAATGGCGAATAACCAGAAATTTCTCCTAGGGGTGGGTTGTGACCAGAGGGTCTATGTTTTTGGGTCTGAGGGGGCCTTGGGAGCATTGTGGGCATGCCTCACTGGGTCCCAGTGCTTGCCAGAAGTGCTTGCCAAGCTGTCCTGAGGTTACAACAGTGCTCAAAGAGCTTTCTAGAGAGCTTACAGAGCCTTTGTCTATCATCTTCCAGATCTCTTAGAGGATGGGAGATGTACCACAAGACTGGAGGAGGGCAGATGTTATCCCAATTTTCAAAGAAGGGAGAAGGGATGACCCAGGAAACTACAGGCCAGTCAGCCTGATCTCTGTCCCAGGGAAGATACTGGAACAGATTTTAAAGGGATCAATCTGCGAGCATCTAAAGGACAACTTAGTGATCCAGGGAAGTCAGCATGGATTTGTTCCCAAGACGTCCTGCCAGACCAACCTCATTTCCTTCTTTGATTGAGTGACGTGTTTACTGGATCGAGGGAATGCTGTTGATGTTTTTTATCTGGATTTCAGTAAAGCTATTGACAGGGTTCCCCATGACGCTCTGATGGGTAAACTAGAGGACTCTGGACTGGACTCTAGGATAGTTGGTAGATAAGGAACTGGTTGGAGTATCACACTTAAAGAGTCGTTGACAATGGCAGTTCTTTTTCATATATATATATATATATATATATATATATATATATATATATATATAATTGTAATTATTATTATTATTATTATTATTATTTTCCAACGTACCAATGAAAACAAACATACAAAACATATATGAGAGTAACTACCAACACTATACCCTTTAAGTTGCCTCATACCTATATATCTCAATGGCATTCTTGCTACCATAATATGATTACTATTTAAGCAACATCTAACCATTCCACTGCTAGTTTTTCTATATATCTCAACAGGTTAACATGTTTTCTGCTAATTGCCTTTTTGTCTAAACATTCTAAATTAGTCTTCTACAAGTTGTCTTTAAATGTCATTTCCCTACTTCAAGATAAAGTTCTTATTGTACTAGTTTTCAAGACTTCTGGAATCCTTAATTAGTTACCATACATCTTTTATAGGAAATGTGGACCTTCCATAAATTTCCATTCTGCACATTTATCAATTATCAGCTTTGAACAATCTTATTCTATTAGATATTCATATATATTTTCTAAACCAAATTTCCCCTTATATAAATCATACTCTTTTTGGCTAAACCTTTTAAACAGCCACGGGGGGGGGGGGGGGGGAGAGAGACTAGTTTTCTTCCTCCCATAACTATTTTAAATGTGGGCTAAAAATTTATAAGTACATACCCAAATGTTCTTCAGCCTATCTAAGCCAGTTAATATGGGCTAGGGTTCACTAAACCCCAATCTTATAACAAAATCCCTAAACTAATCTATATCTTAATTTTTCTTCTTCTTTTTAAAGTTTCTTTTCTTTTTGGTAGAGTCTTGGATCTGTGTCTCTTCTCCTTGTACATGGAAAGGCTATCTTTCAAGGTTTGCCATCTGTATTCAATGTTTAGGTTTATTTCATCTTCTCCCTGATGTATTTCCCCCCTTGTACTTTTAAGGGTTCCAGATTTTAACAGTCCCTTAGTAGAAGTATTTTTCTCACTGCTGAAATCAGTTGAATTCTCACAGTAGATTAGTTGCTCTTGATTGTAGTGTTGTCCACCCATATTGTCCACCCAGGGTGGACTGAAAGTTAAATATGAGCAGCCAGTATGATGCATCAACAACAAAAGGCTAATGCGATCTTGCAGTGTATCAACAGAGGCATAACATCCAAATCTCAAGATGTCATAGTACTACTGTACACTGCATTGGTCAGGCTGCACCTGGAGTATTGTGTGCAGTTCTGGAGGCCTCACTTCAAAAAGGATGTGGACAGAATGGAGTGGGTGCAGAGGAGAACAACGAGGATGATCGGGGAAAGGCTGAGGGACTTGGGAATGTATAGTCTGGAGAAGAGGAGGTGGAGGGGGGACATGATTGCTCTCTTGAAGTATTTGAAGAGCTGTCACTTAAAGGAGGGCAGGGAGCAGTTCCTGTTGGCAGCGGAGGACAGGACTCACAATGATGGGTTTAAATTAAGAGTGGGAAAGTACTGGCTGGATATTAGGGAAAACTTTTTTAGTAAGAATTGTTCAACAGTGGAATCAGCTGCCTAGGGAGGTGGTAAGCTCCCCCTCACTGGCAGTCTTTAAGCAGTGGCTGGACAAACACTTGTCAGGGATGTTCTGGGGCTGAGGACAGATTGGCCCTCTCAGCAGCTCTGCCTCCACTTCAGAAGCGGAGGCAGAGCGGCCGTTCAGACGGCCGCATCTGCCCCCAGGAGGCGGCCCGGATGCATCACGTCCGGCACCGCGCTCCTTCCGCACCAGCCGAGCACCACTTCAAAGTGGTGCTCAGCTGCTGTGGCGCCCCCCGCGTGCGTGTTCCACCCGCCGCAGTGGGTGTGAACGCGTGCGGGCAGGGGCGTCCGCGCGGCGTCCGCACACCGCTCCAGGAAGCCGCCCGCAGTCTGAACGCTGCGGGCGGCTTCCTCCCGGCGGCGTGCGAATGCCACGCCGTGGGGGAAATCCCCAGCGTGGCAGAATGCCAGTTTGTCTCCAGCCTAGGTTGATCCAGCATTGGTCAGGGGGTTGGACTAGATGGCTTGTATGGCCCCTTTCAACTCTGTGATTCTACTTTGGGGAGCTCCTGTCGGAACTTTGGTGATTTTGTCTTTCACTCTGAATCTGCCTTTGGAGACTTTGGGGGGTGGCCTGGCTGGCTTGACATGTGTTTCCATTCCTCTGCACAGTAGAAGAATTCACCATAGTTAACAGGTGAGCTCTGAACCTGTGTGTTTTAGCCTCGTGGGGGGGGGGGTGGAGGTTGTGTGAGAGCTGTGAGCACATTTCCCCTGCTTGTCTGGTGGGGCTGGGGTGCCCGCCAAGCTGTTGTGGGGTTATTTTGGGGAGCCCCTGTTGGAAGTCTTGTCATGTTTGACTTTCTGTCATTCCAAATCTGCCTTTGGAGACTTGGGGGGGATGTGAGTGTAAGGGGGATATGCTTGCCTTGTTTCCACTGTTTGACTGGGGAGGGGGGGTCTGCACAGGTGAAATTTCCCTGTGAGTTTGGTGTCACTGGCTTCTTCCTAAACTGTCAATGCCTCTGCCTTTTCCAGAGAGAGCACTGGGATTACCTTTTTTTTGGAGGGGGTCCATAACTAGGATCCCAAAAATGCAATCCACCCCCAGCTTGGAGAGATTGTAGAGGGGGCAGGGTGATGTTCCCTGTGTGTTTGGTGTGCACATTTGAACCTGTGCTTGACATTTCCCCCAAAAGGACTTTCCTGGGTTGACCTTATTTCCATTGGGTTTGCAGTGCCCCAGTGGCACTAGTTCTGCTGGGCTTGCAAAAATGCTCCTCACCTTCAGTTTGTACTATAGAGGTTCTCTGGGACTTTGATTCTTCTCTGTTGGGCTTCTATTGCCCTTGCTTTTGTTGTTGCTGTTGTTTTCCTCCCTCCATTGGAAACAATTGATGATAGGGGCACCTTCTGTGGGTGGCTGTAACTCAGACCCAACTGACACAAAGCTTGGAGGGAAGGTAGAGGAGAGTCACTCAGAGGTCCTCTGTGAGACTGGTATCTCTAGCTTTCTCAGGATCCATTCTATATACTCCTAAACCTGCACCTGTCATTTCCCCAGAAGGCACTTTCCTGGAGGCAATTTATTTGGTGGGCCATAACTCAGACTCTAGAGGTTGTGGTGGCTCAGAGGTTAAGACACTGAAGTGAAGACAGGAAGGCCAGTAGTTCAGTAGTTTGAGACCCTAGTGCCATGTGATGGAGTGAGCTCCCGTCTCTGGCCCCAGCTCCTGCCAACCTAGCAGTTCGAAAGCAAGAAATTGCAAGTAGATGCCACTTTGGTGGGAAGGTAACAGCATTCTGTGCACCTCGGTGTCTAGTCATGCCGGCCACATGACCACGGAGACGTCTTCCGACAGCGCTGGCTCTTTGGCTTGGAAACAGAGATGAGCACCGCCCCCTAGAGTCAGATTCAACTGGCTTTCGAGCAAGGGAAACCTTTATCTTTACCTTTAACTCACACTCTGTAAATCCAATCATCAACAAACTTTGAGAGCAGGTAGAGGAGAGTCATCTGGAGAATCCCTGTGAGTTTAGTGTCTTCAGCATGCCGAGGGGTGTTCTACCACATCACAAACTGAATGATTTCAGAAAAGTTCATGATGGACCATGGTTCACAAACTGGGCCCACCATGAACCATGAACCAAACTGTGGCTGAGGACAGACTGGCAATCTGGAGTGGGATGAATTTGGAGGCAAAAGCTGCGGGGGAAAAATCCCCCGGGGCTGGCTGTCTACATTGGCCAGGGTATTGCACAAGGATGCCGTTACAGAGCGTTCAGACTGCTGCGGAGTGGCCCCAGATGGGCCGGCCTCCGCAGCTCGTGATTGGGCTGTTTCGGCAATTTGCGCATGTGCGCATGAGCTCATGTGTGCATGAGCGCTCATGCGCAAACTGGCAAAATGCCGTGTTCGCACTGCTGCCTCCGCTTGCCTCCCGCCTCCGCTTGCCTCCCGCCTTCTTCCGGTTCACACTGCCTTGAAGCGGGAGGCAAGCGAAAGACGGCCTCTGGAAACCGGTTTCTCCTGGTGTCCTTCTAAAGTGCAAGAAAACCGGCTTCAAAGCAGGTAAGTGCGGAAGGGAGCCAAGGGACAGCTGCGCATGTCTGAACAGGCTCCCTTCCCCCGCTTCCCATGCAGACCTATCCCGGGGCAGATTGCCAGTCTGTCCTCAGCCTGTGTTTTCCCAGTTTGTGCCCATCCCTAAACAATTCAGTTCTTCTACAAGAAATTTTCAGTCTTCTGTAAAGATAGGTTTATTAGTTATAACTCTACTTCAGGGGCGGCCAACCTTGCTTAACGTAAGAGCCACATAGAATAAACGTAAGCGCCACATAGAGATGTCTGAGAGCCGCAAGACAGGAACAAATATCACACACACGTTTTTATTTTTAAAAATATGCAAATTTGCTTTTTATTAACGTTAAATGGGACTGCCAAAAATAAAAACAAACGAGGAAAACCTGTTATTGATAATGATGTTTGCTAATGATATTGAGAGAGAGAGAGAAAAAGAGAGAGATGGAAAGAAAGAATTAAAGAAGTGGAAAGAAAGAGAGAGAGAGAAACTAGGAAAGCAAATAGATGGGAGGGAGGAGGGAAGGAAGGAAGGAAGGAAGGAAGGGAGAAAGAGAGAAAAAGCATGCCTCCCCTTTGCTTCCCCAGCCGCCCTGCCAGGAGCCGCACAATATGTGTGAAAGAGCCGCATGTGGCTCCCGAGCCACAGGTTGGCCACCCCTGCTCTACTTCATTTTAAAAAAATCCATCAAAAACCATATTACATGCCGCTATTGTTTTAACTTAGAGGTATTACGCATGCTCAGCATACTGCAGAGACTCTGAGCGGTCAAGCCTTTATGCTTCGGATTGTGTGCCTGCAGTACACACTGCTTTTTCTCTGGTGTATTTATTCTGCAGCTCAGCTGCTGCACTGCCTTCTCCTGCCACCTGGTTGAAACTGGATGATGGGAGAGAGCAGCCCAGCCAGGTTCACTGCGCCTGCGGGGAGCTGATGGTTCCCAGAAGGCACAGCTCCATGCTGCCTTCTCCCATCTCTCGGTTGAAACCAGGTGGCAGGAGTTCCAGTTCCAGTGCAAAAAGAGTACCTGTATGCAAATAAGCATTAGGCATAAATTAATTATACCTTTGGAGGAATCTTCAAGGCAGCAGTTAAATAACACACTACAGATAGGGTAACAGCCTTACATTTGTCAGATAGCAAATATAATAAATGGTAATCATGTGACCATACTTGGAAAGTGTGAAATCAGTGGAGAAATAAAGATCTTACAGTAGAATATAAATTACAACTGAATAAGAAGAGGGTGTTTCCATCTTCGCATTTCTCTCAGACTATCTGAGAATCTGCCAAATAATTAAATAGGGGTATGGCATTATGTCTGGCCAAAAATAAAAGACTGTGGAAAGGTTGGAATAGTTAAGAAACATAAATAATCTGGAAGCACTGAAAAAGACAGGGTGTTCAGGCCACAGAAAGAGAGTTCACATTTCTTCTGCAATCCTATGGTACATCTAAATAGTTTTTCCTGGGTTGTAAGCAGGGGTCCGTTGGAGCGGGAGCGCACAGGAGCGCAGTTCCGGGAGTGAGGCGCCCAGGGGGCGGGCACATGACCAAGCCCCGCCCCCTCCTCGGCTTCCCCGAGCAGTGCAGAGGCGCAGCGCCCCGGGAAAAGCCCTGCTAGGGTCTTTATTGTTTTTAATGTTTTGTTTTACTATTGATAATTTTATCATTGTTCCTTTTATGACTGTGTGCTGCTTTTCCAGAGACTTGCTCAAGGTTGCATATACATTTTCTAAGTATACCATTTTTTTATCTGGGCACATGGCACATAAGTACTGGAGAAATTTCACCAACCCTTCAGCAGCTTCCACCCCATCAGTTTGGTGTAGTGGTCAGGAGTTGGCCTCTAATCTGGGAGAACCGGGTTTGATTCCCCACTCCTCCACATGCAGCTGCTGGTGTGACCTTGGGCCAGTCACAAGTTCTCTCAGAGCTGTTCTCTCATGAGCAGTTCTCAAAAGACCTCTCTCAGCCCCACCTACCTCACAGGGTGTCTTGTTGTGGGGAGGGGAAGGGGAAGGGATGGGTGGTGCACATGTCCTGGGTATCTCAAGTCTACTTGAAACCTGGTGGTTTCAAGGGAGCAGGAAGAGAATGAGGGTGTGTTCTTTATGCTTATTTTTATTGCACAAAGTATTGGATGGGGAAGGGAATGGAGGAAGAGCAGGTCAGTTTCACTCACCTGTGGAGTGGAGCCTGAGGGGTGGGTGTTGCCTTCTGACACACTTCTGGTATGTTAGGGGGTGTGGCATATGCAAATGAGTTATGCTAATGAGCTCCTGCACCTCTTTTTCTATGATATGACCCCTGGTTGTAAGAGATATTTAGCAGCATACAGAGGAATAAAGGTGGACTGAGTCAAACTAAAAAGAGTCCTTCATTTGTAAAACTGCAAATCTTTCTGTGTGTGAGGATTTATATTTTGAATGGGGGGAAATTTTAATTACTTCGCAGTACATGATGTTATGCAGGGGCTTCCCCCCCCCCCCAATCTATTTAATGCTCCCCAGTAGATATGCTAGTTCAGGTTTTCTTAGATGACGCATCTGTCCTCGACCCCTTCCAGTCCGGTTTCTGACCTGGTCATGGGATGAAGATGGTACTGGTCGCACTTACAGATGACATCCGGAGGCACCTGGATTGGGGCAGGTCAGCGCTGTTGTTATTGTTAGATCTAATTAGGGTTGCCAGGTCTGGATTGGAAAATACCTGGAGACTTTGGGGGTGGATCCAAGAGAGGGTGGGGTTTGGGGAGGGGAGGGGCCTCAGCATGGTAGAATGCTATAGAGTCCACCCTTCAAAGCAGCTATTTTCTTCAGGGGATCTGATCTCTGTCAGCTGGAGATCAGTTGTAAAAGAGGGAGATTCCCAAGCCCCACCTGGAAGCTGGAAACCCTAGACCTAACGGCAGCATTTGTCACTATGATCTTGTGCTGAATCACCTTGCCAACATAGGGGTTCGGGGGACTGCCCTTCAATGGTTTCCCTCCTTTTTCCATGGTCAGGGACAGAGGGTGGCACTCGACAAGACAGTCTCCCTGCAATACCAACTTGAGTGTGGTGTGCCGCAGGGTGCTATCGTCTTGCCAATGTTGTTCAACATCTATATGCACCCCCTCACTCAGTTGGTCCAGAGGGTTGGGTTGGGATGTTACAAATATGCAGATGACACCCAATTTTATCTGTTATTGGATGGCTGCCTGGACTCCACTCCAGAGAATCTGACCAGGACACTGAAAGCCGTGGTTGGTTGGTTGGTTGCAGCAGAGCCAGTTAAAACTTGATCCAACAAAGAGGGAGGTCCTGTACCTGAGTTGGGGGGGGGAGTTGAGGTGGGGATCAGGCTGCCCACTCTGGATGGTGTGCCACCTTCAACAACGCATAAGGTAAGGAGCCTGGGGGTGATCCTGGATGCCTCACTTTCTATGGAGGCCCAGGTCACTGCAGTTGCCAGGTCTGCCTTCTTCTATCTTTGGCATATCAGGCAATTGGCCCCCTACCTCTCCCCCTGGGACATGGCTACATGAAATAGCCACTTCCAGGCTTGATTACTGTAACTCACTTTATGCAGGCTTGCCCTTGAGACTGTTCTGGAAGCTCCAGGTAGTGCAGAATGCAGTGGCACGCCTGCTGACGGCATTGCCTGTGTGGGCATGCATTTGGCCAGTATTGTGCTGCTTGCACTGGCTACCAATTGAGTACCAGATCCACTTCAAGGTGCTGGTATTAACCTTTAAAGCCTTAAATGACCTGGGACTGACATAACTGAAGGACCACCTCTCCCCACAGGTGCCTTGAAGAGCTTTGTGCTCACAGGATCAACAGCTACTGGTTACCCCTGGCCCAAAGGACATCTTCCTAGCCTTGACCAAGGCCAGGGCTTTCTCTGCCCTGGGTCCAGCCACTGGAGATCAGGGCCTTGCAAGACCTTTTATCATTCTGCAAAGCCTGTAAAATGGAGTTGTTCTACCAGGCCTCCAGGAGGCAGGCATCCATCTCAGTTGGCCTCCCTGTTCGGGTTCCCAATCTACTGAAGTACCCATTGATCCACCTACATGGCCCTAACAATGTAATTGCTGCTCCCTCTTGAATTTTACCATTTTAATGATTTTAATGTAATTTAATTTTCTTGTAATGAGTCTCCAACTTTGTTTCTTGTGATCCACCCCGAGCCCACTTTGGGGACATCAGAATAAACATCTGAAAAATAAATAGCCTGTACATGGAGCCAGTAGGGAACAAATGTAATTCATGTAAAGGCCACTTGCAAGAAATATTGCTTCTCTTTTCTAAGCTAATGTTCAAGGTAATAAAAAGGCCTGAGGAGAAGATGGGAAAATTTAAATTAGAATTTTGAAAGGAGGAAGTGACCTTACAGGAAGGGGAGGAGTTTGAAGAGTCACCCTGTGACACAGAGGTGTCATCACAGGATGTGGCATCCCTTGATCACTGACTTGAATGTGAGCCCTGCCCTCCCCAAATTCCACCCTCCCCAGACACCACCCCTATAATTTGCAGGAATTTCTTGAGTCAGACCTGGCAACCTTAACTATGGAACCATATATCCAATACACAAAGGGCATGGCCCACAGAAGAAGAAGAGATTGGATTTATATCTTGCCCTTCATTTAGAGTCTCAGAGCAGCTTACAAACCCCTTTCCCTCCCCACAACAGACACCCTGGGAGGTAGGTGGGGCTGAGAGCTCTTTCCAGAGCTGTCCTTGAGATAACAGCTGGGACAGAACTATGGCTTGCTCAAGGTCATCCAGCAGCTGCATGTAGAAAAGTGGGGAATCAAACCCGGTTCTCTCAGATTAGAGTCTGCGCACTTAACCGCTACACCATACTGGCAACCATGTACAGAGGAATCTACACAAAGTATGTTGATTCTGCTTCATTAACACCATCACCCACCAAGCAGACATGGGAAGCCTGTGAACATCTCATATAGGCCTCAATGCTCTACTTGGTCAAGAAACCTAAGTTCAACACAATTTTCTGGAGTTTATTTTTTAAAAGCATTTGTATGCCATCTTTCTACCCAATTTATGACCCCAAGGACCAGATTTAAAATTTACGCGCACACAATTAAAACAATAATTAAACAAAAAGCAAACATCTGAACTAGGGTTGCCAAGTGTAAGAAACTTACCGGCGGGGGGGGGGGGGAAGCTCTGCTGGCCGGGAGCTTCCCCGGCGCGGCATCACCGGAAGTGACGTCAGCACGTTGGGGGCGTTGCCAGGGCAACGCTCTGGCAATCACCCCAAAACTCTGTGGTATCATAGAGTTATGGGGCGATTGCCAGAGCATCGCCCTGGCAACGCCCCCAACATGATGGCATCACTTCCGGGTGATGTCATTACGTGAGGGAGGTTGTCCAGGCTGGACGACCTCGGGGGTAGGGTTTCCCCCGCCGGCCGAATGCTGGCCGGCGGATCGGGAACCCCTGTAGCGGGGGATCCCCCGCCCTCCCGGGCTGACTTGGCAGCCCTAACCTGAACTGGAAAGAGGGTCAGTGAGAGAATGTCAACAAAACAGAAAAGTTTTTGCCCACTGGCAGAAGGCAATGATAGATACAGATAGGGCTCTGGGGGAACGCACTGGAGTGGAGTTCTGGAACCTCTTTGACAACATTATTTTTAAAATGTTTAAAAGTTCATGAGTTTTCAGTATACAGATCGAAAACTTGATTTCCCTCTTGAGAGTTCCGGCACCTCATTTTCCAGAAAAAAAGCTCTGGATACAGATAAAAGAATTCCATAGCTTTAGTGCCACAAAAGGGCCTTTTCTCAGACTGCACTCTCATCTGGCCTCAGGTGACAAGTGCACCCAAAACAAGGCCCCTGAATACAGTTGTACTTGGATAGATTCATATGGGAGTACACAGTCCTTTTTGAAAGGAGGGCACGGTCAGGGACAGCCAGTCAATGAAACAGGAAATATTGTAAAGAGCAATGGATGAGAACATTGTCACAAATATCAGGAAAATATGCTTTGAAAAAATTAGAAGAGACTGAGTACAACAGAGGAAACAGATTGTGAGAACATCAGAAAGACCTGATTTTGGAAATAAGTCTAAGTAACAATCAGACAAGGGACACTGAATGTGAGCTGGCTGCTACCAAAACATATAGTTGTCAGAAACATTAAACACTTTGTTCCATTTTAAAAGATTAGCATCTTCAATGGAAGCAACAATCTACTTTTATTATTGTGAGAGCTTTTTAAAGGTGTCTTGAAGTTAACATTTATAAGAAGTATTAGGAAAGTAGTTGAAAATAAAACAGTAGGGTGAATATATTTTTGTTTTGTTTGGCATTCCCTCACTAACTCTTATTAGGCCTTCTCCTTGTTTGTGTGCTTGTATATGTTTTTATGTTTTGTTTTAGATATTTTATATATATTTACCTTTGAAATGTTGTTTTAATGTTATAAAGGCTCAAATGTTTTAATGTTTGCTGCTTTGGGGACCCTGAGTTGAATGGAAAGGTGGCATAGAAATGCTGTAAGTAAATAACACGAATGCTATTATATATATCATGAGGCACCCACATGTCAAAAAAATATACAATAGAGCTTGAAGGTGTACAGAAAAAGGAGGCTAAAATGATTATAAGACTGGATGATAAGGTATGAAGAAAGGTTCAAGAGGACATCTTAGTTTAGAAAAAGGATGAGAAAGACAGAACATGGGAGAAAACGTCACAAAATTATGAACACTGGGGAGAGAGAAAAAACGGAAAAAATATTACCTTGGAGAAAACAGAAAATTGGGACTATCCCCTGGAAATGATTTTTAATAAGTTGGGTCCCATTTAATAATGGCCACTGGTTTAGATTAGAAAGATTTCTGTAGAAATGGGCTCTCATGAAAGCCGGTAGACCAAGGTTTCTAATCATTCCTTATTCACACAGATGAATATCTCAAGACGGTATTAAATTGGAATAAAATATTTACTTGATACTATCTCCTGTAAGCGTCCCTACTGGAACCAAAATTAAAACATCTTCATTAATCTATATGTCCCCTTGCCATTTTGGTTACAATGTGTGTGGGATGGGAAACACCCTGGGAAAGTCCAGTGCCTCTACTCTAGCAAACTTGTTTCTTAATAGGATTTCCTTAAAGGTAGTCCTGAAGCTATCCCATAGATGTTTATAGTCTGGCAACATTGCTTTAAGAAGTGGTCAGATGGTGTAAGTGCCAAATGAGCTGCACAAAAACTGTTCATGCAAGTGGTCTTCTCACATGAACAGTGTAGCATCAGGTAATGATACACACAGAAGTCTGTGAGCAGGGACTTCAAAATCCTCAATTCACCCTATCAAGGAAGCTGTAATTATGAGCAGCTGTGACTTTCCTTATCAGCTGCCACACAGTTCAAAATAAGCAGGTTTTTACACAGCTGGGGTGGTAGTTAGGCCATCTGAACAGGCTCTGAAAGATTTCTTGATGACACAGTCCAGTGCCAGAAGGCATGCTGGATCTTTGCTTTCTATGCTTCTAAAATATCCTGAAAACACAGTAACTCAGATATCTTCAGATTCTCGTACACCAAGGTGATTCATACAACTTGGCAATATTTGTGCTATAAATGCAATATTCTGGGATTTTCATTCTGGTGGTCATAAAGGAGGAGATCAGAGGAGATCAGGGCCCTGCGGGACCTGATGCAGTTTCGCAGGGCCTGTAAGACGGAGCTCTTCTGCCAGGCATATGGTCAGGGACCACTGCCTCCGTGTACCCCCTCCCCCCAGCTACCATCAACAACTATCAATGTGCGCCAGGTGTCACCATCTGATCGCCAACGACCCCGGCGTGCACTCAACATTAGACAGTACGCCATCGATACTGTGAGCACTTTATACAATACTTGAGTATTGTACTGTATTGTATTTTAATGATGAAAGTTTTAATGTTTATTGTTTTATTGTGGACTTGGTCCACTAAAATGTGTAAGCCACTCTGAGCCTGCTGTGCGGGGAGAGCGGCCTAGAAATTAAATAAAATAAAATAAATAAATAAAATAATAATAAGTGGGCGAATGAAAAATTGCAGTGCTTTCGCTTTGCCTGGCCTTCTGCCCTTACCAAAACTGTAGCTTATGAATACAGGAAAACGCCTTATACCAAGTTGACTTGCTGGCCTATCCAGATGAATATTGTTGTCTACACCACCAGCAGAATCTCACGCACAGAAAGTCCTTCCCAGAGTCTTTTTCCTGAGATCTTTTAACTGGAGATTCCAATGACTTCACCACTGGCGTCTCTGCCACTGAAACAGGCCCTCAAGTTGGTGCAATGTGCAGTACTGAGAGTGTCCACCATCATTCAAAACATTTTTTGCCAGCCCTGACCTGGATAGCCCAGACAAACCTGCTCTCCTCAGATCTTGGAAGCTTGACTGGCAAGTACTTGGATGGGAGAATTTCTTGAAATATCAGAGCTGGGATCTGGGAGGCGGAGGAAGGTTTTATGCAGCCACCTCTTTGAATATCCTCCAGGCCCCTTTAGGGGTCAGTCACCAGAGGTCGCCATGACTTCCAAGTGCTCACACATGCATGCACGTATAAAAATACTAAAAAAGCCCGATTTCTTGTTATTTTTAAATGATCTATTGACTTCTTAATTCAAGTTGTTGGTTATTACCTATAAACAGAGTTGTAAAGTTTAGAGAGAGAAATATAAAATTTTGGAGGGACATTTTTTTTTAAAAAAAATTTAGTGGAAAAAATGGGAAATGGGGGAACACTACAAAAAAAGAAAGCCTATGAAATGTTTTTTTCTTTGAAATAAGTAAATGCTTTTAATGATAAAGTTTTACTTATTCAAAAAGTTTAGCATAAAGGAATTAGAACGTTCCTCCACAATGGAAATTTTAAGGAGCACTATACTTTTTTTAAAAAAATGATTCAATGGCTTTTAAAGACAATCTTTCCTCAATCAACATGCACAGCATGAAAAAAAGGGGGGTTTTTTCCAGGTTTTTCTCATTGAAAAAATCCATTTATTTCTAGGAGCAGTGAAAAATGAATGAATTCTTTTGGAACAGGCAGGGTTTTTTTTAAAAAAAAAAGGTAAGGTTTTATTGACTCAGAATGTAAAGCAGAAAAAGTCTGAGGACTCAGTTTTTCACTGGAAGCATTAAAATATTTGGGGGAGTTCTGAATGAGTGAAATCTGCTTATATAGCATAGGCCGCAGCAGTTTGTAGCTATTTCTTGCTTCAATATTTTTACAGATTTGCTTGTAGAAAATGAAGATGTTGGACTTCTGGCAAGACTTGCGACCATGGCGGACGCGCTCCTCCGCATCTGTGGGGAGCGTGATCCGTACCCGGCGGGAAGAAGGGGCTTCAGACTGGTGCCGAGCCCCCAGAGACCCTAGTGAAGGGGCTCTGCCTGGGGTGGCATGAAGGGGATCTCTCCCTACAGTGGCGATCAAGGGATCGAGGTCCCCTTTCATCACCCCCATAGGTTCCCCCATCCGTGGGAGCCGTATGGCTAAAAGCGTAAAACCGAGAAGCAGCAGAGAGTGCGAAGCTTTGAAGCTGGAACTTATAGTTACGCACGGAGAAAACGTGAGTCTGAAGTAAAAATAAACAGAACACAGCGGGAAAGGCGGGTGGAGCAAACCCCCCCCCTCTCGAGACTGGCGTACTTACGGGACTCTTTACATGGCGTTACTGCATGAAAAAACGTACGTTCGGCTTGCTAGATGGCGGCATCGCTCTTTAGAGGATATGAACTTTAAAAAGATATAAGCGCAGTCGTAGAATTTGCTTCTTTCGTCCATCTTATCTAACTATCAACAAAGAAGCGCAGCCTCAACAATGGCGGGGAAACCGAAACCTTCCCCCAAATTAGGAAGTACAGCTCCGAGTTCAAAGGTTGATACCACAGAGATGAGCACTGTGTTCTCCTTGTTATTGCGACCTCTAGTGGACCAAATGACAGCTCTCAACATCAAGATGGACAAGATGCAGCTGGACCTGAAGGAGTCGAATAAAACTACAGAGAAGCTGCAGCGAGAACTTCTGGAAGTTAAGACTTCAATAAAAAATCATGATTCAAGGCTACAAAAAGCGGAGAAAGAAAAGGCCTTCCACTCTGATCAGCTTTTGAAACTACAGATGGAAAGATCGAATTTTTTCCTAAGACCTCAGAATGTACCAGAGGATAAAGGAGAAGACCTTAAAAATCTGTTAAGTGAAGCACTCGAACCAGTGATGGGCTTAAAAGCAGCGGAAATAAAAAGCGATATGGATATGGTTTACAGAACCTATCCAGACTATACTAAAAAGAAAAGCCTGCCTGGTGAGATTCAGATAAGGTTCTCCAAAAAGTCAACAAGAGATGTGGTGCTTAGGACCACAAATAAAGCGGTTCTGAAGATCAAAGGAAAAGAAGTTAAAGTGATGAAAGATATCCCATTTGAAATAAGGAAAAGAAGGAAAGCCTATGGAAAACTGACATCTTGGCTACAGTCTGAATCTATTATCTACAGGTGGAATGTTCCGGAAGGACTGAGCTTCAGCATCAAAAACAAAAAATACAAGATTGACTCTGTTCAACAGGCAAAAAGTTTTTTGGAAAAAAGCAAAGAAAAGAAAAAAGAGAGAGACTCAGATGGTTTGCTGGCATCGCAAGAAAGTATGTATGGATTTGATAGCTCAAAGAGCGAAGAAGAAATTTCTGACTCAGAAAAAGGAGCAGCAGCTCCAAAGGTACAAGAAGAGACTGTTAAGACAAGAAGAGGACGAAAGAAGAAATAAAGGCTGAAATGTTTTTTGAAATCGCACTTATATATTATATATAATTTGTATAATTAAGCATTCCTTCAAAAGAACATGTCTGTCAAACAGCTGTTTTATTTTTCATATATCATCAGTAACAATTTTAATTGAATATTAACCAAGGTTTAAAATGCTTCATATGTATTAATGGTAAGGTAATATTAAGCAAATGTTAAAGCACACTCTGTATAAGGTAAATATAGCTTAGAAAAGTAGCGATGTAGTAGTAGAAATAGATAAAATCAATAAAAAAAAAGAAAAAAAGAAAAGAAAATGAAGATGTTTATACTTTTAAATGCCATCAATATGTCAATTAAAGCAGCAAAATCAGTTTAGGTTTAATAGGAAATTATATTTCAATTTCTCCCCAAACTTGTTTGTTCGTTTGTTTCCCAGGTGGGGGGACACCAAAAAAAATGTCCCCCCCCCCAACTTCAAAATTTTCAGAAATTTTACATCTCTGTCTATAAAGCCTTCAACAATCTTTAAATGACTGCCTGTCCTCACATAAATAATTAATTAAATCAGCCTCCAAGCCTCAGTTGTGGAACTCCCTTCCCACAGAAGTTTGCTAGATTGTTTGCCTTTTTAACTATCTTGGCATCTTACAAAAATTCTCCCAGAAATAGATTTACAAAAAAAAATTTAACATAAAAACTCCATCACCTACAAAAGAAGAAAACATATAAAAGATCAGCCTGAACAAAAAAAAATAAAATTTCCATTACATAAAACAACAGCAACCAGATGTTCTGTCATATGGAAATAACTTACAAACCCTTATGAAGGCTGGTAGGGACAAAACCTGTTTCTCCAGACAAGGAACCTATAAAGTACTCAGTCCAGAGATGCGTTCAAATGCATCTAAACCACGCCCCCGGCCTCACCCACACACTCTGATAGGATTACAATTAAGTCTCCCCAGATCATTGGTCCCTATTTGCATCCTGGCTGACTGATCACAATCTGGCCAGTCTATTGTGTTCTGAAGTGAAGCTCTGTCTGTGCCGGGCCATGTGCTTGCCCCAGACCGTATGGCCGAACCGCATGGTGGTTGCCATTAGAACACAACACCCCTCCCCCCATAGTCCAGACCCTCCTAACACACAAAGTCTTTGAGGTAGGTTGATCTTCACCGTTCCCTGGTCGAACAGCATACGGCTGTGTCTCCAGCGGGCAGCTCGGGAGTTGCCATGACTGGTTTCGGGGATGGACCTGGTTTGCCTGCAGAGGCTGGTGTAGGAGATGGGGCAGTGTGAGTGTTGGCTGTTGGGTGAGGCTGGCAAAACTCTGTTGCCAGTGTTTTGCCCGTGTCCTCGTCTGTAGGCTTGGGAGTGGGGGTCTCATCCTCGCTCTCCTCTGGTATATCTGTTGTGGGGGTCAGGAGCCGGTGGCACAGTTGGTCCACGTGGCGTTTCCAAAGCTGGCCTTCTCCCCGGCGACCCTGTTACATGCACTATCTGGCCTGGCAGCCAGGCCGGACCCTTGGCATAGTTCTTAATGTAGACCAGGTCCTCTGGGAAGAACCCTTTGAGAGCCTTCTGCTGTTCCGGGCCTGTGCTATGTTCTGGAGCACAGTCAGAATGCAGGAGGTCCAGTCTGGTTGTGAGCCACCAACCCATGAGCAGTTCTGCAGGACTGCACCTGGTTGCGGTGTGGGGTGTTGTTCACTGGCCAAACAGGAATGCAGCCAGCCTGTAGTTCTAGTCACCCATGTCCATGCGTTGCAGGGCTTCTTGGTCATGCAACCATGCGCTCGGCCTGACCATTGGTGGCTGGATGGAATGGGGCAAAGTGGACGTGCCAGATGCCGTAGTAGTCCATGAATGCCTGGAATTCCCCTGATGTGAAGG